>WBNM01013525.1:0-589536 GCA_013399055.1 Ramphastos sulfuratus
AAAAGAGGAGATGGGGGAGAAGTGAGACCAAAAAAACCAATAAAAATTAAACCTGGACTGTAGTGCTTGCATTGAAACTGTCCTTTTCATGACCAACCCTTTGTCATTTCTGCTTGATGCAGTAACCAGGCATCTTCACTAGCTCACTATGTTGGCTGAAGAAGAGCAAGTCACACCTAAGAGGAAAAAATAAGGCATTAAAGAGGAAAACTAAGAAATAAAAATGAAAAACAAATACAAATTATAAATAAATATATACACAAAGTGTGAAGTCTTTCATCAAGTTCTCCATGGGACAGCAATGTGCACTTGTGGCCAAGACGGCCACTGACATCCTAGGATGCATCAAGAAGTGTGGCCACCAGGTCTAGGGAGGTTCTTCTTCCCCTCTACTCTGCCCTGCTGTGACCATGCCTGCAATACTGTGTCCACTTTTGGGCTCCCCAGTTCAAGAGAGACACGGACCTGCTGAGGAGAATCCAATGGAGAACCACAAGCATGATTAAGGGTCTTGAGCATCTTCCCTATGAAGGGAAACTGAAAGACCTGGGGCTGTTTAGTCTGGAGAAAACAAGGCAAGGTGGGGATCTGATCAACGTCTGTAAATATCTGAGAAGTGATGTCAAGTGGATGGGGCAAATCTCTTTTCAGTGATGCACAGTAATAAGACAAGCAACAAATGTCCGTAGTAGAAGGAGATGCAGAGTGGATTAATCTTTTGTATTTTATGCAATACTTTAAAAAAAGAGTAAACAGTTTGCCTTTAATCTTACAATCTTTTGTTGTTAATATACAGAAAAAAATCTTTCACACTGTTGCCTTTCAGTTAACAATCAGATACACAAGTACCAGTTGTAAACTAAGGACTCCTCTTTCCACAGATTTTGTACATAGAAACAGAGCAACACCAAGGCTATATAAAGATGATGCCTTATTATTTGCATAATATAAGAAAAGCAAATTTTAGTATTATGCCTAAGTGAGATACATTAATTTTCTCCTTTTACACTAGAATATAGATAAGAAGATCCATTAATCATAAAACGAAAGGTCAGTTGAGTGCATGATGGAACTTCTATTCTGCTAGGCCTTATTCCTTGTGAAATCAGCTTTTCTATTTCCAAAGCCATAAGGAAATAGTGCTGTTGTCCATGATTAGTTGTATTGAGGTAACATATGATGGAGCACATCACCAGCATCACAGCTTCTGGAGCTATCCTGATACACAGAAAAGAGAAGGAGGGTAGAAATGAGAGAAGGAGAGGATGAGGTGAATCTGTCTACAGAACTGAAGTTCTGAAGATTTGATAGTATTTGTAAAAGGAAAAAAATGAAAAATTTGGCTTTATGAAGCACAATCACCAAGAGAGTGATTACGTAGTCAATTCAAATCCCATACCTGTATTTTGATATCACAGTAGCATTTATATAGGACTTGAATATTGTGAAAGAACCTTTTGGTTCAGATGACCTGAATTTTATGCATAGATTTTTGCCACATTGTATGTCTAGTACTAAAGTCTACTTCATCTTGGAACCACACATTTTAATGATGCACAAAATACTACACATCTATAATAAAAATACAGCGCATAGTAGAAGATTTCCCAGGTATTCTGTCCAATTATGAGAATAATAAAAAGATTTTAGTGGGAGGAAATAGATGATTGTCATCAGATTAACCCAGTTATCCTTCCATAAATCAGAAGAAAACTACATGAAACAGCAATAGTTACAACAGGATATACCACTTCTAGGAGGTCTTTGAGATAAAAGTAGAAATTTTTACTTACTTGGTCCATTCTTCTGGAGATACAAAACATTATATATGGATTAAAGTCTATACTTAAACAAAAAATCCAATCTGCATTCAAAACTCACTCATGTGACAAACCAGGAATGGTGCTTCCGGTTGCCATACCTATTTGCTTTCCTCTCCATATACCAGCAGGTGCAAACAATACTCTGTAAAGGAAGCAATAAGTTGCAAATCTTCTCTGTCCTCCCTGCAAAAACACCATGATAACTTCTAAACAAGGTAAGAAAGGGTACAGATACTTTAAGTGCATGATCCAACTACCTTTTACTCACTGATCCACATACAGGGAAGAGGAGGGGACGGAAAAAGAAAAATGATAAAAAGTTGGGAAATACTGTCTAACACATGTCTTTGGTGATGGTGGCTTTTATTCAGCGTTTCAGCTCTGTACAGCCTGGTAGCAGTGGTAATGTGGGAGGCAAATGGGTAAGAGGAAAGCTGGCAGGAGATAACCACAGAAAAACATGAGAAATGTATGTTTGTCTGGAAAGACCTAGGGGTTGTGAGGCATTAGATTAATTTTGGTGGGCTTTTAGTGAGAGATACTGATGCTGGCATGCCTCTGGAAGACTCAGATATAAAGAAGAAGACAGGGTCTTTGCTCTACCCACACATTCTCTCCCACCTTCTCCATACTTAAGACTCCTTCTTCTTGCTTTAGTTGCCCTGAACTATGAGACTTCTCACCTCTCCCACAACCCACAAACCCTATGTTGCCCCTAGCCACAACTTGTTTGTTTTTTTTTTTTTTTCATTTTTCCAGTAAGTAATCACACAGAATCAGAGAAACATCCAGGTTGGAAAAGACCCTCAGCATCACCAACCCAAGTCCAACTATAACCCTAATCTAAAAGATTCACATTAAAGCATATCCCTAAGCACCACATCTAAATGACCCTTAAACACATCCAGGGTGGGTGACTCAACCACCTCCCTGGGCAGCTCATTCCAGTGCCTGACTACTCTCTCGGTGAAAAACTTTGTCCTAACGTCCAATCTAAACCTACCCAGCCACAGCTTGAGGCCATTCCCCCTTGTTCTATCTTCAATTAACAGTGAGAAGAGACCAGCATCAGCCTCTCCACAATGTCCCTTCAGGTAGCTGTAGACAATATCACAGCATCCACTCCTCTCCACCTATGTTGGTGCAGAAGGATTAAGAAAGGAAAAGGTGGAGTTTAGATTTAGGTTCCAGGACAGAAGTTGAAAACACTGGAGATACTGGAAATAACTGGGTAGATATTGTCAGTGACTGCTTCTCCCAGGGGACATTTCATATAGCAGTAGCAACTGCCCTTCTAGACAAGCATTCCAGGAAAAAAAAAAAATCAATGTTTTCTGCATTGCAAGCTCTACATCTCCCACACTTTAATCTCTCTGTATCTCAGTTTGAATGAGGTAAAAATATCTTATCTACTTATTTCAAAAAGATACCATGTAAAGCAAATTAACATATTACATTTTGTGAGGAGCTTAGAAGTAAGCTGCTAGGAAATTAAGTTTCTACAAGAAAATTAAGTTTCAAAAGCAAAATTCAAAGAGGAAACAAAGGCTCCACCGAGACACACATTGAACAGCAATGAGCAAACAAATTAGAGAACAGTTTCTTATTTGGCAAACACTAATTGGTATGCACATAAAACGTGGCAGAATTCCAAGTGGAAGTAAATGCATAAGGTATCTGCAGTGCAAAGCTCCCTGCTTAAATGTGAGGGAGCAAATGCAGTAGGCACACGCCACCTCCTGGTATCTCTTAAATAAAGCTCCACAACTTAACATATTTCCCCCACTGTAAATTTGCAGAAAACCACAAATCTGACATATGGGTCAAATAATTATGACGGTAAGGAAAAACACAAACAAATGAGAAAACAAGCCAACAGCACATAACAACGACAAAAAGCCAACAGGAAAAAAAAAATATGCTCCATCTCTATTGTTATTTGTAAAAAGAAATCTCGAGGGCTTTGCACAATATAGTATTACCTGAAAATTGGCCAAAAGAGACAGAAAAAGTTAAAACATTATAAACCAGCTGAACAAAAAAAAAAAAATTGACTTATCTGAAGCCAGAGAGGGAGGGAGGGATTAATTTTTTAAGATAAATGAAAGTATGTGAGTAAATCCAAGTAATTTATTAGTTGACCCTAACTGCAGTATTTCTAATTAAGCAGCACTTATGACAAAGACCAGCTAACACAGAAGGGGGTGGGATCCCTGTCTCTTAAAGTCTGTTCCTAGCACAGGAAGAAGATCTACTGTAGTGAAGCTAGATGACTGTATTTCAACCACCAGTGACTCTCAGGCTCCTGTGTTTCACCATGCCACTGACAGCTCCTCGCTGTCCCAGTCTCTGTCTTGCTTCAGATTTTTATCCCAGACCAAGTCTTCTTGTCAGACTGACACTACTTCCTGTAACACAGGGTAAAGAAAACTGAGAAATGTTTTGGGATAAAAAGGGATGAATCTCCTACTTAAATTTGACACTAGATCTTGAAATAGTTAGTATTTTCTCCCTACCACTTCCTATTACAACAGCTTTTTATACTGCAACTTTATGCCTATTTTCCCTAAACCTATTCTTGCCTAATTATTTTGGTTTTTTTACTGCATTTCCTTGGAAGCATTTTTAACATCTTAAACCAGTAGGCCAATTGGCATTAAGTCAGCACAACTCAATTTGTTTGAGATTAATCCTGCCAGTTCACACAAGCTGAGAATCTGGCCCACTGTGATAGGAATTTTTTTTTTTTTTTTCTCAGCAGAGACTTTCACCCACTGGCCTTTCAGAAACTTATTTGGTTATTTTAATGGATGTGATATGTCTTTCTCCAAATAGTATTAGAAGGAAAAAACTTTTTCTTTTTTTTCCTGTGATCAGTGGAACTAGTGGAACCTGACTGCTCATATGAGTTTATATTCACATACCTGTACCTCCACTGTAATAGCAATTCCTCTCTTATTTTCATAATGATCTCATCCATCCCTCAATAGTTTTAGCAGGCAACCCCCTCCCTCATTCCCTTATTGCCATCTGGGAAGAAAGAACACGTCATGCCTGGCTCAGTGCTGTATCTGTGCTGTCTTCTGTTGGTTTTAATCTGCAGCTCAGATGCACAGTATGTCTGAGCAGCCCAGGCCAAGTAACACTAAAAACATGTTGAATTCATGTGATGCTTTTTTCTCTCAGTGAAGACACTAATTCAGTTTGCATTTGCTGAATCCTTTAAAGTTTTTCATAACACTTCCAGAATCATTTTACCTGTGAGACTTCTATCTGTGGCTGAAAGCGGCCTGTTGGCTCTCAAATTACTAAGGGATGATGAATATGATTGCAAAAGTCTTAGGAACCAAGGAAAGAGACAAAAATAAGTTGCATGAAACGTAATGTGTATTATTTATTATCAGTACTTTAAATGGCACAGCATAAATATTCTTTGCATCAAAATTAGAGCACATTTCTTTTCTATAGGGTTTAAATTGATTCCCAAAATAAACATAAAAATATCTGAGACCGAAATTTGAAGAGAATAATTAGATTCTATTTTGGGGTGTTATAGTAATCTATGATACTTCTATTATAGAGCAGAGGAAAGAGGATGCTTCAGGTGAAGACATACAGAATATGGTGAGCTTAGCAGAATGGATTGGAGACTCCACTAACATAATGCCACTGATTTGCTGTAGTGTGATCAGCTGGCACCCATGCAAACAGCCAGCTCTCTTTACAGATGACACTTCAGGAAATCTGAGTTTCACATACCGTACCTCAGACATCACATTGCCATCCGTACTGGCGAAAGTTCTGTGCTTCATTCCCCTTCTGTCCTCAGTTGGACAAGTAAGGTGACTTGTAGTAACAAGAACCTCATTTAAACATGATAAAATAGACACATTTTCTTTATAGAAACACTATCAACCCCCGGAATAAAATCTATCAAAATTTCTCCAGTCTGTCAGAAAAATTGTAATTGTAGAGACTTCTGATACCAGAAGAAAGTATGAGAAGTAATCCATTAAAATAAGAATACTTTTTTTCCTGTTTGAATAAACTTGTAAAATCTTTAATTTTACGACCATTAATGACTTAAAATACAAGCATCTGTGAATCATTCATATTATAAACTATCATTTGTCTTCAAACACATATGTATGGCTATATACATAAATTGTATTAGAACTTTTACATGCTTGATGATTCTGTAACATTAGTATCTTTAATCTGTATGTGGATTTTATTCTCCAAATACACAAGGCTACAGTTTTGAAAAAAATATTTGGGGACTTTGGATGCAATTTTAAGGTTCTTGCTCTGAGACATCTGCAAGACACTAACTTTTCTGACAGCAGCTGCTCAGCACTTTTCGAGAATTTTGGGAAAATTGTACTCATTCCAACCTATTTTTGCTGTCCCCCTGACAGCTGTCTTCCTAGTAAGCATAGTTGTCACTGAGAACTCTCACTTGAGAAGACACTGAGGGAAAAACATCTACCAGGAACTACTGGATGGTTTGAGGGGCTGAACTGGCGTGAGCTTTCTCCTCTGCTATCAGTGCTGGTTAATATTGTCAGTTTGCATCCACTCTGCCTGCTGCTAAAATTAACAGTGGCAGAGTAAATAACACAGGCCCTGAGGATGTGATCTCTGCAGTTTAACTATGCATAGTAGAAATAGCTTCTACCATCAACTACATTTGGATGGTCATAACATACTGTAATTACCAGACATTTATAGAATGAACCATAAAAATAAGAGGTTGGGAAAATATACCACCAACTAAGTATTAACAAAATGATTATTTAACTTGCAAATTATTATACAGATAAAACATATCTTAATGAAATGCCTGAAAACATTTTTCTTTAGTGGTGACTGAGCAAGCCATGGAGTCACTGCTATGAAAGCTGTTTTCTCACTATTGAAGGTCAAAATTAATTACCGTCATGGATTTTTACAACACAGCGGTGAGCAGCTGTAAATTACTAATCCAGTTCTTGCTTGTTTCTGTTGATGAGCATTGTATATTTCCTTATCTACAACATTTTAAACTTAACTCTATCTTCCCTGCAATTCTTGCATTATATTGTTGTGGGATACATTAATTCCTTTGAGATTTTTCACCTTCTCCTTGATAAGAGCTCATTGTCTTCAGCCACCTAAGACTAATAATTCCTGTTGCCCTTCTGAACCTCCACTAGCATTTCAAAATAAGGTACTTTTTGCTGCTTGCTGCAGACACAACATTTGATTATACTTTTAAGTGAATTAGTAATCCACTAGAAACACAGAACTGCTATTGCCAAATTGCTAATATAGCTCACATTTATTATTGGCCACAGAACAGGATGTTTCTGTCTCACACCTCAGATGTTTCTCAAGTGAAAGCTCTAAAAGCTGTACCTACATTATGGCTATCACTAAAAAAAAAAAAAAGACAGGACAGGACACACAGTTCTGTTCATGTGTGGATCAATACAAGTACGAATTGTTGCTTCAGAAGATTTAGACAAGAGTGTCCAGTCGACTTAGATAGGCTTGGACTGAAGGGAAGTAATACCGGACAGTCTGGCTGCAAATAAGCCAGTAGCAAATTTGTATCTATGTAATTAAACTTTTTCTTAATCTTAATGGGCAGTTTGATTGTTGCCCTAGATGTGGTCAAAGGATCAAGGCTATCTTTCATTGACAGTAAATTAAAGCTATAGAAAAATGGATTAATATTCTTCTGATGTCCCCATTATAATGAAAAATGTTTGTATTCCACAACTAGATTTGCTACCCATTATATAACACATAAAGAAGCTCAAAGGGATCAACACATACATATTCATAGACTACAGCTGTTTGCTCTGTTTTAAAATTGAATTAGGAAAACAGTTGTTTTAAATAACAGCACTACAATTATGCTAAGGCATTTACTGACTTTTATTGAATATTAGGTACCACATGGTTTATGGAATAATGTCAGAAAATAAGCCTGCTTTAAAACATACAAGCTCTTTTCAACAGTCTCAAGACTTCATTTTTTCTATGATAAGAGCTTTATTAAGTCTACTTCAGATTTACAGTTGTAACACAATAAAAATGGAGGAAAACACTTTAAAAACTCTCAGGGAATGAAAGGTATTTGGTAAACAAACAGCAGCTGTAGTGTCAGACAACTGAAACTTTGGTTTAGTGTCTCTTAAACAAAAATAAAAATAAAGTAACCAGGACATGTTATTCACAGTGTCACATTTAAATCAGTAGCTGATTGAGCACCAGCCTGGCCTGCTGCCTGTCTTATTCAGTTCCCCAGCAAGCACAAGTCACTGCACTATTTGTCAGCGTTTTCCTGAAACCATATGGCATGACAAGTATGTTGGAGATGGCACTCCCTTATGCACAGCTAAGAGAAAGATGAGACAAGTAACCCATTGCCCCTTGTCCTGTCATTGCAAGACCTTGAAAATAATCCCTCCCCAGCCTTCCTGTAGGCCCCCTTCAGCTACTGGAAGGCTACTCTAAGGTCTCCTCGAAGCCTTCTCTTCTCCAGGCTGCAGAGCCCCAACTCTCTCAGCCTGTCCTCATAGCAGAGCTGCTCCAGCCCTCTGAGCATCTTCATGGCCCTCCTCTGGACCCGCTCCAAGAGTTCCATGTCCTTCCTGTGCTGGGGGCTCCAGAACTGTACACAGTACTCCAGATGGAGGCTGACGAGAAAGACAGGTGATGCACAGCACAATTACTCACCACTCGCTGACCAATGCTCAAGTAGTGATCTGCCTCCAACCAACTCCTCCCAGCTCATACACTGAGCATGATGTTCTATGGTATGGAATAGCCCTCTGGACAGTTAGGGTCAGATGCCCTCACCCAGTTTCTTGTGCACTTGCATACTAGCAAAACACAGCAAGCTGGAAAGTCCTTGATTTCCCAGCAAGAACTAAAAACATGTATCATCAACATTCTTCTCATACTAATGTACATACTGAATCAAAACCATGGCACTGTTCTAGCTACTAAGATGGACAATTAGGTGAATCCCAGCAGAAACCAGGACACAGATGTAACCTAAATGAAACTGAAGTCAGTGAAATACGCAATCTTTTAATAAGGCTTTAGCTGGTAACTAAATGTGGAGAATAGACTTGTCTATTGAAGATAATAGTTGGACCGGCACTTCTTCCTTCATGAATGCAAGCAGAAGCTTGTTCTTTCATGAGCAAGCTATGTTGTGTGAGCTATCACAGCACAGATAGGACACAGGAACAACCACAAACCCATGGTTGAAAGGCGAAGAGTAGATTTATTCTTGCCACCTCGTGAACCGAGGTTTCTCTGCAGCAGCACCTTGGCAGGGGCACATAAAGACGACGCAGGCACCATGGAGCTCAATGCTTGCTACAGAGTGAAGAGGCATATTTTAACACTGCCTTTTCTCCTGTACATCAGGGGCTCTTGTAAGTGCAGCTTCTCCTGACTCTAGATCTTTCCCACAGCGAGACTGCACCCGCCCCTGCCTCCGGCGCCGGCCAGCCAGTGCCGCAAAGGCTGGTGGGAATCATGTCATGCCGCGGAGCCCTGCGCCCTTCCCGTCCGGGCAGGCCCTTCGCCCTAGGGCCGCCTCGCCGTGTCAGGGCTGCTCTTTCTTCCGCCATGAGTCCCGGCCGTTGGTGTGTTGGAGGGCTGGGCAGAGAGAGGACACGCACGGCTCCTCACGGAACTACCGCTCCCGGCGTGCATTGCGTCGCGGGAAACTTCACGGAGGAGGGGAAGATGGCGGCTGCTAAACCGAGTTGGAGAGGTGGCTAAGGTAAGTCTGGGGCAGGCAGGAAGCGATCCCTTTACTTGTTTTCGCCTTCATAGCTATTTTCTTTTCACGTTCCTCTGTTCCCTTCCCCGCTGTCCGTCGGGGCGAGGAGGACGCACCAGGTGGGGAGGTGCGGAGGGGGGTCAGCGGGAGGCTAGGGCCGACCGGCTGCAGCGGGACCCTTCAGGGTTGCAGAGGACTGCAGGAGAAGCCGCAGGACATTGCCTTAACCCGTGACGCGGCGTCCCCCACGCTGACAGCCAGCTGGAGCTGTTCTATGAGCGCTGCTAAGTGCTGTTCCCAGCGACCGGGCACCCCGCCGTCCGTGCGGGCAACTGCTCACCGCAACAGCTGTCCCGGGAGGCTCGTCGTAGCGGGCGGGACCATCCTCGCCTTTCCCGGGAAAGCGCCTGAGGTCCTGCCGCCTGCATGAAGCTTCTCCGGAAGGTCCTCCAGCCTTCCATAAGGCCGTCATCAGACAAAACCTTGTTGTCAGTAGTCAGTTGTGCCTGATGTGGTCAGACTTCCTGTGGCATCAGTCTGAGAGCAGAGAAGCAGTGCTGTGGTTTTGTGATTTCTTTGGTTTTCTTCAAATGGACCATAATACAACAACGTGTTACTGAGCATTAACTGAAGGCAATGCAAATTTATGAAAGAACTACACTCTGAACTTTCTTAAATAGCTTCATCTTTCTTTAAAGTTAATTGTGCAGCAGGGAGCCATGCTTTAGGTAACTGAAGTGTAGTTTCACAAATCCTATTTCTGAGAACTAATCTTCTCTCGTTAAGCTGAATCCATCTAGGGAGGTATCCCGTGGTATTTTGACCTCAGATACTAGGAAGAAAAGATCATGGATTACTTCATGGATTGGGAGATCTCTCAACTCTGTGGAAAAGTCTGTAAGAGAACCGGGCTTTTAATTCCTAGATAAAAATTAAGTTCACTAGTTCACAATGCAATCAAAATAATTGGAAAGGTTTTCTTGAGTGACTTCGCTCTTCAGGGCATCTTGCTGAAGGACTTACTGTATGGATGGTCTTAACATGTGGTAACATTTCGTTGAGAAATTGATCGTGTGGAGTGAAAATCCTGATAGTGGTGTCCTGATATATATAAAGGCTTATGCATAAATGTTGTTGAAGCCTTTTAACACTTTCAACAACACTTTTTTTTTTTCCCTAAATAAATACAACTAGAACAGGATTCATTTATGATTCAGGAAAAACCTTATCAAAAATGGGAATTGAAATATATCTGGCAATTTATCAACCATTTTAAAGTTAAACATCAAAGTTTGGCATCCTATTATGAAAATGCTTTCAGTTAATGATGAGCATTAACTTCTCTGTTCTTCTGATCCAAGCTTGTTTGGGGGAAAAAATGAACAAATTTTATGTGCAAGTAGAAGGAGGCATTGGAATACTAATCAGACTTGCTAGCTGAACTTCAGTTATGATGAGAAAGGATTACACTTCCAGTCATGAAATCTAAGTTATAAAATGTACAGATCAGAAACAGGTTTGGTTGATATCAGTGACTTTAATTGCCCAGCCTAACTGTAATGAAGAAATTCCTGTAAAATTACTGTCCATTTAAAAAAATAGTAATACTAAATTTAAAAACAAATGAAAGTAAATAATGTTTCCTGTAGTTGGAATAGAGCAGACAGTGTTTATCTGGATTTTTAACCTGCCACTGGTGTGCTTAGGCATGGGGAAATTGCTTTTAATTTGGCCAGTGAAATGGATATTGGGTTAAACTAGTGTTTCAGATGGTGGGAAGAGTTTCCAAGGAACACTAATTTAATGTGCAGGGCTTTTCCTAAAGCCATCTGCTTAAGACTGAATTCTTTAAGGTGATGCAGGACCTTTTAGATGTGCCTATTTAGATGAAATTTAATGAGTGAGAGACTGGGGTTAGCCTCATCAATACAACCAGACTCATATGTGGGATTGCTTCTCTACCTGAGAAACTTAAGTCAAAATAAAGTCAGGTACTTGTTACAGAATTGCACTATGCTACGTGAATTCATCGTATATTGCATTTTTTGGATTCTGGGAATTGTATCTGGAGCCTAGCTATCTATGAGTGTCTGACATTAATCTTGCATTGCATCAGACATTTGTCTACCTTCCAAACTAAAGGCATTGATTAATTTTTCAAATAGGAAATATGAATGGGGATCCAAATGGTGCAAAACCTTAATGTGTAGTGTGTTTTTAATTTTTCTGCTCATCCAGCCAGTCAGGACTGTTTAAACCAGTATACTTCTTTGCTTAATTTTGGGGGATTGGATAATTTTGTGATTTTGTTTTGAATGCTCAAAGTTAATAATTTATAATGTTACATAACAGAATAAAATAATAGTGGACTTAATACAAGAAAATACAATTTTTCAGATGGTCTGACTTTATTCCTTTATCTGTATCACAAGGATGTATACGTTTTTCCATTTTAGATCTTTTATACTGCAGACAGGTAAAACATTTACTCTCCCATTTGGTTTTCACTGCCATTTATGGAAAATCTTGTGATAATAAGTGTCATCTTATAAACCATCTTCTTCTTTCACATCCTAGGTTATTGTGGTTAGGGGCCAGATGCCTGCCACAGCCATTCTGTCACTCCCCTCTTTAGATGAACAGTGGAGAGGGAAAAATATAACCAAAGGGCCATGAGTCAAGATAGTAGCAATTTAATAGGATGCAAAGCAAAAGCAAAGGCTGCACATGGAAGAAAGAGCAACCAAAATTGTTATTCTCTGCTTCCCCTCAGCAGATGATATTCAGTCACTCCTGGGAAGCAGAGCTTCAATACACATAGTGGTTACTCCAGAGGACCGACACCATCAGCAAACGTCTCCCCACTTCCTTCCTTCACTTAAGTTTTGTATCTGAGCTGGCGTCACATGGCATGGAACACCCCTTTGGTCAGTTTGGGTCAAGTGGCCTGGCTGTGTCCCCTCCAAAGATCTTGCCCATCCCACAGCCTGCCTATTGGGAGGGAAAACGCTGGAAAAGCACAGTGTTGGTGTTTGGCTGAGAAGTAGCCAAAACATTGGTGTGTTATCAACACCTAGCTTCAACACTGCAAAACACAGCTCTAGGAAAGGAGCTCTGGGGAGAATCAGCTCTCATCTCAGCCAAACCTAATAGAGTTATTTAAAGTAGTGACAGAAAACATCACATACAAACATACAACTGTAAGGTGATTAGAACCAGTAAGTAGAAAAAAGTGTGTTCTTATTCCTCTATTAGTGCTGGAATCTGAGAGAACAATAAATTGACCTTGAATTTCCTTATCCTAACAAAATTATATAGAATCTCCTTT
Organism: Ramphastos sulfuratus; assembly: GCA_013399055.1. Classification (NCBI taxonomy): domain Eukaryota; kingdom Metazoa; phylum Chordata; class Aves; order Piciformes; family Ramphastidae; genus Ramphastos; species Ramphastos sulfuratus. Next base: position 12,941 of record WBNM01013525.1, read on the forward strand.
TAGCTGAAAGTCTTTGAGAAGAATGACCCTTATATGTCATACAAATATTGATCAGCCTTTTAAGGTACAGTCACTTGCACTGACTGTCCTTTGATTATGTTTAGAATTACTATTACATCCTTGGTAAAACAAAATAACTTTTAACCCTGCATAAAACTAGACATGACTCTTGATTTACTGCTTTAAAACTCAATGCAGGAGACATCATATAGGTACATAATATCCTTAACTTGCTTCTTACGATCTGCCCAATGTCACAGAAAGACATGGAATATATCATGCATTATCTCGTGGTTTGCAGCCAAGTTCTACTTCAGCCAAGTTCTACTTCATCAAATTGTGCATTATTTCTTTTTTTCCTCCTCTCTTGATATGTACAATTTAATTCAGTGACAAACAGCAGAACAGACTCATAGTGGGAAGCTTCTTGTTTCAGTTCTGTTCCGCTGTAATAGATAACAGCATCTGTGGGCTAAACTTTGCCCTAGGGCTAACAAGCCAGTGCCCGAACACTTGTAGAGAGAAAGTTGTGTAGTTTGTTCTGCATTTGTAAGGTGATCCCCATATCGAATTTTTGGTCATGATCATAAACCAGTGAACATGTTTAAAAACAAACACCAAAATCTTCAGTTTGAACACATCTTAGTTGCTTATACAACTTTTCTAGTAATTTCTGCATTAATTTCTTCTGAAGTTAGTGGACTGTGCTAGGAGGAAGTGATAGTATTCTAGCATGATTTATTGAATTCCTAATTGCTAGTGTTGGTCAGTAAAATGCTGAGAGTCTGGCATTTGACTCCCTTGAACCTCTCATTAGGCTTATTGCAATTTTATGTTGTAATACTTCAGTAAATCTGTCTGCTGTAATCTCGCAGCTAAATTCTTAACTAAGCTCTAATTTAGAGATTTCAGTCTTCTGTGTGTCTGTTGGAATCCACAGCACTTTTTTTCCTTTTATGAAATTATGTTCCTTCTAAGTCTATCCTTGGAGAAAGACATAGAGCTTTGTAATAGGATAGGATATTTTAAATAAATTACTTTGAAGTACTATTTTTAATCATGGTTTTTAATCATCAAATTGGAACCTTTGACAAATACATATACAGTGAGAATAAAGTATTTTTAGCAACTATCAACATGGCTTTAGTACTTGATCATTATCACTTATTTTGTGACCAAATAAAACATTTATTCTCATATTATACCTTATGAAGAATTACATTTCTTTTGGTGTATGTTTGCAGGCAACTATTAGTTTATTATTTTTAAATATTTTAAGTTTTACTTTGAAAACAGCTACACTCAGTGTCTTTGAGATTTTTTTTCTTATTAGTGTAAAGGTACAATTTCAGGGGAGTTATATTTAGCAGTTAATAAAACCCCAGTGTGCTTCTTTAATATAGACAATTCTTTAAATGGCTTTTATTTTGATATTAATTAGATGGTTGATTAGGATATTTTTAATCCCTGAAATAGATTCCTGTAGCTTCAATTGAGCTAATTGTCTAAAAATATCTAATTGCATCAAAAATCCTTTGAGTGGCTATTATTTGTATTAATCTGTTCTCCAATTTAAAAAGTCTGTAATTTTTGATAGTGGGGCAAAAATATCTTGGGAAGTGCCACTCAGATTTTTCAAGATAATTTTTTCTTTGTATGGGGCAGACACCTTCCACAGACATTTTAGTGAGGAAGTGTATCTGAAGTATTCTGTAAGGCTCTACACCTTCAGTGGCATGAATGGGGTCAGTTTAAATGGTCATGCCAGTAAATACAGAGCAAAATGTTTACTCTGGCATGAAGTGCAAGAAGAGTGACTAAATTTCAAGAATTGGAAAAACCTACATATAGTCTGGTCAGATAAAATGTTTCCTAGGTTTCTGTGGTAACAGCCTCTGATACTGGAACTGAAGAATGTGGCTTTGGCTTATTCTGCATAAGTTTCTATGTATATTTGGGTGTAGTCTAAAGCTGTTGTCTTGACTTAATTTTTTGTTTTCTTTATAGCTTGTTATATTTTTGCAAAATAGAAGACAGATTCCTGATGAACAATGCCTGGCAGTAAGTATTCTTACTATAAATACATTAAGACAATATATTGGGCTGTTTAATCTTACGATGTTTTCTTTGGTGTTTTAAAAAATCAACCAAAATTACAATTGAAAAAAAAACCCTAAATTATGATACTTGCTGTTATTTTTCAGATATTTAAAATGTGACTGTTATCCAACCTCTGCCATTGTAAATGTCTCTCTGTTCTTCAAAGGAACCCGATATAGGCTTTGCATTTTAATTTCAGTAAGAAGTTCACAGTTTAACATTGATGAATTTTAATATTTAAATTTTATTCAGAAATGAAAAAAAATATAGCTATATAATCCTGGCTTTGGAAAATTAGAAATATTGTTTATAGAAGATAGCATTATTATTTAGGATATAAAGTGATCAGACTACTAACAAGTAATCTAATTTATCCAGAGGCTAAAGGAGTCTTTGTAAAGTTACAGTACCAATTATATTGAATGGACTTCAGTTCTAGGTTTGTAATGAATTTCACAAATGTTTAATTTGATGAGGAAATGTTTGAATACCTTTTTTTTTTTTAAAGTGATTTGTAATAAGATGTGACTACTGAGTACTTAGAAATTCCTGACAGTAATTCTATATTGTGTTGTTTTAAACCACTGTTACGTAACATACCTTAAGTATGTTTTCTGCATTTTTGGTGTATAGCTGAAATTATTCCTCTGTGTAGACCTGAGATTTTTCTAACAAAATAGAGGGAAATACGTATCTAATATCTTGTTTATTTACATCAGAAGAACATGGTGTGAATTGTTCTGACTGAACTGTGCTTCACCTTATGTGATACAGTGAATTGCTACCGTGCTTCTATTGCAGTATTTAGTATTATTAAGGTCTAGTACTATTGAAACCTATTGTGTTATTCAGGAGTTTTACAGGAGTGTGTGTGGGGTTTAAACTTTTTTTTTTTTTTTTTCTAAACCAGGTATGCTTACATTCAGGATCATTATTAATATTATTTACCCTAGTGCATGTAGAGTCTACATTACTGTAGAGTCAGATGGATCTTAGGAACATAAACAACTGATTCCAGTATTTGTCTGCAGTGACATATGCAGAACTATGGAGCTATTAATTGCTCTTCTGTGTATAAAAGTGCGTATAGGTGAAGGGAAGGTAACCTTTCAGATGTGTATGTATTGCAGGTCTTACAAAATCACAGTACTTAATGTTTTCTTTCAAAAAACTGGCAATGAAGTGTCATTAGATTTTAATGTAAGCGAGCATCGTGGGTACTTTTTATCAATGCACATAGAGACAGACTTCAGACTGCATTGTTGTATGTGAAAAGGGAAGGTTCTGCCTGCTAATTTTGTCTTTTCTTGAGATTCTCCAGGATTCTTTTTAGAGCATAACGATAAAGCAAGTTGATACTATTTAATGTTACTTTTGAAATCTTGAAAGTATTTGTTTCTGAAATCCGAAAAACTATAAAGGCTTAAAGGCTGGCATTTTTTTTTTTTTTTCTCACATGATGTTCTCTCATCCCACACATCAAGATTTGTGTGTAGTGTCTTCTGGAATAAAATGTGGAAAAGGCTGTTAGAGTGAAATAATTTCCAAAAATGTTTTCTGTCATGCTGGAATGACTTGTTCATAAACCAAGTAGACTAATGCCTAGTTAAAAGGAAGGCTTCAGGAGTTCTTGGGTGATCCTTACCAGTTCTTTCTTTCTGTAATCTCCTACTTGTTTTCCTGAGTGTCTATATTAGTTCCTGGTAAAAGTTACCCTGTTTTTATAGCGTAGTAGTTGAGGAACGTCTAGGTCTAAAAGCGGTAGTTTGGGAGGTTGGGAGAGACCAAGATATTAGTGTATGGGAAGTGGACAAGGAGACTTAATTGGTCTTTCAGGAAACTTTAGCTATTCCTAGAGACACTTTTTGAAGTCAGTCTTGAAGTTATTGCACGTAAACAGTAACTGTCCAATAAATAAGCGTATTGTGAGAACTGAAACGTAGTATTGGGAGGGAGAGGAATAACATCAGCAGATAACCAAAACTAATGTTCTTCTCACTTAAGCTCATCTCAGTTGTATGTGCTGATCTCTGTGGTAGTTATATATTGGATTATCAGATTTTGTATTGATGTTAGTGTTTAGCGATCCTACCAAAGGGTGTGGGGATAACAGTACTCCATTGAGTCCTTAATAGAATAATGTTAAAGTTGCAGTCTCAATACAGTAATAGCCCATAAATGGAAAAAATTCAGTCTGCTGTCTAAAAACATGAGAAGTGCATGGTTTTTATTGCCCATGGCATGGCATTTGTATTGATACCTAGTCTATAGTGGAGGTGTAACGCTATGTAGTTGTTTCAGCACTTACAGCAACTTTGAAAAAGTATTGCTCTTCTTTCTATTCTTCATAGCTGTAACTTTGTGTAGCTCCTTTTGTGCAAATAACATAAGCAGTGATGTAAGAAATGCTTACAGAATCTTATCTTCATCTGAAGTTGAAATGTTGAGAAAGCAAATATGTTTTCTTACTGCTATAATATAGTAGTAGATTGGATTCACAGCTATTTTATTAAATGATTTTTTCTGTGCCCTATCAGAAGGAAACTGTAGATTAAAAGATTAATTAGTCCATTTATTTAAAAACAAAACCAAAATCTTGTGACCAAATAGCCTTTGCAGTACAAGCAAGTGCTTGTTTTTAATTTGTCACAAGTGTGCTCTCAGTTTGTCTATTCAATAATTTGGGCAGATAATTTCATTTAACATACTTCTGTTATGGAACATGGATGGTTCTGGTTTGTTTTTTTTTTTTTTAGTTGACTGCATATGGAAGAAAATGTTACAAATGCTTCTGTTAAGGAAAAGAACATAGCTAAGTCCTATATCAAAACATTTTTTCAAGACCTTTTTTTTTTTTTCCCCTTTGGACATTGTGTTCCAGATATTCACACTTAATCAGATGCTTGAAACAGTTTGGAAGATAATGAATTCTTTCAGAAACAGCTAACCTACTTACTGGCTGTATTCCCTGACTTCAGTTAAACATTAACTCAAAGGCAGATTTTGTACTGAAATGAAATTGCTTGGACTGGGAAAATTATGTGTGATTCAGGTGAGAACACCTGCTGACTGTAAGAATGTATTTTACATGTAGCTATGTTTGTGACTTCTATGTGATTTGCTCCCTACTCTTTTCTCTTGTTCATACCTATCCATTAATCTTTTCAAGGTTAACAGTAGTTCCATTAAACTGAATTTTACTTGCTGAGTACCAGATCCTTGTATGACTGATGGTAACAGGCAGATTAAGAGAGCAAATAAAAATATAAGAGTTTTGACAAATGTATTTTCCCCACATTCTTCCCTTAAATTACTGCTGTGAAATTTAGTAATAGAAACATATCCCCTATGCTATTCTGTCAAATACTTACTAGTCAGAAAGAGACATCTCTGATTTAAGAGACATCTTTATGAGTTATGTGGAAAGTCTTTCGTGATTTGGCCTGGTTATGGTTATAGCGAAGTGACTGTTTTGGTAACTTCAGAATGTTTCTCCAATGATATTCAACACATTGTTTGGTTCTCATTAAGCTATACAGTAATGTTATGTTTCTTCATCTTTCCAAACACCATGTGGCTTTTTACCACTTGCCTTTGCAGAGACTACCGTTCTGCAGTTGGGGTGTACTTGTGGCTTCCTTAATTTGTGAAGTGATAAGTAAATTTGAAATAGAACAACTGAATAGTGGTTTTCTGTTTTCTTTGTTCTAGGATGTTGATGCTTTCAGTTAAGTTGTTTTATATCTTTAAACAAACGATCCACTTCTCCCCCTAAACAAAAAAAAGAACCACAATAAACTTAAAATTGTAGTTTTCATTTTGAATGCAGCTTCCTTGCCAAGTGTGGGAAGAAAAACTTCACTTGAAATGGAATTTAACATGGTGAATTCTTTGCTTGTATTTAATGTTCTTAATGCATTTTAAGAGGCATATAATTTTGTGGGTTGTTTTTTTTTGTTGTTGGTTTTTTTTTTTTTCACAACAATTTTTGAAAATTAATTTATTTGTCTCTTGCAATTCTAGGTTTTGGGGTTTATTCTGTATATAAGAAGGAATAACAAGACTGTTAATGAGAAGGCAAGATTGATTTCCTTGTGAAGTACAGTTCTTCCTAAATCTATCTATATGAATATTTCATGAGCTAAGCATTCTAATGGTTTTAATGAAAATTAAGCCGTAGTTCTAATTAATAAATTTCTCCACTCTTTCTATCCAGCATACCTTTTTCCTTATCTGGAGCGTGATTCTCATGTACCCTTGAGACTTTTAAACCCTAAATGAACAATTTTCATAATTGCTTTATTTTATAGGCAGTAGAAACCCTATTAGTTTTCTGAAAGCATTGTCAAATATGCATAGTGCATTTATAATACATGATAAACTCTTCATATTTTGGTTATTACAGAAGAGTTGCATGGTTAATTGTCTACCACTTTCTCATACTATAAAGTACTAGAATAAACACAAACACAGCCCTGTATCAAGTCAATCTTTCAACTCCTAAATTAACCAACACAGGAACAGGTGTCAAAGATATGTCATGGTTTAGATTTCCTTTGGCAATTTGGGAAAATAATTGTACTTAAGAATATCTGCGGCTATTATAATACTATGGTCACAAAATATATAGTAGATTTTTTTACATAGTAATAAACTGTAAATTATTTCAATTTTTAAACATTATGATGCAGACTTTTTTCAGCTGAATTTTAAGTAATTGTCTTTTCTACACTGAAAAGGTAGTGACTTCTCTAAAGGTATCTTTTGATAAATGTAAGAAAAAACCCCAGGAACTTGTGACTGGAAAACTGTAGCTCATTGTATATCTGTTTATTTCACTGATGATACCCTAAGGAACATGGTGTGCTGGTGAGGTTGTTGCTTCCATATTCTTTGATGAATCTGCATTGATTTCTTTAAGACTTGCTAGTTTTGAAGCAGTGTTCATTTTGTTGTTTTCTGTTAGCTGTTAATTCTTTCTATGTATGCATCATCCTAATCCAAATTTGGAAACGTTTATCTTCAGAAGCAGTCCCATAGAAAGTGAAAATCACTCATATTGGCATGTTGTCAGTAATGTCTAGCAAAACCATTAGCATCACAACGTAGGAGGTTGCACCTCAACAGGAAGAGACACTTCTTTACAGTGAGGGTGACAAAGCACTGGAACAGGCTGCCCAGATGGGTTGTGGAGTCTTTTCTGGAGACTTTGAAAACCTGGCTGGGTGTGTTCTGGTGCGGCCTGCCTTAGGTGATCCTTTGACAGGGAGGTTGGACTCGATATTTGGAGGTACCTTCCAACTTTGAACATTCTGTGATTCTGTGATCATTCATCCTTTCATTCCTTCCATTTGTTTTGAACACATCAGAGCCAAGAAATAAACAACTTTGTTTCATCCATTCATTGTCAAAACCTGAATTTTTTTTTTTCAAGCTCTTGTCATTTGTGGGTGCACAATCTGAGCATATAACACAGGAAATAAAATGTTTTAGAGGTGAACTTAATTTTCTTCCCATCAAAGGCTTTGTGTGCTTTTAAGCTATACATGAACAGTTCATTGAATATTAAAATGTAGTCTTTTTTTTTCAGGTTTTATTAAAATATGGCTATTGTTGTTATTTACAGAAATCAGTTTGCAACTGGTTTTCCTATCAGTTGATTAACCTTCATGTGCAGCATTGTTTGCTGTTGATTTCACAGTCATGGGACGAAAGGGTAAGGAGGCTCATGATGATTCTGCATGCAAGTGTCCTATTTTTTAATGCATGACAACAAAGAAAATTTGATTTTTTGTGAGGGAGGATAAGTTTTCCACTCTGTTATTTAATGCATGTCTCTGTGGAAAGTTCAGAGTAAACTGCTTTAAAAAATGTTTTGACTTCCCTTTAAATGATATATGGATTATTTTCCCACCATTGACCACTAGGATCATCAGTGGCTCTACTTGCTGCCTTCTCAAATAGCAGTTTAATCAGTGAATGTGTTTGTGTAGTGTGAATATTGTAGTAGTCCAACTTGCATGCTTTTAATTCAGAGCAAAAAGGTTTTGTTGTAGTAAGGAGCTGTTTCATTGTAATAAGGAGCTGTTTGAATAACTGAGCTCATGAAGAGTACACTGCTGAGATTCTAGTACTTCGTGTTGAAAATCTTTGTCTTCTTTTAAATATTAAATTTTCTAAACTAGAAACATGGCAGTAGGAGTTACTCTTCTGTAAAGATTTGTACATCCCCAGGAATTATGTGAGAGAAGGTAATACTTGATTTCAGAATACTTTTTTTCTTTATAAATTCAGATTTTTTTTTAATAGACTTCTTAAAAAATACCACAAAGTCAGACTAGAATTCTAGATCTCAAGATTTTAAAAATATTGTTGGCATCTGCTCAACCTTCATTTTCTTGTCCAGCTTGAGGTCTATTGAAAGTCTTGGCCTTTACATTTTCCAGAACAATTGTGATTCTAAATTTTAGTTGGACATGTTAGACTATTACACTGGTTAAGTTTTGTACTTTGACTTCACATGGGCACCTTCAGTCTTGAATTGTGGCTTGTGAATGATTACTCATTCCTTAGGAGGAGAATAAGTAAGGAATTTCAACTTGATAGCTATATCATGATACTAAATTAACTACTCCTTCCTGATATATTTGTTAAACTATTAATATGTAAGGAAGTAAGTGAAGATAAATCTTCATGGATGCTTTGTTATGATTCTGTTGTTCTAATAAGTATTCAGCAATTTATGCAATTAAAACATTCATTTTCATTAAATTAGAACATAACTATTTAATGCTTTAAGTTACTGATACCCTACTTTTGAACTTCATAGGTATCGAAATATGATTAGTTATTAATTATAATTGATCTATGTCTGATATGACTGCACTAGCAGTGTTTTCTTGTCTTATTATAAATGCAGTGCAAACTGGATCCAAGACACTTTCTACGTGTGTGTGGATTTTTCTTTTTGAATGAGTTTATGGTGTGTTATTTACATTAGTTTACACTTGATCTTAAAGTTCTTCAGAACTGATAGAACATTACTTTTGCAAATTGAATTTGGTGCTGAAATTGCACCATTGTGAGAAGCGCTTGTTGTGGGAAGAATGCTTGGATTACTGAAGAAACCAATGAGCCTGTGTGCCACAGATGTCCTTACTGCTTTCTATAGAAAGCTGAGACACCTAAGACTTGCTGATTAACAATGAGTGTTACTATAACTTCTTCTTTGTGTGTAAATGGAAAGCTATGTGTCTTCTAGACTGATCATCTCCTAGACCGATGAGTTTAATTTGATGGGAAGCAGAGTAGTGCCAGTAAAGGGACATAGCCTGTAGGTACTGAAGATGCACAGAAGAGCAATCAGCTGCATGGATGTTTCTTGTGTACTCTGCAGTTGTTTAGAAATTACAGGTGGGAGGAAAGATACTTTTTGTTAGCCGTATTCTAGGTAAGTGTATGTTCTACCTATAAATCTCACCCAAAATGAGCACTTTTTAGAACTAATGGGAAAGAACACATCCATGAGGATATTTTATAATTCAGATTAATCTGGAAGGGAGGATTTTTTTTTTAGTGAAACTTGTGTTCACTAGTGCATTAATTGGCTTTGAAGCTTCCAGAAGGAAGGTCTGGGAACCTTTGCTTTCTCGTCATCAGGTCTTTTAATCATGACGCATGTGATTTTCAGTCAAAGAAAGCTTCTCATATTTATTGTTTTCTTCATTCAATTCAAATGACAACATGGTACCACCTCTGTGATGTATTTCAGTGCTGCACATTTGGGCAGTGTGTACTGCATGGCACCATTGGGCAGGAGTAGAGAATTTAATCCTCCCAGCCTAGATACTGTAGTCATGGGGATACTTATGATAAAGAGGTGACAGAACTGTTCTGAGCATCCTTTCCTCTGTGGAAAAAGATGGGCAGCAGTGTAAGATTCTTGTACTTATTACCCTTGCAACTATGTTCTTCCTCTGTGAATTGGATCTTAGGAAAATGGAAAAAGTAGCAGTAGTCAGGGAAGTTCTTGCTTCTCTACATCCAGATTTTTCAGTGCACAGCTTCAGGTATTTATCGCCCTGAAGAAAACACGTAACCCTGGGCATTTGCTAATCAGCTACTCATTGGTTTTCAAGTGACCTTGTTTCCCATGGGGTGGGTGGTGGTCTAGAATTACGAATAGCTTCCTTCAGTTTCTCTTCATGTAGTGCAAATGTGTAGTATTTACCAAATCTTCCTGACCTTCCAATGCCTGTTTGACATAGAGAAGCCTTCAAAACCAGAAGATGCTACTACGTACATTGTCCTATGTACATGTCATAATGCTTTGCCTGGAGTTGTATCTGGGCTGATACTCTTGTCCTGTCCTCCTGTTGGTGCCCTTTTCTTTCCCCTCTCATCTTCAGAATACACCCATATACAAGGGGTGTTGCTTTAAAAGGCAGTGACGTAATCCATGTGAATTTCTGTAGCAAAACAGAAGTATCACAGTATCATCAAGTGATCATCAAGTCTTAAAACAACAAAATAACTTTCTTCATTGCAGGGAAAGAGGACCATGTCCAGTATTCTGTGAGGAAATGCAATGGGATGGAGAGTGTGGAATGTCTAGTTTAGAACTTTCAAAACTAGAATTGGGCACAAAGAAGGTCCTTAGACACTGTGACTTGCTGCCTGGAACTAGAACTGCAAAGAAAAAGTATGATCAGCTTGAGCATCTGGGATGAATTCTCCAACCTGGTCTTAAGCAGCAGTCACCAAAGCTTACTTAGGCATTTAGTAAGTATATATGTTTTTCCCTGTAGTTAGTCAGCCTGCTGATCAGAAGTGTTGTTTGAATATGTCAGTGGGATACAGTAAGCTTTTTGGAATGGTTTTGTCACTGGCACCCCTTAAAAACTGCTTGTTATGAACCTCTGGCCACCCCGAAGATAGGCTAAATGCTGCTTGTCTTGAAAGGGTGCTGCTGAATTAAATAGTAGGTAAAGGATATTGTGCTGGCTCTGTGTGTTACTGGATGAGACCTTTGAGTACAGCACTCTTCTGTTACTCTTTGATAATCTGCTCAATGCTCTACTATGTGTCCGGATGGAGGAATAATGCCAGTCGTGTGCTTTGGAGATTGTATTATACAAAGAATCTCATTTTCCCTCCCCTTCTCTTTTTAGTCCATTAGTTTGCTGGTGTCCCCATTTTACACTGATTTATGAAATGACTTGCTGTGAAATCAGTATTTGTTTAGTAATAGGAATATCATACAAAACCTCTCTTACCCCATTTCTCTGGACTTATCGCCTAGAATTAATTTCTTGACTGCAAACCTGATACTGAAAGTGGGAATGTACAGGTTTGTTGTTTGGGTTTGGTTTGGTTTTTTTGTTGTTGTGGGTTTTTTTCTTGGATTTTGGTGGGTTTGTGTGTGTGTGTGTGTGTGTGTGTTGGTTTTGGTTTTTTTTGTTTGCTTGTTTGTTTGTTTGTTTTGTTTTGTTCTTTTTTTACTGAGAACAGATTACCCATGCCCCGGGGGAATGGAGAGAGTTTAAGATTTTTTTAGGTCTGTCTTTCCAGGGGTCTCCTGAAGCTAGAGAAACAAAATTTCCTTTTTATTACTGCCTTAGCGCTGACAAGTAAATAACCTTGTAACGACAAGTGTAAGTAAGGACAAGATAAGTAAAGACAAGAACGAAGAAGTAAAATTCTTAATAAGCCCTAGTCTTTCATTCAAACCAGATTAGTTTTAGATATTCTTAATGCTGTATTAAAAATAGAGAGTGCTGGTATTATCTCCAAGTAGGAAAGGAAGAGGCGGTGTTGTAGAGAACAGAAATGAGCAAGTAAAACAAAGTTACTATGTGAAAGCAACAAAGGTGGGAGAAAGAAGAGACAGTATGGAAACACTGCAGGCAATGCAGCTTGTGAAGAGTGCAACTGGAGAACTTAATGTAATGGAAAACTTCCTTTTAATGGATTAGACATCTTTAAAAGTCATTATCCTAAAGATAATAACTTCCCTGGGGACTTGTTTTAATTGCTAATGGTTCTGAAAAGGATACTTCATTGAAGAAGATTAGTGCTATGCCTTATTTGACTAGGTTGTTTTGGGTTGGGTGGTTGGTTTGTTTGTCTTGCTTCTTACTAGTAGCTTGACATGAATTGTCTTTTTTTTTGTTTTGTTTTCATTAAAAGCTTATATTCAAAGTAATTTTTGCTTCCATTTCACTGTACTATGCTGCACATCTCTCTGATGCTGACTCAGTTGTATCATATCATGCCAGAATTAGCTTTACAGTTCTAATGTAGGAATAAATTATTGGGAGAAAGTTGATTGGTTGTTTTTGTTTAGTTGGTGTTTTTTTTAATTACTTGTTTCAAATTAGCTGAGCAGCAATGTATTTTTTAAAAATACATGTAAAATTGCCACAACTAGATAGTGGATGGAATTTTCCACATTGGCTGTTACTGAGGTTTTGCTGTTTTGGTTGACATGAAGGTAAATATTGTGTTCTCAAGACAGAAATTTCATGTCCACATTGGACATTTCCTTTGCTGCATTTTGGTGGAGAGAAGCTAGAAACCAGTTGTTCAGAAGTCAGCAGCACTAGTGTAGAAGTGAAGAGGCTTGTCTGGGGGATGGGACTTCCTGCTATCAAAATGATGAGTGCTCTGTTCTCTCTGGGAGTGTGTTATGGGGAGATTGCATGGCTGATGAGTGTGTCCTTACAGCAGTTTTTCTTTTTATAGAAGCTTGACAAAAATTTTTAATTGCCTCCCTTATATGGCCAGAATAATTTCCTTCGTTGAAAGTATTTGATTGGTTTTTAATAGTTGAAGGAGAATGCCCTTGAAAATAGTTGTCTGAATTAAATGCATCAGCTGATATTAACAGTTCAAAACTAACCAAGTGTAGTTAGTGTTGTGGTTGAAGAAGTTTGGGTTTTTTTTAATGCACTTTTCTGGGGACATTTGAAGCATATTTCTTTTTCTTTGTATTTCTTATCTTGAATACAGAAAAATGAAAAGTTTAATGTATTGCACTACTCAATTTTTATATAGTTAAGTACATTGAGCAATCAAATGTGTTTTTAATATTGCATATAATCAAAACATACATTTCTGTGTGGACTCAAACTTTTATGTTAGTTATCTTATTCTTTTTTTTTCCAGTGAGTGAACATGAAGTCTTAGTTCACATTGTTAATGTTTTGCAGACAGTTGACAACATTAGACAGCTTTACAACATTTTGAAAGAAATTTTAGCTTTAGCTAAATAGTACAATCCACTTGTTTTCTGTTTTGCTAGGTTTTAATAAAGAGAAAAATCATCTGTCACTTTAAAACTTGATGGGCTGAACTTGCTCGTTTATGTTTGAAGTCAGCTTGAAGGCTTTGTTTTTCTCTAATTTTGTCTGAGAAAGATGTAGCAATGAATATTCAGGCAAACTCATTTGAAATAAATCTTGTGATATGTCTTTTTCTAACTCACACCATAGAGTTTCTTCAGCAAAATATGTGCTGCAGGTTTCTGTGCAACTCAGTGTTTTCTCTGGGATTTACTTGCAGTAAATACTAGTTTATTAGAAATAGTCTCTTAAGTTTGAGATTGGTATGGATTTATTATTCAATGGAAATTATTAGTTGTGACTTTATTGAAAATGGTATGTTATAATTTCCATGGTTTATAAAAATACCTATATGAAAATTCTGTGTTATATAAGTGGAAGTAAAATGATAAAATGAGAAATAATGCTAAGCCAGAAAGTAACTTCAGAAATACTTAACTCAAAATTCATTTTCTACCTGATGTATCCTAATCGTGAATGAGGATGTCAAGGATTTAAATTCTGTAATCCTTGCTTCTTAAATTCTGAGATATAATGTAATTTCATTAACCTATTGATTTTTTTTAAGTGCTTCTCTAACTTTAAGATAAATGCTTCTATTTAAAAAAGCCTTTTTTGTCATTAGTCTTCCTTATTTTTTTTCCCCTGACAATTCTTCAGTAAGATAAGCAAGCATGTTTTACTATTTATCACTCCACAGTGATATGTGGCAGCTAACTGGACACATTTTTTTTAAAACTATACTGGCTCTTTTGCTTCTAGTCACAGAACCAGTGAACTGCATATTCCAGGGAAACTGACGTAAGGAAACTATATCCATTTTAATTTGATGAGCTGTGAATCACATATTGAGAATCTAGCTTTAGATTTATTCTTTTTTTCTTATGCCTGGTCTCATTAAAAGAATTTGATACTGAAGTTTTTCACGTGTTTGGTGGCTTTATGTAGATTTCACAGGGCTCATCAGATAAGCCTACAGTACTGCAGAGCCCTCATGTGAAGTAACTGCTGCTATGCTAGTGTGAGAGAGCAAATTTCTGAAAAGGAGAGAGTACTCGGGGAGTGAAATCACATCCAGAATGAGGCAGTATGTTCAAGTTCCAACTATAGAGCAAGAAAAGGCCTATGATTATAATTCTTCTTTTGAACCAAGACCATGTATGTGTTTGGGTAGGTGAATTTAACATTTTCTGATAATGTGGGCTGTACCTTCTTACTGCTATTGTGTAGAATATGTGTGTGTAAAAATAAGTACATGTACAGCTAGGAAATGTGTACAGTCTTAAAATGTAAAATGCAAATGACAGGATTCCTTTTAGCATAAGAGAATATGCATGTATTAACTTGGAAAATACCACTACTGCAGGAGTAAATACTAAATATTGGTTTATGTTAATTATCATGTAACAGATTGTACTTCTTTGTAGATACCACTTTACATAAAGTTAATCTGAAGGTTAAAGATACCTTCAAGGGGGAGACCATAAATGGCAAATTTTGCAAGATACTGAAAGCAAGTTGTCACAGATTTTTTTTTTTTTTTTATAAATCTGCAAAAAATGGAACAGGTTCTTTTTTACCTGGCTTAGTGACTGCATTCTGTAGATCTGCCAAACAACTTACTCGTGTGAAACGAATCTCTTTATTTGGATCAAGTCCTATCTGGGTTAAATTTGTATTGAAGAAGCAGAGAATCCATTTTCAATTGCGCAGTTTCTCTCTGTGTTTTAGAAGAGAAATCTTTTCTGGTTTCTGCAGTGAAATGTTCCTAGATTTATATTTTTGAAATTAATTTATTTTTAATATATGTTGTTAAGGTTCAATTTTTTTATTTTATTTTTTTGTGTGTGTGTGGTGGTGGTGTTATTTTCTGTCATTTCTGTGGTGTCATTTCTGTCATTGTTTGGGGATTTGTTTTCGTTTTATTTTCATACTTCTTTTTAGAGACTTATTCCTGTGTTTTTATTAGTCTTTCCTGTTTATATCAAAATGCTGAGGAATGGTAAATAATTGTCACAAAGTATGTCTCATGACTATTAATTGTGGTTTTGGGTTTTAATTTTGTTTTTCTGTTTTTCTCTATTCATTATCTCTTTTTTTTCTGTCTTACAGTATTTTGCTTAAATTGACTTTACTCAAAATATGTTTGGAGAGTGAAAGCTTTGATAGATTAACTTTCTGATACTTGAATATTTTAACTGTTTTTTAATAAAATTACAATTCATATCAGTTTTTAATTTGTATTTTGACAGTGTTTGAAAAGGTGGATTGTTTGGGGATTTTTATATGTAAGCTGCCGTATTTGAATATACAGCAATATAAACACGTTACTGAAAATCCATCATGAGGAGAGACTTTTCAAGTCTTATGTAGTACAGTTATTGTTAAGCCTCTTTTTAATCATCAAAATTCACTATGTGCTATAAATTTCAAGAGCAGTATTTGAACACTATTGAGTTGCCATTAGCCGAGCTGGTGCTGTTACCTATTATTTCATCCTTCTCAAAGGAGTGACTTTATCTGTGTTTTATGCTCAATTTACATAGCTACTACAGTTCTAAAACACTTTTGGAAAACTTCAGTTGTGATTCTTTGCAAGTATTATCTCTCCTGTCACTTCAAGAAAGAAAAACTAACTGCAGAAGAATTTTTAACTGCGTCCGTCTTGCACACAATATTTTACAGTGTTTTTTGTTCTTCCTATCTTTTAAATAGCTGTAGCCAAGTGTTTACTAAATTTGTTGTATGAGTGTATTGTTATATGTATGTAATCAAACATACCACTTACTCTAGACCAGTGCTAGTGGTCCATAAGGTAGAAAATCAAATAGGAAGACACAAATGCAATGGATGTTGGGCCAGGTGCAGAGCTCCATACCAAACTCAAGAAACATTTAACAACGCTAGGTATTATTTTCATGAATTTTGATGGTGTACTTGAATTTTTGAATACTCAGTAATGCATGAGACACCAATGAAATACTGCTTTCTTGTTTCCTAAAATGCTACACAACATTACTCTCAGTAGAATATATTTGTACAACTATCTGGATTATTTCTGGTTTAATTCAAGTATATTTATAACCTCTTTTGGTAGCTATTTTTTCTAGTGGCATATGAAATAGCATTGATTTTAGCTACTTGGAACATGCAGCTGTTATGTAAATGTAGATTTTTTTAAAATTTTGTTGTTTTTTTTTACTGGCTTGTGTGAGTAGGAAATGTCAACAGATGAAGAACTTAATGGTAGTGAAGAATTACTGTTTCACACACAGGTTCTCAATTCCATTTTAATCATTATCTGTTAAGTTGTAACTGTGTTCAGATTACTGGTGATACATGACTGTAATTGACTAGTTGGGTTAAAAGACCAGTAAAGAGAACTTAAACTTAAATTATGCTTTTGAAATAATAGATTTAGCTTTAATATTTTTTTTCTGATGAAATACATTGCAGGAGTTGTCAGAACGTATGAGTATAGTATAGCAGAGTAGAAGTTATATCAGTAAAATATCTTTCAAGCAACTGTCTTTTGTAAGATGCCCAGTAAAACAGTGATATAATGAAAGGAGAGCTTGTTTTATAAAGCTTGGGCCTTGTATTGTTTTATATGATTGCTTGAAAGCAGAAAATTTTGTAGTTGACTTTTTGGTAGAGGAGTGAACATAAAGCATGTTTAGATATATTTTGAAATTACCATTCAGAATGAAGGTAAAACAGAAAAAGAAGTAGGTTTGGTTTAAATATTACTTAATTTTGAAATGTCTTGATATTTCTGCATGTTTTTGAGTATGGCTGGATGAGGGGTGCATTTCTAGTATCCATCTTGTATTACCTTACAATAGTTTTGTTTATTTGACTTCTCATTTTCATTTGCCTTAACTTATTGCTGATAGTAATGACCAGCTAAAACAACATTCATTGTATCTCTTTGCCCTTGCTTGTCAGCTCATCATTTCACCTGAAAACACTGGTTTTCCTAAACTTCATTCTAACTCCATTGGGTAAATCTCTCCTCAGGAGTGTGCTGTTGCTGTGCTGCTTTGCGACCTCGCTACAAGCGTCTGGTAGATAACATATTTCCTGAAGATCCCAAAGTGAGTGATGATTTTAAATTTTAAAGAATTGACATCTAAAAATTTTGGTTAGTAACTAACGCTTTAGTAGTTTTTTTAATTTATTTCTGTTTTAACATTCTACCTTAAATTATTTCATAGCTTTAAAAAACATTAGTGGAATGATTTAGCTGGAAAGGGACCTCTACAGATCATCTGGTGTAATTCCCTTTTTAAAGCAGTGCTGTGCCTATTGAAGAGTAAAATTAGTGTGTTTTGTTCAGAGAATTAGAGATTTAATTAGAGTATTCTGCAGCAGAGGTAGCATTTAACGTAACTGCTTGGAACCACAAACACATTATGGTTGCAGGTGTGAACATTTTCTGGTTTTCTACAAGGTTTTAATTTTATAACTTGATATGTTGATTGTATAAGTTGTTGTAGTTCTTGGTAGACTATTGTGATCCAAAAGGGTTTTTTATTGTTCTGTTTCAGTTTCTCCAGTTATTCTTGCACCTTTTTTTCTTTCCACTGAAATAGTCTTGGACCTATATTATAGCCTAGCTCTTGCTGTCTGTGAAAATAGTTAACTTTTGTGTTACCTTATTGTAATACCTGTATCTGTACATAATTACATGGTGGTACAGACTGATGAAGAGGTTATATTTCTGCTGCTGTATTTTTAAATATGCTACCAGCTTTTGTTAGCTTGTGTTATAGTAGAAGTGAGCAGAACAGTCAGTATTTGCATAACATTTGGCTTTTGTCTTACAAAGTGCATGGGCTTTTCTTCAAAATGTGCCTTTAAATGGCACTAGTTACTATATAAGCGCATGTTATTGGCTTTGAAGGAAATGTTTTCTGTGTACAGTGTGTTGAAAGAATGGAATGATATGGTTTTATAGTGAGTTTGTTGTTTGTTTGATTGTTTTTTTAATTTATTAATCTACTTGTTTGCTACAACTGTAGAAACACCTGAAATGGATACAGTCGTAGTCTTAACAGCTTCCTTGACACTCCTTAGTCTCTGCTTTTGTTAATATTAGTTGACTCATTGCAGGACACAAGACAGTCTATGATGTTTCAGAGTTGTAGGCATTTTTTAAAAAGCATTAATTAATCATAGTATGTAAAAAGCTTCAAGGTAATTTGTTTGAAAAAAGATAATGTCTTTGTTTGCAACAAAAGCAAAAAGTAACCAACCAAACAAAAAAAACCCCAAAAGACCAAAGACTTTTCCTTCTTAACTGGTAGTTATAACCTCACCTGAGGAGATCCCTATCACAGTTCACATTGGAACTAATATGCTAATCTTTCATTACGTTCTAACAGTTGGCCTTCGGGTACTCTGTATGTCAGCCTTGTTGAAGGTGTGACGCTGAAGAAATAAAATATTTGAGCTACAATCTAAAATATTTAAACTACAATGTTGTTTGTATTCAGTGTCAAAATTATGCATCACATGTTTGTTTTTTGAGGGAAGAATAGGAAAAGAAAAGAAATTACATTGCATACTAGTAGGAAAAAAGTGTGTCTTGAACCTGGTGACATATCTCATCAGATACCTTCTGTTGCAATATCTCTTCTCCCCTGAGATAAGCAATGGAGGAAGATAGTTCATTTCGTTAAAAATAAATCACTTAATTTTTTATGTTCTTGATTTTTGTGCAGCTAAGCTGCTGACAATTTTGCTCAAAAGTTGCTGGGTTTTTTCAGTACCTTATTCCCATCTGTATGGCTTAGAACTTTAAATGTTGAGTAGACAAAAGGAAAACCATTTTGAAATCTTTCTATTTTTTGTGAACTTTTTTCCTTTTATATGTTTTATGTCTGGTTTTAGGATGGTCTTGTTAAAGCTGATATGGAGAAGCTGACTTTCTATGCAGTTTCTGCACCAGAAAAGCTGGATCGAATTGGTGCTTACCTAGCAGAGAGACTGAGCAGAGATGTTGTCAGACATCGCTACGGGTAAGGAGATAGGTCAGCATTAAATATAGATGTTAACGTGTGGCTGCATTTCATCTTGCATATTCTGATGAAATTAGAAGGCGAGACAGGCTCACTCTCTTTGTAGTGTGTTAAGCTTGTCTGGCAGCCAGGCGCCCACCTTGCTACTGTCTCACTCCTCAATGTGATTAGGGAGAAAATAAGATGAAAAAACTCATAGGTCGATATAAGCTCAGGGTGGTCACTCAGCAGTTACCATCTTAGGCAAAAAAGAATAAAATGTAGGGAATATTAATTAGATTCATTTCCAGTTAATAACAGAGTGGGATAATGAGAAATAAAAACAGAGCTGAACACACCTTCCCCCTTGTTTCCAGACTCACCTTCACTCCTGACTCCTTTACATCCTGCCCCCTGAGCAACACACGAGGATGAGGAATGGGGATTGTGGTCAGCTCATGACATTCTTCTCTGCTGCCCCTTTCCTCCTCATGGTTTTTCTCTGCTCTAACATTGGGAAAACCATCCTATAGAGATATTTCCTTCACAAACTGCTTCAGTATGGGTCCTTTCCATGGGGTGTAGTCCTTCAGGAATACATAGCTCCTGTGTAGATCCATGAAAGATCATAGGCTGTGCCAGAAAACTGGTACTGCATGGGCCACACCACAGGGCCACAGCTCTTTCAGGAGGCTGCTCCAGTAGGGCCTTCTCTATGACCTTGCTTCAAGGCACATTCGCATGCTTCAGTGGGGTCCTCAGTGGTCTGCAGTGTGAATATCTGCTCCTCTGTCATCCTTCACGAGTTCTACCAGTATTGATGAAAGACACAGCTTTGGGAAGTGATGGGTTTGTCTTGGAGCCAGCTGGAGCTGGCTCTGTCCAACGTGGAGGCAGCTTCTGGTATCTTCTCACAGAAGCCACCTCTGCAGTCCACTTGCTACCTAAATCTTGCCACATAAATCCAGTACACCCTTCAATGTCGTTCAAGCTATCAGGAAATGTAGAGGGTTGGGGTTTTTTTCAGCTTTTTTTTGATAAATCTTATTTAAATGGGAACTTTAAAATTCTGTCATACTCTTAAGTCCTATTTGAGCTAGAACTTTTGAAGAATGTAAAGTCAGAAGTCGTCTTTAAAGAAAGTGGAAATGGATAGAATAATACTGAGTCTAAAAAGTGACAGTAGTTGAGGGGGAAAAAAGACAGTGTCTGTCACAGGCCATCATTTTTGGCCCTTCATGATGTTGGAAACTATTTTTATAATTTTATAGAGTGAGTCAATGGTATTTCTTTACTGATCAATTTTCTTTACTGATTTTCTCTACTCTTTTTCATTTTATTTAGCATGTTGTCTCCTTGTGCAGGGAATAAGTTATTTGCTTTCCATACTGGATTTAGGTAGACAGAGGATCTGCAGACTGGAAAGCTGGAAATAAATTTTGCAAGGAAATAAAATGGAACTCTGTTACCAAGTGCTATGACATGCCTTTTAAAAACACTCAATTTCCTCCTTAATTTTCAGGTATGTTTTAATTGCCATGGAGGCATTGGACCAACTTCTAATGGCTTGCCATTCTCAAAGTATAAAACCATTTGTGGAAAGTTTCCTTCATATGGTGGCCAAGCTTCTGGAATCAGGTGAACCAAAGCTGCAGGTCCTAGGAACTAATTCTGTGAGTAAAGATAATAAATCAAATCAGAATAAATTCCTGCTTACTTGCTGTGAGAAAATACTTTTCAGAAGTCACAAAGTATCTGTCAGTCGACATGAAGTGGGAAGATTCTGTATGTGGCAGGATATACCATTTGGGCTTAAACACAGAGCAGATACCAGCTGGAAGCAGAAAACCTGTTTCCTTCCAAGTCTAAAATTCTTTTGATGGCTAGGCTCATCCCTTGCAGAAATAACTTCTTCTGAAAGGAACAGGAAAGCTGTTCTATAAGTTCTTATTTTGAATCTTTGAAAAAAAAGACTTTCTGGATTCATTGTATTGGTAAGACAGTGTTTTCTTGTTCTGCAGCAATGAGATGATGTGAGAAGGATGAAATAACATCCTTCTTCACAACACTGATCCTACACAAAGATTTCTATTAGCTGTAAATTAACCAGGAGGTAAAATATTTCAATATTATTGAAATGTCAAACTGAAGGTTCCTACATTCTGTTTTCCAAATAGTGGTGATTGCAATCAGTGTCATGTCTTATTTCCCTTCTAGCCATCGTATTTCCCAGCTAGTACCACAAGAATCTCATTAACACCAGAATTGTGATGGGGACTGTTTTTTCTTACAATGATTGCTTTTACAACAGTGGATTAGCAATACTTGCATTTTACTGTTGTTAGAAGTGTGAGGGTTCTTTGTGGATTCTGTAAAACCGTTGGACTTTCCTTTGGGCATGATTCCCAGTTGATGGAATTAAATGGAGTTGCAGTTCAGAAGAACAGGAGAGTGTAGCAGAGTACTGCTACTTTACAGCAGAATTTCTTATTCTTGTTGAAATGCAGAGTACTTGCTCTGATGTAGGAGAGGAGTATCCCCTTGTGCCCCAAAGATTACTGAGAGCAATGATACATTTATTTATTCATTCATTAACCCATTTATTTATTTACTTGAATATCTTTAATCTTTACTGTCTTGCCTCTCTTTAATTTGTCTGTATAGTAGTGCTTAGGCAAGACCTCTTAGGAAAAGGGCTTTGTAACTTATTTCCTGGGCTGTCAAATGTAAGATTGACATTGTTTCCTTGGCAGTGAACAGTTACTTCCGACCTCCATTGTGATTTACAAGGCATTCATCACTATCAAACAAATGTTATTGAACAGAACTCTACCTTATGATAATCAGTTTGACATCCCATTCAGTTCCCTATGAATTTTTTTATGAGCAAAGCAGATCAGTGGTCTTCCTCAATTAGGAAATAATTTGTATTTGTCTGTTTAAAACTCAGTAGCCCAAAATAATTACTTTTTCCTAAATAAAATGTCAAATCCTGTGAGAAGAGTGAATCTACATGGCTCTTCAGCAGTGTTCGAGAGGCTAATTTTAGCCCGATTATGCTAATTTCCCTGGGTGCCTTCTATAGTTAATGGAGAGAAAAGGAAGTCTTTTTGTGTTGACTCAGAGGAGCAACATATATTGGCACTGTCAGCCTGGCTTTTATCACAGACACTGACCTCCTGTGTTCTTAAATAAATTTTGTCAGACCTGGAGAAAGTTTACCATCATCTTTATCCTTTTTTCATTTTTTCCTTTCCTCTCAAAGGAAGTAAAAACCCCAAAAAGAACAGAGAAGGTAGAGTGAATAATCTTTCATGTGCTTCAATTATTCTATTGTGTCACCCTGAAATGGAAGCTGGCACTGTCTGGAAGAGTAGAATAAATTGCATATGAAAAATGTCTTTAAACTGGTGAAAACTCAGGGAACCTTTGGAATGGTTTCCATAGGTCAAACTCAGTTTCTTGCTAATACAAATTTGTAGTCTGCTTACACTCTAGAAGATATGGGGTATAGTTGTGGCCACAAATAAATCTTCATTATTTTCCATCCCAAAGCTGACTTGCAGAGCTTCACTGAGGCAGTGATATCTTTCAAGTGGGATTCAACTGTCTTACTTGAGTTGTGTGTTTTTCTCAACCTCACATGCACCTCTTACTTCAGCTGTGGAGACTCTTGTGATTACTCAGAAGTCAGGGTTTCAAATGAAAGAAATCTATGCACTGGATGACTTTTGAATAGTTTAAAGTCTTGGAAAGCTCTGCATGCATCTCCTATCTTCCAAGGTTTATTCTCTTGCCTTCCAAAGTCTGATTTTTGATATAGAACTTATTCTACTTGATGCTCATACAAAAAATCCAAAGTTTCATTCAGCAGTTAAAAAAAGAATTTGTCAGAGGTTAAATTTAATTTTTTAAGTTGATTAGCTCCTAAAAAGAAAACCTGAAAATGACTGTATTGGAGAAACCATTGTTAGGTTTTCATTTATGTGGGATCATAGAACCAGTTTGGTTGGAAGAGACCTTTAAGGTCATCAAGAGAAACTAACACTATCAAGTCAGCACTAAAACATATTCCTCAGCACCATATCTGCAATCTTTTAAATACCTCCAGGAATGGTGACTCCAGTCCCCATGGTAGCCTGTCCCAGTGCTTTATAATTCTTTTGGTGAAGAATGTACTTTTACATCTTCATCTTCAGGTTACATGTTATTAGTTCCTATGACTTGTTATCATTCCAGGACAGTTTTATGCTACATTCTTAGGTTATGTTAGTTTACTTTGTACAACAGCAATGATTTTTGGTTGGTTTTTGTTTTGGTTTTTTTTGGGTTTTTTTGTAACATAAAGGGTAAACTTCCTGTGCAGGCAGATACTTTAAAACAGGTGAAGTTCAATACTCAGTATATTGATATTCAAGTTGGCAATTCAGATTTCAAATTGGCAGTGTCTATAAAGTTCAAAATGCCTTTTTCTCTCATGGAAGATATTTTTATTAACCATATGCTAGGATAGCATATGCTGGTGAGGAAACTGAAAAAATGTGCTGCGGAAAAAATTAAGATTTCCTTGGCTTGAGGAATCTGGAGGCTGATTGCAATAAGCTTTTACTTTGAAATTTGCAGCAATGGTAAATTTTAGCCTGTAACCATTTTACACAGTTCCAGTGGCTGAATATCATATAAAACATCTAAATCTCTCATATCGAATAATTAAATGTATTGCTTATAATCACTGCAGTTATATTACTAGGATAGAGTGGATTAATTATACTTTTTTCCTGTCCAAGAGTGAATAGCTTAAAAAAAATCTTTGAATTTGTGGTAAAACTTTTTTTGTGCCAAGAGGTAATTTTTAAAACTAGCTTAATTGTCTGTCATGTTTTTTTTTTTTTTTTTTAAGAGAGGATCCAGAAACTAGTAGGGAGCTGATCAAAACCAATGCAATGTCCAATTTAGCATAATTTTCATCTTAAACTGTGATGATTAAACTTGTTGAATACAAAGCACTTTAAGCTAATTCTGGAATGTTTTTCTGTATGAATTTTTTTGTGCTTTAATAGTAAATATTTTTTTTTCATCTGAAAAGTAGCAGATGTATGTAGAACCCATTATTTTAAATTGTTTACCACAAATGCTTGCTTTAATTGATAGGGCTCTTCATTTTATAAGGGAAGTTTCTTAGCAGCAGTTAAATGGGCTTCCTGTGCATGTGAAGGTGACTGTTTCTGCCAGTTGTCATCACTGGGCATTGTAAAGAAGAAAAGCAGTGTCTCAAGTGGAGAAGTGATCAGTCAGTGCCTGATAGTACAGTAAGATGTTTGTATCTGTTAGCACTGGCTTATAAAAGCAGTTGCTTTTGGCAGAATTGAGTGCATGTATGTATAAAATAGTATAAAATGTCAAGATTGTAAAATTAAAGAATGTCAGAATTAATATTCCTGGTAGAGTACTCGTTTGTCTGTCTGACTTGTCTGCAGCATGATAATCTGGAAGTATGTGTGTTATTAAACTATCTTCTAAATTCAATGTCTGCATCTACTAGAATTTGAAAGGTGCTAGTTAAATCATGTTTAGGGTCATTCTTAGTTAAATACTGCTTCTCCCACCTCGTCCTTGTGCTCTCTGGTTTTGAAGTTTCATAGCCATTCTAATGGGGCCCTTTAAACCAGCATAGCATTTCTGCCATTGGTTATACAGTTGCAAGTGTGGCATTCAGGATAACTTTCATCCAAGTGGCATGAAGTAAAATAGCATGTGAAGCTATCCATCCCTTTCCAATAAAACTCAAAATGAGAGCTGTCAATGACCCTAACTATTAATTACTAAATCACTGATTTCTGTTGCAGAGGACCTTATTTTTTTATTATTTATTGTGGTCTTTTTAATACTGGGTGTGTGAAGTTTATGCATGAATCCAGTATTCAAAAGTTTCAGGTTTGTCTTTTTTTTGCATGTTTGGTGAAATGCATAAATTAATTCACACACATCTCATTAATGCTGTATTATATAGTTTTATAGACATCTTATGTGTATAGGATATAATGTTTGATAATAAGGAAATACAGTAGCTTTTTCTAGAAAAGATGGTAACTATCAGCACTTCCTTTCCCCTATCTAAAACTTGAAAATTGCAGGCTGTAGAGCTCAGACAGAAGAAAAAAATAACTTCTGCTTTTTTGTTTGTTTGTTTGTTTGTTTTGCTGCTGTTGTGGGGAGAAATTTTAAACAATATAAACATAAATATGATGCATGGTTGCTGCAAAACCCTGACATTTAAAGATATCTAGGGCATATTAAAAATTGTAATTTATCTCTTAAGAGGTAAAGATAAGGTAAGGTAAAAAAATAGATCCTTAGGAGTTTAATTTGAGAACTTGCATTATTTACTTACTTTCTCTTTCTGTAAATGTGATCCAACTTTCTTGACTCATTCTAGAACAAACATCTTCTGAATAGATAACATGTTCATTTATTTCGTGATAGATTTATATGGTTTTATACTGATCGAATTTGATTGTTTTCAAAATTAACAGAAATATATTATCACTGTGTCAATCAAGGGTTTTATACCTTCTGCATTGTACAAATATTGAAGATACATGCCCTGGTAAAAGGGCCATAAATTACCAGTGGGTGATTGCAAGCATTTGCAATGACTAAATGACATGTTTATGACTAAAAAGGTTTGTAAGTGTATCTCACGCAAGTGCTTGGACTTTCCTAAGTGTTTTGTCCTTTTGTAGATTTAATAACTTTTATATTTGAAGCATGCTTGAAAATATCTTTGGTGCTTAGGATAAAATACTTATTCAGAACAACAACAGCTTAAGAGCACCACTGCTAAACAGGAGGAGAAATTTCTGTAATGAAGTGGAATTGTATACTTTACTGAAGGACAGAGCAGCTCAAAAGAGTGTAGTCACAGTTGGCTTTCCTGTGGCCTAAATGTTCAGTCATGTGAGTACTAATCCTGGAATATGCTTCAGAAATGCTGTATGTTCAGTGGACGAAATTACTTTTTTTTACATACGTAGGGAAATTAAAAAAAAAATAGTTAACCTCTCTGAATATTTATGCCATTTATGCCACCTTAAGAGGTATAAGTTTCAGGTACTTGCTTCCCTGCCACAAAGCTCCATTGTGGTGTAAGAGAAATGCCCAGAGAAAGAGAGTCCCTGACACACTATTCACATAAGTTTGTCATTTATTCTTAGAAAGCAATTTATTGGTACAATACATTTCCATTTAGCAAAATAGTTAATTCAGGGTATATAAAGTTTTCATTTTCAAAAGATCCTGTCAATCAAATAATTTTGTGTTTTTGTTAATATTAAATATGCTAATATTAAATGATGAATTAATATTCTTATGGCCACTCACATAGTGGTTTGTGTTCTTTCCACATTTTGCTTCAGTTCCTCTACATAGTTTTGGGGTGAATCAGTTGTAGGCTTGGACACCTGGATGTCTGAAAAATACTAATATCGTAATGATTTTATTTTTTTCAACCTGTGGATTTTATTAAATTACAATGACTAATTCTTGTCTTCAAAAAACTTTGGAAAATCTGTTCCTGTTTTGTAACTGACAGCCTCGTGAAGCAAACGAGTGAGACACTAGACACTTAAAGCATTTTTCAGGCTCTTTTGGGAAAGAAATTATCATTTTAATAACTTGGCTGTGTTGAAGAAAAATGTACAGTTGTTATTAGTGAATTGTCTTTTAGATTCTGGCAGTAGATCATGCAGAATTGGTTTTTGATTGTTTTTCCACTTTCTTATTGCCTGACTATAGAAAGACGTGTTAGTTGAACTATTATTATACAGTTTTGCTCCATTTTCAGTATTGGCTGAGAATATAGTTTTACAGACCATAGCATTTTCAGCTATGTCTGTAGCTTGCAGTGGGTGAACTGGTAGCGTAGTTGATAGGGATAAATGTTCTAGATAAAATGGGGGAAAAAACACGACAAAACAGAAAAGGGAAAAAAAAAAAGCAAAAGACAAAACAAAAGAAAAAGAGTAGAAAAAGTGGTGGTGCACAGCTTCCACTTTCAGTATGAAAAGCTGCCTCAAAACTTGCACACATCACTGTGCTCTAAACTATGCTAAAGTACTTTGGCCTTGTTTAGATGTATGTAGATGACCTGATAATAAAAGTAGGTTCTGCATCTCAGTATGTATACAGGAGATGTACTTAACAACTGGTAAGAAGAAACTGGGTGGTAAAAGGTGGAAGGATCTTAATGGGACATTTGTCTGCCTCGGGGCAGAACTGACCAATGTTCAACCTGTCTTTTTCCTTTTTTTTTCCTTCTCTCTCTAGTCTGTTCTTAAAACTTTAAGTGACAGAGAATTCAAAATGTCTTCAGGCAGTCTGCTCCCTTCAGAAAAGAAGGGGTTTGTAATGTCTAACTTAGGTAGCTTAGCTTCAGTGTAAGCCCATTATTGTTTATTACCACCAGACAAAGAAAACCATTTATTTCTTCTCTTTTTATAGCTGTATTCTGTACCTTGTAAGACCAACATCTTCTAGGCAACTCTAGACTAGATAATTTAATGTCTTTCAGTCTTTTATAGCAGGTGTTTATCTAAAGCTTTGTTTATTTCTTGAATAATTGAAGGACTGTATTAATTAATCACCATCTTCATCTGTGATGCTTCAGCTGGATGCAGTACTTCATCTAAGGGCTTTAGTGCAAATTTGATGGCAAAAAAAATTCTTCATTATATATCCTGGGTAATACGGATGTATCACAATATATTTTCTTTTTTATACCAGTAAAACACCATTGACTTGTGTTGAACGTGCAGTTTATTGTTAACCCTAAGTTTCTTTTCTGTGTTCAGCTGTGTCTAGCTTGTATTTGCACAGCTGTCTTAAAATGCTGTTTTGCATTTGTCATTGACAAATTGCTTCCTTGATATTTCGTGTTCTATTTCCAGTTTGTCAAGAATCAGGCTTAAAGAGTACCTACAGCTCTGGCCAACCTAGTGCTCTTTGCAAATTTGATGAGCCCATTCTGTCATCCAAGTCTCTGCTTCATGAAACTCAAATACTTCTGTATTCCAGACAAACCCCATTCAGTTCACTCAATGCATTATTTTACTTTGATGATTTACAAGTGTTTCTATGTTTTTTCCAACCCTTTTGCATCTGTCTTACAAAGAGTGTTTTTTTGACAGTGTGTTTCTAGCTTCTCTGTGACGATTTTGTCTGTTTTTTTGTCGACAGCATCACTGAAGTTAAAATATGACAGTTACTGCCTCATCTGGTTTAAAAAAAAAATATTTAATTGTCATGGGAATAATGTAGGCTGGATGAATGTGATTTGTTCCTCACAAGTCCATGTTGACTGTTACTTACTCCTTTATTACTTTGTAGATGTTTGTGAATTGGATTTTTTTTTTTCCTGAGTATCTTTATGTGAATGGAATTAAAGTTGACTGTGTTCTAATGTCCTGACGACTCCTTTTTCCCTCTTCTAAAGATAGACAGAATTGACAGAGTGCCTTCAAGTTATATTGCTTGAATCATAGGATCATCCAGGCTGGAAAGAACCTCTGAGATCATAAAGTCCAGCCATTTCACCCACTCCACCAAGTCTGTCAATACACCATGTCCCCAAGCACCAGATCCACATGACTTAAACACATCCAGGAGTGGCTATTCAACCACCTTCCTGGGCAGCCTGTTCCAGGGCCTGACAACCTTTTTCCATAATTTTTTTTTTCCCTAATCACAGAATGTAAGGGGCTGCAAGGGCCCTTGAAAGATCACCTAGTCCAACCACCCTGCCAGAGCAGGATGATCTATACCAGATCACACAGGCACACATCCAGGCGGGTTTTGAGTATCTCCAGAGAGGAAGAATGTCCAGTCTGAACCTCCTCTGGGCAGCTTGAGGCCATTCCCTCTTATATCACTTGTGAGATGAGACCAGTGCCTACCTCTCTACAACTTCCTTTCAGGAATTTTGATAAATCAGAATGTTCCTAGTTAACCTGCCAGTGAAAGTGTACCATTTGGTACTTACACAGCTACCTGAAAGCAGGGTGTAGCGAAGTGGGTGGTGGTCCAGCTTCTAAAAAAACAAGCAATAGGATGAGAGGAAATGGCCTCAGGTTACACCACAGGACTTTTAGGTAGGATATTTGGAAACATTTTTTTACTGAAAAGGTTATCAAGCTGTGAAACAGGCTGCTCAAAGAAGTGATTGAGTACTGTCCGTGGAGGTATTTAAAAGGCTTGTAGGTGTGTTACTTAGGAACATAGTTTAGTGGTGGACTTGACAGTGTTAGATTAATGGTTGGGCTCCATGATATCAAAGATCTTTTCCAACCTAGCTGATTCTGTGTATCGATGACTCTCACTATTGAAGTGTTCAGTGTTTCCATATTGCATAGTGTGTTGTCTTTCATGCAGGCTCACCATTTCATAATGATCTGAATGACGTTCTAGCGGAAAGGCTTTAATTTAAAAACTATCTTTTCAATTTAAGCTTTTGCCAATCTGAATTCTTTCTTAATGCAATGTTCTATGTTACTTCTTAAATAAAGCTTAGTACTCATTACTCATTTGGGGGAAATTGTTATCAAAAGCTGTTTTTTGTGTATTTAATTTTGTCAGTTTGTCAAATTTGCCAACATAGAAGAAGACACACCATCGTATCACAGACGCTATGACTTCTTTGTGTCTCGATTCAGTGCCATGTGCCATTCATGTGACCACGATCCAGAAATACAAACTGAGTAAGTGCCATTCTTTATGTATTACAGAATACTGTTTTAACACATTAATGTAGTCTGTAACAATTCAATTTTTTTTATGCCATTTAGTGGAATAGTTAATTCCATAGGAAGAAAATGAAATTCTGATTTTTTTTTTTTTTTTTTGATAGGACCAAATATTGCAAATCTTAGACATCCTAGAATATTTAAGTGGAATTTTACCTGCCAAATTACATGGATTCTCTCCAGAAAGGCACTACATGTTACTGTGTAAATATGTTTGAATGCTGTAACTTATTTGAGAAATTAATAGGGCTACTCATATGAATAGCAAAAGCATATTTTGACTCTACTATTTGAGAATTACTCGTTAAAATTGAATTCTTATGATGTCTGTGGAATGATACTTTGTGTGAAATGCCTTCATGAATTAACACTCCAAATTTCTACATAATGCAAATACCACAAGTTTTTTACTTCAGCTCCCCCTAGCGATATGTTCTTTGTAGAAGTTGTTCATCAGGATTTAACTCCTGAGCACTTCAGAAAACTTGAGGTTTTTCAGGTTCTATCATTTACATCTCTGTTGTACTCATCTTTTTCTGTATCTGTGCATTAAACTGTGCGAGCAGTTGTGAAAAATCCAAGAGCTGAATATTTATACAACCCTTTGGGTGAACTGTTGTTAGCTGCAATGCATGAGCATTTTTCTTAAAAGTTTGCAATTTCAAGGTTCTTTTCTCCTTTAGGATCAGAATTGCTGGAATCAGAGGCATTCAGGGAGTGGTGCGAAAAACAGTTAATGATGAACTTCGAGCAACTATATGGGAACCTCAGCACATGGACAAGATAGTACCATCACTGCTGTTTAATATGCAAAAAATTGATGATATTGACAGGTATTTTTATTTCTGATAACTGGAATGGTTTTTTTGAACAATATGTAGCCTTAGTTTTTGTTACAGATACCCTTTAATTCTGGTGAAATAAATCTGAGTCTCCATGAAGTTGATAGCACAGCTCTGCTTAATTGCTAATTGTATTTCTTGGCTTAAAGTCTTTTCAACCACCTTTGTTTCACTTGTTTTAGCTGCTTGTGTTTTGTGTTTTCAGACACAGAGATTAGTTAGCACAGACTTTTAGGTGACTCAAATGATTTTCCTAGTTAAAAATTGAGTATTTAATCCCCAGCAATTAGTATCAACTGTCTGTTGACAGAGACAACTGACTGGCGTATCTTCAACAGTAGCTATTTTAAACTGGAAAGTCACTTTGTTCTGGCCCATGTTTGTATTTGTGGCTAAACACAATGTAGGTGTTTATTCCTAGAATTGGGGAATTTCCATTTGTTTGAGTCAAGAGCTTAAACAACATTTAAAAAATTGTCTTCATGGGTGTCATTGTTTGTCCATATGTTGTAGTTACATATCAGAAAAATTTGCAAGTGTAATATATTATAAAAATCAGACTGGGTTTTGTCTTAGTTGTACTTCACTTGTAATTTGTTTTGTGATATTAAAGAAGCCTTGAAGCTCATGCATGAGATGTTGAGTTGCTCTGAGCCAGTCTAAGTCTGCAACTGGATGTTTGCTATGGAAACTGCTGTACTTAACTATTTCACTCCTCTGGACTTGTACAGAAATACTACAAGATTTTTTCCTTAAAATGTTTCCATTGGATTTGTCAGAGGTTTTCTGAATACAGTGGTAACTTCTGTGAAACACTGATGGTACCAGAGGCAACAGGATGTTTATGTTGCAGCTTTTAGATCAAGGCCAGTTGAGACGAGACTTTGACCAACCTGATCTAGTAGAAGAAGTCCCTATACGTGTGGCAGGGGGTGTAGGAACTAGATGATCTTTAAGGTCTATTCCAACTGAAACCGTTCTATGATTGCAATAGTCTTAAAGCATGGGAACATTTCTTAGTATCAGAAGATATTGCAACTGTGATGTTAACATGTTTTATTTGACTTGTGGCATTTCAGTATTTGACTTTATAGTGCTTTAAAGGTTAAGTTTTATGATGCTGAAGAATGAACATTAACTAAAGCCAGTGTTCTTAGTGAACACTTTTAAACATATTTAACGCACAAGCAGCAGAACTGAAAGTATAATTAAGGTTCTGGTGTACTCATTTCTGCAGTTTAAAACAAGTCTAATGCATAGTTGTATAATGCTAACATAAGTGAATGAATACTACTTAAGTGTCTATAATGTGTTTTGTGAAAAAAAAGTGCTTGCCATCTGTAAATATAGTAATTCTCAATTAGTAATATTAGACCTTAGGTAGAAATACTGTGTTTTCTTTTTTCCTCAATCTCTCATTTCTCAACAGCTCTATTGAAATGAAATATTAGTAAAAGCTAAATGGCACAATGTGTCAAGCACTTAAATTTAGAAATATATATATACATATATAATACCTTTAATTTATTTCAGTAATTTCTGTCTCTGTGTGCTGAAAAGGAGGTGACTTTAGGTAAAGGAAAAAAAAACTCCACACAAAAAAAAACCAAAACAACAACAAAAACAAAATTTAAAAAAAAAACTCAAAACAAAATACCCACAAAAACAAGAACAACAACAACACAATTCCACAACCCAAAAAAATGGATATGGGAAACTAGAAACTTCTGGAAAGGCTTTACCTTTCCCTATTTAAAATGCAGTTGATGATTTTGGTTATTCCAAAGTGAGGACTGGCTATTCCTCTGAAAGCTCAGTGGTTAAATTCAGGCCTCAGTAGGGTTTGGGTTGTACAAAAGAGTGTGTGGTGTCTGCAATTCTCCTTCTCTTGTGTCTGGATTCTGTCTTTAATTCAGTATTCTTACTCTCCCTTTGTACCATGTCAATGTTAAATAGTCATCCTAATTCCCAGTTGCCAAGAGAAAAGTTAGAATGTTAGAGTATTTGAACTTTACAGAATTTGGTCATTACTATAAAACATTAGCTTTTCACTGCAAGATTTAATAAGTCATAAATCAAAATTTCCATATGAAATTAAGTTCATATTTTTTTGATGTAATTTCTTTAGTCAGAAGATCAGTTACTGTATTTCTTTTAGAGCAATGCCTTTAATGGAAAAAAGAACCCTTCAGCAAGGACCACCTTTATAAATAAAGTAAGAGGAAATTGACATCAGTATCAACATCTATTTCCAAATGTAAAAGGTTTTTGGGTTGTTTTCCTCTACAAGATTTTAATGCCATACTGTGTTACTATTGTGGAAATTCAGTTGCCCCATGGTACCATAGAGGTAAAGAATACTATGTGACAAAAATGAGATAGTAGCTATTACGATATTATACTGCGCTTTCTGTGGTAATGTTGGGAGACAGTTAGAAGGTGACTAACTTGTACACACTCTAGTTGGTGGTACCTGTGTGGGTGATAATGTTCCAGTTAGTTCAATCACATTTTTTTTCTACTTGAAAGCCATCTGTTTCTGCAGAAGTATTGGAGTTTTACTTAACACTCACCCACACAGTGTGAATTCAGTAGCAGCCTTCAGTATGGGCAGGTGAATGAGATCATTAGTCTGAAGAAAAATTACACCAGCTAACTTTTTGCATGATGCTTTTGTGCTTTGGGTAATAGTTTGTCAAAATGCAATAGGTAACAAGTTGAATCTGTATTAACAGCTGTTGGTTTTGCCATATAAATTTTACTCATAGAGTGATTAGCAGTAAGTGGACAGATGCTGATCTATACTCCTGCTGGATAAATGTAAAGTATTTTACTCAGAATTCTAGTTTGATGCATATTTGAGATCCAGTTATTACCTAGCTCAAGAGCATGACTCATGTATGTTGTAAAGCCAAGGGTGGGGTATAGCAAGGAATATGAGTATTAATCATTAGTAAAATCAATGTGGTTTTGGCTTATTTTAGCAGAATAGGCCCTCCATCATCTCCTACAGGAGGAGAGAAAGAAGAAAATCCTGCTCTGCTGGCTGAGAATTGTTTCAGGGAGCTCTTAGGGCGAGCAACCTATGGAAATATGAATAATGCTGTCAGACCAGTGTTCATGTAAGTTGAAAATTCATCCTCTAAATTCCTTCCTCCTTTACAACCCAAAGGATTTTATTCACGTTTCTTGAAAAGAGGGGTAATTTTTTGATCTCACCTCCATGTTGCCTATCTGTTAACTTCAAGATACTTACAGAGAAATGCGTGTCCAATTTTACTGATTTTAGAAGTTCAATGTAATGATTTAAATGGATTGATGCTTCAGCCAGCCTTTCTTTCAGATATGGAACTGCTTGTTCAAGATACTAATGTCCCATAAATGACTGCTGCAGTCAATGAAGAGACCAGACAAGTGAAATACAAATAGTACAAAGGAATACTGTGCCTGGCTTAACATATAAAACTGAGATTTCTACTTTCACACAGTTTTCTTCCAAGATATGTTTTGATATTCTTTGAGGAATATCTTTTACAGCTCATTTGGTAGTGAGTGGTAGATAATGCACACAGTATGCACATTATGCACATTAAATGCGTACAGTACAAATTAAAAGTAGATGTATTAGCTATCAAGTTCAGTGTTTTTGAGTTCTCTACATTGCCTTAGTTGCTTCTTTAAAAAATATAATGTGAAAAAAGCATTAAGATAACTTAAATATGCCTTTCTCACCCTTGCTAGTGTGTACAAAGTAGCCAGGGTCTCAAGGGAAACCTTTGTGGGAAGCTGATACTACTCAGTGATACTACTTTCAAACTCTTACTGATGATATCATCTGCTTCTCCCTGTTGTAGATTTTCAGGACACCCAGCTGTTATCTTAAATGACCTAGTTCTTCCCACAAAGTCTCAAGTATTCCATTCATACATTGAAAGGGTTTCAAGCTGCCAAAAAACATCTTGATACTGCTAAGTATACACAGACATGCAAAAAGAAGTTAGGATTTAAAGAGGTACCCTGTGTTATCATTAAATATACCTGTGTCTTTGGAATGTGCACAAGAAAGACTGCTATCCCTAACAGGTAGTCCAGCTTAATATTTAGTAATTCAAATATGTTATCCTCTTGGCACTTTAATGACACTTTAAAATTCCTGTAGCAATTTCTCTTAAAGATATGTAATGTGTCAAAATGGCAGTGTGTTTTCTTAGCTCTGCAATGGACTGTGAAAGAATTCAGGGCACAGGAGAGGGTAGTTTTATGCCAGCTGGTTTAATCAACCTTGAAGGAGAGCTGTGTACTGAACTGGGTCATTAGACTGATAGCAGCTGATTGGTGAGTTAAACCTGCAGATTCTAGGCTAAGTTAGTTAAATAATCCAGTCAGTTTTGTGGGATTTTTTGTGGTTTGTTTTTTTTTTTAATTCTCTTTGCAGAGTGCTAACTGCTTTTACCTGTATACTTTCAAGTTTGTTATTTGAAGTATCTTCAGATGTCTACCCCATTATTTGGGAAAGGGCAGACTTTTTGAGCTTTTGTTTGGGGTGTTTTTGTGATGTTTGTTTTTGTTTTTTATTTTAACTTTAATCATTCCTATTAAAAGGCATCTCAAATAATTTTTTTTCAGCCTTCTAGGATTAAAAATGCATTTGTCTTTGTCATGCTTTTCCAAGTACACAGATTTCCTTTCTGGGAAACTTTATATGAGCCCTTTTCATAGCTTTCAGTATAGTGCTTAAACAGAATTTCTTGTTTTTCTTTAAACTCTGACAAAGTTTTTCATTGGTGTTTCCTATCCTATTAAAAGACAAACTGATCCATTTTCTGCAGGAAAGTGTTGAGATGCTTCAGAGGGGTAAAGGAACATACATAAATATTATTTATGAAACATGAAATTTATGAAGTCTGTCCTGTAACATTCAACATTCATTGCTTTATAGCTCTTGATTCAAAACAAATTCTATATCTTATTTAGAGTAAAAATCTATCAAAATATTACATGTTTTGTAGTCATTTCCTAAACCCTAAAACCAAACGCTTTTTCTGAAGTTCTGGTTTTCTGCTCTAGGTAAAAAGTCATCGTTTAGAAGCTTTATGTAGGGAGAAAATCCCTTTGAGGTGAATTTTGAGAAAAACTGTAAGGTCCCATTCAGAATCTCTTTAATTTTTTCTTACAGGCATTTAGACCATCATAGACTTTGGGATCCCAATGAATTTGCTGTTTCCTGCTTCAAAATCATCATGTATTCTATACAGGTAAGATTTTTTTCCAGTGTTAGTTTTCCTTGTGTACATGTTTGAAGCACATCAGATGAGGTTAAATGCTTACCTTACCATGCTAATTACAAATAATAATTTATATATATATATGCTAATCAAAGAATCCATAAGATCCCTTTCCCTAACTCCTAGTTACAGTGAGGGTGGTGAGACACTGGAACAGGTTGCTCAGGAAGGTTGTGGATGCTCCCTCCCTGGAGGCGTTCAAAACCAGATTGGATGAGGCCTTGAGCGACCTGTTCTAGTGGGAGGTGTCCCGGTCCATGGCAGGGGATTGGAACTAGGTGATCTTTGAGGTGTCTTCCAACCTAAACCATTCTATGATTCTATGATCCTTTGTCTTTAAATCTTTCACTTAACCTAATCATGTTTTGTGATCAGAAGTTTTCTGATTTACTTTCAATTAAAACACACTTAAAGAGGGGAAAAAAATATTAAAGAATTCTCAGTCAAAAGTAACATGGATGTTCTTCAGCAAGCTCCATAACAAGGAGCAGTGTAGACATGTTGGTCTGACACTGTGCTTGATAAGTAAATCTCTCTTTAAATTGGTCATTTTTTCTTGCTAGTACAGCTGTATTGCTTTTACAACCCAAGGACCTGACTTCACATTGTAAACATGGTGTGCTAATTGATTTTTACTAATCAATTACAGCCTGTATTGTCTGTTGTAAACACAGTCAAAATTTCATTCTTGGTTTGCATCTAGCACAGACACCCAAAAGATTTTCCAGGATATTTTAATACTGTAAGATTTTATATACTGGGCTGGATTGACCTCTGTGGCTTCATCTGTCACGATAGTTATTTTAATCCATGAATTGATTCATGAATTGATTGAAATTTATTAATGAGTAAGAATGTTGCAGAATAGGAACATGGTCATAACTATAGCTGAATGATGTGTGAGTGCGTTATTAGAGTCTCAGGTGAAACTTTCTGTTTCTTTGGTTTTTTTTTTTTAATAGGCACAATATTCCCATCATGTAATACAAGAAATTCTTGGACACCTTGATGTTCGCAAAAGGGACTCACCACGCGTTCGTGCTGGCATTATTCAGGTTCTTTTGGAAGCAGTTGCAATAGCAGCTAAAGGATCAATAGGTATGTTGTCTTAAATTAAAGGTATTAGATCTAAGGATAGGTTTGAAGGATGGTGCTCATTTTTGCTTTATTTTCAGGCTGAACTAAAGCATATATTTTGAGAAAGTTTTGTAATGATTACTTTTTTCTCCTTTGTGCTGATAAAATGCTCGAAATCTTACTTGGTTTACAGATACCCATACATACTTATTTGGTATGTGATTGTGTTCCTTTCTATTGAAAAAATGAACAGATATATTTTTACAACTTTATGAAAGGCAGAAGTTCCCGTTTGGTAAATAGTCACAAATCTGAGGGAACTGTGTGTGGCCCTATGAAATGTTGAGAGCATTCTCACTGTGTGCTACAGCTGCTGTGAGAGGAATTGCAGGTTTATGTGGGTGTCAAGAGTAGAATGATCTTTGATGAATGTTACCTTATTAACTGAAGAAGCTGAAGTAAGGTTCGTTATGGCATTTAAGGTATCATTGTTCTTTGACGTAGGAGTAGTTGTGTAGACATGTATGCACATGTGCTCTCATGTTGTTTTTCTTTGGTCTCCTACTGAAGTATTATTGCTTTGCTTCATTAGTCTGAACCTGTCCTTTCTCTTTATACAAGACCCACTTCCACGCACCAACTTGTGAAGTCTTTTGTCATGTTACAGAAAGAGCTCTTCATTTGGTCCAGTACATTGAACTGGTGTTCAGTAGCAGATTTTGAAATAACTGAAATTCAGATGTGAG
The DNA here is from genome assembly GCA_013399055.1 of Ramphastos sulfuratus. Classification (NCBI taxonomy): domain Eukaryota; kingdom Metazoa; phylum Chordata; class Aves; order Piciformes; family Ramphastidae; genus Ramphastos; species Ramphastos sulfuratus. The sequence continues at coordinate 51,131 of WBNM01013525.1, forward strand.
TTATCTGCATTTTAACCCACTGCACTATTGATGCTGAATTTCAGCAACCATTTGTATTTTCTTTGTAAAACTTGCATGGAGGATTGACTGCAGCCAACAGCTATTTGTTTACTCTCCCACAGGCAGGGAGAAGGTAGGAAGGTGAGAAGTCTCATGCATCAAGATAATGACAGTTTAATGGATGAAGCAAAAGCTGTGTGTGCAAGGAAAGCAAAGGAAATTATTCAGTACTTTACACTGACAAGCAGATGTTCAGCTGATTCCTGGGAAACAGGGCTTCAACATGCAATGGTTACTTGGGAAGACAAATGCCATACGAACAAAGCCCCCACACACTTCTTCCTCCTTACCTTGAGCTTTTATTGCTGATAATGACATTGTACAACGTGGAATAGCCCTTTGGTCAGTTTGGGGCAGCTGGCCCACAGCCTGTGTCTGCTCTCAGTATCTTGCGCACTCCTGCCTACTCTTTGTTGAAGTAGAGTGGATAAAAGAAAAAAATCTAACACTTGCTAGCACTGTTCAGCAACAGCCAAAGCCACTGGTGTGTTGGCAACAGTGTTTTAGTCACAAATCCAGAAGACAGCACCACCTAGGCTGCTAGAGAGAAAGTGAACTCCATCTCAGCCAAACCCAGTATGGCTTGTATGTATGTACATATATGATTGCATTTCCTGAGTCCAAAATAATCTCAAAGATACCTAGGTGTAGGTACACTGCAAAAGTTTATCCCTACGCCAGATCCCTTTAAACAGTGAATTTCTCTTGTTATTTTAAGTTTAATCTGATTTTTGCTGAAAATGGGTTGGAAGGTTGTTTTTCATGATGTTGAGATCTTTCCTTGGTGCGTTCATTGGTATGTGTTGTTTCCAGGCCCAACAGTTCTGGAGGTTTTCAATACATTGCTGAAGCACTTGCGCATCAGTGTTGACTTCGAGCTGAGTGATAGGCGCAGCTCAGCAGGAAGTGCCACTTTCAGCACAAGCTCCAAGGAGAACGATGAGAGGATTGTCCAGAACGCTATTATTCAAACAATTGGTGAGTAATGACAGTCATGTAGGCTTACTTATAGTAAGTACCTTCACTTCTTCCCCTTCTTCAATGTGATGGTATTAAAACAACTTGAATCAAAATGTAATAGTAACAAATGTGCTATTTCTGATTGTACTTGCCTCTAAGTCTCACTCACTTTACCTACTTGACTTCTGAAAGACTTTTTTTAATCATTGACTGAGCACATAAAAAAAAAATCTCAAAATTAAAAATGCTGATGCACTTAAAATAAATTTCTTGGTTGTATTATTACACTGTGTTTGAAATATAAACATAATTCTGTACCTTTGGTGCAGAACAAATATGGGTCAATTTTTGAAAATCCTATTGCAGGCAATTGTATGCAGTAATATATTTTAGTAGCTGCTACTTGAAAATGTTTGAAAAACAATGTTAGTTAGTGGCAACAATGACACCTAATGGCCTGTTGTGTTTTTAAGCACAATACTGAAAATGAGAACAAAAATTTTTGCAAATTATTTCATTAAAATAACCTCTCTCCTTTTTTCATATTTTCTCTTTATGAGGATTGTATCATATATTGCAGTGTATTTATGTTGTGTATGCCTTTACTTAAAGAAGAAAAGAGAATATAACTTAAATGTTATTTGCTAACCCATGTGTTTGCTTATGCCTTGAAGCTTTCTAGAGCAATAGTAAATATGTAGTAGATTATTTCTCACCATTACAGTAAAGCTACAAGGTAACAGCATCCCTCCTTCTTGTGTGTCACCCTCCCCCCCCCCCAGAAAAAAAAAGTGATTCCTCAAACACTCACAACCCAACCTTTTAAAGAAAAACTTCTTTCTATGAAAGTTTCATTTGTATGATTGCATAGCAGCAGGACAGAATATCTTAAATTGTAAGGGATCCACCAAGATCTTTTAAGTCCACTTGCTGCTCCTTGCAGGACTACTTAAACAACATGACTAAGGGTGCTGTCCAGACACTTCTTCGCAGGCTTCTGACAGGTTTGGTACCATGAGCGCTGCCCTGGGGAGCCTGTTCCACCACCCTCTCAGTGACCACCCTCTCAGTGAAGGACCTTTTCCTAATGCCCAATCTGAACTCAACCCTGATGCAACTTCATCCCATTTTGTAGTGTTCTGTAACTGGTTACCAGATAGGGGAGGTCAACACCTGCCCCTCTGCTGCCCTCCTTGAGGAAGTTGTATACTCCAATGAGATCAATCCTTAGTCTTCTCTTTTTCCAAGCTGAACAAGACAAGTGATCTCAGCCATTCCTCATAAGTCTTTTCCTCAAGACCTTTCACTGTCTTAGTCACCCTGGTATGGCCACACTCCAACACTTTGACAGCTTTCTTACACTGAGTCATCTGAAACTTCACGGAGTTGAGGTGGAGCTATACCAGTGTGGTGTAGAGTGGAGCTAACTGATGCACCCCAGGACATGATTGGCCCTTTGGGCTGCCAGAGCACACTGCTGTCATACTCACCACCAACTCAGACCCTGAGATTCCTTTCTGCAGGGCTGCACTCCAGCCTCGCATGCCCCAATTTCTACCTGTAACCAGGGTAACAAAGCCCTGAACTTCTTACTACAATTTCATTGCTGCCTGTGTGAAAAAGCAATGGTAGGTAATAACCTGAGGGCCATACCAGGGGAGGATGTTTTTTAATTCACATCTTTTACCTAGGCCTCAGGGAGACAGCAGACTTCCCTAAGGAGCTGGTCCATTTGGTGTATTTGGCCTTCTCTTCCCCTCAGAAGAGTGTCTCCCATGACAGTGGCCCATCATTTTTCTTTATGAAAGGGGTTTCGACACAGGGCATAGGCCAACTTAATTTGATGACACCTCCAAGCTAAATGAATCAACATCCTCATCGTTGTTTGATTTCACTTGCAGAGCTTCGCAACTATTATTCAACAGCGCTCAGAAAGATAAGGTTCTTGCTGGTGGCATGTGCCTGCTGTACTGGATGAGAACTTGTCATCCTTGCCCCCAGTACTTAAGTCAACCTGTTCTACTTGACAGGGAGAGGATAAGGTCTCCCCATGTATCCTGTCTGCCTTACAGGCCTGTCCCAGGCAGAGCAAGCTGCAGTTCTGATAGTCTGTGTCTTGTACTCCCTGATATTCCTCAATCTACTGGCCTCCTCCCAGAGCTCTGTCACTGCGTGGTGGGATTCCTTTACCTGAACACAGTTTCCACAGGTATGCTGTACTGATGTAAGAACAGGGCACACCATGCGGCTTGCCACCTGGGTAGCTGCATATTCCCACCAGTACTCTGTCTGGGCAGCTGCATTAGTCGTGGTGGGTGCAGATCGAGAGAGGACATAACCTTCTGCTGGGTTGTTATCATTGCTCCCTGGTCAGATCAGGCAGAGCTACACTTCCTTCCTGTTCACAAACTGCTGTGCTGCTCCTGGCATCCAGTGCTCCCCAGGGGCTTCTTATATGGGTGTGAGGAGAGCTCAGCTGCCCATTCCTGTCCCTGTCAAGGTCCTATCTGTCACTGGTGAGTCTGTAATACCCTGAGGTTCTCCCAGTTCAGGAAATCCCTATCTCTCTTTTTGGTCATTGATTTCATTATGTTTTTATTTAGGATTTTTCGGAAGCAATCTTCCAGATTACCAGAGATCAGAGATTATGATGTTCATTATGGGAAAAGTGCCTGTTTTTGGGACAACTTCACAATCACTGGATACCAGTCACCTTGGGTTTGTATATCCTACACTTTTTAATTTCTAATAAAAAAAAATATTTTAGAATCCTGATAAGAAGTGAAAAACATGAATAATGAAATGCAAATTCTCACTTATTTGAGGCTGTATTACATACTGTCCAGACTCAAGACAAGCACTGTCAGCAGTATGAAATCAATCTTCAGACTTGTTGATGATGGAAAATAACAGATTGGAATGCAACTTATTCTTTGCTAAAACATTTCTTCTCTCCACATCTGAAATTGTCTATTTAATGATGGTTAATTTTGTAACTTCTTTTATGTGTGTTTTGTGAATAAGGGAAATTCAACTAGAAGTACATTTTAACTATCTGCAGGATTTACAAATGCTTTGGGTTTTGATTTATCCTGTACAAGCTGACTTTAAGAAACAAACTACAGAAATTGCAGTGAACTTGTTTGGGTTTAAATTTTCCCAATTTATTTAGCAAACTCCTGCAATAAACTAATTTTCACTTTTTTTTCCAATTGTAGTGATATGGGAACTAGGAGGATTCAAATCATGTTATTGAGATCTTTGCTTATGGTAAGCCTTCTGAAGTTCAGTGTGTTACAAACAATGTTTCACTTTCATGTTTACATATGTAGATTTAAGTATAGTATTATAAATCTGATTTATAGAATTAAACATAACTTCATGTTAAGTAAATCTGTAGTTCTGCTGGGTAAAATTATGACAGTGTTTTCCCAACTTAGATTACAAACAGCTCAAGAAATATTCCTCCATATCTTAAAAGCACTTCAGTGAATATCAGTTGTAACTGGAACTGCAGATCCAAAAAAATACAGAGTAGACTGAGTTGACTAGTTCTCCCAGCAATGCTGGAAGCATCAAAATGAATTCACTTTTGTCTGTCACATCACAGAAGATGTAATGGGTAGAATGGGTAATATTTTTAAACTCAAGGAATTCATGCACATCTCCAAGCCCTTGGAGTCTTAGGCAGCTTTGTTCTTGCCTTCCTGGTGTTTCCCAAATTTCTTGTAAGGTATGATTAAATGTTTAGTCACAAATACATTTTCAGCTGTAGAACTTGAAAGAGTATTTCTGGAAATACACCTTGATGATAAGAATCAGAAATGGGTAGGAAAGGAGGCTCTTCCTATAGACTCTTGGCCTATTTTGTTGCAGAAGCCAAAGACTGTTTAGCGACTGAAGCAGGGAAAATAGTGTAAAGAATGATTTGATGACTAAAGCAGAGGAATGCTTTCCTGCAAAATTACTTTCTTTCCCAGCTTTGACATGAAATGTCAGGGTGGTTTTAAGCAAATCAGTTAAACTGTTATTCATTTTTCAGAATATGAAATCTTATATTCTGTCTTGCAAGAGAGCTGAGCATTCACAGTTACAGCTAAAGGAGAGGAAAAAAAAGAAGTTAGAAAGGACCACAGGCAGTCATTTTGCACATTGTCTTCATTAAGGATAGACTTAGCTATGCCTGAACTGTTCCTGACAACATTCTTCTCACCTATCTTAAGAGTTTCCCATTGAAGTCAGGAAGAATTTTTCTAATTTTTTGGAGTGCTGCATAGCCTCTTGTATATTTTCAGAGGTTCAAATTGTGCATGTGGAAGCAATTCAATATTTTTGACACTGACTTTTGTTTTTTGGATCCTCTTTTAGAATATGGAAGGAAAATCCCATCGTGGTACAAAGATGTGGAAGTGAATGTTTTGATGTTTAATGAATTACTCAGACACAGATAAATAGTGTGAGAAAAATGTAGGAGGAATTTGTGTTCAGAGCAAGACTTTTGTTGTGGTATATCAGGTTTAGTCTGCATATGTAGTGAAGAGCTAGAAACTACTGAACCCTGCCTGTTCCGTGTACTAAGCTGAGCATTGTACAGCATGTAGTCTTTACAAAACAATAATACTCTATAACATAATTAGTCTTGTTGTCATGCATACAGACAGGCAGACTATTTAATAATATTATATAGGCAATTAAAATTTGGCACTTCATTAAAAATATAGCCTTCTATTTGCAACCTTACTGATTGTAATATTAGTAATTTTCCATTTTCAAAGTGATTGATTAGATACCTTCATGTAACCTCACGTTCCTCTACCAGCCAGTTTCCTTTCAGCCTGTTAAGTTATACTGTAGGAATAGTGCTTGGTCACAGGCTGTGACTTAACTCCAGCAAAGCACCACACAGTCACTACCTCACTCTTCCCTGGTGGAATGGAGGAGAAAATTCGAAGGTACAAGTGAGAAAAGTAGTTTGAAACAGAGACAGTCTAGTAGGTGTGTGGGGGATAAGAAACAAAACAAAACTGAGAAAAAAAACCCTAACTATTAAAAAAAAAAATCAAACAAACAACAACAAAAAACCCAACAAAACCCACAAACACACACCCAAACAAACCACACAGAAATCCCATCCAAAACCCTATTGTTCACCACCAACCAACCAAAACCGAGCCAGTCCCCAATTCAGAATCCAGCAGTGTATGTGCTGCTCTGAAGAAAATTAACTGTCCCGGGCAGAACCAGTACAGCACAATTCACATGTAAAAGCTGTAATAATGTGGAATATACATAATGAAGCTATAATTTTTACATAAAGTCTTAGATAAAAAATAGAAGTTTTTTTTTTTCTTTTATAGTTACATTTTTTGGTAATCTTTTTCCTCTCCTGATCCCCAACAGTTTATACTCATCAGTTTCTGAATCCTGTTTTCATTTAGAGATAGCAATATTCTGGTAACTTCCATATTAGGAGACAATAATTTTTAAACGTCTCTGGTTGCTGTAAATGTTCAGGTGGTTAAATTGTCAGATAGAATTTAATTTTCAGCATATGCCTATAGAGTTTACTTTTACTTAAAGTAATTGAATGAGGTAAATCAGAGGCAGTGTTCATTAAATAAATAAATAAAACCTTCAAACCACTAAGGTACCAGATTGCTAAGAAAGTAATGTTTACTGCTTGCTTTCTGTCTTGCAATAAAGTAGTATCCATATCAGTTTATGATGTACAACTAGGCCCTCATTTCTGTTTCTGTTTCCAGAAATGGAACAATCTCTATTGGAATTATCTTCGTTTTATACCTTTCAATTTTTCATAGGCAAAAAAAAAGAAAATTGTAAATAATACCATTTGGGGGGGGGGGGGGGAGTTGGTAGAGGAACCATCCTGAGAAATACCACTTTAAAACAGATGAGAGAGGTCATTTAAACATGAGTATTAAAGTCTTTCCAAATTCATAATGGAATTATGAATCTTCAAAACTTGATACTTCAGATTGAATCCAACTTTCAGATGCCAAAGCAAGCCCACTAAAAAGAGAATGGCATCTGCAATTACTGCACTGTAAGAATTAATGACAGATGTTCATTTTGATTCCAAAAATTTACAGGTGACTTCAGGATACAAAGCAACAACAATATCTAATGCACTTCCTCCGCCATTTCTGGACCCATTATTGTCTCCTTCACTGATGGAAGACTCTGAGCTAAGGCAGCTGGTCTTAGAGATACTCCACAATCTCATTGACCGCCATGACAACAGAGCCAAGCTCAGAGGGATACGGTAGTTCTTTTTATTGACTTCAGTCTGCTTGAAATTTTAGTTTAATATCTGAATAAGTACTATTGATTTTTAAATATCTTTTCCAAACATGAAATATTAATGCACTGTTTAGATAAATGCACATTTCTAACTGTCATTTATTGATGGCAACAGTTTTACACATGAGCCTAAGTGCATGGTACCTTGAGTGATCTTTCCAAATATCTGCTAGTTTAACTGCAGAAGACAGAATATGGCATTTTATGTAGATAAAAAAAGTGGTTGTCATAGTTCTGTTTATGATTCTCCTTCTTTAACTGAAATTTGAATGTCATCGTTAAATGTGTATACTTAAAGTGGAAATTACTTTTAAGATTTGAGTAGTTCAAATATTTTACATCTTCTTCCCTTTCAACTTCTTTTTGCTAAAACGACATTTTTTGTTTCCCATTTGTAGAATAATTCCAGATGTTTCTGATCTAAAGATAAAACGAGACAAAATCTCAAGGCAAGATGTGAGCTTCATGAAAAAGGTAATAGATTGAAAAAGTTAACTTCTCTGTCTAGAAAGAAGATAAAGTAACTGAATCAGATGCATTGGAGTAAGTTTTCTTACCTAAGTGCAATTCTTCGTTAGCAAGATGGATCATTTCATTACTTTTCCAACTGTCTTTAAACAGCTAACGTTTATTTCATAGTAGCTTGTGTGTTTTAATAGATGTTTCCCTCTTTTCCAAATAAAACATGTAGTTGAACAACTATATATTTGATTTTGGAAGTAATGAAAAGGCAATATGTATGTCTTGCTTCAAAAATAGATGTTAAAAATGAGGGGTATTTTCTCCTTCTAAAGCTGAGCTAGTACTTCCAGAGATAAAGGATCAATCCTTACCTTGAAAATTTAACTGTCATCTGATACAGACCTATATCCTGTACAGATTAAGAATGCTGGGGTGCTACTGAGTTGTGTGCTGCATGCAAAACCTTCTTCTCACCCTGTCTTTCTGTGTTTTGGGGTGTTTTTTGGTATTGAGATAATAGTTTCTTCACAAAAGATGTGTTAGCCAGAGTGTTATAAGAAAGGGAAGTCATTCTTGAAGTCGAGGGTCTTTCTTTAGATAACCTGTGTTCTTCAGTAGAACTGGAGCCTCCCTCTGCACAAGCCATACTCATCTTTTGAAACACCTTCTATAATTTTTTGTTGGTTTGCTCTTCAAGACTTGCTTAATAAACAAATTTGATGTCTTCAGAAGGATAACCCTTGAAACTTCTCTGTTACTTGAACATTCTTGAGAATGTTTTAAGATGTACTTTTTTAAATCCTCCTTTTCATAAAAGGACATTTATTTTTTTCTGAATATTTCAGTAGGAATGAGTACCACTGTCTGACACAAAGTCCAGTATTCATGTGCAATATTCTGTATCATCCATGTCTGTACACCTCAACATGAAATAGAACTATATTGTATTTATAAAGAAACTTGTTATAACCTAGTGGTCTCGATTAATCATGTACTCGTCTCCATATATATATGTGTATACATGTATTGGTTTGTTTTTTGACTTCTTTATCCAAAGTGGTCTATTATCAAACCTGGCCCTACCTGGAATAGGGAGTTTGAATATAGGACCTTTAAATATCTTTTCTAACCTATATTGTTCTGTGATTTTAATACTTATTTTCTCTATTTTGATTTTTATAGCATGGTCAGCAGTTATACAGGCACATCTACTTAGGCTGTAAAGAAGAAGACAATGTCCAAAAAAACTTTGAACTCCTGTTTACATCTCTAGCTCTTACAACAATTGAACTAGCCAATGAAGAAGTGGTTATTGACCTCATTCGATTAGCTATTGCTTTGCAGGTAGGAGCCTAAATCACTGTTGGATTCATTGCCTGGCAGTTTATATTTGTAGTTGGAAATATGGATAGCTACTTTTTGTTTGCATATTGATTTTCAAACTAAAAATCACAGCGTTCAGTCTGAATTTGATCCATTCATTAAGGAAGTGCACTTTTTACATAGTGTTTATGAATAGGGAAGCTTCAACTAAACAGATGTGTTAGAAACTTCTACAGTGCGCTCTCTTCAGAAAAGAGCAGATGGTTAATTTGTTGAGACATTCCCTAGAATAACTGAGACATTCATTAGCAGATTAACACGGTATTGTTACAACCTGTGATCTTACAGCAGTGTTCCATATAAAATATACAGACTGTCCTCACCTTGGAAGCAAGCTTTTGGTCAACTGATACTGGAAATATTTGTCAAACCAGGATATTCAATCTTACCTTGGAGTAAAATTCTATCAGTGTGTTGACAGGCTTTATTCCTCAATGTTTCCTTCACAGGATCAAACATTATTTCATGCTTGCTAACAGTCTGCAGTAAAACTGTATAACTTGGTAGCAATATCTGTGTGGAAATTAAAGCATTTAAAAAAAACAGTGCTAGCATGTGCTGTGGAAATTTGAGGGAGTTGTGTCCTCTGTTCCCAGTTCACTCTGCCACTAACCTTATTCTTCAGTGTGCACCCACATTATGAAACCTCTGAAATGCAGAGCGAGCCTTTAATTTTAAAATATGTTACTGAACCAAATCCTTACTTGATGGAAATGGCATTAAGGAGCTTTACTAAAGCAAAAATAATACGTTCTGAATCAATGCAGAAGTGGTAATAAGCATTAAATAATTCTTCTTATCATACTCTATCTCTGACTCTAAAGTGATTTCTGTTATTCAATTCCTGTTTTCCCTGAAAAAATGTTATGATCTGTAGTCAGTAAGGATAAAAGACTACCAGTCATTGACTTGTATCTGAGAAACAGAAGTTTGAGTTGAGTGGATTTATTTCTCTTCATAGAAATTGAATCTCTCAAGATCTCCAGCTTCTGAATTAAGTATATATTGATCTGAAGTTAAAAGAGTGAAATTTTAAGATGAGAGATGTTAAATGCTAAGTAATACCAGATGGTTATCATATGTCAGCTCGAATTACTACTAATAATTTTGACTTCCATGTATCTGGGACAGCCTGTTAACTTCAGGAAGTGTAATGCTATCCTTCATATTTCAGGACATTGCCATCATCAATGAAGATAATCTGCCAATGTTTAATCGTTGTGGTGTCATGGCATTGGTGGCAGCATATCTAAACTTTTTGAGTCAGATGATTGCAGTTCCTGCCTTTTGTCAGCATGTCAGCAAGGTAATACAGTTATGTAATTTAACTAATTTAGAATAGTACACACTCTGTAAGATGGATAAATAACTTCTGTCGAGTGATTGTTAGTTTCCTGTATTTATGTCCACAACATTGCTCTCTGTCTTCAGTCACTGATGGCATTACTTGATGACTCTTAAAATTATGCACAGAATATTCTTCTGTCAAAGCATAGCATTTTAATTTTGTTTATGGTGCCATATATAATGGGGTCAATTCCTGTTTGGTGTAAGACTTTACAGCCTTGCTGGTTTCAGTAAAGCAGTACCGATGTGCACAAGACCTTGAGAAACAGATTTTAGTCCAAAAGGTGAGTGCCGCAGTCTCTTTATCTGGTTGAAAGAAATTCTAAAGGCCTTACTTGGAATGAGGTAGATGAGGTAATCTGCTATAGTAGAACCTCTTTAAACAACTTAGTCATGGGAGAAAATAGCTATGAAACTAATCAGTTTGTCCTGGTTTCTTTTCAGGTGATTGAAACTAGAAGTCTGGAAGCATCTTATTTTTTGCCAGAAACAATTTTCAAAGACAAATGCAAGTAAGTAGACGTAGAATGTGAATTAGTGAACATTAAAGTACCTATTTTAATATTTATTAAAAATTGCACATCATTAAGGTAGTTCATATGTGAAAAGTAATTTAGAGCTGTAATAATGCAGAGAATAAAGGAGAAGAAAACCAAACATTAAAAGACTATATGAAAAACCAAGATATTCTGACATTGTTTTTAGTTGTAGTCAGAACCACTTATAGTGCTTGGTGTAAGCACTACCACAGCAAAATGCATTGTCATTGAATCATAGAATGAGTGAGGCTGGAAGGGACCTCTGGACATCATTGGTCCAACCCCCGTGTTCAAGCAGGGTCATGAAGAGAAGGCTGTCAAGGACTGCATCCAGATGTCTTTGGAATATCTCCAAGGATGGAGACTTCACAAGCTCTCTGGGCAACCTGTGCCAGGACTTAGTGACCCTCAGTGAAAAAAACGAGGTTCAAACAAACTTTTGCATTTCACTTTGTGCCCATTGCTTCTGGTCCTATCACTGGGCATCTCTGAAGATAGTCTGGCTCTACTGCCTTTTCACTGTCTCTCTTAAGGTACACACTGGTAAGAATCACCACCTTTTCTCCGTGCTGAACCATCCCACCTCTGTCTGTCTTCATTAGAGAGGTGCTTCAGTCTCATAATCCACCTCAGTGGCCCTTTGTTGGGCTCCCTAAATCCATGTCTCTCCTGTCCTAGGTAGCCTAGCCCATTACACTGTACTCAAGATATAGCCTTACCAGTGCTGAGTGGAGAAGAAGCATCTCCCTCAACCTGCTGAAAGTACTCCTAATGCAGCCCAGGATACCCTGGGCCTTTTTTGCTGCAAGGGCACATTGTTAGCAGGTGGCAAATATTACTCTGCCATTTTTTTTCTATTTGACAGAGACTGTATTCTCTCAAGATGTAGCAGAACAGGCGAGGAATGTATTTCAGCTAAACAAGAAGTATTTAAAACATGGCAGAGGTATTCAGTGGACTAATTTTGGGGAATATATTCATTCTTAAAAAAAAAAACCAAACAAGTTTTATTTCCATCAAATCATTATCACTGACCTTTTCTGGTTCTTTTCAGACATTGGAAAAATATTTTACTTAATGATTGAATCTCTAGTGGTAGACAATAACTTCAAATATATGTTTTGACAGTCTTCCAAAATCCCTAGAGAAGCATGAGAAAGATTTATTTTTCCTGGCAAACAAGATTGCAGAATCATTAGGAGGCAGTGGATACAGCGTGGAAAGATTGTCAGTTCCGTATGTACCCCAGGTAACAGGTAAGTGGTGATTAGTGGCAAAATAAATCAGTACCAGTTATTAAGAACACTTTCTTAATGTATTGTGTGGCAGTGAAATGTAACGTGACCACTTACTGACAACAAAACCTAATTATAGTATAATTTAGTTTTCTCAAGTTTTTTTTCTCATTAGCTACTTACTGTATTATTGCTAAGAAGTTTAACCTTTGTGTACTTTAAAGATTTGTTTTTGTTCCTTAGATCTACAATGTGGGGCAGAAAGTTCTTGAACTGACTTTGACTCTTTTTAATGAAGTATTTACTTTAGAAAGAATACCTGGGAAGATTGCAGTGATTATTACTGGTTTTCTCTATTAACTTGTGTTGGTGAGGAGGGATTATGCACGTCAGCATATTTTATCTTTTTCGTATAAACACTGGATGGAACATACTCCATCCTTTTGCAGTATGGCCTTGTGTTGACTTGAGTTACTGGCCTTAGTCAAATGATCAATGAGCAGATGTTAATTTAATCAAGAATGTTACAGTTTTTTTCCATTAGTTGTCTATTCTAGGTTAGTGTCAGGTGAAAAGTATGCCTGAAGACAATTTATGAGAGTATATGCTACCCAGCATGCATGATTAGTGTATGAATGACTAGGTAGTACATGACAGTGTGTGTTTTCAACTTTTAATACACTTTCAACAGCCAGTTGAGCAACTTAATGAAAAAAAAACACACTAGAATTTATGAACCTTGTGTGTTTTGTGGCTATTCATAATGGGCTGCTATTGTAAAAGACTATGGGACGTGTTGGTCTGAAGCATGACCTTTTTTGTGAATTAGAAGTACGTAGAAGGAAAACGTAATTTCTGTTTTGTAGCTCATGCAGGGAAAGAAACATTGTGCATACGGGCACAATGTGGCAGGTCTGTCACACTTGCAGTACGGTGCACCTGCTGCCTGCTCTTGAATGAGCTACTATGGGAAGGAATGAGTTCTGCAGAAGAGCAGATGTTTTGTCTGCTAGCAGGCACACCAATGATATGTTCTGACATAGCTGCAGTGTTTGTTTTCTGTTGTTGGTTGTCATCTTCTTCTAAAAAGGCAAATGGTGCTATACTTGGCAGGTTGTTTTTTCTTACATACATAAAAGCAGTAAATGTTATCTTTTAGTATAGGTGGAAGAAGTAGGTAGCAAGTGAGGAAATGTTACATTTTCAAATTTTTTACTGCCTTTGAGTGAATGAGAATGGAATGAGAAAGTGTGATTCAAAATTTGTGTTGATCCTCTTCTGAAATCTGAAAAGTACTCTTACCCAAGTGACTTCGCTAGAGTTTTCTTGGATACTTTGATAAAAGTGCATTCCTACAAGGGAAGATGCAAGTTCTGACATCAAGTTTAAGAGTTTGGCTGCAAGTATTGGGTAACTCACTCTGTGTGCTGAGAAATAAACATATTTAATGCTAAATCTTAGCATATGTTAATCAAATGTTTTGGTGGTTTTGGTTTTTTTTTTTCTGTAATCTTTTTGTAATGAGAGGCAGCCAAAACTGATTCCATGTTTGTTTTCATGTGGGCTATAGAGCTTCCAAGGTTTTCATTTACCTAAATCGGACCCAAGATGAATTCTGGAATTATGATACTTTTCCTTTTTTACTTCCCTGAAATATTTCATTTTTACTAGTTTCAAAACATAACATAACTTCTACTAAAAGATGGATTCATTTTTTATGTATACCTGTGAATCTATGGTTGAATCCAAAAGGCCAGTAAAGATTTTACCCTAACTATTTGTAGTATTTCTGAATATCGGTTGTATAATTCGTCACAATGACTTGTAGATATAAAATCATCATCTTGTCTCTGTTTCAGGTTTTGGCACCTATTAGTTTGAAAAACGTCCATATTTGCAACTCCTTGTACCTTTTTGTCTTCCTTATTTGGTGGGGGGGAGGAAACTGACATTAACTGTACACGTAATCATTTCTTGTCTATACATGTATAACTTTTTAAAATTCAGCTCTATTTCCATCAGGCAAAAAACCTCATAAATGCAGACACAAGTCAAAAGGTAACAATGAGTTGTAGGTCAGCCTGCTCTCCTGCTAGCTGTGGTGTGTCTGTGTAGGATGTGCAGTCTAAAACCCCCATGCTTTTAGAAGACTTTTAAGTCAGAAATTGTGGTGTTCTTAGTGTTTCTTTCTGCTTTCTTTTATATATCCGTTTGATATTCCTTTAGTCATGTTAGTTGCTGCAAGATTTGCCCTTGTGTTTAGTCTTGATTTGGAACTCTACAATACCAAACTTCCTATTTTCTTTTCCTGAGCAGACAACAGAGCTATCGGTATCATTTTTGTGGTAGTGTTAATCTAACTGAACCTACCTCAGTCAGTGGGATGACCCACATTGCTGCTCCCATTGCCTCACAGGATGACCATGGAGCCAAGGCTCCTAGGACAGCCCTGGGAGGTACCAGGGCAGTGGGTATTACCGTTATGCCTCTGGGCTCCTTCATGTGTGCGGACAACTTTTATAGCACGTAACAAAAAATTCTGCAATTTTTACAGATTTTTACCCACATAATATGTAGAAATTAAAGACAGATGGGCCTTTTTATTAGGCATATATAGTGACATAGCCATTACAAAAATGAATTCAATCCGAAGTGGCCCTAAAAACGTATCTTCTGCTGTTTATGTGTCAGTTACATAGAGAGCAGCAAGATGGCAGCAAAGATGTGGCTTTGTCTTGTGTTTACTTCTAAGGGCTGAGGTGCTTTCCTCAGACTCATATTGGGTCGTGCACCAATCAATGAACCATCAGGGATTAAAACTTAAGTAAATCCTTCAAAATGCCACTTCAGATGCTCAGAGTCTCTGAGAGCCTGGCAAAGACAGTTAGAACTCAGGTGTTTTTCACTAATCATATTCTTTCACTGCCTCTTGATCTTAAAAGGGCATTTCATTTATATGACTTGTGAAAGTTGTTTCTTGATTTTTAAAAGCTGAGTATGTTCAGCTCTGCAGGAGTGAATTCTGTTTGTTCATGCTTAATATTTGCACTGCAAAAGCACTCTGCTAGAAGAAATTTAAACAAAGGAAGAATCAGCATAAATTACATTGTGGTGGGGTAGTTATACAGTTGTTCTCCTTATCTTAATATCAAGTGCCTGTAGGTGCTTCTGACATTTTGCAGTGCAAGGCTGTTATTTGATAATGATAATGGCCTGATCTTGGCTACAGTCTGAAATGTGATATCATAACTCATGGTTCTGGAAATGTGATAAATGACAATCAGACCACTCAATCCTCCATTTACCAGAGGATCCTCATGACACATCTGTAAATGTATTTTTATTGCTTTTATAAAAATCCTATGTTAAATGTGAAAAATGAGAAAAGGTTATTACTGTATTAAGGATGCAGTCACAGAAGGAAAATCCTTCAGATGATGGATTATTTGATCGTAATCTACTAATGCATTAATGAGCATAAAATGCTCTTTTTAGTATCAGCACAGTTGGTCTTATTCTGACAGCTTTTTAGGACAGATGAGTTTGCTAAAATGTTTGTAGGAAGTTAGAAATTCAGAGAATTTTTTTTCACCAAGTGGATTTTTCAGACCTGCTGAGTATGATACTTTGTACAACAAATAGGTAAGGATTATTATTTTCCATTCAGAAATCTATATTTCTTCCATCAGTCAATCATCTTCCAAGAAGCCCTTTCCTGTTTCAGAATACCTACACATTAAAACCTTACTACTTCAGCTTCATGACAGCAAAAAAATTCACAGAGTACTTTGCAAGTTACTCTGAAGCAATCTATCATCGTGTGCTATGTTATTTCTTATGCATTTGAATAAGATCTTACCTATTTTTTAAAAATTTTTATCTTGCCAACTTTCCCTTAAAAGTCATGGGATGAGAAGGAAAAGAATCAATAAAAAGGTTTTGCACATTTAATAATTTAGAGCAGTAACTGATTTTTTTTTTTTTTTCTCCCACAACAATCCAAATGATAATAGAGATGATCGTGGGTTAAATAAGCATCTAAAGACAAATTTGGATCTAACATGTAGGCATTTGGTTGATTGTGTTTCAACTGTCATACAGAAAGTGAGATAAGTTGTTTTTCTTCTAGATGAGGACAGGCTGTCTAGGAGAAAGAGCATTGTGGACACAGTATCTATTCAAGTGGATATTCTGCCTGGCAACAGCACAGAGGATAAGGTATGAAAATCACAGGATTTTAAAGCAGCATCAAGGGGGGAAGAATGGAAATGAAGTCTCCCAAGAAAGTCTAATATCTAATTGTTATAGAAAAGTTAAACTATTTAGCTTGCTTTTTTTAACTCTTGGGTTTGTAGAATTGTGTTGACAAACACACTGATACTGATCTCGTAATGTAAAACTAAATTATTTTCTCATCATAGTTTTTACAGGTAGTACTGCAGGTTATAAGGTAGCAGTACATTAATATGCCAAAGAACTAATATTTTTAAAGTAAATATTCTAAAATACTTTCTTTGCATTTTGAGGGATCAAATAAATTCCTGCATCATCGCATCTTATTGTTGTTCATCCACATGGGGTTGACAGATACAAGACTAGTGAGAGACCTGCTGTCTTTGGAAGGGGCAGGAAAAGACTAGGCAGACAGCATCCACAATGGTGTTAGTGTCACTTTTCTTCTTCAGAAGAGTTTAGCAGGCAGCACTTTAAAGTCACAAGAAGGATAAGGTAGCAAAGAACAGTTCATATGCAGGGTTCGGGAGCTGATACTAATTATCCCTTAGGAAGACTGAATCTCTTTGAAGGCTCTCTGCTGATTTTTATTAACCAGTCTTCTGCTACCTGCCATGGAGAGTAAGCATTGAAAATTAGATGTTTCTGCCTGCAAATTGATCCTACCTTTAGCAACTTCAAGCTCAAAACAGCTAGGGACATGAAACAGATTGTCTGGACAGAGTCAAGCTTGAATGTTAGTTAAAAATGCAATATTAGGGTATTAAAAAGGAGTAAGAGTCATTTTAGAACTTACTGACAGAAGGGACCTGTATTTTGCATCATAGTATTTTTTCTGCTTTGTGATGATGATACATCAAATAATATTTTCTATTCCCTTCTCGCTGTTGTGCTTTAGCAAGGGTACAGATAAACTAGATTAAAAGTTTAGGAGAAAGAAGAAAAAAAATGTTTGAAATATCAGACAGATGATCACAATCTTTAGCTTTGTGGAGCAGTGAATGTTCGTAGGAACAGGAGTGTTTGCCATTAGAATCCTTTCTAAAACCATGTGTTATATGTGTATGTGTGATTGAATATCTCATACGTGTAGGATTAAATGAGGGAAGCTTCCATTTCAGATTTCAAATGATTATGAGAATGTTAAGAATTGATAGAGATATTTTTTGAAGCTGTAAATAAAATGTTTGTGTGGATTCCTACTTCAGTGTGTGGGTTGGACTTGATGATCTTTGAGGTCTCTTCCAACCTTGCTATACTGTGATACTGTGGTCATGTCTCGGTTAATCAATTACTGTTTGTCGCTCTTAAAGAATTTTATTAATTAGAAGCACATGAAAGAAAGCATTTCTCCTTCAGCTGCCTTACAATGGTCATTTACAGCGTGAAGGGGAAACCAATATTTTCTAATTTGCTGACTGCATCTTGATACCTACATTATTAATGACTGAAAAACTCAAGCAAACTGTGGAAGTAGCTGCTATATGCAGAACAGATGCCTACAAAGCAATACTGAGACTTAACAGTATAGAAATGCCACAGAATACTCCTGACCCAGAGGAGTGTTGTGCCAAAATGCAAGTCCTTTTCCAAAGTACTGTTGCCATAGAGCATCTTGACTAGAAATTGGAACGTTTCTCTTTCATTCGAAAAAAAAAAATCCTTACTAGTTTAAAAATATGAATTAGTGATCTGTCAACTGTAGATAAAGCTGTTAGGAACTTTTAAGTCAGAAAAGCTCTGTGGTTGTTTTGGCCTTCTGTGTTTATTGCATTCCTTCTTTTTTAGAAGCTTCTGTGAGGGTTAAGAGGTTTTGTTTCTTTGTACTTAGGTTGATAATACTGAAGAAATCACTTTTGAAGCTTTGAAGAAAGCAATTGGTAAGATTTATTACAATTGTGTTTATGCAACATAGTTCTAGATTACAGTGGAATTGCTAGAGAAAAAGGTGTGACTAGAATAACATAATTAAAGCGTTATGTTTGTTACTCTCCAGGTAGAAACTGATTTTAAATTTCTGTTATTCATTTCTATGTTTCTGAAATGATATCTTGATAGTTTCAGTGCATTCATTTTCTGAAAGAAAAGCATTGGAAATGCCTGTTATGTATGAATTTTGCCCTTATAGGCAAAAACAATAAATAATGACATTCTGAAGTTCTATTGAGTAGTTATTTATAAAGCAACTTCAGTATTTTTTACATACTAAGAGTTTCAGATCTTCAGTACATTCAGAAAAGAGATTGTGAGGTACATATTGTAGACTTCAAAAACAGTCATGTTTTTAAAAGAGTATTTTTCTGCCAAGTGACCTATAGCTGCCAGAACTCAAAATTACCCAGTTTCTTTATTTTATGTCATTATACACAATTGCTTATTAGTGCTGTCCAGTCCACCAAAATCCCATCCAGAAAATGATTTAGACATTCATGTTTTCAACAATAGACACTGACATTTTAAACCATAATTCAATCTGACAGTTGGCAGACCTGCCTGGTCACTGAGGTACTTTAATTCATTAGGTGCTGCAAAGTTCCAGCTGGTTGTGAGTTCACTCAGCCTGTGAAGTTTGAACTCACTTTCCCCAAATTGTAGTAGAAAATTCTACTCACTTGTCTATGACACTGGAAGGGAGAACACTCATTCCTTGTCTCTTCAAGCTCAACTTACCTGGCAGGGGAGACACCATGATCAGGCAGGTGGTTTTCCCAGGGCAAGGCTTATCCTTTGCACTCGGGGTGTGCTGACCCCTGTGATTTCCCCAAATGTGGGAAACATGACTGCATAATTTGTGTTAGTGGGGAACTGCATTATCGTTTTTTTATTTAAAAAAATGCTCTAGAGTGTAAAGGAGCCCAAGAAAGTTGATTAATTTTTAAAGACCACTTCCTCCAAACCCAAGCTATGTGTCTTCCCTCGAGTGAAAAATCAGGTAGACATGCTAGGAGAACTGCGTGGCTGAGCAAGGAGCTCCTGAAGGAAATCTTAGGGAAGAAGGAAACTTGCAATTCATGGAAGAAGGGATTTCTCACTTGGGAGAACTATGGAAAAGTTATCAGGGTGTGTAGGAAGGCAACAAGGAAGGCCAAAGCCCTCTTGGAACTGAAACTGGCAAAGAAAGTAAAAGAGAACAAGAAGGGCTTCTCAAATGTATCAGTAGGAAAAGGAAGAATAGGGACGGTGTGAGGCCACTGCTGAACAAGGAGGCAGTTGCTAAATGCCTTCTTTGCTTCAGTCTTAACACCTAAGGCTGAACTCCCCTATGCACTCCAGACTCTGGATGAAGGAGAGGAAGCCTGGAAAAGGGAATGCTCCCCACTAATCAGTGCAGACTGGGTTAGGGATCAATTACACAAATTGAACATTCACAAGTCCATGGGCCCTGATGAGATGCACCCAAGGGTGCTGAGAGAACTGCCTGATGTTATCACTCTGCCACTCTCCATTTTTGCCAAATCATGTGAGACAGGAGAGGTGCCAGGTGAGGAGAGGCAATGTCACTCCAGTCTTCAAAAGGGCAAGAAGGCAAGGGCAAAAGGGCAAGAAGGAGGTTCCAAGGAACTATCAACCAGTCAGCCTCACCTTCATCCCTGGAAAAATGATGGAGCATCTCCTTCTGGAAGGCATCTCAAGGCACTTGGAAGAGAAGAAGGTTATCAGGAGTAATCAGCATGGGTTTACCAAGGGGAAATCATGCTTGACTAACCTGATAGCATTCTATGGGGACATAGCTGGATGGGTAGATTCAGGGAGACCAGTGGATGTAGTCTACCTTGACCTTAGCAAGGCCTTTGACACCATCTCCCATGACATCCTAGTGAGCAAGCCCAGGAAGTGTGGGATGGAAAAGCAGACAGTCAGGTGGATTAAGAACTGGTTACAAGATAGAGTTCAAAGAGTGGTGATCAATGGTGCCAGGTCCAGCTGGAGAACTGTAACTGGTGGATTCCCCCAGGGATCAGTGCTGGGTCTGGTGCTGTTCAACATCTTCATCAATGACATTGATGAGAGGACGGAGTGTCTGCTCAGCAGGTTTGCTGATGACACCAAACTGGGAGGCTTGGCTAATAAAGCTGAAGGCTATACAGCCATCCAGAGAGACTTGGACAGACTGAGAGCTGGGCACAGAGGACCCAAGTGAGGTTCAACAAGGACAAGTGCAAAGTCCTGCACCAGTACAGGCAGGGAGGTTATCTGCTGGAGAGCAGCCCTGTGGAGAGGGACCTCAGAGTGCTGGTGGATAACAGTTATCCATGGGACAGCAACGTGCCCTTGCGGCCAAGAAGGCCAATGGGATCCTGGGGTGCATTAAGAAGATTGTATCCAGTTGATCGAGGGAGATTCTCCTCTCCCTCTACTCTGCCCTGTTGAGACCTCATTTGAAGTACTGCATTCAGTTTTGGGCTCCACAGTTTAAGAGGGACAGGGATCTGCTGGAGAGGGTCTAGCGGAGGGCTGCAAGGATGATTAGGGGACTGGAGCACTGCCTGATGAGGAGAAGCTGAGGGACCTGGGGATCTTTAGTCTGGAGAAGAGAAGACTGAGAGGAGATTTAATAAATGTTTATAAATATCTGAGGGATGGAGGTCAGGTGGGCGGGGACAGGCTCTGCTCACTTGCTCCCTGAGATAGGACAAGGAGCAATGGATGTAAGTTGCAGCACAAGAGGTTCCACCTCAACACAGGGGGGAACTTCTTTATTGTAAGTGTCCCAGAGCACTGGAACAAGCTTCCCAGAAAGGCTGTGGAGTCTCCTTCTCTGGAGACTTTCAAGGCCCGTCTGGATACATTCCATTGTGATCTGAGCTAGATTGTATGGTCCTGCTCTGTCAGGGGGTTTGGACTCGATCTCTTTGGGTCTCTTCCAACCCCTGACATCCTGTGATCCTGTAACTTGTGTGCCATGAGTGAACAGCTCATAAAGCAAAAGGAAGCCTGCACATAGTTGTAGTTAAAGTACACAGTAAGAAAGGACCGAAACTCAGGTCCTCAAAGCAGCTCATTGAAATTGTGTCTGCATTTCCCTGTAGAAGCAAAGGCAGGTGACAACTTGCTTGAATATGGTTTCATCACTTCAAATACAATGCTTCTTTGCTTCTGCAGTGCCCACGTGGAGTTTATATTGCTTAAACTTGGTAGGCAAAGATTACATTTTTCTTTCTTTTTTTTCTTTTTTAAGATAACAATGGACTTGAAGAACAGGAAAAAGAAAAAAGACGTCTTGTGATTGAGAAGTTCCAAAAAGCACCGTTTGAAGAAATTGCAGCACAGTGTGAAACCAAAGTGAGTCTCTGAAAAATGTTAGACAGTATTGAAAATAGTAAAATAAACATAAATCCCCTTTAGCCAACACATCGCCATTCACGTTATCATATCACTACTGCTGTTACTTCTAAAGAAGTTCAGTTATTGTCTCCACTATTATCTGTTTTGTGAGTTATTTAAAGTGTGCTTTTGACTGTTCCTAGACTGTTTGAAAAGGAGTGGAAATCTCATGCACTCTTCATCATAATGTTTTCCTTGCTATCTTTGAAATCTAAATTCAGTCAATTCATACTTCAGCCTGGGTAAATGGAGCAGTGCTTACCCCATTATATATTTTTAATAAATAATATATTTCAGGTTTTTAAACTATCTGCAACAGCAAAATTTGATATATAATTCCCTACACTCCCAAGACAGGCTCACTCAATCTCAGGTGTCTCTTCAGTGCTCAGAATCCTTGCAGCAGTGAGAAAAGAGATTGAGACAGGAAGAGCTGTGTAGATTTACCATGCGGTCATGTAGAACACAATCACTAAGTATGGCATGGCACATTAATTTTAGACTGGTTTAATGCATGGTACTTAATAATAATTCAATTTTCATTCTTCTTCCTAGGCAAACTTGCTCCATGATAGACTTGCACAGATACTGGAACTCACTATTCGGTAAGGCTTTATCCAAGAAGAATACAATGAATGAAAAATGAGTTATAAAATAATTGTGACTACCTCCAGATGGTCATTTCATAATGTTCTTAAATATATTTAATAGGCAGGAAATAAGTGAACATTGCAGTTCAATTCTAGTAGGCATTTCCACCCTTCACAGCAGCTGACTTTGATCCCAGTCAGTGGAATGGGGAAGAGAATTGGAAGGGTAAACGTGAGGAAACCCACGGGCTGAGATAAGAACAGTTTAATAGGTATAGCCAAAGCAAGTAAAGCAAAGTAAGAAATTCAGGTCAGGCATTGGCAGGTCTGGTGTTCAGCCACTTGAGGAAAGCAAGTCTCCATCATGCTTTACAGTTACTTGTGAAGGCAAATGCTCTAACTCCAATTGTTCTCCGTTTCCTACTTCCTTTAACACTGTTATTGCTGAGCACGATGTCATATGGTATGGAATATCTGTTTAGTCAGTTGGGGCCAACTGTCCCAGCTTTGTCCCCTCCCATCTTCTTGCTCACCTCCAGGCTAAACACTGGTGGGGTGATGTAAGCAGCAGAAAAGGCCTTGGCTCACTATAAGCACTGCTCAGCAATAACTAAATCATCCAATTTGTTTAGTAATAAAAGGCATTTCCATAGTTCTGTAACATGAGTGAAGTCAATTTAGACCAGACTACAAGAGAAAAACCTGAAAAAAAAGGCATGGTAATTTCATTAGAATTTAAGAAATAGGATAAAATACTGGTGGTTGGGGCTGTGGAGTAGTTTACTCTTTTTTTTCTCAGCTATTAGTGCATAAAGTTATAAAAAAGAAAGGAATCCTTATAATAACAGCTGTGATTCTGTGATAATAAATTTGATGTACTGGTTGTTCTCCTCACAGTCCTCCACCTAGCCCCTCAGGAACGATGACCATTACTGCTGGACATGCTCATTACCAATCTGTTCCGGTCTACGAGATGAAGTTTCCAGATCTTTGTGTGTATTAAGTGTCTTCTGAACTCTGCTGGACATTATTTAGAGTAGAGTACAATAGAAAGAAGATGAGTTTTCAATTTTACTATTTCATCTAAAATAATAATGGTGAACATGAGCCAAATACAGATTATTTTGTCTAAACTCATGATACTGTCTTGAGTTGTCCTGTAATCTATTTGAAGTTAGGTTTCTCATATATCACATGTCTTCATTTTCATATTTCAGTACATATAAAAGTCAAATTTAAAACTTGTCTTGCCATATTGGTGAATATTTCAGTTACTCTCAGAATTTGTCTTTCTGTAAATTCCTTTTAATTTGAAGCATCGTAACTGAAAAACTTACTAAAGGCTTTTTTTTTTCTTTTTTTGTTCTTTTGTTTTTCTCTTCACCTCAATTACAAGTCTAAACAGCTTTTGACCTGTTTCATGTCATTAAATGTAATCAATGGAGCACTACCTCAGCTCCCTTTTGTTCATGCTGTCATAGCTGATCAACTTGCTTATTTTGGAATATATGGGGAAAAAAAACAACAAAATCTTACATGTGTTCAAGTACAGTAAATTAATTAATGGACACTTGTTAAGTGTTTTTTGGATGCATTACATAACATGCTTTTTAGATATATATGCCCAGTATATGTCCTGTGTTTCTTGCTAAAAATCAACTGCTTTGTGTAAGAGGGAACATTTCCTCTTGAAGCACTGAACTGTGCAATATTTTTCATGTCTTAAGGTGTATGGTTTACAGACTACTTTTGAAAATTCAGTAGTATTTTACTGTCTGCTTTAGTATAAATACACGAGAGATATATTTAGTATAGCAGAAAATAAACTGAGAGCATTTAAAATCATAAATACAGAAAGTACAAATATATTCTATGAAATATTTCTCTGTAGTTTATTACAGCTTTTTAATGGTATTTTAGAAATTGAAAGAAATGGGATGAAACCATTTAAAGGCTAAGAGCTTGTTATGTATACTTTCAAGCAAAAGCATTTTAGAGATGCATCTCCGTTCAGTTTTGTTTCTTTTCTCAAACCATTCTAGAAATGAGGAAAATATGACTTTCATAGGTTTATGTATCTGAGTGTATGGTTGAAATGCAAGTAATGTAAAACAAATAAATCACTGACATTTTGATGATAATTGTTGAAGCTGTCTTTATGACTCACTAAATTCTGCAGGCAAAAGAAAAAACTTTTGTTGATGTAATGAATAGGCAGTTGAAGTTTGAAGTCCCTTAATCTATGTGAATCTGAGTGAAGCAGCACAGCCATGAATTAATCTTCTCAAATATCTATAATAAAGGTAAGATATTTAAGTTAGCCAGCAGTTTAAATGGACAGTGGTCAGGCCATGAGCAAAGTGATCTAACTTGGATTAGCCCTGCTTTGAGCAGGAGCTTAGTTTAGGTGACCTTCAGAAGTCCCAAGCTAAATTAATCTCTGATTGCATAATTCTAAGAGCTGAATGATTATCAGGCCAGCTAATTTGCTGACTGTTTCAAGTATTTGCAAATCCACTGTAAAAAGAATTTTAATTTTTTTGAGCTGTAGTGCAGTATTCCACTGGACTACTTTTAAAACCATGATAGAATGTAACAAGAGAAATACCAGCTACTTAAACCTATGAGATAAAGTGCTGAGACTTTCAGAAAGCATTCACAAAGCTCAAAAGGTAATTGAGACCTTCTTTTCAGTTTAACAGTGCAATCACAGCTGTTAGTGGATGACGAAACAGCCCTTATCTACAGCATTCCGTTGTGATTTTTACTGCTGCAGCGTGTCAGCCTGATCAGACCACAGTCTACACATAAATAGGACCCTAGCTTTTAGTTTTCACTTTTTGTTTTTTTAAGGTAAGACATAAGAGTTTTCTGACATATATAAAGAGTGTAATTTTTTAATAATAAATCTTACCGAGGGATACAATGTGAAACACTTACCCACTGTCATTTTATAAGAGTAACACTGTGCACTTTTGTACAAAAAGAAAATAAGGAGTCTCAGAAATAAATAATGTACTTCTGCTTGCACTCTGCAGTATGGAGACTGTGCTGTAAATACAGGATTGTTTCTGTGGTTGAATTCTGTTGCACGAATGCTGCATGTCAAAATGACTAGTTTTAGCATTTCATTTTCTGTTCTGTTTATGAAGTACTGTTTGGTTATGCTAATGGTAGGTTTCCATGTTTTCAATATTCACATGAGCTTTGTTTGGGAAATGCAGGTGTTGTGCAGGTGTTGTGCAGGGAATTAAGAGCTTGTAACACTGTGTATTTTCACTTGATATTTAACTTCTTCCTTTCTGGAAATTCAGGGAGTCTGTGAGTTTGTAATTGGTTCACTTTGGCCTTTCCGGGCTGCTGCAGGATGGGAGTGACTGTAAAATATATTGTTTTGGTAGCTATTGTTACATGTAGCTCATGAATTGAACCAAATTAATTAAGAATGCTATTGTACAGGATAAAGCTGCTTTATTTCACTTATCTCTTTATGTTCCTGAGATGAGATGCAGAACATAAAAGTTCCATATGCATACTGGCCCTGTGTTACCTGCAACACTGTCACAATGTTTATAAATTGATATCCAGCTGTTTAAGTGTATACCAGCTTTTGCTTTGGGTTCTCTTTCCCATTATGTCATTTTCAAAAATTACAGCTTTTGGTATTGGATCACTTTAAAGTAAATTGAATTCTTGTTAATTTCAAAAGATAGAAATAGCCTGTTGTCAGAATCAGAGTAGGGCAAATTTGTCCGTTGTTCTGAAGGTCATGTATTCTGTACTGTATGTAATGAACCAGTTTCAGTAAATGTAAGAACACACTGTGCAATCTATATTTAAGCAATAAAATAAACCAAAACCTAAAATCAATGTTTTCTAAGGTATCAGTTAATTTCTGCTGCTCACAGTTAAAATGTCAGCATCATCACTTTTTTTGCATTTTAAAACAGGCCTGATTTTACACACTTTTACAGATGCCATAGCATTCAGCATTGTTAAACTAATGCTTTTTATTTATGATTAAATCATTACTATTGTAAGACCACCACAATTTAAGGATGCACAATACAAAAAGTCATTCCCTAATAGCATGTAAGCTTTAAAGAGATAAATAAACCATGCTTTTCTGCTTCTCTTATTAGAAAACATATTGGACTTGAAGCATCGATTTCAAGGAATAAAGTTGTCCTTGTGTGTGAAGATCTGTGTACAGTTCACCCACAGATAGTGTTTTTCAAACAGGGTGCCATCCAGTGGGGCTGAGTATTATACTGTTATTGGTTACTCTCCTCTCTATTTTGAGGAAGCTGGGACCTTTTCTAACTCATTTGAGCTATATCTTAAGGAGACTGTGTCATTGTCATTTTTCCTTTGCTCCTCTGTTCCTAATTTTTGCAGACATTAATTAAAACTTCATGTATATTTAAGAACTTTTAGGGGCAGGTGTCTTCTTTCTATAGTCTATGACTAATCATAGACTCATCACAAAGGTAATTAAGGGGCTGGAGCACCTGCACCATGAGGAGACACTGCAAGAGTTGAGGTTCTTCAGCCTGGAGAAGAGAAAGCTCTGGGCAGATGTTATAGCAGCCTTCCAGTACTTAGAGGGCCTACAGGAAAGGTGTGGAGGGACTGTTTATCAAGGAGTGTAGGAATAGGATGATGCATAATTATTTTAATCTCAAAGAGGGCAGATTTAGATGAGATATTGGGAAGAAATTCCTCACTGTGAGTGTGGTGAGACACTAGAACAGATTGCCCTGGTAAGTTGTGCCCCATGCCAGATTGGAAGGGGGTTCGAGCGATCTGGTCTAGTGAAAGGTGTCCCTGGCCTTGGCATGGCAGCTAATAGATAACCTTTAAAGATCCCTTCCAACCCAAAACATTTTATGATTCTATCATACTGTTCTCTCATAAGTGGTGAAACCTTAAATCTGGGGAGGTGGAAAAAAAAAAAAAAAAGCTTTATATACTTTGGAATACATATATATATGTATATATATATATGTGTGTGTATATATATATATATATATATATATTTCTGATTCCAGGAGTAAGAACTTTTTAATTCCCTTTAGCATCCTTATAGCTCTCAAACCTGGGGATAGCTGTGCATAGTACACAGCTTTGGGGCAAGGAATGTGTTTTTTACTGTCATCATCTGGCTGACCAACAGAAACTGTGTTGAAATTAGGTGAGGAGGAATTAATTTTCCTCTAATTACCTTAGCTTTTCTTATGAATGGTTTGTGATAAACTCATTAACCAAAGAATGCCTACAAAAGAATTTGGAGTAGTTGCAGATTGGTTTAATTAAAAACCTGAAACACTTAACCATCATCAACAAGACCCAGTCTCAACAATCTACACAGTGAACAAAAATCAATCTTTGATCAGAATAGTTTTTACATAGAAATCTAATGACACTATAAAGAGTACTGTCAATTATTTAAAGCTGTATCTGCTCTAAATAGATGGTCCATAGTGTTGACTTCACTACAGTCAGGAGTTACACAGCCTAACATTTAATACCTAGTCTATGATTACATGATTTATGTGCTGGAAAGTGTAAGGCAGCCTGTAGGCAATGGCTGACTGAAAATCTCCACGCCGTTTCTCAAGTGTCTGTGTGGTGTGGTTGGTTATCTGTCTTCATGTTGCACAGTTTTGGGGTTTCCAGCGGCTTGGAGTGCCTCTCTCTTTGCTCTTCTTAATACACTCAACAGCTGACCTTCCTCCTCGCTGCTCTCCTCAGAGCTGGAAATCTCTGTGCCTATTTCTGTGCCCATTGAAGGCCTCTCATAAGGGTCTTCTTGACATGAGACTTTCTCCCCTTGGCACTCGTGCCTGTGTGGAAACTTTTGGCTTTCATTGAAGAAGGCAGAAGCCATGCACTCGGCTGCTGTCTTATCACAAGCACACAGCAGTTTCTCACATATGGTCCAACCAATACCTTAAAAAGAAATTTCAGAATTAATGTTTGAAAGACAGTCTTAGAAATTAGTCAAGAAAGAAATTAGTCAATGTATAATTTTCCATGGGTAGATGAGCTTTTGAAAACAAGATTTTCAAACTTGCCTTGAATTAATAGTGTCTAAATTCACTTTTAATCCTCTAAATATAAGCCTGACACCAAGGTGCTAGGCAGCTGAAGGTCTGACTGGCTTTATTTCAATTTGTGATTGTAAAGACACCTACAGCTGATTTCTGCCTCCCATCATAAAGTATGTGAATGTCATTTTTCTTAGCCTGACCTCATCACGTCATACACAGTGGTGTAATAACCTTTATCTCAAGTTTATCTCTTGGCTTTATAGTAAATATCGCTAACTGTAAGGCAAATTTTTCTGTCTCCATGCTCAGCATAAGCAGCTCACAGGCATGGTGACATTCAGTCTCTAATGCTTTGATACTCTGTCACTGGGACACAAGACAATTCCTCCAACACAAACTTACATTCTGGCTTATGTTCAAAACATACAACTTCAGATCTTGAACTTCTTTCTGCAGGACATCCAAGTTTCTTAACTTGTTCCATACAACAATGATGAGAGAAGCAGCACCTGAAGTAGTAGATGTAAATGGAAAAAAATATCTTCCTGTAGCACAGAGTATTTGCAATCATTCTATCTCTGTTTTCAATGGCCATTAAACCTGAGCTATTTTAGATCTCATATGGTAGAAAAATCTTTTACATAAAGCAGAAGGAAAACAATCCAAACTGTTTCTACTCTTCTATACCTGCTCCTAATTTCACTACTTCCTTCCTAATTCTTTTGATTTCTTATGTTTAACAGTGTTGTGGCTTTCTAGGGAGAAGTTGGTTTAATTTTAAAACATTATTACAATTCTAACTGACCAAATTCACTGAGAAGTTTCTTCAAGTGTTCAAATATTGCAGGCTGGAAGTCTGAAAACAGCATCATGATAGCCAGAGCCTTGACTCGCCTTTATCTAGTTGGCTTTCTCACACGTTGTGTGCTGTATGCTGAGTGCTATGCTTAGACCTGATGTGGTCCCACCTGTTGTGAACTTTTACACAGGGAGAGCTGTACATGGAATAGTTTCAGAGGAGAGTACTTTGGTTGAATTCTCTGCGCTACTCCAGAGATCCTCCTATGTCACTCATGCCATGACAGCACACTGCTGACCATGACAGGTCTCCTGGCTGCAGCTCTGGCAGTACTTTACTCAAGCTCTATTCTATTCTGAGCGTTAGTGTGGCATTGGGTGTATTTTAAATCATCATAGATCACTTTCCAAACCACCTCTTAGCCAAGTTTCATTGCAACACTTATCCTCATCTCTTTTGATACTCTCTTCATTCATTCTATTTGCCTCCCATTGGTCTCTTTTCTTATTTAGAGTTAGTAACTTCCCTCTAGAACATGAATGCAATAACATAGTGTGTCTCAGTGACATTAGAGTATTTTGTGTTTTAAGTGGCTATTTAATTTTTTTTTCCCAATATGTGATCCAACTGCTGATATGTAACTATATAAGGCCAAACAACGCCTTTGTGGGTCCATAATACCCCAATAATAGTCACAGCTAATGGCAGTTTCTAGAAGAGCCCACACCTGTCCAGAGCATCAGTAGGATAACCTCTTCCTTCTTGGCCACAGTAGCAACCATAAGACTCAAAGTCCTCTGGGCATCGCTCTGTTAAACAGAACAGCATTTCTCCTAGCTGGGGCAGCTCCCTCTTCACTCTTCCATTATCTCTCTCTTGTAGAAAGGTTAATCGCTCACATTCTGTAAAGCAAAAAAATATGATTTGGCACATCATGTTTTCACTGGATCCTTGGGACCATAAATTTATTTTTAGAGATATCATAAACTTTTAAAGACAATATTTTATTGTTTCTAAATTACTACAGTCCACAAACTGAACAAGACAGCTGAAGTGGAAGGTAAATATTTAAAGGGGAGGGAGATCCCTATGAAGATAGGGATGCAAGTCCAATTGGATGAGTGTCCTTAACAATCCTTTGTAATCCTTCATAGTTACATTTTTCTTCTAAAATATTCAAACCTTGATTTCACTAGATTCTGTCTTGATTAATTAAAAAAATAGAATCATAATCTGTGCTTGCACAACAATATCTGGGCAATAACTGTTGTGCTGGAGGAAACAATAACTTCTTTTTTTTTTTTTCATATGAAGTATAGCTTGAGTCCAGCTATGATGCCCCTAGCTCCAATGCAGGAGTGATCTGTCATAATGGTCACTGTGCTGTTGATGTTTTGGCACCTCTCTGTCACAACCCTAATGCCTCTGGGGCTTCCTCAATCAGGAAAATCGATACTGTGGGCATTATCTGTAAGATTTGAGAGAAAACTGCTCCATATCAGGAAAAATGATACTAAGGAGACCTCTTTTGGTGCTTTGCCAGGAAAAGGACTTAAACAGGCTGATGGTTGGATTGTGGGAGAGATGAAGGCTTCTGTTTTCTATGCGTCCTCCTTGCTTTCATGATTTTTCTCATCTCTCTTGCAGCAATAAACTGACTCTCCCTGCTTCTTCCAGGAACAACCCTGGGTTGCTTCCCCCAGTAGGACATTCTGCCCATATTCTACCCATTCTGCTTGCTCAATCAAGTTAAGTCAGTGAGAACAAACACCAGCTTCATGCACTGATGCACAATCTCTACAGCTGGCATGTTACAATTGCATTTTCCAGTTTGATGAAAAGCTGGGCTGATTCTTCATGCCTGCTCTTTTCCAGTTCTGGGACTGCTTCTCTCCATTTGGAAGCCTAACAAGATGGATGGGACAATCCACCAATGTGGATTTAGAGCAATTACAGGTCTGAAATGTCTTGGGATTTCTGTTAACTCTGAGTGGAAGTTGAAACAGAATCAAAAATGGTGAGAAAGAGGCTGACTGGCAAGTTTGGCTTGAGGTCTGAGTGAGGAGCAAGAAAAGTTCCTTTTATTGCTTCTGCTGCTTGTGAAATAAAATAACTCAAGATGTGATTAAAATACTGCCTAAAAACAAAAGCAATGAGAAACATTCACTGAGCTCATTTTAGACCTTGTACTGCATGAAAAATGTTCTTACCACCTGATTATAAATAGTTTTTGTAAGTGTTAATGACAGCACGTTGATGGAAGAGGTTGAACTCTAGGAAGCTTTTCCGTATGACTACTTCTGTTGCTCTTACAATTGCCAATGCATACATGCATGTGTACCTGGTTTAAAATAACCCTATGCAATAGGAACCTACCTTTTAATAGAGAGGTAACTGGATATTTCATTAAATATAACTGGGATAAAAACAAACAAACCAACCAACCCCAAAAAGCAGTTTACCTTTTCTTACAGGTTCACTGGGTCCCCTATGAGACAGTATTAGTTCAAGAGCTATTCCAGAGGGAGTTGTGCTCTGGCTACCACTTGCAGGGCTTGTTTCTGGAGATGACATATGCATAGATAAGACTTACACAGGAAGAATAAACATTTCTTTCAGTAATGTGTTCAAAAGTGCATATTCAGAACCATAATCAATTGGCAATCTTCTAGCATATGTTATTTATTCATTGGAAGACTGTTCATTAATGATTTCTTGATCAATGTTTTACAGTGAACTGCACTTCCCACTACAGTCAGTGGTGTGCACCCTATATTCTATGTAACCTGTCCAGATTTAGGGAGAAAGTAGTGCTAGTTTACATACCTATGAGAAATGCTGAATCCTCAGAAAGCTGAACACAGAAATAAGGGACTGTGGTAAATTAAAGTAGGTATAATTCAGTTTTTACTTGCCTTTTTCTTTTGCCCTTGCAGATATGGTTGTGAGAATCTTCTCAGTGGGGATGATTTTGACTTGCATTGAGTTAATATCTCCTGGGAATGAGGCTGGGGAGGTGGTTATCTCTTCTACTGGGACCATGGCTTCCATAAATCCATCCTCTCCTGAATAAGCAGAAAGAGAAGAGCAGAATGCATAGAAAATAAATGGGAAGATTTCAATTTTAGATAACCAGTCAAAGTAATATCCTCAGGCAGAACTGGTGTGAATTGATGGTCATAGAGGGAAAAAAAAAAACAAACAAACATTCAAGATGAGAACTGGAAAAGCAATTATCCCTAGTGGCCACTTCCTCACATCTCTTGCCTTTCAGGTGAAAAGATCCTGGTTAAAGTATGACCAGTTTAACTGCTGATTATTCTTTTAAACTCTATATGTTACATATTGAGGTAAAGAGCTGTGCCAGTTGCTGAAAATAATATGGATTGCTGGTTGGTCAGCCTTACAGAGAGATGAAGTGCAGCTGATATGTCCTAAGGTGTCATTTTCTGAATAAATTTCTTTTTAAAAAGTGTCAGTTCACATGAGGTTACCAAAACTAAGAGCAACATCACTAAATGGAAGAAGATTGTTTCAGTGAGGCAGAGCTGGGCAACTGAAGAATTTACTATGTTGTAATCACATGGAAGTATCAAGGAGAAAATAACTTGAGATTGCATGAAAAATAATCATAAGGATATTCTTTATCTTAAGTATTAAATTGGTATTTCTTTTTAGATTATCTGAAGCTTTATTATTGATCAGGAATGTTTTAATTTGAGGATTACTTAACATTTGTTATTTCTTTTATATATATATATATAAACTAACTTGTAAATCAAAACTGATATCAGATGGAGATGAAATGGTTTCTTTCTAAATGTCAGTATGAAGAATGTGGCATTTCACAAACAAAATGCTTTGAGAATACTTTTGAACATGTGTTTCCACATTTTGAAAGCCTTTACTTTTGAATTCCTTGGCTGAACTTCTTAAGTGGATTAAATGCAAATTCATTAAGTTTTCCCCTCTCAAAATCTGGCTTTACTACGTGCTGAAAATATGCTGCCCTAGGATAAGAGACTAGATTAAGAAAATGAAAGTACTGCTAAGAACACAGTGAAGCCCATGAAAGGCTGCAAAAAGGGAGAAGGAGCAACACACTAGTTTTAATGTTAATAGCTCACCAAGGTTCACATTTTATGCCACTTTGTTTGACAGTGATGTGTTGAAATGAAAGTGACTCCTGCTTGAAGTGGAAAAATAAAACTGAAGCTTAGAAAATTGTGGGTTTAGCCTAAGAACAGATATTACAAATAAACTGCTTGGAGCCACGCAGATCTGCAGCACAGCACACATTTTCTGATGCATTCAAGTTAACAGAGAAGAGCATTTAATGCCAGATTTCTGTGATGGGATGGGAGGCATGGATACCATTCAGTATAATCTGAATCAAAAAATTATTACTTTCTGCCCTTCATATTCAGTGTTCCTTGACATTTTTCTGGTCCATTTCAGTCTGTTTGAATGATCCTTTCTACATAACAGAGACCACTGAAAACTTCAGATCTACCAAGGTGGCTCACTTCTAGCTTTAGCTGCTGTACTCAAAGCACTAACAACTGGAAAAGCAGAAATATGTTTTAGACTGGGAAAGAATTCTATGAAATTCTATATAAAAAAGGAGGCAAAATCAAAATGAACTCTTCTGGCAGCAGATGCAGTGAATGTAATTTAAAAAGCAATCGTTACATCGGAAAACCTTATGTGAAGAGGTTCTCACAAATACTTGTATGAGGAGTGCAAATGAGCAGCTGGAGGCAAAGAACAGCTAGTGCTTCTCAGCCTGGTTTTATTGTTTGTGTATCTGCTATCTGACCCTGATCTAAATTTGATTCTCTGGCAGCCCTGTCGTCGCCGTGCATGGATTTTTAACTGTGCTGCTTTTAGATGAAGTATTACTGTGTCAGTCAAAGGAAAACAAAAGCTGAAAGTCACTGACCTTTTACTGGGAGGATAAGAGGAGCTGGAGCTGTACGTCTGTGGTCCTTTGTGGTAACTGTACAGAAAACAGAGACATCATGGTCATGATCTAGGTGCTGTCTTTTTGCAATGCATTTCTGGAGTGACTTTTCATAAGAACATGATAAATCTTAACCATCACTATTGCCCTTGGTTTATGAAGAGGGTAATTGGGAAAAATGTTTTGCTGAAGGATGTGGAGGTCAGCAGAAAAACTAGAGATATTCTCCAGAAACCTTGTCCTGCAGATTTTCAACTGTGACAGCGCAGAGGTTCATAAACCAAAATCCATTTACACCTGGAGTCGAGTGCCTGATTCGTCAGTAAAAGTATAATCAGACTCTTACCCCTATCTTTGGAAGTCCCTAGGACAATCTCACTGGGCTCAAAAGAAATCACCGTTGAAGACAGAAAATGTAAACTCAGAAAAGAAGTTGTCATCACAGACTTTTAGAAAAAGTCAAGTTGTTTTTTTAAGTAAAGCAGGAAGACCCAGGCATTTCATGTATAGAAATTTGCCTGTTTTTCTCAGCAGTGCATTGATTGCTACAGAAAAAGTGATACTGATACAATAACCACAGTGCTGCATTCAAATAATATGCTTTACAATAACAAAGCAAGAGCATAAATATGACTGAAATCTCAGATTATTTATTAAATCTATTTGGCAGACAAATACCCTAAACAGGATTAGGTCTCTAACAGTGAGATCAATGCTACATAAAGATACCACATTTCATGTGAGCACTTTGCCTGCATTGAAAGTCAAATATGGTTAGGCAACTACAAGGCCAAATGCCTCCCTAACCTCTAGTTTCTTTCTTTACCTGATAAAATTTAATTGTCAGCTGTATTTTGATAAATGACAAACACATCTGTCATTCCTTTTGCATTTTTTTAGGAGGTTGCAATGCACAGAATAATGTCTTTGAAGAAGTTTGAGCAGCACTTAGCTTTGTTTTCATACATTTCCCACAGCTGTCAATGATGAAGCCTCTTTGGGCTTAAATAGGGAGACAATTATTAAATGGTAAGTGGTTCTCCAAAAGTTTCCTTCAAAATCTGTCTGTGAAACATGTTCAGTTTTCTAGAATTCCTAATGAGACTTTTGATGATCTATGCCTCTTTGGAGAGCATGAGCAATTTTTTCTACAGATGCACAAATTTAAGAGCACTTACTCCTTCAGGAGTTCTGAGTTTTCTGTTACCAACCTTTCCAGAAGCAGCAATGTGAACCAATATTTGAGCTGTTGTTAGGCAACAACAAAAAATACCTGCTAAACCCCCCACCTTGATAATTAATAGGTATGAAGGAACTGCCAGCACTTAGCACAAAGTCTTTTCAGGTAGGTACCCTTGTGCATGTGGCACTTCTTAAAAAATAGATGAAAAAAACCCAATCTGTTAAAGTCTGAAGCATTGTTTCTTAAAATAATAATAGTATTAATAATGAAGGCAAGAACATAAAAAGAAGACAATTTCCCCCCCCCCCCTATTCCGGATTCACAGTTAGGGCAATGGCTTGCAGTAGCATGGTGCCATTTAAAACCAGGCTCTTAAGCTCTCAAAAGTCCAAGTTTTCACCACTCTCCAGTCCCTTAAAATTACTTCCAAGTTTCTCTGAGCTGTGTACACAGTGCACCACAGCATAGCTTTGTTTGCAGTGAGGCCACACTGCAAGACTGCATCAGCTGAACTGGACAATGGCTGGTTCAAGACTGGTCTCTTCTGTTTCAGTACTGCATGACTTGACCCTCAATTACTAGGTATGCCCTCACAGAGCTACCCATAGCTTTGGATGACTTCTGTCCCTGACCTCTTGTGTTGTGGTGCACACCGTGTCGGTAGATAGAGAAGAGCTTTCTCATACCTCATCAATGAGATTTTGTGAGCATATATTCCTGACTGTGATAGCTATTGATTGTACCAGAAAAATAGTAAGATTGTTGGAAGAACCACTTGGGCTCATGGTTTAGAAACTCACCCAAGAGACACTAGAATGAGAGGGACTTCAGCCTGGATTTCTACATTGCAAGTAAATAAGCCACGAAACTGCTGGCTCATTTACCATAAACCATGCTGAATTTTTCCTCATGCCACTGCTTGTTCTTGTATAATTAAATGTCTTTTTAAAGGCAGCAAATATTCAAAGGGCTGTGGGTCCAGTGGCTGACACTCACAGCAGCATGTCTCTGCCAAACAGCTCACCTGCTGCAACCTATGTTCCCAGGAAAAAAAAAGGTCTGTTTGGATGAAAACAGGGTTTGTTGTAAAGTGCTCATTCTGAGCCCTTGGGAAACTTAGCATAGACAGTGGCTAAGCACATCACGTGCATACATAGAAAACTATCAGCTTCTCATTCAGTCTTAAATTTGATCACCAGACCATTATATCTACTTTTATATCAGGGCATAAAGAAAGCAAACAACTTATTCTTGTGTTTCAGTCTTTCAGCTTTTGAGAGCTTCTTGCACTGTAATTACACACCTTCTTCCAGAGATGCAGTCACGGCCTCTGTTTTGTCAGTCCCATGATGAAGAAGCTCTGCAAATGTAAAAGCATTCTTACTCCAGAAAGTCAGGCCATAGGATGCTCACTGGAGCACTTAATCTCAACATAACAGGATCAGAGGCCATCAGAATGGAACTTGTTTCTAAATATTACTACTATTGTGCTTTTCACACAGTTATTATATAATATAGCAAATACAAGCCTAATTATTGATAATTACATAACTATTAAAATCCTGCCTTAGTAGTTATTCATTTGCTTATACTAAATTCTACCCAGCAGTGTACAGTATAATTTTTTTTTAATCCCTAAGTCAAATTAGGTGTCAAATTCAACGTGAAAAACTGGCTAGGAATCAGCATTCTTTAAATTGTCATTTCAGTAAATACTTTAATATGTGGCCTATAGTCAAGGTTTGAAAAGAACTAAACCTTTAAACAGGAAGCTTGAATGTTTAAGTCCAGGCAGTTGGCTCAGAACCTTGTTGAATCAGAGCCTTAAGTGTGCATGCAATAGAAAAGGATCCATCTGAAAATATTTTAAAGTTGCTTTTAATGTGTTTCTTATACTGTTTGTAAATGATGTTCAAAGTTTTCTTCTGGATTCCTTCTCAGAAAAAAAAGTCATTTAGCTGAAAATTTCCTGTGCATCTGCATAAAAAACTTATCACAAAAATGGTGCTTTAGTTTATTAGACTCTTTCCTCTTCTTCCATATTTTGACATCTTGCAAAAATTTGTCTTTTCTTCTCAAAAAGGAATTTAAAGGTTCCAAAATACTAATTTTTCTCAGGATAAATTTATCACAATTTAATATACTCCAGTGAAAGAACTACAGAGATAAGGACATACCCTCCATGTGAAGTGCTGTCATCACTCTCTTGCTGGTTGTCTCTGAAAAGGAGAAAGTTCTCTCATAGACTGACGTGTTAGAAGGGACTTTGTCATTGTTTAATCTGAAGAGTATCAATCAGGAGTTCATTGTGTTTATTCCTATTGAAGTAAATATTTAGGCAAATAGATCCTTATTGCATTTTTTTTTTCCCTCTGTAATCCATTTCATGGAAATTTGTCAGATAGGATTATTACTTTTCTTTTTTTTCAAAGCCTGAACCTGGCAGATCAGGTATGCAGAAAGGTAATAGCATGAGTGAACACTAAGTAAAAACAATTCATTCAAAGGATTTTTTTCCCCAATTAGGAAATATAATCAGGAGCCTAAAATTAGTGGAGGTATTCAGTGAGCTAAAATTGAATCTGTCTTTTTCAGCAGTGGTAAAACCAGCATGATTTTCCTGTTAGCACCTCACAATTTCCCCTTTATTTGTAATGCATTGTAACTGCCATACTTTATATTAGAGCCATCTGATCCCACTGAAAGATTACTGGCTTACATGAAACAATTTTCTGGCTTTGATGGAAGCTTTCCTGTGGCTTTTTCTTCTGTCTTGACCTAGTCATGAAGAGATGCGCACAT
The DNA here is from genome assembly GCA_013399055.1 of Ramphastos sulfuratus. Lineage (NCBI taxonomy): Eukaryota > Metazoa > Chordata > Aves > Piciformes > Ramphastidae > Ramphastos > Ramphastos sulfuratus. The sequence goes on from WBNM01013525.1 coordinate 89,386, forward strand.
CCAGACGGTGATACAGATGTGTATATATGTCCCTAGCCCTGTGGGGTGTGAATATGAGCTAAAGGATTAGAAAAACTAGCATTGCCTTTTCACATCTCTCTCAGCTTGGGAGTTAAGGGGTTCTCCCTCTACCATGCTCTGATTGCAATCCATATGAATTAAGGTTTTAATCCTGCCCTGTTCCCACAGGACAGGCATTCAGTTTTGCAAGGCTGTAATTTTAGCTTCAGAGCACAGATCAATGTATGACAATGGAGATAAATATCCCCTTCATCTTTAGAAAGGATTTTCCTTCCAAGGTGGAAACCAAGTAGCAGAGGAGGCCTATTTTTTGCCTTTTCAGCTAGGTTTTGCATGATTTAAAGGGAAACTGGGCTAGAAGTATTTTCCATTTGGCATTCCTGCTAGTAACCTTGGTGGATCACTAATTACTCAACATATCACCCATGGATTCAGGCTGGGAAGAGCCTCATAGGATTGGCAGGAGCCACCTGCCACAAGAAAGAAAAAAAAAAAAAAGTCTTCATATCTAACTGCTGTTTCCCTATTGCAGTTTTGTCTTCTTCCTCTTGTCCTGCCTTTGTGCACCTCCAGGAAGGGTCTAGCCCAATCTGCTCTATACACTCCACTAGGTATTAAGGACAACAAACAGATCTGTCTGGGTCTATTCTTTCATCATGTGCTTCAGCCCCCTCATCACCTCAGTAACGTCTTCTGGACTTGCTCCAAGATGGCAATTAGTCCACTTTGTTCTTCTATCTCAGTATTTGCTTGGGTAGCAGCAAACAGAAAAGAAACATGAAACAAAACAGGACAGACTGGCAGATTTAGTGCAGGAAAGCATCCAGCTACCGCTTCATTTTTGTTACATTAAATTTGATGTTAACATTAAAACTGGAAAGAAAGGCAATCAATTAGATCCTTATTAATACCTGTGACCAGAGATAGACAGAAGGAGACATCCAGCCCATTCAAGGAAGAGTTAATATGTGTCTTCACAAAGCATTCAATGGCATCTTTGTCACAGTTGCAGAGGAACTGTTCACAGGGATCCCCAAACTCTGGAAATAAAACAAAGTACTATTGAAATATCTTTTCCACCTCCCACTTTTTCCTCCCTGTAAGGTTTGTGTCTGTATCAATTAGCGGAAACCTATTTATATTGTGCTGCTTCAAGTTAAACACAGTCAAATTTCGTAATTCAACAGCTTGTTTTCACAACACCATCCAATGCAGCCTGGCATTGCTGGCAGTAGGCTTCTTGCCTGTGCCAATTCATTATGCAGAGCAGTGAGGCCAACAGAGCAGTGCTTTGCTGCCTCTAGTTTATCCATGGAAAGTTTAATCCAGTTGATATCAAATTTGACATTTCACAGACTTCATTTAAATATTCCTCGTAACCTCAAGAAGTCACTGTCTACAAGCCAAGCCTTTCGTGTAAGTTGTGTTTTGCCCTTTATAAAAGATATGAAATACTTTCCCAGGAAATACTATTTTCCTACTTCTAAACATTCTACCTTTCAGGGTTTCAAAACACAACCTTGCCCTTTCACAGCTGTCACATTTATGTTTCAGGTTTTTGATGGGGATTTTTTTTTTTTCTTGAACAAATTATTTTCTGATTATGAAGTATAGAAAGAGCTGGAAAAGGTACTATTCATATTTAAACACATTTGAAATTGTATACATTGCCTAAATAGCATAAAAGGTTTACATAGAATTAAGAAAAGGAAGCTAGATCCGATTGTTGCTTAATATTTGTGGATTTTGTTCATCTTTGCTGGTAGCCTCAAATCATGTTGCAGTATTTAGTCTTTCCTGGTTATCAATATTTACTTAAAAAAGTATGTTAGAATTGATTAGGTGTTAAAGAGCCTCTGTCCACACTGGCTAGGACTGTATTAGTTTTGCATAGAGTAGCTCCTGCTATAACAACACAGTTTCTGCACTTGTTGGTGATGCTGTTGTATGCAAGGAGTGTCTGTGACACTGTGAGCAAAGAATATGATGCATGAAAATTTGGTCTTGAAGCTTCAGAAGGGAAGTGTTCTTCAGCTCCTTCACCAGCATCCACTGCATTTTTGGTGTGTGGAGATACCTCAAGCAATGCTTAGTAGTCATGTAAAGTGAGGGAAACCTCAACAAGAAATTGCCCATTGAAGAAGTCCTGGCCAGTTTCTAGTTACTTCAGTCTTCCTGCCAAGCTGGGCTTTGTACCTCTCCATGTTCCTATTTCCATTCATCCCTGAGTGGAAAACTTAAGCCCTTAAAAATCCGTACTTGGCAGTTGTTGCTGCTTAATTTATATATGACTTCTGGTAGATAGACCGTAAAAAACTTCTCAGTCATGGTAATGCTCCAGTGTTACACTCATGCAACAGGTTAATCTTACCACAGGTCAGGTTTTCAGTAGAGCAGCTAACATCTGTGGAAATCTTTGATGGATCCCATGCGCACTCCATCTCCATTGCTTCCTCATAGCACTTGCGGTGCTGGAAACAGCAGCTGAAAAAATGAAATAACATAAAATTCACATAACTTCATTTCAGTTCACACAGTTCACTTCAGACTTCAGTTCTTTCATGTCCTTCTCACATAAGAATGCAAAAAATGCCAAAAGAGAACAAGAGGTCCTCGGTGTGGTCTCCAGACAGAAGAAAAGCAAAGTACTGCTTTTTTTCTGAGTCAGTTTAGTGGGATGGCACAGCAGAATACAAAATGCAGTGGTTGGGGCAGGTCAGCAAGCAGTGGGAAACCACATTTACTTTTCTTTCTTGCAGAAACTGAGTTTTTACATCTCAGCTCTAGAAGTCTTGGCTCCAGTTCTTCCAAAACCTTTCTCTCTGCTGATTTGGAAAACTACACAGAGGCTGTATTCATGGAGTATTAAAGTCTCTGCAATACCTTGTGAATTCCTGTGTCTCACTGAGATTATGTACATACATTCAATGTTACCCTGTTTCTTTCTCTTCTGTACAGCAATCAGAATTAAACCCCACCATTTAGCCATCAGAAGACTTTCCTCACACTGCAGTAAAGCAGATTTCTCCTACCACCAAACAACAAAGGGAGTTAGCAACTTTGTGTTTTCGCTTTAGCTATGAATAGCAATGAAAACTGAACTACAACAACAAGCTCCTCATCAGTCCTCTTCAGCTGCTTATGAACAGGCAAGCCATCTACTTCTGTATTATAGAAGCATCTATCTTCACTGACACCAGCTATAAATGCAACACCAGGAAAACATTCGGTCATTATTTAACCACATATACAACTGGTACATAAATAAAGCAGGGTCTTGCTGTTAGATTTAGGTTGAAATATTCTCATTTCAGAGAAATGAACTCAGAACGTGGGGCTCTTAGTGAATTGCTGTTGATCTTGACCTTATTGAATGCAAAAGACAACACTGACGCTTAAAGGAAGGGTTAACTTGTGATCACAAAATAAGGAGTTAACTTTAATCCAGCTCATGTGGGACTTTTGCTAAAGGCACAGTGAATGCCCATCATCCGCAGCCCTGCATGAGCCCCTGAACCCACCAGTGTACAGAAGCTCTCCTTCACTGACCACAGCAGGAAGAATACATCTGCCCCTTGCAGGCTCCCTTCTAGGCTATACAGTAACTTTCTCACTTCATATCTTTAGGAAGCATTTAATATTTAATCACTTACTGTATTAATTAAAAAAATATTACAATATTTAATTTGTCCTCACAACCAGTGAAGCAGTCCAAGTCCTAACCATGATCAGACTTCTTAAGGTTTGCCTGGGTTGCCAGAAGTGACTCAGAGCCCATGAACATTATTATCTTGGCTGATGGAGTCTCAAAGCCCAGTTTGCACTTCAGTATCTCTGCTGGTTTTGCTCCCTGCTGTAACCTGCTCTAGCAGACCGTGTAAATAAATAAAGGTGAGGGCAAATAACATTCAACAGAGAGCAGCCTTGATAGTTCCTCTACATCACAAACACTACTGTGACTTGTTTCAGAGATTGGACTAATGTTTGTAAGCTCCATCAGGAGAAAAAATTTAAACATACAGCTGATGAATTGTTTTGGGACCTACTCTTGTCTCTGTCTTGGGACCAGCAAGGTGTCAACATCTGAAAGCTCCTCTAACTGCCTAGTAAGTCTAATACAAACTCCCTGCACTTCTTGTTTGCTGAGAGCTTTGCAACTACATCAACATTTACTGCAACTGTTGAAGGCAAGGGATTATAAAACATAGATTGTCCTCTGGGCATGCTTCTCTTCCCCCATGGAATATGGAGGTAGCCTAATTTAAGTATGATGGGAAAAGCAAATGGGAAAAGGTTGGGCTTCTGGACACAAACATCTTCCAGCACCTTAAAATCTGCAGTAAGGTGTTCAGTCCTTTTATAATGAACAGAAATGACAGCAACAAAATCCAAAGTTTGAAAAATTATTTTCTAAGCAGCACTGTGGGAACTGTGTCTGAGAAAGACATGTAGCAGCCACCTGTTTGCAGGGAAATGTGTCTTAGAAAGACTCATAGCAGCTACCTGTTTGGAGGAGACTCTCTTGAACCAAGAGCATATCTACATCAATGGCAAAACAATAATCAGTCTCCACTTAACTACAAAGTGCAGTGGGGGTGCCATGGTCTGCTAAGAAAACCTCACTCCAGGAATACTAACCAATTTGTAAACACAAAGTGACTCTGTGGATGTTTCTCAGGACAAAACTGCTGATGGAGCTGTCTGCTGCCTCTGTATTTATGCTGTTCTGCATTAAAATGGAGCTAAGTGAAGAAAAAGTCCAGGCGCTCAGCTCTTCAGGTATCAATCCACTGAACTAACTTGAGCTCTCATTTCAGCATGTCATCATGATTGTTCAAAAAACCTTTCATAAGAAGTCCCATGGCTTTTTTTTTTTTTTTTTTTTTTTTTTTTCCCCCATTAGTAAGGTTAGATCTTTATTTTTCCAGCCATTGCATGCTGGAAAGTGGATGGATTCATTTCCATCTAACTATAGATATTAGTCTCTTCTGAGCCACTGCAATCTTCGCTTCGGGAACTAATGAACTATTTTACACTGTGGAAAAAAAAACATTTCTGCTATTTATATGTGGATAGATCTTTATTCTCTTTAAATTTCTTTTCACACCTCCTGTGGTTACAAGTGAACAATGGGTTGATTGTCCTGGCCTGAGATTACATTTTCACCCACTAGCCTGCTCAGGTTCTGGGGTAGTATCCCTCTAAAGCACAGAGTGGAGTCTGGATAAGTTTGTTTCTGAGAAAAGTCATTGAGCTATACTGGTTTTTCTCTATGCCCGGTTGCTCCAGGGTCTTAAAACCTCTGCATGTACAAAGGTATTCAGGCAATACCTGCTTAACCTCCTAAATGCCATTTGAAGTCATACTTAGCTGTAACCTGATTTTTTTGATGCCTAAATCCCACTCAAATGCCACTTGTAGTCCGCTCTGAGCTTACATTGCTGCGTGTTGCACAGCTCTCAAACCCAACAGTTTGGGAAGATTGTATACCTACTAAATTGCTCAGATTAATGCTTGCTCACTCCCCTTATTAACAGGTCCTCCCATTTCTGGCACTGACTTAAGGGTAAGAGAAAATCCCACAGTACAAATAAATGAATGAGGTTTTGCTCACTAAGAGCTGTTCAGAATTCAGAGAATTCAGAGCAAGATGTGTCAAGGAGGTGGGTATGGTGTATATTTAATCTGTTACATTAATGGCCACTCTTTGTAACCAATTTAAACCAGCTGTGTTACCAGAGTTATGCCTGTAGAATTATATGTAGGTGCAAAGGACTCTGCTTTTATCTGTAGGATGGGAGTATTTCTCCACTTCAGAGTGTGTGAATATAAAGAGAGACTCTGAGCTACAAGAAAAAAGAGGCAAATAGATAATTCCATTCTGTAGATTATGATCATCTCGACTGCATCTGTTTCCAAGACAGGGTTTTGGCTCAGCAAAATGACAGCACTCACTGTCAGGTAGGAATAGAATGGGCTAGGGCTGATAAATCAGAGCTGAAGTTATCTTTAGTACATTATATCAGATACTTAGGTTGCAAGTGAGTAATGAGTAGATTAAAGAGAGATGAATCATGTAGGATTTACTCTGAGGAATTCTTCAATTTTCTTTTTCAACTGTCTTTAGATAATTTGGACAAGTGTTATGCTTCAGGTCTTCAGAGCATGAGGGCATTGACAGCCAATGAGGGCAGAAGAGAACACCTCATGGATAAGACTTACTCATCAGCTTCGTCCACAGGGAGCCCCTCCATCTCAAAGCGGCAAGAGCAACCGTAGTCTTCAAAGTCCCTGGGGCAAAAACCAGTAACACACTTCATTTTGTTCACAAAGTTGAGCAGGGCAGGGAAGTTAGTGAAGATGGACTGTAACCAGGTGAAGTGAGAGCCCAGGCAGTCTGGAAAGAGAATAGCAATAAAATAAGTGTAAGATGGAGATGAGCCAGGTGCGGGTCACACGTGGGTGATGTATGTGCTAATGCAGAGTCTAAACAAGGCAGTAACACAGGGATATTGAGCAATGCTTAACATTCAGCAGTATTTTGTATTATAACAATCTTTGGGGAGATCCACAGCCTCAAAAATCCCTGTTCCTTTTCAGTGTATTTAAAAGGAAAGTCCATGGGATTTCTGTTCAATGCCCAAGTACAACTGGAACATGTACTTACCAAAAAATAATGCGACACTTTCCACATTTTGAAAGACTCCATTGAAGAATGTGGCATTGTCTAAATGAAAAAAATAAATAAACCACACTTCTTTTTAAAGAAGTAAGTGACAAGAACTGTCCCCAGACTGCCCCTGGTCTTGCTTCAGTTGTTAAATCACTTTGTGATAAGAGTTAGTAGCTATGTGCTAACAGCACACTTGCCCACAATGGTGCTTCTGCAGTGCAACTGATTCCCCACTGCCTGGCAGATATTGCAGAAAGTAAAGCTTAAATCACTCTTACTTAAGATTCTTTCAGGTGTGTCAAGAAGCTCTGGCAGGAATGCTGGCGGCTCCAATTTTTGGCCACCTACCTCAGCAAATAAATTTAAGAAGAAAAAGATTAAAAAATAAAAATTAAATCTCAAACCAACCAAACCAAACCACAACCCCAAACCCAAACAAACCCTGCAAGATATATTTCATTACAATGCATACACTACAGGCATTTTTAATGCCTTCCCACACCAGCAAGCTGATTTATCAAAGTCATGAAACACTTGCCCAGTTCCTTCTGCACCCAGGAAAATCCAGAATTATATTGATGAGTCATGTTGACACCATCTTTAAAATCTGTCTCCTTTTAAGCTGAGGTATTGCTGCTGAGGATGTGCTAACCTGTATATTCCTGTGCTCTTCTGAACAGTAGCCCTTATTGGAGTAAATCAGCAGAATTGTATAGAATTGGTTTAGTTGCAGAACGGTTTTGATTGTCCCAGATTTTTCTGCTCTGTAACCTTGTGCTCTTTGCTGTCTTGAAGTAAACAGGTTTAATTTTCTCAGACCTTATTACCTATTGCCTTTTTACCTCTTTTCCTATCACTATTTTTTTCTTCAGTTAACCACCTCTTTCTCTTTTTGAAACATCCGTGGTAGATTTTACAGACTTTTTATTTTTATTGTTCACCATGTTTTGAATTAGGGTGAAATCTAGTAACTGTTGTCTCCCTTCCCATCTTTTTTTCTTTCTTATTTTCTGCATGGTTTTCAGAGGGAAGGTTTTACTTGGGAATTATTTAAACTTAATCCTTTCATTTAAAGACAAAAAGTCAAAGTACTTATTGTCTCAAGAATCTAAATACTAGAGGAAAAACAAAAAAGTGATGTTAAACTCATGACATACTTGGTGGTTATCTAGCTAATCTGTGCACTTTCCTGCAATAAATATAGATGTAAGAGAGTAAAGGAGAACAGTGGGGGGTTTAGATGTAGGACTTAACTCTATGTTTAGTAAAGGATTAGGAAAAAATGATACTTTCTTTTTTTAGACTATACAAGGGCCTTCTCAGAATGCTTACAGCTTCTGTGAAGAGAACAAGATGTTAGTGGTAACAGTTACATGCCTCCAGCAATTCATTTTTCAAGTTTTGTGGCAGATATGGATAGGATTGAGTGAGGCAGGAAGAGGGACTTCCTCTTATATTACTCCTTCCCTGAAAGTCTTGGTTACAGTGAAAAGCTTTTAGGTGAACAGCAATCCATCAGAAGTGTCCTTCATTGCAGTGGGTCCAAAGGGAAGTGACTGTTTTCCACAAAGCAAAAAATGTCTCCAAATAAAGGATGGCCTTTTAACAGAACTGGAACAAGTCTGTTGAAAGCTTGACAGCCATGGAGAACACAGATTGAGGTGAAATAATGGTGAGTCTTGCAAAATAAATAGCAGTGAATACTATATAATGTACACATGCTTGCTAAAAGAAAACTACCTTTTATTTTCTGGCCTAAAGCTCTATTTCCTCTGCAATGACAAATAACCTTACCCCAAGCCATGTTCTATCAAGTACATCCAGAGCCAGTATTTTACCCACTGCATAACATTATGGCTCCAACTCAGTGTCTGTTGGTGGGTAGCATCGGTCATTTACTTCTTTCAGCAAGAATTTTGGCAACTTTCATGGAGTTAAAATGAGACAGAGGAGAGAACAGACAAAGCCACAGCACAGAATTGCTAGAGGTTCTGATTGCTCCACTATCCTTCACTTGCCCTTAGTTCTTCCCAGCAGACATAATTTGCACACACCAATTAACACACAAATGTTGAACCACCCCAGGAGAAAAATCTCTGCCACAGAGTCAGTAGCTCGGCAAACCTTTGGCTCTGCTAATCCTTTCATTACTGAGAATGATATTTCTAATTGTCTTCAAGTCAAGATCAATGATCCAATGTTTGCTAACAAGATTGCTTCATTTTGTTTAAATTGTTGAGGAAGGAACAAAGAGAAAGTACTTTCTGGATGAATGACTTTCTTTTCTTCTTTTGCTATCGTGTTTTTTCTGTTGGTCCTGCTCATTCCCTGTATAGCCTGTGAAAGATTGCACTGCAGAAATCAATCCTTTAAACCTCCTAAGTTCCTGGGGAGGTCAGCTTCTCTTGCCTTTCTCTAAAACCTGCTAAATGACTTGGCACATATCCTGAGAGGACTTGAGCTTTCCAGTTGTTTAACTTAATCACAAGATTTCTTTCGTCATTCTGATACATGTAAAAATGTTTCTCGACTCTGTGATGTTGCTATGCTGACAATGCTTTTCTGAAATGCAATCTGAAAAACTCCATCAAGAAAACATCAGTGCACCTCCAGTTGTTTTTTTGTAACTGTGGCTAATTAAAATGTCATAACACAAGGCATGGGACCACTCATAATAATCCTCAGCAGCAGAAACCTTGATTGTGCTGGGAAAAGTCAGTGGTGGAGCAAACCCAACCTATTTGATTTATTCAAGGTAAATCACATTAGCTCTTCATAAAGATGCCAGTTCATGCACAGGTATTTGGTTCCATCTCAAAGCAGAGATCAGCAGAACGGATCCCACATGATTATAAATCAATGATCCTCTCTAAACCTCTCAAATGGTAAGATTTTAAGTCTTTGTGCTCAGGTTGTGCTTGGCCTCTTTAGTAAAAATAATCTAAAAACTATGCAACAGATTTTTGAGGTTTGGGAGAAATCTCTTTCAAATTTCTGAAGGTCCAAATATTTCTGACTGTACTAGATGTTCTCTCTGTCTCTCTCTGTACATATAGACATGTATATGTGTATATATAGATATGTATATATTTTTTTCCTCTTTATATTTGGTGACTAAATACCCCTTAATTTTTTTTATTAATAAATGGTGTAGATATTGCCTATATTCTTACTAGTTTTTATTTGCATAGTATAGGAGTCTTCAAGTTTCAGCTTGATCAGTATATTTTAGCCCACCTGTTTCTTTACTGACTTCAAATGTACACAGCCTCATAAATAAGAAGCTACTGGTGAAGTTAAAGTAGGTCAGTGCAGAGTTTTCTCTATGCCAAGGTGCTGAGCTTTCTTTTGCCTTTAGAAATAACACCATGGAGTGACCAGAAATGATGTTAGACTTTCTTGGAGTCCTTATCTTCACTGCACACTGCTACTGTTAATGGCAGTCCTACAGAGTGCAGGAACTGCAGAAATTTGAAATATTTGTCCATCCCTGTCACTGGGATACTCTTTCATCCATGACAGTAAAATCTAAAGAGTTATGTGAAGGTAAAATAAAAAAACCAAAAACCAGCCCTGTTCATAGTAAAATTTGGAGATTTAGCTGAACATGAGTTAAATTTAACAATGCACTGAATGTTTTGGAGAATTTAGGCAACACACATGCATTTAATGAGTATAAGCTTGTAACTTTTTTGGAGTCTAAAGGACTTAAATAATGATGAAAGGCTAGTAGAAGAGAAGTTGCAAGTTTTTGTTGCATTTTTAAGCCCACTGCAAATCCTGAGGAAATTGGTTTATAAGTATTCCATAGATAAGCTTAAATATTTAAGTATATTTGGGTGTTGGACAATTAGATTTGAAGAGACAGAGGGCACACTTCTAAAGCAGTTCTAAATGCACACACTTAAAATAGAAATTAAGCATAAATGCCAAATAATCATAAAAATACATTGTCACTTACCACTGTAGAACACCATTGACATAGACACCAGTAGATTTACAATCATATTTTGTTTCATCCAATGGCAAGAAAACATCACACAGCAGAGTGGTGTGCCTGGTGAGTTAAGTAAAATATTAAGCAGAATGTTATCTCTTGAATCTGGAAGTGAGAAGACATCCATTTAAAATACAGTTTTTATTTAGCCTGACTGTATTTCTGCTTGATGCAATTAATTAATACCTTAATCATAGTAAATGTACATATTAGAGCAATGATGAGCCTTATATATCCTTCAAATTTTACCCAGTTACTGTTACCTGTGTAACAGTATTAGTTTTGGTATTTCTTTGCATGAGTCAACAGATTTTGCTGAAATGCCATAGACAGGAAAAGCCCATTTAGGAATAAAATGGAGTACTTGATATTTCTTTTGTCTTGCAAACAATTTTCACATCTTACTTGATTGAACACCATATTTAAACAATTCTTTATGTTGTGTTTAAGTGCAGAGTTTATAAACCATTGCATAAATGAAGAGGCATTCTGGGATTACTTCTGTTGAACCCAGTTAATCTGTAATTAATTGTATTACTTCACACCACAAAAAATATCTCCTATGTACTCTATATACTCATATACTCTAACGTGTGCTGAGACTGATCTAATGTATAATTTATTTCCCTAATAATAAACAGTATGTTGTTTGGAGATCTTCTGGGTGTGCTTGTCCTGGCAGAAATGTGTGTAAGCAATTCATCTGAACCTGAAAGCCTTGCAATGATATTCACTAAATGACAGATAATAGAACTGAACATATTCCAGTTTTGAACTACAGTCACAGTTTACCCTACTTTTAAAATGATTGTCAAAGTCAAGCATGGAGTTTTCTACAAGTCAGCTAAATGAACATTTGTTTATCAGTTTTTAAATGTGTATCTACTGATTATCCACTCTTCTAAAATCAAATATTGCATTCATTTATACTTAAAAATAATTAGTCATATTTCATCAGGACATGAGGTTATAAATGTAACAAATGTAAATGTTCACAGTCTGTGGTCTCCAATCTTTCACCTGTACTTTAGCCTACAACTCCACAGTCCCAAATAGCCCATTCCACATTGTCTTCTTTCTGATTCCTGTTTTACACAGTAGATTTAGAAAGGCTTACCTTGAGGGAGATTATTCAAAAGCAGTTGGATGAAGAACAAATGGATTTCAACTAAGTCAGTACTAAGTTATTTATACTCAGACATATACCTCACCCATGTGGTCACATCCTTTATCAAACCCACTTCAACATTCATTAATTAATTCTTCCACAAAATTCCTCAGAGTCATTATGCCCACAGTGTCTCCCAGTAACAGCTCCATCCACGTAAAGGATCTATACCGAGAAGTCTGTTCTGCAGGTGCATTCACTGTATAGTAACTTGCCTTAATACTCCTGGCTGTAATTAAATAACAATCATCTCCTTGTTATTAATCACTGACAAAATCTCTGGGGCATCTGAATATGGCTTTAGTAGCTTATCAAGAGGCACTGTTCAGTGATGAAAGAGGAGTGAAAACTTATACAGCTTTAGACATTGGCATTCCTCAGGGTTCAGAACTCTGCTCTCATCTATCCACGGTGGCTGTGATCCAAAGCTGAGTGAAATCCAGGGGAAGGTTGAGCTTTGGGAAGGCTTCTGCTAATCCAGGAGGTGTGCTTTCTGCTGGGGCCAGCTACCCTTGCCATCAATAAAGGCAGGCAGTCCACTGAGTTTTAGCTTGGAGAAATGACCAATAGTGAAGTCCGACAAATTGTGAACTGTAAAAATAGTTTTGTGAACAAAAGGCTTGGCTCTCCTAAGGCCCTGTGAATTACACTGTCTTCAGAAAGCCTTTCACATTGTCTGCTAAAGGATACTCTTAGAGAAGCTGTTGATGTATGAGCTGGAGGAGCCCAGTGACATGGGCTGAAAACTGACTGAATGGTGAGACTTAGAGGGTGTCCCTTAGCCCAAAGTCTAGTTGGAGGCCAGTGACTAGTGAGGAACTCCAGCTATCTATACTGGGTGTAGTCTTACTTACCATCTTCATTAAGTATCTGCATGCTGGGGCAGAGTATACCCTTAGCAAGTTTTCATCGTTCTCCTGGGAAAGCCAAACAGTAGATCTTAAACAACTGTGACAAGGAGGTTGTCATTCAGGACACCCATTATCAATCCTTTCTCAGTTCATTTGAGGAGACACCCATAACTATGTGATACCTTCTAACTCCCTCCCCATGGACATGCTCAGGCAGTAGCTCCCAGGCTTTTCCAAGAACTTGGAGTGGAGAGGACTGTTACCAACCCCCAGTGTTGGACTTGTCTGAGGCTCACCTTGTCACTGTAGAGAAGTTTGCACTCTATCCAGGGACTTGATTTCCTGCAGGAATTTCTTATAAACACAAGTGTCCTTTATCATGGAGATCAGTGCTGTAGCTCTGGGCTGACTACAGTAATTGAAGTCCTGGGCTGCATCAAAAGAAGCGTGGCCAGTGGGGCAAGGGAGAGGATTCTCCCCTTCACTCTGCTCTCATCAGACCCCAGCTGGAGTACTGTGTGCAGTTCTGGAGCCCCCAGCACAGGAAGGACATGGAACTCTTGGAGCAGGTCCAGAGGAAGGCCACGAAGATGATCAGAGGGCTGGAGCAGCTCTGCTATAAGGACAGGCTGAGAGAGTTGGGGCTCTGCAACCTGGAGAAGAGNTTAAAAAAATAATATATTAAAATATTATTTAATTAATACTTTAAAAACAAAACCCAGTGTTTTCCAAAAATATTTTTCTTTTTATATTATCTTTTTATTCAAACCCAAAACATCTCATAAAGTCGTACTGACTTTAATAACTTTATCTCCTTATATTCTTGTTTTTGTATCTTTCTTCCTGAGTTCTCAGAAAACTTAATGTAAGAAATAATATAACCAAAAGAAACCAAACCCAAACCCCTACAAAACACATCTTCAGGCTTTGAGATATTTCCCTGAGATTTAAAAGCAACAGTTGAACAAAGGTGTAATGCACCCAGCTTTTCATGGTAGAACTGATCCCACCTTGGATGAGAAGTGCTCTTCACAGCATTGTAGCACTGTGGCCATGCTAATAATCCAGAGGAATTACACCGTAGGGATTACATTTGTAGGTATTTTATTTGTACAAGAATTTTATTTACAGGAATGTCACTGAATTGGCATCCCTATTTCTTCCACTGCCCTAACTTTCAATATCATCTGTAACTCTTACTATTCCAATATGTTCTGCTCTTTGACATGGCAAAAATGCTTCCATTGTGCCACTTGGTACAATGGTGAAATGTATTTTGGAAGAGGACTGCTGCATGCTGCCTCTCTGGGAGTAGCATTCCTTGTGCTACCACTTTTCTCTTTGGCTTTAGAGTGCACCAGCTGTAATGTAAATTAAATTCTTGTTCAGGAACTTGCTGGTGTGCTTCAGGCTGACTGTAGATTATATTGCTGCAGTGGAGCAAAATATGGGATCATACAATTTGTTTTGATACTTCTTCCTTTTTTAGTACTGATTTTCAATTCACCAGAGGTGCATATAAGAAAGAAAATGAATCTTGATGAGTTCACGCAAGTATATATCAAGAGTATAATAGGTGTGAACATTCCTTTGGACAAGTTCTGCACTAAATGAGTTGCTGGAGTAATGGTAGACTCTTGATTTGGAATAAAGGATAATCTGCATATATTTAACAGTAGGAAAACCCTTCTTGTCTTTGGTATTTCATGTTTCTTTTAAATGATTTTCTATTTGTTCATTTTGATTGCTGCATTATAATTGTGAATGAAAGCAGAAAAGCTATTTCCAGTCACAAGCCAACTATGTAATATACTTCATGGAATATGATTTTTAAAAGCCTTTCAATGCTTTTATTGCAGTTACATCACTTATAAAATACATCTGGTTTTACACATTATTTTTACAGTGCCTTGGAGAAAGACACATTTCTAAGTTAACATCTGGTTCATAGCTTGTCATCTTACAAATATTTGCAAACAACATGTTGCATCCTGATTTTTACACTGAGACAACTAATAAAACTGCCACAGATCTTCCAATTTGCGGTAGAATTCTTCAGTGCTCTAGAGTGACATACATATATTTTTAAGGCATTTTTGTTTTAATGCTGAAAGAACAAAAGAAAACTGTCATCAGAAGAGGAGAATGTTAAAACTATACATGAAAGTTAAATAATAAGTTGTTTGGGGTTTTTTTAATCCCTTAAAAATATGATGAGATAAAATAGCTGTCTGATGAAAGATAGCTAGTACTCTTGTGGGTATCTAAACCTTTTTGGTTATACATTCATAATATGGATTGTAAAGAGATGAGGAGAAAAATCTACTTACTGTAAGAGTAAGCAACTCTTTTGACTCTTTCACAGACATAACTTGCATTCTTCAAGAACCAAGAATAGTATTCAACACAGTACCTGTAATGAGGAGAGCAGTAGTTTGTTGCCTTTCATAAGCATAGCTGTATGGATGTACTGCTAATACTGAACATGGAAATAAAAAGCTGAGTTATGACCTCAATGGCCATTAGATATTATTAGATATTTAGGAAAAAAAAAAATCAGCTCAGTTTGTTTGTTTCAGTACTGGACACCAAATCAGGGATTGATTGGTGCATGGGGGATCCATTTGGATCTGAGCCAGCTACAGACTCTTAAGAATGAGCATCAGTGATTGCAAATTGTCATTTTAAAAGAGCCTGATAGAGCATTTTAAGCAGAGAGAGAGAAACAAGTGCCAAGTTTTACCTCATGGCTTCCTTCCTGGAATGTCTTCTGTGACCAACACAGAGGCATAGCTGAAAAAACCTACACAGCTCCATCACACAGGGATTGATCTTTTGAACTATAAGAGCGACAGGAGGTGAGGTCACATGGGACTGTTTGAGGATCGCCTGTGGACACCCTAGGGAAAAATGCAACTTTGAACTCGCTGAAATGCTTGTTCCATTGACTTTCTTGCAATGCCTTATCTGTGGTGTGAGAAACATGCAGATTAATAATCTTGTGTAGAGATCTTAAAGTCAAATCTGACTGAGGCAGATAATTGGGAAGGAAACAGCATAGAGCCTGGCATTTGCTTCTGTGAAAGCACAAGTATACTGTTCAATTTATTACCCTTTAGCATTATTAGTTTGTTACTTAAATCCACTTCTCTTTCATTTACAACAAATGTAAGGAACAACTCTAATGATGCAATTTATTATCGTTACTTGTTTAGGTAGCCACTGAACCACCAGCTTGCCACAGTGCAATGCAAGACAGAGAGCAGAATTGTACATTTATTGGTTTTGATATTTTATATATGCATGTGCTACTTTAATGAAAAATACACTTCTAGTTCTACATCTGTCCTTCCACCTATCTCCTAAATGTGACTCCTAGATTAAATGCGACTCCTAGATTAAATATGACTGAGCTAATAAACAAATAGCTTCTTAATGCTCTTGCCATCACTTTTTTTCCACCTTGTTAACATATTAAACATTACTTATGCAGACGTTATGGCTTACTCTCCTTCTTTCCATCTGTCTGTCAGTTTTCCCTTCTTGCTTCTAGTGGTTTGAATAGCCAACTAATTTCAGACCAATTTTGAGGGACGGGTTAAGATGCATTTCATAAAATGCATTCCCATGTACTTTATAAAAACTGACAAGCAACTGGAGGAAAGAAGGTCAGCTTTTTCCTGCACTTAGAATAATTTGCCCATTTTACTATTTATTTGCCAGAAGCCAGTTCATTAATGAACATTTTTTCCTTCAAGTGGCCACCATGATAGTATTTTCACTTGAAAAGAATGCAGGGAAATGATATACCTGAGGATGATCTCTCTCTATCCTTCTTTTGAGCCAGCTAAAGGGAAAATATCTAGTTTATTCTATTCTTTGAAACTTCTACAGTCAGCAGCAAGAGATAAACATTTGCACATCAAACATTTCATCCCACCAGTAAATGCAGCTGTGCCAGACTGCAGAGAAAGCAATACTACAGAATAGGTGATGGCAGCTTAGAAAAAACTCCTAAATTGCTAAGTGATTTTTCTGTGACAATTACAATGTCTCTTCAGACTCCTTTTCTGTTATAGAAAAGAACACAAGGTGAAAACAGGGGAAATTGAGAAAAGGTAAGGGGAAAATGAAGCTTTTTTTCAGGGCTTTTCATTATATTAAGAGGAAAAACCTAACATCTGCCATATCTTTGTCTTCTCCAAACTGTTATCTGTCACACATCATATTGCACCTTAGCTAACAGTTATGTTACTATAGGTTGGAATCAAAGGAGTTGCTAGAAAATAAAAATGTAATTCTATGAATATATACAGTATGCTCATGTGAACCTGAGGAAGAATTTTTTCCCTGTGAGGGTGACAGAGCACTGGAACCAGCTGCCCAGGGAGGTTGTGGAGTCTCCCTCTCTGGAGATATTCAAACATCATCTCTATGCATTTCAGTGTGATCTGCTCTAGGTGGTCCTACTCTGGCAAGGAGGCTGGACCAGATGATCTTTCGAGGTCCCTTCCAGCCCCTGACATTCTATGACATTCCATGCTAAAAGGCATATTTAATAACAGGGCTCTAAGGAGGAAATGCTGTGTTACTGGGACATTTTGGGTCACTGCAGTGAAGCCATCCACCCTGAAAGCTGTCACATCTGACCCTGGAGAGCTGAATGCACACACTTCTTGTCCCCTGCATACAATACTTCCACAGGGATGTGTCCCCTGTGCCACCTTTCTGGAAAGTGAGGAACATCCTTGCAAACACCATGCTGGGACTCTGAAGAGATAGCCAGAGACCAGGCTGTGAGAAGGCACATTTTGCATGACAGGACTACCTCACTCACATACATTTATTGGCATAGAGGAACCTAGATGTGCAGAGAAGGTAGCTGCAGTGTGATTGTCAATTGGCTTTTCTGTTTGTGTAACCAGCAGCAGATCTGGCCATGCGTAGGTAAACTGCCTTACCTGCAGAGCATAATCTCCTCAGACAGTGCAATTGCATTTCCAGGTTCACATGTCCCACATGCTTTATAGATTTGGGCCATCTTATGTCATGCGATAGGAGAGGTTACAGAGGTTAAATTTGGACTAATGAAGTTCTGTTGAAATAAGTTTGAGCTGTCTAGTGCTGACAAGAAATTTAATATAAAATGGCATTCATGAGCAGGAGGAAAATAAAGGCAATGCCAACTTGAAAGAGATCACTATGAAACTATTTATCTTATTCCAGTGCTTGCCCAAAGTAGAAGGTATCACAGAGGAGTATCAGACTGATGCTTGCAGCTCTGAAACTCAAGGGCTAATTCAAAAGCCAGTTGTGTGTCAAAAGCACTACATAAACATCAGGCATAATTAGTCAGGGATGGGCAACAGTGACCCCTGTTTTTCTTAGTAGCTTTGCATAAATGTCATCAGGCTTTGTCCACTTCATAGAATTTGACACGCTGATTTTTTTTTTGTCCACTCAATAGCAATTAAAAACTAATGATTTACAGCTGTAATAAACATTCTTCATGTCAATAACTGAATATCAGAGCATGCAGCAGTGAAGTATTAATATAAGCTGTGCATGAAAAGGGACACAAAAGTTGCTGTGAATAATTAAAACTTGCTAAAGAACACACTGCAATGAATTTTAAAGTCTCCACCCAAGTGGCTACTTACTATCCTAACAGGTGTAATTGCCTAAGTCCTTAACTCCAGCTTTGTGTTTTGCCAGCAGAAATTCAGCTTTATCTAAATGTAAACTGAATGACTGCAATTTCAATTAGAGTTCATCTGTGTGTGAAAGAGAAATCAAATAAAGAAGCTGAAAGTTAAACAAATTACTTTGGTTTTCATGTTTGACAATCCCTTAATTTTAAATGAATGCTGTGTTTACATAATGCTGTGTTTATTTAATGCAGAAAATCTCTTTCGATTAATGCTGTATTTAATTTTGTTTGGATTGGGTAGTATACTCACATCATATGGCTGAAATTAAAATTTCCAGTACTCATAGCAATTTTTTTTAATCTCTTCTATAATAAATTTCTACTGTGAGATGTAGTTTTTGTATTCAATTCGTAAGATTTGGACTGAAGTTTAATAAATAATTTGAAGTAGGCATTTATTCTAGGAGTTTATTTTCTAACAATTTTCTCTACTATAAATTGAATCAGTCAGAAGAGGCCAGAAAATGCAGGAAGCACAGATTTCTCTGCAGACCTTGTCTATTTGAAATCATTACTGTCACAGGTAAGTGAGTGACCAATTCTTGCTGCAGTAAACAGACTTCTCTTTTATTAATTCAATATCACATCTCTCCGACACTGAGATTGAATTTTGCCTCCAACAAAAAGAAATTCTATGGCTACTGTGAATAATTACGACTTAAAATCTCCCTCCCTGCGTGGTCTAATATACACATTTGTGTATTCGATCAGCTGGCATCCACTTTTGTGATTTAAGAAATTACTTTTTGGCATAATGTCTCAGTCTTTAGGGCACTGTGGGTGCCCTTCATTGCTTTGCAGTCCCACTGTTTGATTTAATTCCCCAACACACGATTGATATATGCAGGCAGGCAGCCTCCATCATGGTTTCTCATAGAGAGGCATTTAGTGACTCCATTCACTGAAATCCCTATTCCTCAGCTTTTTCAGAGCTGGCTGGCTCCCAGTTCTAGGTTCTCCAGTATCTGTAGTGGTCCACACCAAACAGCAACTGGCAAATGGACAAACACTGTGGACTGGGCACTCAAGTTCAGTCACACACTCCAGCAACTTCCATTTGGCTGGCTGTTATTTTATTCTCAAGTAGAAGTCACCCAGAGAAGATAAGACATGATGAGATCTTCGTGCAGAATTTTTGGTGGGTGCTAATTACCAGAGTATGTTACTCTGCTCTCAATCAAGATAAGAAAGCCTAATTCATCTTAAATTCTGCTTTTCACTCCAAGAGTGTCAAGAAGTCAAACTATATTCATATTATATGACATTGGCTCATTTTTTTCATGCAATAAATACATGTCTTGCAGCATGAGATGAGAACTCTGGTATTTTGAGCTCTCTAAATAGCAGTAAATTAAGAGAAAGATTTTTTTAAAAAAAGTTTTCCTGTCTCCATGATTCAAAAAGCTTCTTAACATCAAGAACTGCTCCTTGACTCAGTCCTGGTGAGTCTTGATCACTTGATCCTGTTGCCAAACTTTGTTTTTCATGGTCAGCATTTTATCTCTGATAACAGTATTTATTTCTGAAAGTGGGTGCCCCACTGAGTTGTACACTCTCAAATGCTTTCTTTTCTAACAGATTGAGTTAAAAAGAAAAAATTGAAAAAAGGAAACTATGACAATAAACCCAATATATGCTCATAAACTCAGGCAACAGAACAGGGCTGGCATCTGTGAAAAACCTGTTCACAATCAGCAAAAGCTACAAAAAGCAGCACATCCAAAGAACCTTTTAACACATCCAGGGTTGGTAACTCAATCACCTCCAGGGGCTGCCCATTCCAATTCCTTTCAATAGGCAGATATAATACATGATATTTTAGTTTGGAATGAATTAAAATTAAGACTGTGCAATATCAATCCATCTTAAAACCAACACAAAATTTGCATCTTTTCATTCTATCAGTACGGTAGAATCTACATTTTGACTATGTGATTGTAGATAGTTCACAAACACAGAAGCAGCCCCTTAATTTATATGTATGAAAGTACAAAATGCCTAAGTCATACCAATTAAATACACATTGTTTCTGCGTGCACACTGATACACTTTCAATCATACTACCAGTTTTGCTGCATGAGGTGTGGCTACTTACGGGTAGCTGAGTAAAGTTTCAGTGACACACCATGCTTGTTTGGTGGCAAAGGAAGTACTGAGGAAGATGAATCTAAAGGAAGAAAAAGAGTATAACTTGCCTTCATATCTTAAAAAAAAAAATTAAAATAAATAATAAACCAACAAAACAAGCAAAAAAAAAAATAGATCTGAATCACAGACCACTAATAAACACTTACATGGATATTGATGTATACATGTATTCTACATTTACAGCTATTTCTATAGATACTATTTCATAGTTCATAAAAGTATCAATTGACATACTTTATTATCATCCCAGATCCATCTCACCTGGCTCTGTTTGCATCAGGTTGCTGGTTTCTTGAGGAGACATTGTCTGTGTCCAAAATGTGTCGGTGTCAGCTATGGGAACAGAGAGACACACATTTTGTGTCATTCAGGATATTTGTTGTATCTGTCTAGTGAGAAAAATTGTTCTATATGAGACAGTTCAACAGCCAGAGTCCCTCACACAATATTTCCAGTGTCGAATAAAAATGTCAAGATGAAAAAGGAAGGATAAAAGATAGATCTTGAGGAGACTCTGAGCTAAGGAAATGGAAGATTTGAAGATGTGTTTGCTGGAGGCCAAGAGAAGCAGCTCTGTTTTGGTTTTTCACAGACCTCCTCACAAAATCTGGAGTAAATGTGTGTCAGAAGTGTCCACGAAAAGATTCAGTTTTGTTTTTTTCTTCCAAAGGATATGAAACTACAGGGTGGGCCTGATTTTTTTTTTCCTCCCTGCAATAAAGAAATCAACTCACTAGTGACCCAGAACGGGTTTCCCAGAAGGGCCTCCCAGCCTCCAGCTCGGAAGATGCAATTTCAGCTTTTGTCCAAATCCCCCTACTAGGAGGGTAAGGTAGTGCCAGTCCTTGCCACACTCACAGGTGTTGGGCTGCAGGGCTGGGGACAGGGTTAAGCTCCTCCCAGCAGTTGGAGGGGGAACGACTGTGCCTCGTGGTCTGGAATCATCCAGATGTGGGGAAGGAAATCCGGATCCTTTTGCTCCAGCTGTCTTTGGCCACGGTGGGAACCTCGTGGTGGGGATTTCCTGCCCTTTCTGGGCAAAGACAGGAATCCTGGTAGCTACAGAAGTACAAGAGGCAAAGACAGAAGGAGGGCACCAGCAACGTGCTGTGGATGCTAGTGCCCCATGGCAGTAGAGAGCATAACACATAAGCAGGCATTAATATCAAAACACATGAAATCTCATCTACTTCAGCCTGGCAGGTGAGTGGCCACCTCTGCATTTCACTAAAAATACAGACACATGGGGAGTGTCAATAATACACCCAATTCTGCTAACATTTTGGTGCACATGCTTTCATGAACAAACCAAGAAACTAAAATCTTCCTGCAAACTGATGGTGGTTGGTTTTCCACATAAATTATTTTTTGCTTCCTAAAATGCTTCATTAGAGAGAGAGAGGTGAAAGCTCATGTCTCTGTGAAGGCAAGCAGGTGGGTACCGGAGGGCAGAAACTGGAATTTGGAGACTGATTACATTTTGAGGCTGGAATGATAGTTGGGGCAAGATGGGATAGAAAGGTCAGTATGTGNCTTAAAAAAAAAAATTAAAATAAATAATAAACCAACAAAACAAGCAAAAAAAAAAATAGATCTGAATCACAGACCACTAATAAACACTTACATGGATATTGATGTATACATGTATTCTACATTTACAGCTATTTCTATAGATACTATTTCATAGTTCATAAAAGTATCAATTGACATACTTTATTATCATCCCAGATCCATCTCACCTGGCTCTGTTTGCATCAGGTTGCTGGTTTCTTGAGGAGACATTGTCTGTGTCCAAAATGTGTCGGTGTCAGCTATGGGAACAGAGAGACACACATTTTGTGTCATTCAGGATATTTGTTGTATCTGTCTAGTGAGAAAAATTGTTCTATATGAGACAGTTCAACAGCCAGAGTCCCTCACACAATATTTCCAGTGTCGAATAAAAATGTCAAGATGAAAAAGGAAGGATAAAAGATAGATCTTGAGGAGACTCTGAGCTAAGGAAATGGAAGATTTGAAGATGTGTTTGCTGGAGGCCAAGAGAAGCAGCTCTGTTTTGGTTTTTCACAGACCTCCTCACAAAATCTGGAGTAAATGTGTGTCAGAAGTGTCCACGAAAAGATTCAGTTTTGTTTTTTTCTTCCAAAGGATATGAAACTACAGGGTGGGCCTGATTTTTTTTTTCCTCCCTGCAATAAAGAAATCAACTCACTAGTGACCCAGAACGGGTTTCCCAGAAGGGCCTCCCAGCCTCCAGCTCGGAAGATGCAATTTCAGCTTTTGTCCAAATCCCCCTACTAGGAGGGTAAGGTAGTGCCAGTCCTTGCCACACTCACAGGTGTTGGGCTGCAGGGCTGGGGACAGGGTTAAGCTCCTCCCAGCAGTTGGAGGGGGAACGACTGTGCCTCGTGGTCTGGAATCATCCAGATGTGGGGAAGGAAATCCGGATCCTTTTGCTCCAGCTGTCTTTGGCCACGGTGGGAACCTCGTGGTGGGGATTTCCTGCCCTTTCTGGGCAAAGACAGGAATCCTGGTAGCTACAGAAGTACAAGAGGCAAAGACAGAAGGAGGGCACCAGCAACGTGCTGTGGATGCTAGTGCCCCATGGCAGTAGAGAGCATAACACATAAGCAGGCATTAATATCAAAACACATGAAATCTCATCTACTTCAGCCTGGCAGGTGAGTGGCCACCTCTGCATTTCACTAAAAATACAGACACATGGGGAGTGTCAATAATACACCCAATTCTGCTAACATTTTGGTGCACATGCTTTCATGAACAAACCAAGAAACTAAAATCTTCCTGCAAACTGATGGTGGTTGGTTTTCCACATAAATTATTTTTTGCTTCCTAAAATGCTTCATTAGAGAGAGAGAGGTGAAAGCTCATGTCTCTGTGAAGGCAAGCAGGTGGGTACCGGAGGGCAGAAACTGGAATTTGGAGACTGATTACATTTTGAGGCTGGAATGATAGTTGGGGCAAGATGGGATAGAAAGGTCAGTATGTGGTTAAGAAAATCAAAAAAGCTTACAAAAAGACAGCAGACTGGCTAGGGAAAATGTGGAAATTTTGTGGTGGAGAGTTGCAGCTGCAGAGATGAGGAAGTGTAAAGTCAAGGTCTGAATTCCTTTTGGCTTCTACTACAAGCAAGCGTGAAGCTTTACAAAATAAGGCAGACTCTCCTATCATGTAGCTCTGCAGTGAAGATAAATGCATAGAAGTTTATGAAATGCCTGGGTACTCACAACTGAATGTCAGAGAAAGTCAAAGATGGAGAAAAATGAAGAAAAAAGGACAATAAAATGGAGTGGGAATAGTTTTACATACATATATATATGTAAAA
Source organism: Ramphastos sulfuratus (assembly GCA_013399055.1). NCBI lineage: Eukaryota > Metazoa > Chordata > Aves > Piciformes > Ramphastidae > Ramphastos > Ramphastos sulfuratus. The sequence continues at coordinate 113,300 of WBNM01013525.1, forward strand.
CTATATATATATATATATATATATACACTATATACATATATAAACTATATATATATATAAACTATATATATATAAATATATATATACACACACATACACACACATGGATACACACATAAAAATATTTTTATTTGTTTTTAATATATTTGTATATATTTAGTTTTAAACAAACAACTTTTTTCTTTTTTTCCCTCTTCTCTGCCTTTTTAGATTTTTTTTTTTTTTAATTAAAAACTATTTTTCACAACATTTTTTTCCCTATTCTTCCCCTATTCAGTGCAGTACTGCCCTGGTCTTCTGATGTTTTGGGCAAACTTCTGTCTTACTCTGTAATTGTAGTTTAACATCATAGCGCTGCACAGCAAAAACACACACTCCCTTGTGAAGACATTAATCAAGGAGAATATAAATTAGGTCTGAGTTTATTTGCTTACTCTTTGAAGTCCACACATGTTCTGTTGATGGATCCAGTGTTTTGTTTGAGTCTTCCTGAAATTTCATGAAACTTGAAAAAATCGAATCTAGGTCTTTTGAGGTACAAGAAGATGGGGTTAGAATGTTCACAATCCAGCACATCTCGTGCAAGACAAAGGAAATGTTAGCTTCTGATATTATAGCTGTTGTCTTTTTAAATTAATGTCATTTTCAGAAAAAAAAATACATTTTTTTTTTTCCTTAAACAGGAGAGAAGCATCCCACAGCTTTCAGCATAAGCAACCTTGCCACTGGATTCACTATCTTCCTGTTTCAGTCAAGCACTGAAAATGAGAAAGTCATGGGCAGCAATGAGAGGTGAGCATCTGGAGCAGAGCTCAACACGGGAAAGCAGTTTTGGGTGAAGGAGCCCTGCAGCACACTGCCTGAATATATTCAATCCCTTTCTGAAAGCAGCTTACCTAAAGGCAGGAGGAAATTGATGCTGAGGGCTAAGGAATATACCCACTCAGATTCAGAGCATCCCCAGTCCAAAACTGAATTCTGCCAAAGCTCTCTTCCCATTAAGTTTTGTTTGATCCTCAGCTAGAAGACTTTGTAGCCAGTAGTTTTAAAAAGTGAATATTTTACTTACATTTGCAATATTACACAGCATAAAATAATTTTTAAAAACCTAATCTAATGACAATAAAATATAATTGTGTGCATATTAGTGTGCAATAATAAAACCACTATTTAATATTTTAAGAAATATTTCTACATTATAAGGATAGAGTATTCGTTACAAGTGTTCCTTGGATGTGGTTTTCATTGCTGTTTCTTTTATTCTCCAGAATGTACTTACCCAGGTCAGAGGATGTGTTACTGGAAAACGTGTAATTAACAACAGGAGGCTTTTCCAGCGTTTCCCAAAAGTCGGACAGATTTCTCCCTGCAAACAGAAATGCTTACAAATATGGAGAAAGACTTGTTTGTAGTATGTCATCCATGAGGATCAACAGGGCAATATTTTGAGGTGAAATGGGGTTAACTTTTACCTGTCTGTCCTGTCATCACACAGATGTAGATACAATCAGAATCGTTGCTCTGACGCACTGAAAGGCAAAGCAATACGTAAACCAGGTCATTGTTACCAGTTTTCATTACATGGTATTATCATGAACAGTTGAAAACACAAACACAAAATGGTATGCAGCTAAGCTGGCCAAGTATTTTCCTTCTGATCTGATTTTTGACAAAAACCTTGAACCAGTGTCAAATACAAGTGCTGTTTACAGGGGAAATATTTTTATCTCATTAAAATTCTAAATGGCACGTATTTTTGGATTAAAAAAAAAAAAATCTCTTCAGATAATAAAGCCCATAATTATTATCTGGGAATCACAATTCACCCAAATAACAATATTTAATAATTGACCAATCTTTCAAGCAAAACATAGCTGCTCATAGAAACATATATCTCTATGTTACTTATAGAGATGTTAAATCACAATCACAGAACGGTTTAGGTTGGAAGGGACCTCAAAGATCATCTAGTTCCACCCCCCCATCATAGGCAGGGACACCTCCCACTAGAACAGGTTGCTCAAGGCCTCATCCAGCCTGGCCTTGAACACCTCCAGGGAGAGAGCATCCACAACCTCCCTGGGCAACCTGTTCCAGCGTCTCACCACTCTCACTGTAAAGAACTACTTCCTGACATCTAGTTTAAATCTCCCCTCTCCCAGCTTAAACCCATTACTCCTCATCCTGTCATTACAAATATGTATATTATTCCTCTAAAGAGGCTTTGTTCACAACTGTGGTCTTTGCTTTACAACAGAAATGCTGCTTAGTAGGAGCAACAGGGTTTTAGGCATCTTTCTATGTTTGTTTCTAGGTCAGGAGTAAATCAGACAAATAAGACAATGGTAAATGTTAAAAGGAAATGCAAACCTGAGAGAATAGAACTGGATTTGAAAATTTCTGTGAGATAACTGGTGGAATTTCCAATAATATCAACAAGTAGAGCTGTAAAATCTGGACAACAAAATAGAGAAAGGTTATGAATCACAGAACATTAGTGGCTGGAAGTGACCTCCAGAGATCGCCGAGTCCAACCTCCCTGCCAAAGCAGGATCACCTAGGGTAGTCTGCACAGGAGTGCATCCAGACAGGTTTTGAAAATCTCCAGAGAGAGAATGAGAACAAGAATTCTATCATCTACACTAAGTCAAAAAAGGAATCCCTTATATATGATCGTATTTAGGTATGTGCTTGTACATGACAATGTTTACAGTATTTTAAAGTTTAAAATGTTCCTGTTGAAGGAGATCGCACTTAAACCACTGGAATACTCTGCAGAAGTATCTTCTCAAAAATTATATCCAAAATAATACCAAATATGCCTAAAAAGTAAAGTTAAATGGGATTTATCTATTCACATGAACAATTTAAAGTAATACTCTATTTAATCTGCATAAATATAGAAAGAGATCCAAAGCCTCTAGTCTTTGCCTGCACTAACTTCCCATCTACCATGTAGGACCTTCCAGGAGGCATCTGATTGCCTCTTCTGAGGTCTACTTAAAACCCATGTCGTTGTCAGCTCAAAAATGGCTCATGGTGGTGAGATGCTACAGCTTTTTCATAAAGGGCAGTGACAGACATGAGCCCTGTGCTGCGCTCTGGATTTTTACTACTTGGGAGGATGCTGTAATCAAGATATTATGGACTGGGGACAAAAAGACTAAAATTTCCTCCATTTTCCTCCAAGGCAGACTGAGTTCTTATGCAGTAAGGTTTGTGAGATATGTGGTTCCAGAAAAAATGCCATGGAAGCCATCATGGTTTGTATGTGGTCATCACAAGCATCTTAGAGGATACAGCTTCTGGTCCCTAGCTGTTGAGCTATTCTACATAGCTTACATTAACCAGACACAAAATCCAAACTCTCAGATCCGTCTTGGAATGCCAAATACTTAGAGATCAGGGATGGGAATGGGATTTATAGGTGAAGGATGTGCCCAATAATATTTTACATTCCATTAAACAGCTCTATGAAAATGTTAATTCTTGGGGTTTTTTTTTTCACTCCTACTAAGCTCAGTGGAGTTACTGGAATCTACTGGTGCAGAGAAGCCCTTGTTCATCTCTGTGGGTTTTCTCAGAAGAGGGAAAAGGGGCACTGCCAAGTTGCTTCTCCTGTGCTGCTTTTTTATATTCCAAAGAAGGCGGCGGGGGTGTCTCTCCACTAGAGAAACCATGTTGGTCATTTGAATGATGGCTCCATCCCAGAGTGCTCGTCTGGTTGCAGCCATCTAGGACTCAGTTCACTGAGTCTCCTTCAGGGTTTAGAGCTTCCACTTGTCATGAGTTAGGACTGCTGACCTCAGGATGGCAACGCTACTCATGAGGATGAAGTCTGTAGAATTCAGGCTGCAGCTTTTGGCTCCAAAGAAAATAATTCAGCTTAAGCACATAAAATTGCTAACCTCTCCTGTGTACCAACCTGTCAAGTCATTTGTCACATTGTTCAAACAGTAGCAGTAATGCACAGGGAGCTTGCCAGGGTCGACATTTTTAACATTAGAAACTGTAGGGAGAGACAGAGAAAAATCAGTGTCTGGGCGTGCAGGGAGTGTGAGAGAAACTGCTCGTGCGTGAAGCTGAGGCACTCACTGTTATAAATGGTGACTGACACTTTGTGGAAGGCAAAGGAGCTGTAAGATGTGATGCTCAGCAAAGAGAAGAGCTTTTTGGTACCTGCAGAAATACATGCCCATGTAATTAGTGGTTGGAACAAATTAGGGGAACAGCATGTTTTGACTCTATTCATTTAATTTCTGAAGGACTCCTGAGGTGCCAGAGACTCATTTTTTTCTCATTTCAACTGAGGGATCATTTGTATTGCTGCTTCCTGGCCTTTTTCTTTTCCCTTTTTTTTTTTTTTTTCTTTTTTCCCTTTCATTTTTTAAATTCAAACCTACACTGGATTATAAAGTGCTTTCTGAAGGCATCCCAAAAGTAATTGTATTGTGTCTATATATAAACACAGCCTAATTTCTAAATTCTTGGGGGCAGACAGCTATCTGCATTGTAAATCCACAGGGCTCACATGCTCCTAGAATCAATTCTGGAGCTGGTGCCCTGCATTCAGGGCTCCTCCTGCTGATGCTGTTAGCCCTTTGTCCCAGTGACTGCCAGGCTGACAGCCTGTGTGACTTGCCCTGCCCTGTCCCCTTACCTTTGAGGGCTGTGTTCAGCATATTGTTCACCAGCTCTGTCAGGTTAATAGCAGCCAGATCCAGGGACTTTGCTGGCAACTCTGAAAAAGAATGGGACTCTGAGCACCTGGCTATATAAGCATAGAGCAAAAAGGCCATTAAACCCCTTACAGAAACCCAGAATTATAGAATAATTAAAGTTGGATAAGACCTCTAAGATCGTCAAGTCCAACACTTCTGACGTACTGCAAAAATCTTCCCCAACAGGAAAAGCAAAATGAGTAGATTATGTATTGGAGTGCACTGAAAATCCTATGCTGAGAAAATAAAATGTCAGGAGTGCAATGAGGAGCCTGAAAACAGGAAGCTCAAGTGGGTAGTGAAACGATAGGCCAAGATTTAGGTCAGGATTTATGTCCCCTGGTCCCTTGAGCTTGCTTTCGAGCAGGCTGCTGGGGAGGAGAGACAGGCCCTTGGTGCCCTCTCGTGCTGGGCAATGGGTATTTAGTGCCAAAAGAACAGCAGATCTCTCCTTGCAGATCACAAATGGAGGAGAAAGTGTCTAGAAAGTGTTCTCCCTTCCTCAGTGCTACATGGAACTGGGATGAAAACACAGATTTTAATTTTTTTTCAGCTGCCTTGAAGGCTATACTGCTACAACAGAATAAACTGACTGTAGCTGAATCACACTTCTTATTTTAGTATGTTTTCTTCTTGTTGATGTTGCTTATTTAATTTTTCCAAATCAAATTTTCCCAAGATGTTCTTTTGCTTCCCTCCCACAAAGCCATGAAGAGGCAGAGCAGTGTGTATGAGGAGGAAGGTCTGTGTGTACTTGACAGAGACGGGAAAAAAAAAAAAAAAAAAATCAGACCAGGATGGAAAAAGCACAGAAAGATGAGATGAGAACAGAATCCAATTTGGGGAGAAATACAATTTTGCAATTACACAAGCGTTATTTTTAACTAATTCATACCCAAGCTGCTGAAAGTAGGACTTGTCCAAAGCATACAGAAAGGGAAGAGAAAAAATAAAAGGAAGGAGCTAGGAAGGAGATAAAGGGGGAAAAAAACCAAACAAACAACATCTTAGATTTCTGGAAGGACACAGGTTAAACTGGCCAGGGACTTGGTTAAGCCCTGGACTAAAGGAGGAGTCCTTGCAGCGTTGGTGGGTTGCCTTCTCTCCCTGCAGGAGAAGGGTCAGCCCACTGACACCTCCATGCCCAACATGGTGCCTCCCATGCCCCTTAACACCCATGTACAGAGTCTCCTGACATACTGCTTGTTACCTGCGGTAGCCAGCACTGCCACTTGCTTCTCTCTCTTCTCTCTTCTTATGCATGAAGCTGTGAAGTGAAGAAAGAGACTGAGAAGCAATTTGCCCTGTTGAGATACCAAGCAACTCGCTGTTGAGCTCTTTTACTGGGTTACTTTGCTGCTGTCATTCATTCTATATCAGAAACTGAGGTACATCAGCACTGCAAAGCCAGCCACCAAATATCCACAACAGCTGACAGGATAAGGATTCCCTAAAAGACTTACCAGGTCTTTTAGATGTTGGCTAAAGAAAGAAAGTAGGTTAAATATCTGAGTTTGCACCCTTAACTCGAGAATTAAAAAAGAAAATAGCAGCAAAATGTTGTAGAGCTGTGCATTGGGCTTGCACGCAACCATTAACTGCAAGGTGCAGAGTATAACATGGAAAATCTAAGGAAACTTTCACAGGATGTGTGTATGTTATTCAGAGCAGCTATTTAATGGAGTACTGTTCTCAAGAGCTGTGTTGCAGAAGGAAGCTGGCCTCAGGAGGTTAGACTAGCTTCCTGGGGTTGCCTCAGTCACCTGCCAGGGCAAAGTGCACAACCGTAGTTTAGACACTGCAAGACCAGCAGTAGTCTGCAGGAGCTTGGTGCTTAGGTTTCCTATCCCACCAAAGAAGAGCTGATTGCCTCCAAAGAGTAATCCACAAGGCTTCCCAAATGAGCCAGTGCTACCAATTCTAAACATCCATGGCCTTCTGGAGCTTCAGCACCTCAGTCCTCTTGTGAGAGCTGGTGGTGAGGAAGACTCACTTCGGTGGTGTGCTGGTTTGAAGCTAATTGGAATATTTTAATGGAGAAAATTATATCACAGGCTGTGAATTGAAAACAATGATGATGTCTGCTTCACTCATAGGGTTGCTGAGATGGATAAGAATAAGAACTCAAAACATAGATAACACAGTCTCTTGGGCACAGTATCTCAGGCGGTCTAGCTTCTGGCTTCCTTCTCTCTGCCGAGTAACCTCACTAACCACTTTCCTTCTAACCCCCCTGGCCGATCCTCCAAACTCACCTTGTGTGTAAGGCAAACCTTGGGGTAAGGTATAGGGGTGGGGAGAAGGTGGAAGGATGGTTGGAAGCCCCTCCTGGGGTCTCTGATTTCTGGGAGGGGTGTTGTGTTTCTGTATTACCTTTAACTTGTATATTTCTGTAAATATTCCTGTACATAGTGTATATATCTGCTTGCCTATTGTGCTGAGCTGTAAATAGAGCTTCATTCCTTAATTTCCAGCCAGCTGAGCCTAGTCTGGGTGATTTTACAGTGTTTGTAGTGGGTAACTCCCAAATCATCACAGGTGGCAATACCCTACTCTGCATTAAAACCTGAGCTCTCACCAGGGTTCAGCTTTCTCTTCAGTAGGATGAAAGCTATAGGATTGGAAGCAGCAGAAGAAAGAGGAAATGTGACTGTGTAATCTAGCTGGACCTAAACAGGTTAAACCTGTTGCTTGTTGTTATTTGTACATAAAACCTATGCCTTGTACAGAAGATAACCCCTGAACACATTTCTCTTTCTCTTTCCTTTCCACATACATGAGAAGGAAGAACAGCATATGGACAATCCACAGTAAAAGGACTGTAAAACACAACTCCTCACACAATGCCAGTCAGCCATATTAACCACCCTTACTCAGTAGGAGCTAAACTTGGACTGTCAATCTAGCTGGTAGAAGCTCTTCTAACCCTTATCCCTCTTTCCATATAAACCCTTCTGACTCCAGATTTATAACATGGGACTCAAGAACAGACCATTGTCAGTATCTGATCTGCCCTGCCGCATAGCACCAGCCCTGGAGCTCCAGCCCATCAGTCTTGCCTAAGCAGGGTGAAGCCTGCTACAGATGTAGGAATGGGGCTATGGGAGCAATTTGAAAGAGACACCTGGTTCATTTCCTGGGAAGTATGAAAGCATCATTCTTACCAGTGCTGAAAACCAGAAAGAGGCATAGGAATCCCAGGCTCATCTTCACTGCCACGTGCCAGCAGAACAACTGCATTATGGACTCTGACTTCCAGCAGGCTGCTCTAGGAGAAAGAAACGCTTGTTTTGATGGTGTTAGTTTGTGGTGTTGTAAGATTTTGTCCAAGTCTTGTCTCAGGATGCCATGACCATGAAATAAATACTAGGTCTTTAGAATGTAGAGAAAAGATTGGCAGTGTAAATGTCAGAGAATCAGAAATCACAGGATCAGTATATTCTGTGTATGTGTGGGTGTCAGGAGCTCTTGCTTTTTGAGTCCTATGTGACTAAGGCTTTGGTAGGACTTGGTAAGGTCATCTACAGAGTCTGTTTTTGTGGCAGGATGGCTTGTGCCCAAAGCACATTGACACATCAGATGCCTACAGCCTTTCTGTTGGAACAAGATAAAATTTACTTATGCTCTGTTTCAGACGAGATATCAGCTGAAATCCTTTTGTGCAGCAATGTTGTTTGCCCAGTCACCTCTATCTTCACTTCTCTAGTTAATTGTTGTCACCCTGTAGTGTCCTGAAGCAACTAGGTAAAGCAGCACAGAGGTATAAATGGTCTTCTGCCTTTCAGACAATGAGCCCCTTTCCAGGTTTCAAACATTTAATATAAAGTGGTTAGAAAACAAAAACAAAACCAAACAACCAAACAAAAACAAACAAAAAAAAAAAATAAAAAAGGAAAATTCTTCCTTCTTTCCACATTCTCCTCTGTTTCTGTAATATCTGCACACACTGAATAGCTCTGTGGCTAGCAGAAAATGAAGGACTATGTGATGATTTGTAAAAAAATAGTCCAAAAGTGTCTTTTTTCCTATCCTCTCTTAGTAGCTAATCATGTGGGTACACAGCAAACCACTATCTTGAAGATAATTCTGTTTGCTTAACAAACTGTTATCATAATGTTTAAAATCTTTCTCATATTTAATGTAATAGAAAATTCATGCATTCTGAAAACAGATAATTTGTGCTTGGCAGTTCTGAAGAGACACTTCCTAGGGATGATGAAATGATACCAAACATTACTGTTTGAAATGTCTGCATTTGCTCATCTGATTAGCCTAAAGCACTTAAGTGCCAGCTCTGTTACTTCAAACAAAGCTGTGAGAAGCTTTTTAGGTAGTTCATCTCATCTGTTCAGTTCATCTGCCTAATCCTTTTTACTTGACCCCAAGCCTATACTCATCCATGTTTTCTGCACAGTATGTGCAGAAGAGTAGGGCTGGGGCAGAGAGAGCACCATGGCCAAATCTTACTTCCCAGACTTCATACTCCATTACATTTCTGTAAGCTGGACCTAATTATTCATGGACAGATTCCAGTGTCCTGTGGACCAGTCTAGCATCAAATGTCCCAAACTTGGCTCTTCTTGCAGCAATATTTGGGATCTGACCAAGAACTAGGGTACAGACCATGAATGTATTGCTGGCATGAGAACCACAGGGACTGAAAACCTGTCAGGGCTATCCATACTTTCACTATCAGGTATTAGGAAGCTTATGTGGACTTGTAACAGCTTTTTCTATGGCCCTGTGGGTTGTTAGGGGAAATGAAGATGGCAGTTCAGGCCATCATGAAGTTTTATTCCTGTACTGTGAGATGTGGTTGTCTCTAACTCTGGAAGATCTACATTAGGATGATCCATGCTTCATGATGATGATTCAGTGTACGTGGGCCACAGATCTCCCCCTGAGCAAAGTTTCCTCATGACCTGTTCCCTGCACACAGTGTGTCATCAGGCTGCATGCCCAGTGCTGTCTCTGTCTACACTGACCTTAGGGAAATTGACATGAAGCGTGGCCAAAAGCAGTGCTGCCACCAGACTGTCCCTGTGGCAAAAGGCTAGTCTTGCCTGAAGGGTTGCTGCTGTCCAGACAGCCAAAAGAGCCCAAAACTCTGCCCTTTGTGAGAATTTTGGCTATGTGATAAGCAAGAACCTCTGATCTAGGATGTGAGAGGAGCATGGGCTCTCCTGCATCACCAGCGAACCATGCTTGGAGTAACACAGAAATCCTTGGCGAGTGTATTCCACAGACTGATGTGCAAGCATAGCTGTCCTACAAAGCTTCACAAGTAGAAGGGCTGGTAGATTAGACAATTTGTTGTCAGCAGTCTAACTTTATTACTGATTTATTTAAACTGGCCCAGAGCTGTTCATGATGGCAGGCTGGGGCAGGGACTAGAGAGAGTGCATTCCAAAGAGACAGAGAAGAGTCAATAATGTTGACACCTGAAGGTACTGTCCTACCGAAGCAGCTTAGGAGAACGAGAAAGGGAAAAAAATAAAGAGCATCTGCAAATCAGAAACAAACTTGAAAGACAATGAGACACAAAGTTATGCTTGGAAGTGTCCCATGAACATTGAGAGACGCTTTCTTGCTCACCTGCATTTGCTGAGCTGCTCCTCCATGCTAACTAACACACACAATTTCCTCCTCACATAATGCTGATTTGCAGCAGAAATTCAGAGCAGACATCAGCATGGCCATAGCATCCTAGACTCAATCATCTAACAACTGGGATAACATGCAAACATAACCTGGAAGGACAAATCCTTTTCTAACCAGTAGTAAAGACATTTTTACAAATCCTGTTCTAACCTGTAGTAAAGACATTTTAAATAATGTTGGTATTAATTTAAAGGAAGGGGTTTGGTTTGTTTTTTTCTCATGGGAGGGTTTGTTTTTCCTGAATGCCAGATTTAGCACTGTGGTGGCCTCTGGCTGGTAGAAAATGCTTAAAAGCAAATTTCAGAGAAATCTCAAGGCTAAGAACATTGCTCTAGAAAGGGCTGCCCTTGCTCTGCAATTGGTAAAGAATGATTTACATTTGAAACATTAGGGTTTAGCTGCTTTCCAAAAATCTTTTCCCAGAATTAATTATTTGAACCTTTATGCTGGCCAACTAAATTTTAAAGCCATCTGTGGCAAATACTCCTAGAACTTCTGTCTAAAATATCTGACATCTCAACCACATCATTACTAATAACATCTCTAACAAGTCATGTTTATGTTACTCTGGTTGTCTGATATCTAATTTTTATCTATCAGAGACGAGTCTTTACTACTTTGCAACTGCATCTTTTGTGTTTGCCAGCGTAAGTGACCCTGCTGCGATGTCTAAAATACAGTCGGATTGCAAATATGAAACCTTCGTGGTACCCCAGCTCCAAATCTCTAACAACTTCTGGTTTAAAACATAGTGTCATTCACAGGCACTACAAGAACAAGTATCACACAACCATCCCATAAAATGCCTCTCAGTGGATATTTTCTTTTCAAACACTTGTCTGACACAGGTTGCAGGTCAAACCTTTAGTAACAAATTCTCCTTCACTTCTCTTGGGTATGATAATCCTCCTTTTGTGTTTGTTTTAAGCTGAATGATAATAGTGAAATTAATTTTACTTAGAACTGTTGATCCAGAGTTCTTTGAACTGCTGAATTGGAGATTTTAATCCAGTTCAGATTACCTTTATACAGTCATGAAGATCACTTATTAAATACCTCCTTTACTCTAGATTAACAACAATCTTTAATCAACATGTTTATTAGCTATACATCATTAGAATTAATTTTAATGCAGCAGGTAACCATGAAGTCTGAATTGTCTGCATTTCTGTTGTGCAGAGTACAATCAAATAATTAGTTTTCCTGTGTCTTTGTGTTAAATAGAGCACAACAGAAGTTAAGAAACCAAAGAAATTTTAAAAAGAGGAAAAAAAAAAAAAAGAGTCCTTGAGTTTTAGTTTCCTTACCTTCATTCAGTTCCAACATCTAAAGGTCATCTCTCATTGTAAGCACACCGTGATACACCAGGTCTAAAGAAATACTCCATGGTAATATGAAAACATGCCCCTGTTACAATTACTTCATTAAACTGCCACAACTGCTTCCTAAGTTCAGAGTTATTTGTATGAGAATTTAACAAGATGTAATGTAATAAATATACAGTTAATACAATTATAATTAATTTGCTGCATTTTCTCTGAGCATTAATAGCACAGCTGATATGGTTTCCTCCAAGTGCATGTGGATCTATCAAGATTTGGAACGCTTAATATCAACTTACCTGCTTTCCCTTGACAAAGATGATTATCTTCAGAGCCTATATAAAACTGGAGGTTATTGCCAAGTCTTAATAATCACTTCATGAAAGACTTTGACTAGACAGGCTTGATAATCTTTCATTAAAATCCCATGAAAATTGTTATCCTAATCCCAGAAGGACTAACTAGAGGTAACACAATCATAAGCACTCAAAGTGCCTGTTGAATCTCACATGGAAAGGCTCTGTGGCAGATCAGGTGAGGACTGGAAGCTCCTTTTGGCAGTAATGATTGGAACTGCTGAGCAAAAAGGATTGTGTTGGGTTTTTTTCTTCTTCTTTTTAAAGGCACAGCTCATTTTACTGCAGTTAGGCCAGTGCCACCTTTGGTGGCAAGAAGTGGGCTGGGTAAGTCCCTTTGGTAGAGATTTAGTCATCCTTGGAGATGATGGTGAAGAAATTGGAAGTGTATCTTAAAGCTAGAAAACCAAAACTAACAAAAAGGAAAAAAAAAAAAATAGAAGGTCATCTGCATTGTGGTTAAGTGGCAAGGAAGGAAGATCAGATCACAACAATGATGTAGGACAATTTCAGTGATGTAAAGCAATGCTTATGGCATTACCCAAGAGATAACCACTACTGGAAGCAGTGGGTGAAATTCTGCTCCCATTTACTCTTGTGGACTGCAAGTCATTGCTGTGAAATCAGCAAGGTTAAATGCAGCTATGTTAAAAGCAAACAGCCATCTATTCATGTGGAGTTTTATTGTATGCCACCAAATGCCTCCATGTGTGAATTAACTCAAAACTCTGCAGCAATTAGAGAGGGGCAAACTGAAAGGATTCACAGTCGGTCCATGGAATAAAAAAGTACTTCAAGGATCTGCCCAAAACCTCAAGAGAGAAATATTCTAACTCCTGTTTGAAAGGGAAAGAATAACAAGGAGGTGACAGGTTGGATTCACAGGACAGCTGCATACAAACTCTCTGACTGGAATGGTCCCTAGGCTCTGTGTCCAAACATGTCTTAGAAAACACTGCAGTTTCTGAGCAGGAGCACTCTGGAATTGCCCTTTCAATGTCATGGTCCTACCGGTATCATGGATATTTGGACCATAAGGCATCACTAAATTTACTATTTTAGATACAGCCTGGGTAACCAGTGTGTCATTAGGCTTGTTTTACTGTCATTTGTCTCTGTTTAATTCTATTGTCCCTGTCTTGCATTTCCACCAGTTAAGGTAAAGCAAGCTGTGATGTTAACCAAAGGAGGAAGAAAGTTGCTGCAAGAGATAAAACACTGCCAGCTGCCAGCCTGTCAGATATTAGAGTGACTTTTCTCGCTTCAGATTTCAATCATCTCTTTTGAGAATCCTGATTTACCACAGAAAAGTTACTTAGGGGAACAGGTAATGTGTGTGGTAGGCTGTGTCTTGTCTGTTCTGCAGCCCTGCCTTCACAAAAAACTTCAGAAGGTGGAGGGCAACTGCAGCCACTTTGAACAGATTTAAACCTGGCAAATATAATGCTTATACACATGTGCACACACATGGACAATCTTACCTTTGCTTCCTTTCACTCTGCCTGTCATGAAAAAAACATTATCCAGTGGGATATTTCATCTAAAATTATCTGGTTCTGTATGGAAGTCACTGAGGCAATAAAAGGAAACATTTCATGACTCATGACTAAATGCTGCAGCTTGAGGAATATGGAAACATCTTTTCTTTGACAAGACTTACCTTTACTGATTTAATTATCAGTTCAATAACTCATTAAAAACTGGGATGAAAGTCCTCTCTGTAAGAGCCGACAAAATGAGGTATAGCCAGGAAAATGTGTGCTGGGATCAGTTCCAGCTGTTTGATGTTTCGCTGCGAGAATAATTTGACTTTCAGCAGGTTTTGCCTCATGCTGTGTTTCACCCTGGGACTCTGTAATTTTAACTTTCCTCAGCTGCAGAGCAATGCTCAGGTGACTGGAGAGGGGGGCTATTGTTCAGCCCCAACTTTGACTCCTGGGGACAATGCTGTGTTCTCACTCAGAGCATCATTCTGAGCAAGTCACTTTCTCAGGAGTATAGTCTTTACACACCTCCTTTTCCCAGCATCTCTGTGTGACAGCCCTGTATCCATAACCAGCATCCCCTGTATCCATAACAAGCATCCCAACATCCAGAACAAGAAAAGCAGACATTTTTAATGTCTTCTTAGTAACACAGGATAGGGACATAATTCATACAAATTACTGAGTAAATACATTCATTTGCTGAAGGCTAACGGTGCAAGTCTCTGCTAATGCAATTAAACAGACATTCAAGTCTGTGACCTATCTGTAAGAGAGAGGACAGTATGGCATGAAGTTCTGGTGAGGAGGGAGGAAACAAAGTATGAATGTTGGTGCTTTACTTCCCTGTGTTCTGAGAACACAGTGCAGAAGCAATTCACTGCTTCTTCCTAGTGTCTTTTTTCTTAGACTTCCGTACAGCAGTTGCAATATGCATGAGTGACTGCAAGGGGTCCAGCCATATGTTCCTGTGACCTGTGCCAGGGTCAGCAACCACTATTCCCTCCCACCTTCTCTGTCTCAGCCTGTCAGTGTTTTTAGGGATGGCTGCCCACCACCCTGGCTGAGTAATAAACCATCTGTGCCATAGAAGATGAGCTGTGGCACATGGGATACTGCAGTATCTAAAGCCTATTGCAAATATGCCTCTCTCATGTGCCAACAGATCTGGTTGCACTCTGTCATCAAATGCTAACATGCAACAGAGATAGAAGCACTGTTTTTCAAAAAAGAACAAATAAAAGAGAATTGAAGTGGTGAGGTGGGCTTTAAACTGAGGGATTTGAGGGGATGGGGTCCAGTGATCTTTTTGGGAAGAAGTGATGTTTCACATGTTCTCTTCCTGTCTCATTCAGGACAACTACCTTTCTTCCCTTTCTCTGAACTCGTAGGATGGAACTCATATTGTTCAGCAACCTGAAAGATATATTTTTATCCAAGCTGGTCATCTTCAACTATCTAGTTAAGAAAGATGCCAGTCAGAGATAGGCATCATCTGAGAGAGGGATTCTGGGTCATTTGATGTAGGACTGAATGGACCATGCTCTGAAAAGTGCTGATTACACTTATTCCAAAAGAGGCCTGACAAGAACAGAAACTCCTATCTTCAACTTAATATTGATGTTACCTGACTTGTAACTGAGAGAAATCAGACCTGCTCAGCCAAACAGGCTGTGCAATGTTCCTCTCCTTCCATACTTGCCAATCCTTGGCTTATTTGAGCCAAGCAAATTTAGGTGTGTTTGAGTGCAGGCACACCCTGTGCCTTTTCCAAGGAAGCATAGGAACTTCCAAACCAGCAGCTAGGAGAAAAGAACAACATATTCCACATACATACATATACACACACACACACACACACACACATATATATATATATACATATAAATATACATAATATATCTAAAAAAATATATATAAATATGTACTTTTATATATATTTATGTATTTATAAACATACTTATACACATGCACACATATATACATATGTATAAATTCTACTAAAATACTATCTCTAGCCAAAACTACAGAGACAATTGCTTGTAGAAAAGATGTTTGAGCTGGGTTTTCCTCAGCAACACTGTCCTATTTGTGTAAGATGGCAAAACATTTCCAATAGTTCATGTGGTCCCACAGTTTTGCTGGAGGCAAGTGAGCAGGCTTCTGGCAATTGCACACATCAGGAAGACAGACAGACAGCTGCAGACGCAATGCCAAGACCNTCCAGCCATATGTTCCTGTGACCTGTGCCAGGGTCAGCAACCACTATTCCCTCCCACCTTCTCTGTCTCAGCCTGTCAGTGTTTTTAGGGATGGCTGCCCACCACCCTGGCTGAGTAATAAACCATCTGTGCCATAGAAGATGAGCTGTGGCACATGGGATACTGCAGTATCTAAAGCCTATTGCAAATATGCCTCTCTCATGTGCCAACAGATCTGGTTGCACTCTGTCATCAAATGCTAACATGCAACAGAGATAGAAGCACTGTTTTTCAAAAAAGAACAAATAAAAGAGAATTGAAGTGGTGAGGTGGGCTTTAAACTGAGGGATTTGAGGGGATGGGGTCCAGTGATCTTTTTGGGAAGAAGTGATGTTTCACATGTTCTCTTCCTGTCTCATTCAGGACAACTACCTTTCTTCCCTTTCTCTGAACTCGTAGGATGGAACTCATATTGTTCAGCAACCTGAAAGATATATTTTTATCCAAGCTGGTCATCTTCAACTATCTAGTTAAGAAAGATGCCAGTCAGAGATAGGCATCATCTGAGAGAGGGATTCTGGGTCATTTGATGTAGGACTGAATGGACCATGCTCTGAAAAGTGCTGATTACACTTATTCCAAAAGAGGCCTGACAAGAACAGAAACTCCTATCTTCAACTTAATATTGATGTTACCTGACTTGTAACTGAGAGAAATCAGACCTGCTCAGCCAAACAGGCTGTGCAATGTTCCTCTCCTTCCATACTTGCCAATCCTTGGCTTATTTGAGCCAAGCAAATTTAGGTGTGTTTGAGTGCAGGCACACCCTGTGCCTTTTCCAAGGAAGCATAGGAACTTCCAAACCAGCAGCTAGGAGAAAAGAACAACATATTCCACATACATACATATACACACACACACACACACACACACATATATATATATATACATATAAATATACATAATATATCTAAAAAAATATATATAAATATGTACTTTTATATATATTTATGTATTTATAAACATACTTATACACATGCACACATATATACATATGTATAAATTCTACTAAAATACTATCTCTAGCCAAAACTACAGAGACAATTGCTTGTAGAAAAGATGTTTGAGCTGGGTTTTCCTCAGCAACACTGTCCTATTTGTGTAAGATGGCAAAACATTTCCAATAGTTCATGTGGTCCCACAGTTTTGCTGGAGGCAAGTGAGCAGGCTTCTGGCAATTGCACACATCAGGAAGACAGACAGACAGCTGCAGACGCAATGCCAAGACCACAGAGAAAAGCAGCAACAGAACCAGGGACAGAATTCAGGCAAATGAACTCACAACATAACCTTCTTGCCAGCTGATAAATTCCCTACAGAGGATACTCGGAGCAGCCTTGTGCCCTTACTATGTTCCCTATATTTTTTTTATGTAACACCATCACATTTCAGCACACAAATGTCTCTAACCTGAATGTATTCCCCCCTGCTTTTCATTTTCACCACACGTATGATCAAAGCCATATAAACTGCATGCCCACTAAATCAAAGGAGTCACAAATAATGAGATCTACTGTATGTCATAACAGGACTATCTGTGGAAGCCAGATAAAGCCTGTTTGTAGCTGTGAATTCAGTCCTGCAAAGATGAGGTCAAAAGGATCTTTGTCAGTGTCTTTGCTGCAGGTACATTTGGTGCTGTGTTCTTTGAATATGTGTGAAGATACCACAATTTAAGCAAAAACAAATTCCTCCACATCGTAATTGAAATTTCTATTTATTAATAAGTGGTGCAGTTTTTAAAGACAGAACATAAAAAAATCAGTTAAGAAGTATTGTTTGCATAATATATTGAAATAAACAAAGTTGTTCAAATATTGGACAGCGCCAGAATATAAATTACACATACAGTTTAAAAATTACAATAAATAATATTATAAAGAGCACTAAAGGCCACTTGTATAAAAGTTGTGTTCCCTTGTCAGCCAGAATCTGAAAAGCATCTTTGTAGCATGGAGAAATTTCAGTGAGCAAGGCACAAATACTAGTAATAATAAGATGCCATAACTAGAAAACAAAATGCAGTTGGCTATGTAACCTTCAGTCTCAGCATATTCTTGAGGATGGAAATAAAATCCCACTTCCAGTATTTTGCTTCACTTAACTTCAGAGGGAAGCTACTAAAAGCTGAATTGGGAAGGATCAGATCTTACAGCCTAAACAATCAGAAGCAGTGGTGATATCCAGGATCTTCACTCCCACAATGCCCAGCTAAAAGCACTTGAAAATGCCCCTTTATCTTCTGCGCCTCTGATAATGTTCTTCAAAAGTGAACACCCACAGTCAGCCGAGCTCAAGAAAAACTGATATCACAGCAAATTTGTGATGTGCTGTAGAAAATTTAGGTTTGCAGCTCTTAAATACCTAAAGCTTAGTTTTGGGGAGGGGGGCTGTGGGGTGCGAGGAGTCAATCCAGCTCCTTCTCGTATGCTCTGCTCTAAGCAGGACAAGTTCGGTTCTTCCATAAGCAGCTGTGACAACCCTGCAACAACTAGGCTCCCAGCAGGCCTGACTTTCCTCCTTAATCTGCATTTTCTGATTGCTTTAGGCTGTGATCTTGTAAATTGATTGGACCATGGTGCTCGTCTGAAGGCCACAAGTCAGCAGCCCTGCTATGCACAGGTTCAGATGGGAATTAATTTGCAGCACTGCTGGGCCACAATTCGAAGCAGAAAAAATTAAAACTATTTCCACTCTGAACCGTAACAATGCAGCAAAGTTACAGATAGAAACAGAGCAAGTACAGCAAAACTCACTTTAGGGGCTTTTCATTCAATTTCTCCACGTGCTGAATTCCCTTTTATTTTGGTAGGAGCCAGACATCAATTCAGTGCAGGGAAAAGCCAAGGCAAGGACAACAGCCATCATTTGACTAGATTTTTTTTTTTTAGAAGGACTAAGTACTTCAGCAGAGCATAAACCACCTTTTCTGTATGCATGTACTTTAGCTAAACATTCACATTGATGAAATATTCTGACTGAATTGAAAGTGAGGGAACGTGACTGATAGTAACTCTGCAAAGACAGGCACACAAAGTAAACAGATTCAGCTTTCAAACACTTCCAAATGTGTGTCACTTTAACAAGTGACTGAAAATTCAGTGCAAAAAACGTAGCTAAGAAAAATGCCTCCAGATCAACTCTGTCTTTCACAAGAAAATTCATAAATAAAGGTAGATTAAGACCTGGTTCTGCTCCAAGTACCTCAGTGTGAGTTTTCTTGCTGACTTCAAGGAGAGCAGAATAAAGCCCCACACTTTGTGATTATGAAAAACATTTCAGGGCTTGGCCACTCATAGGAGCTAATGCTCAACAAAAAGTAGATTCCAATAGTTAATTCTCTTTATTGATAACTATAGATAAATGAAATGTCAGTATCAGTCTAGAGGCTAAGAAGATCAGACCCAAATGAACTTGGTAGTTGTTAAACTGAAACAGTCAAAGACACATGGAAGAAGAGATAAATTTCACCCATTCCTAGCATGAAGATTACAATTGACTCAAATGCCTCTCTCATATGAAATTATGAATTCATTGATTCAGTACAATTCATTGTATGTGGCGAACCTGTGCCACAGAACAAGTCCTGACCTCTTAAATGTTGCTAGGGTCAATAATATCAGACACTTTTATTTTGTCCAATATCTATGGCAGGCATATAAACTGCAGTTCAAGGTTCATGCATTCTCTAAACTGAACCTCGGCTGGAGTCTGATAGAGCTTTTGTGCACATTCCATATCAGGGATCATCTCCAGATTGCACCTTGCTGGTGACATCAAGACACATACCTGTTTTCAGCACAGACAGCAGAACTGCTGTGCAACCTGTTCTTAATCTAGATGATGTAGAAGGCAGAGGGCTGCTAAGCACATCAGCCTTCTGAACAGGAAAAAATAAATAAATAAAATGAGCTAACCAAACCTTCCTTGGCCCTCTTCCTGGGCCACTACCAGAGGACCCAGAGATGTCTACTGCAGAGGGTCCCACTGAGTTTACCACCAGTGCCTTTTAACAAGAGACAGATCTTATTTGGCCAGTTAGCACAACATTAAGTATCTCATGATGTGGCTGAAAATACCTGACCTGGTAGCTGCAAGTAGTAAATTATTGCTTACAGCCCATAGAAATTGTCAACCCAAAGGCATTTCAGCTGCTAAGTGCAGGGCAGCTCTAATCCCTATTTCTCTGGGGCTGCACTCTGTGGGCAGGTGCAGGCTCATCCAAGTCTATGGCCTTGCTCGGATTTTCTCTTGGAAAGAACGTGCCTTTATAATGAAGGGATTTATGGATTTTCAGACAGGTTTAATACTGAGGAAAGATTTCCTTTATGTGACCTGGATTGGCAGAGATCAGAAATCCAAACTGAATTGTCTGAGGGGGAGGGCAGGGAACTGAAGAGCACAGTCACTGCCAAAGACATTCACAAACACATTTCTCAGATTTCGCTTGGTGTTTGGCTGCCTTGAGTTTTGATTGCTCAGATCTAGAAAGCATTTGAAGAAGGGCCCAAGTCAAATGAAATCAGCAGGAATGCCAGGCACTTGACATACAAGAAAAATGAAACAGGCTTGTCTAGCATATACTTACACCAATTTCAGAAGTCTAGCAATGTTAAAATCAGGTTTCATTCTTTTTCACTGATTTTTGCTGTGAGGGTTAGATCTTACAAGATGCCACAGACACACATTACAATATCTGAAAGCCTGCAACAGCTGCAACTTGGGTATTTCCAGGAATCAGTGATGGCCAAAGAATTCTCAGCATGCCAAATTATAATGAATTATAGCTTTGTCAGCTGGTTTTATCCTCTTCCAGTTTAGCCACAAAACTGCACCAAGCACAAACAATCTTTCAGGTCAACAGCTATTTTTTCAATTATGTGATTACCAAAATTGTGCCTCATGTCATCAGAGTTGCTGGCCTCAGAATAGCCCCATGGACTCAGCCCAGTCTTCAAAGGTTGTAACTGGTCTGCATTATTTACACAAGTAACCAGAACAATTTGTTCTCTCTGTAGGTCTGTCCCAGAAGGATGATTTAACTAAAGATGCAAGCGGATAAAGTAAAATGATCCTAATCCTTTAGGTGTTTCTTAAATAGAAAATAAACAACAAAGGCAATGCCTACATAGGCTTCCCACTGTCTGTAGGTGTCTGATCGTCTGACAAGTCACTCACTGCTCCCTTTGAAATTGGCAGAAATTTGGTCATTGTAGATAATTGAGTTAAAGATGCAATTAATCTCACCCTAAACCTGATGTGTGCTTGCGCTCACCGAATACACTGATTAGTTTTCCACAAGCCCTAAAGAGTGGATAGCCATAAAATGTAATATCAAACGGATGCTATTTCACAGACACTTGGACTGACATCAGATGAACATGGTGTATGTAGGCTGTTTGGACAGGCTAGTTTCACTGGCTGAATAGGTAGTACATTCCCGCTGTAGTGGTGAGATCATTGATAGCTTTCTGCATTGTTCCCAAGTGGTTGGGTTATTTTCCTGCTCTCTTTCAACAGAATTTCCAATTCCATGAAAAAATACTAGGCCAAAGCCTATTTAGCATACTTATCCCTCTGCTGCTCCAAGGCAAGTGACATACATTGATCTTAAATATGGCAGATATTAATGGATTTGGAGAAGTCCATTTCCAAGAGAGACACTAAACAGACAGAAACATATCCTTGGAGCATCCCACTTTGTGGAAGTACCAGGGAATAGAGCGGTGATACTCTGCACGTCTGAGGAGCTCAGTCTGTGGCAAATAGTGAACTGAGCCTTACAACCTGTGTTTATGCACGAAGTTTAACTCCAAATTAACACACTGGGAAGCTGAGTCACAGTTACATTATGCATCCTGCTTAGCAGAAGGGGAAAAAAAAAAAAAGTTAATAAAAGAGCATAGTGTAAAAACCTGGAGTTCCCTAAACTCAACAACTTCATTTTTCAAACAGAAAGCTGAATTGGCTCCATAGGTAGCAAAGGGGCTTAGCAAAAGATCAAGGTCAAGTTTTGAGCAATGTCATGAACACTAATGAAGATTTTCAAAGTAGTTTGAGGAATTTATATTCACATTTTATAACAAACAAATACCTATGATCGGTCCCAGGAGGTGGCTTTGATAATTTCAAACGCTGTCCTTAATTTCATTTTGACATTGCATTTCATGGGTAGCTGCATAAAAGATCATGTGAGAAAGATTTAACTCACAAAATTGTTTCAGAAACAATTAGTTTGCTTTGGCCCAGCTTTTTCCCTGCTTCGAATATTAGATGTTCTTGGCTAGGCTGGTTAAAGATTCACTTACTTATATTGGAAAATGGACTCAGACATGATGTTTCCACACAGGGATATTGCTCCTGAAAATATTTTCACTTTGCTGCTCTGTTTACAAAACGTAGCAAGGACCACCATATCTTGCCTGTTATCAATTCACCATTGTTGTATTGAAGAGTATCAGAGAGATATGTATCATAGAAGAAATCAGCTGTACCATTTATATAGGGTAAAGTCATGCAAACCATGCTCAAAACTAAGCTTCTTAGTTTTGGTAGCATGAACAAAACTGCATTAGTAAATTGTATGAAATGTTGCAGAATGACTACCACTAATATCACATGCATCTTATGCAGCCATTGGTGTTTTGAACTAGTAAGCTTTGGGTGTAGAGTAAGTGAGATATACAAAGTATGCTTACATTACATTGAGAAGTCAACCAGTGATCGCCCCCACAAACATTTTTAAACTGGCTTATTTGAAGGGGTCCATACTGAATCTGAAATCCCATCTCCTGTAGAAGACAAAGGCATGGAGCCACTTGGTGTGAAAGGGTCGGTGTCTGTGTCTGTTTCCCCCTCTGCTAGGTAGCGCTTCTCTCTCATCCACGCTGATCCTCCATTGGGGCCAAACGGGAAGTCATCTCTCTCTTGGGAGATACTGAAGCCACTTGGGGAGCGCTCAAGTTCCTCATGGTTGACAGAGAGAAGGGACAATGGAGTATCGCTGTCTCTCGTTAAGCTCCTTCTCTGCCTTGGAGACACCTTATCTGAGTAAGGGCTTCGCAGGTCTCCTTGAGAGTGGTAGCTAACCTGGGAGTCCATTAACGTAAATATAGGCAAAACTGTTGGCCTTTCTGCATATGAAGTTGAGGAAGGTGTGGCTTGCATTTTGCCAGAGTTTTGCCCACCTATTGATAAAGGTTGTGAATGAGTCATATGACCACGTGCTGAAAAACCATAAGGACTAACTTTGTTGACTGGAACCTGCTGGAAGTTATAAGGAGTTTCATGAGCACTCTGCTCGGTGTATTTATAAATTATTGTTTTTAATTCAGAATATTTGTTATCTTCTCTCTTCTCCTTTGCAGGAGAAGCAGCTTCTTTCAATGGACTTATCTCAGCAACTTGTATTTGTAGCTGTTCCATATGATGCATGTGCATATCAACAAGAAAATCCAGTTTCTTTCCCATGTCATTAACCTGAAAAATACCAAAGTTATGATATTGTCTCAAGTTAATTGTTCAACAAAAGAGATGCTGCTTCCACATGCGCACTGCCCTCAGCTTAATTCAGGAAGGTAATTTATAGGATAACCCAAACTTTCCCTTGGACTTCAAGGGATACTAGCTTTTCCTCAGACTGCCTTGGATTACTCATCTCTATGAACTGTACCAAAAAGCTTCTTAGTATTGCTTGATATTTGGCAGCCTATAATACAACAGCAGACTGCACTATTATGGCCTAAGTCTTGATACCATGTGGAAAATAGCTGTTACTAGAACAACACAGGTGGAATTACTTTTGTACAGACACCCATACTCTTTAACAGCCCAACAACATCAGAGTTAAACAACACAGTTAATTTCCTGTCTCTTTTGATAGTACTTAGTTCATGAACATTTAAGTTCCACAAAAGGAACTGATTTGAATTAATGTCACTTTCCTCCACCTTACTTAGCTATGTATTTAGAAATGAGAGTGCCTTGACTTGCTAAGCAATAGGTTAGGATGCACAAATGTGCATTCAAAAAATATCCATGGAGGTAATGATTTTGGGTGACAGATGCTGCAAAACAAAACAGTGCTCAGAACAAAACACCAGAGATGGTGAGTATGGAGTTCTAACAGAATGAAAAAGTCCCATCTAAAGGTCATGATTAGAATCTTGCTGCCGTAGATAATAGTATTCATTCAAAAGGTTTCAAAATGCATACTTCTCAGTTCATTCAGTTATTTAAGGACAAAATAACAGCATAGTTTTGTGATAATTAGTAAAGAGCTGTGTGACTCTTGTCCACCAACAGTACAAATCATAGAGAATTTGTGTCAACTTTATCATTTCATACAGCCTCTGTCACTGTCATGGAATTACATACCTGTCGTTCAACTTTAACAAATTTGCCCATCATACTTTGGTCTTCAGTGTCTGCTGTGGATGCTTTGGCTACATATGGATCGTTTCTATAAATAATGAATAACTCTATTAGTGTTCAATTTTTCTTTGCATCACAGTAAATAATTTATATCAAAAACCAGAATTATCATCCTGCTGGTAAATTCATATAGTTCCTTGGAGCCTCATTTAAGAAAATATTGGATTCATATAATACAAACAAGAGCTAAAGTCTTTTCTATATGACTCCAAAGCATTTCTAATATATCTATCTTTGATTTTTCATTTAAATTATTTTGGCTGAAAATTAAAGATTACACACTCCCCAACCCAAACAAAGAGTTGAAAATGAAAGCGAAATGAATCTCCGACTTGGTGGAATAATTTCAGGTTTATAAAAATTGTTGAGGTAGCCTAGACAGTGAGCCTGCTGATGGCTAAGTGGTTTTACATCTAATTTTTTTATATTTAGTATCTTTGAAGACTGAATCTGAGTTTAAAGTCTGAGTGTTTTGTTTTTTCTTCATTTCATTAAACAAATAGTAAGTGGCAGAAGCTCGAAATGCTGAACAGAGACAGTCTGGCCTGGGGTTTTAAAGTAGATATCAGAGTAAATATTCCTCTAGGTAATTTGATACTGCCCAGCCATCAGATGGACTAATTTGGGAGGTAAAAGGAAGACCTCTGCTTAACTTATGAACTTTGATTAATAAATTTATGGGACCTAGGATGGCCATTATCAAGTTAAATCTTTATCAAAATGTATCCAAAGCAACCTCAAACTAATCTGTCTTTTCAAGACCCATTTCAGAATTGAGAAAAACAATTTCTGAGCACTTGTTCTTTCACCCTAAAGACTTAGAACCCTAAAATTTTTGTTTCAATAGGTCCATTCTTCTCTTTGAAATTCAAAATATATCTGTGAATATATCTTACTCAAGAAGAAAAATAACTAAAACATGTCAGATTCTGAACAGTGGGATATTGATGATGATGTCTCATTCAGATCTAACAATCTGCTCTGTTTACAAAATGATCAGTGCCTCTTCCATAAATGTAGGGTTTTGCCATCACATTTACATGTCATTAGATTTTTCAGTGGGTGGGATAAATCAGGTAGAGCCACTTGAATTTATTTTCTTTTGTTCGAAGAAACCATAACAGCTTTGAGGACAGGCTGTTGATGGTTCTGTGTGGTCCTTCATGTGTATTGTTACTTGTAAATAACAGAAGAAATGTAATTTACTGTTGAGTTCTTGCTGCCAGGAATACATCAGTACAATAACATGCTGCAACATTCACATCTAGAAACCTGGCATTGCAATTTGTTTTCAGTAATTCTCACCATTTGTTGGTTTAAAAGCAGCATCATTAAAACTCTGTGCTTGGCATTTGTCGGGGGCTACAGCAAAACTTTTTTCACTTCAGGAGGACACTAGTTTTACCTTCAAACTATTGCTGCATTTTACTTTTTTCTTTTGTTTTTAAGTAGGTTTACTAACTGAATGTTAGGAATCCAGTATATCAGCAATCAAATGTACATATTTCATATACAATCACATTTCCAAACCACAAAGAAGATGAGGTAGACGTTTAAAAAGCCATTAAGCTTAGATTTCCATCATACATTCCTTTTAAGGAAGTTAGTGTCTTTCTGTCTTAACATTTACACATATATCTTTATCTATAGACAGACAGACAGATAGATAGATAGATAGATATATACACACACACACATATATACATACACACACACATATATACACTCTCAGTTTCATTATTGTAACAGTGTACCGGCTGGATGAATGAAGATAATGCTTCTTTGTAAGAATTAAATTTTCAGTTCTGTTTTGGACTGTGCAAAATACTAGACATAAAAAAAAAAAAAAAATCACCTGGGAGACTGTTGTGAAGGGTAAGAAAAAGCTCCTCCCTTTTGTGATTTCTTATGCTTGGGAGTAGATGGAGGTCCAGGTGTAAAAATCATATCTACTCTGAAAAAAAAGAAAAGTGCAACTGCATAAGTCCATCTCTAAATGCTAACACGTGATAGAAAAAAGTAAGTCATATCAAGGGTCATGGTGTGTTTGTTGTGTTCTGGATTCACAATCCAGATGTTTCAACAGGCACAGTTCAGCAAGCTCATGTAGAACAACCATTACTTTTATTTATTGCCTGTAAAAAGGGAAGAAGGGGAGAAACTTTGACCCCAATCAAATAAAGCAATGGTCAAGAAAATTCATGAGATTTTTTTTACTCCAATTTCTTTGTTCTAATACGAGCCAACGGTCTCTCCTGCTGCCATTACCCCTGCTAGTTGCCCATTTCCCTTTGTTCTTTGAGGAAAAGGCTTTCTTTTTTACTAGCTACCATATGCAAAGACACAGTGCCTGTACACATGTACTTCCATCTACACAAACAGCTAATTATGCTTTTATTTTTGCCAGCACAGCTATGCATGTTCCCCATTTGTCAGAGGATTCTTACCTTGCCTGAAGATACTTTATTCTGGAAAGCATATCAAGATGCCCTGCTGAGTATTGCTCTATCACATCCTTTACATCATAAGGCCTCAAAGTCTCCTTGAATTTCTTTTTGTAGAGACGAAACTGTAGTATTCTGTTTAATAAACAGAATAATAATTAACTTACACAAAGTTTGCAGTTTTATTGAATAATAAGTTAGTATTCTGGATGTTTAGAAATGTAGCAAGTTATTTCAAAACAAGGTAATAAAACATAAGAAGAGACTCTCCAATATCATACCACATTTGTAAATATATATAAGTTATTTTTTCATAATTGCTAGGCTAAAACACACAAAATACACATAAAATGTCTTTTTCTGCAGTATCGTTATGGCATGGCTAAAAGCTAGAAAATCATGTGGAATTTGATTTTGAACAACACAAGTCACAGGAGATTTTGAAGCTGTGAAACCAAAGATGCTTTTTAACGCTTCAGCCTATGATAAAGCTCATATGTAGAACATATGATACTGAAGCATTCTTTGCTTTGTTTTCATTTAGCATCTGGGAAAGTTTCAGATATGAAATGTTAATTAAATAGAAATGTAGAAGTTAAGAAGTCAGCGGCAGAACAAGTTGTGGAGAAAAGATAAAGTTTTGGAACTGCATGAAGTGTTCCTATAAAACCAGCAGTATAACATCATTGCTATTGTTGTTGAATAAGGATAATAATTGCTGTTACTACTACTACTATTATAAATTATCATAGCAATTAAAAGAGAATTCTTATAATAAGGATCAGTGCTGTCAGAACATTTGAAAACTTTGACATTCTTTCCCCTACCCCATTCTTTCCTATTTATGCATTAGTTTACACTATTATGGCTTGCTAGATTAAACAAATAGCCAAGAAATACATGAAATGAATGAAAAGCATTTCATTCCTTTAAACTGTCTTGATCTTGGGATCTGAGAGTTTGCTTCCTCAGTAAAGTCTCCATGTTCTTATTGGTCTGAGTTGGGTAATTCCTGTTGTCTATTGTGATTCTGACCTGTTGTTTGTTTCTTTTTTTTCCAAGTTTGGTGGGTTTTTTTAACCTTTCTAAAACTTGTATAAGCTTTCATTTAGCAAAGACAATTCTATTGTGATTTTTTTTTTAAGGGTTTTCAACTCTTTAACTCTGTTGCTTATAAATCATGGAATGTCAGGAGCTGGAAAGGACCTTGAAAGATCATCCAGTCCAACCTCCCTGCCAGAGCAGCATCACCTATACCAGATCACACAGGAATGTGTCCAGGTGAGTTTTGAATATCTCCAAAGAGGGAGACTCCACAACCACCCTGGGCAGCCTGTTCCAGTGTTTCAAGACTTCTCTATTTTGCCTACACCTATTTTAGACGAACTACATATAATGGCAAATCAATACTTAAAAAAACAACTGGCAGCCAAAACTGTAACTGAAAAATAGGAATCACACTGTTAGAAATTTCAATTTTAAATCTCCTGTTGTTGTTGTACATGATTCTGAAACCCTGTTTTGCAGTTTTGACTGAAAGAATTACTTCCCATTAGAATTGAGGGTCTGAGTAAACCATGCAAAAAAAAAAAAACCCAAAACAAAACCAAAAAATGACTACAGCAACAAAAAAGAAAATCCCAAACAACAACAACAATCAATTAATTAAAAAAAAAAAAAGGAAAAAACTCTCAAACTTGACTCATGAATGAGTTTAAAGGGAAATTACATTGATCAATCAGATTTGGATGAGATATGGGAAAGGAAACTTTGCAAAGGTAGTAAGAGCATGTCTCATGGAGATGCAGCTGGAAAACAGGGTAGCAGCATAGTCTGTGTTTGAGAGCAAGCAGGTATTAGGGAGATAAAGGAAAAACCATGGAGGAAGTAGGAATGAAGAAAGTTCTATCCAGAACATGGCTTTCAGCAAGCCCAAGAAAAGTAGGAATTTTTAATGACTGGTTCTCCTGCACCCAATTGGAAATGAATCAGGAGAAGACACATTATGGTTATATACTTAAAAACATCTTCTTTGAAGCTTTTTAAAGAAGATAATTTTACAGCACTTGCAGACTTGCAGCATTTCACCTGGAAGGTAGTAACCCTCTGGCTCAAAACTTACCAACTTCTGGGATAAAAAGCAGTTGCAGTATTTTCCTATGGGGATGTTTTTCAAGGGAAGAGAGTACAAAATACTGAGTGGAGGCATTAACAGAGCATCAGTGAATGAATTCTATGTGCTCAATGTGCACGCTATCAAGATTAAGTAGGAGTTTTCCAACCCTAGGAAATCTCTCTTGTGATATGAAAACAGAGATGACACATGTCACAAGTTGAAAACTGCTGAAACGAAGACTTCAGCATCTTTTGAAAGATGACAGCTGAAAGTATAATGCACACTCATGCAATTGTAAATAAAGACGAGTTGAGTCAGCTCAGAGTTTTTTGTTTAACAAAAATTCCAGTTTTACACCAGACAGTACAGTCACTGGATCAAGCAAGGTAATGTATTTAG
The DNA here is from genome assembly GCA_013399055.1 of Ramphastos sulfuratus. Lineage (NCBI taxonomy): Eukaryota > Metazoa > Chordata > Aves > Piciformes > Ramphastidae > Ramphastos > Ramphastos sulfuratus. The sequence goes on from WBNM01013525.1 coordinate 142,497, forward strand.
CGCATATTTTAATGTAGAACTGCATAAAATACTGTTCTACAGCAAATATATTTGTGAGGTTTATTGCAAAAATGGCATGGTCAATGTTGCTGAAAACCATTTTCCATTCTGTATATTTTCAAAGAGGACTTTAGATAAGGTCTGGCTTATGCTTTTCAAAATATCTAGGATTATTAATCTATGTTGCTTTTTAAAAGCAATAACAGTGAGTCAACGTGTAGCAACATGGTAGTGTAATTTCCTGAAGCATACAGTATTCAAAGTCAGAGCAAAGAACTGTGGAGCATCAGGGACATTTACCTGACAGCTCGGATGGCTGTCTTGAATGTTGGAATCATATCTTCCATAAGGAAGTCGTTACTCTCGCCTCTCTCTTCTGCCATGGGCTCCCCTGTTCCTGCATCTGCAAAGCAGGCCAAAAAAAAAGCTGTGTGAACATCTGACCACACAGTGTTTAGAGGGAGGTCTGGCTGACTAAAGAACTACATAAAGTGCACTTTAGTAAAGGAACAGCTCTTGCACATTCCTACATTATTTGAGGGATTTCCTCTCAGATTCCAGCATTTCTGAAACTTTGAAAACATTTCTTCCTTTCTAATGGATTCAGAAGTTCCCACTCTTAGGAGTTTTTACAATGAAAACTCTTTGCCAAAATTATTTTATGTAGGGCTAAAACTGGTGTAGAAGCTACAGGCCAAGCTCTCCCACTTTTACTGCTTGGATTTAATGTACCTTCTTGGAAGAGAGCAGTCAGGTTCCTTATGTGGACACTTAGATTACATCCACAGTAGTACATTAGCATGCGCTGATGCCAGCTGGCACAACGAAGGAGAAATTGTTATTTAGACACCATTTCAAAACTACAGGCAAGAAGAGGAAATTGTGTGCTCAGGAAAACTGAGAGGAAAACTGCCCTATGACACTGTATGGATGCCCAATGGAAGTCTGCTGAGGGGTGAGTAGCAGTCTTAGGGGGAGTAGAAAGGAAGCAGCCATTGACGCCGTAAAACAAGGTTTTAAGAGACTGCAAGGAGGAGATACTTGGGATACCTGGACAAAAGCCAGGGCAGGGATGGATGCAGTCTAGAAGGGAGCAACATCAATATTGCATCCATGTTGATAAATCGGCCATGATGGCATGTGCTTTTTAGGAGATACAGATTCACTCCCCAGCGTTTACTCTTTTTTCCAGGTCAGGTAGGTTGATCCCACCACTGGCTTTATCCCCTTTTGATTGTTGGTTTTATGGAGGGCCATTTCCTTATTTCAAGCACCATGTTGCCTGTGCTCCAGCATTCATCTCCTGGGCCTTCCCCAAATGTGCCACGTAAAACCAAGGACCAGCCATGCTTGGCCCATAAAGTCACAAACCTTCAACAGAAGATTCAGAGAAACAAAGCAAAATGGGGAGAATAAGGGATGGACAGAAAGAAATCAACACAGATGTGCTACCTTCTGAGCTTTGCCAAAAAGCGTACGCTTTCATTCGGAATGCAGTGCGAAAACGCTCCTTATTATTCAAGACAACATTCTTAGGCTCTTTTGAAGGGCTTTCTTCAATGGCATCTACATTCAGAGGGGTAAATAGCTTTCCTTTAGTATTGGTACCACGAACCCGATCCAAGAGACCCAGCTTTTGGCTACAAAATAAGCAAAAGTAATCATTTTCCTCCTTTGTACACTTCTAACTTTCTTGCATGATGCTTTAAGTTTATAATGGGCTAAATAAATGTTTTGTACACAAGGACACTGCTGGGGCTACCATAATACATCAATGTCTTTGTAAGCAACAGTTAAGCTCCACAATTAACTGCTTTTTATGAGCATTTTTTTAATTGGTGTTGAAAATGTTACCAGAGGGTCTTGCTATCCTCTCTGTGTAATGCATCACAGTGCTTCAGCTCCCATAGCATGTCAGGAGCGTTAGATTTATTATTAAGAAGAGAAACACCACTCAGGCAGTTACATTCTCTAATTATAAGGATACTTGGTCTTCTCTGTTTAGTGCTTGCTTTAACTACCAAGGGTGTGACAGGCTATTAAGTTGATAACTCATAGAACCACAAAACGGTTTGGCTTGGAAGGGACCTTAAGGATCATCTAGTTCCAACCTCCCTGCCAGTGCCAGGGCTACCATCCACTAGACCAGATTGTGCAAAGGGCCACCCAGCTTGGCTTGAGTGCATCCAAGGTGGGGTGCAGCCATAACTCCTCTGGACATCTTGTTCCAGTGTCTTACCATCCTAATAGTGAGAAATTTCTTCCTGTTATCTAACCTATATCTTCTTTCTTTCCATTTAAAACTGTTATTCCTTCTCCTATCACTACAATCCCTGATAAAAATGTTCCTCCCCAGATTTTCTGTTGGCCCCCTTTAAGTACTGAAGGGCCACAAGAAGGTCTTGCTGAAGCCTTCTCTTCTCCAGACTGAACAACCCTCACTCTCTCAGCCTGTCTTCATAGGAGAGGCCTGTGTAGCCAGAGCAAAAAAAAAAAAAAGGTCAGATATGCTATGAACCAAAGAAATTATCAGCAAAACACTGGAAAGGCATTGCCAAGCAAGTACTAGCAACATGCTAGGGCAGACTACCCAATTCTCTCTGCCATTCTCTTTTAGTCATCTTTCATTAGACTAGAAATTGAGGTGACCTATATAAATTGTAGTAAAGTGACATCCTTTGTTCCTCCGCCGATTCCTCACACAGTCCTCTTAGCAGATATACTGACCAAAACCATTTGTCCTTCAGTAACAACGTATAGTTGGAATTGCATCAGCATCAATAACACTTCTGACAGCCTGGTGACAGTAACGGTCCCCAAGGCAATTAATAATACCACTGAAAAGAGCAATACAAAAGCAATTTGCTAGTGAGTCTATCAGCTTATATATGCTCTGAACACTTTGTAGGTGATAGATGGTATAAATATTTGATTTGCTTCTTCATTTTGCTGCTTAAATATTTGTTAATTGCACATTTGTTTAAAAATTGTGGGACTAAGTGGTGGGAAGGAAGCCTGCCTTTTAACCCATTCCTGAATGCTGCAGTGTGGGACAGCTCTAGGGGGAAGTTAATTGTGCACACATGGGCAAGAGGCAGTTCTGTGCAGGATGTTGGGTTGAATAGGTGAAGCGAGGGTAAGGAAGAAGCCAGCACAGCTGACAGGTCCCTGAGAACCACTGATGTGACCAGAACTGAAGAGTGAACAATGGTAGTGACCAGAAGAAAGAGATTTTGTCAATATGCAAAGAAGTGTCTGTACAGAATGCTTAGCTGAAGCCACTAAAATTGCTTGCAGGAGAGGCAAATGTAGGAAGGGTCCACCATGCAAGTATGTATTGGAGAAAGATGAAGACTTGTGTGCAAATCTTGCAAGTGAAGAGTTTCACAGAACTACATATCCTCTGTTTAAAGGAGACATCTCGGTCAGATAGATTATTTTTATGTTCTATAATCTCCGGTGTCATTGATGCACCTTATTAAAAGAAGGATCAATTTCTATCTCAGAGCTCTGTCTGTTGCAGTATCCCACCACAGTGGAAGTTCTTAGGATATTCTAAGTGAACAGCATTAATATTATTCAGACTTTACCCTAACATAATTTCCTGAGGAATTCATGGCATGGAGGAAAAGTAAAATGCAGACAAATGTACAGAGCAAAAATTAGGGATTATGTCTTTGAGAAAAAATGTTAGATGTTACTTGTTGACATATGAGGCAGATAAGTTCCCACCTAATGTGTAAGGGCAGTCTCATGTTCAGCCTTAAGGATTTATTTATAAAATAGTTTCCATAGTACTTGTTTTTGGGTTGGAATCTTCATCTGACTGATCTACTAAAGTGCTCTAACAGCTGAACTGATGGTGAGTCCCAATAAGTGATTTGTGCTCGACTGAGGGAGATTTCTTTGACTTGTTTTCTGCACCACTTTTACTCTCCTGTTTCAGAGGCCTGGTTTGAGGCAGTAGTGCTTTATAGTACTGTCTTATTAGTAATAAAATAAAAGTTTGAAGGAGGAATTAGTTTGAAGGTGGATTCAGGGTATGTCACTGAATAGGATTTTAACTCAAAGAAATGCACCAAAAATCTAAGTGATATCAAGGGGTCAGCTCATAAATTGATGAGCATGAAGACGTTGGAGAGAGTGAGCTTGTGAAGCCTTCAGTGTGAAGAAAAAAAGACAAGGCAGAAATCTCTGCCATGGAACTACACAAGAATAAGAGAGTTCACAATTTGGTAGCCTCCTTGTAGGTCAAAACAGATCAACATACTCCCCTGCATTCAGCACAAAAAGCTATTTATTTGCAGTGATGTTTTCCAACACCTAAGTAGGCACACTCATTTGTGGGTTGATCAGGTTTTGGGGAGGGGGTTGGGTTTTTTTGTTTCCTCTGGGCAGTTTTTTTTTCCCCCTGGGGTGGAGTTTAGGGTATATAACATGAACCAAAAGCATCCCCAAACTCCATTTCCAGGGAGTTTCTCAGCTTTGCCAATTAAAAAATGTCAGTTTAGGAACAAACTCAAATTTGACCAGACATTTGTTTTTACCCAAGACTGTTGCTTTTGCATCCTAGGTTTAAACAGTATTAAGCTGTTTAAAAAAGTAAATGTCCTGTGTCAAGACCAATCTGTAGACCCCTTTCTATAACTGGTGGGAATTAGTTACCTACTAATTAGGTAAGCTAGCAACCTACAGAGTGCCATTCATCTCTATTTCGCTTTGGGATGACTTTATAGCTGAGTGAACTTGTCTCTTGAATTGAGTGCGGAAAGATCTTGATGAGAAGTCATTTAAAAAGTAGGTCTCTAGTCTAAGTTAAAGTTACCTGAGCTGAAGATTTCCTCAGCTGAAATCCTGATGATTAACCCTTAAAGTAACATTCAGATTCATAACAGTATGTTTATGCAACAAATATAGGCAATTGTGTTTATACATAGGCAGCCAGAGCAGTAGAATCATTAGAAAATAATTCAACAGCTTCACATGAAAAGCAGCAATATGTTGTACACAAAAAAAATCAAACCAAAACCCAAGCTTCTTTCCAGATAATAACTGGCTGTCAGCAGAGGAAAAATGGCTCTACTCTTATTTCCAGAGGACGAAATCTGGGTCTGCTGGGGTTTTTGTTTTCATTGTGCTTTTAAAAAGGCCTTAATGAAACATTTGTTCTCATGACACCATTCCCTTCATTAAAACAGCATGCGCTCAATCTCACAGTATACAGCATGCGCAGATCACATCACCCTTCAGGAGAATGCCTAGGACAGTGGTTCCCACCCACAGTTTCATGTATTGATGCTTGTCTGTCAGACTCCTCCTATTGATATTAGCTATGATTCCTCCCCTTGGTACAGTGGTCCCATTTCATTTGGCTTCCTTTCATTCATCAAAATGTTATTCTCAATTTGCAGTGCAGTTCCAGAAACTGCATCCCAAACATGCTGATTAAAGTGCAGAGTAATTTCTCTGACTAGCTTGTATATGTTGGCATTGCTTGTCTTGCATTCCATTGCATCCTCTCCTTTGTGGTAGAATAAGAATTTTCCCAAGATTTTTTTCTTCAAAATGAAATCCCAAGAGGAAAACTTCTTAACTTGTTGGTAGATATAAATCACCATAAACAAGGAAGGCAGAAGCAGTGCAGACACTGTAGCCTGAAAGCTTCCTGCCTAAAGAAAAAATCATCTCTCAGTTTATTGCTCCCCAAGAGCAGAGGAAATTATTTTAGACCACCTGAGAGATGAATTTGGTGGTTGGATATACAAAAGATGGCTGGCTTCCACAGCAGATGCTTTACATTTACTCAAAATAGAGTGGGAACCACTGAACTAGAAATACTTTCCCGTAAACAGTCATGCAAGGAAACAATGCAGTTACATCCCATCATGCAAGCCAGATACTCTCCTCTCTGTGCTTTGCTTAGTATTGGAGTTTCATAAACAAATGATACATGTATGAGAAGAAGAACAATGAATTAATGCTAACAGTGAAGAAAAAACAGTCCTCTTCCATCTATTTACCACTTTGACCTAAGGAGAACTAATAATAATTGGGAAATGTTTCCTTATTTCTTTCACTTTAGATAATCACTAGATTTAGTTGGTCTCAAGTAACTGGAAACAAAAGACAGCCATGTTTACTTCAATACTTTATCAGTACATTATCAGCTGTAGTTACATGAGTGAACTTAGTTTTGTAAAATCAAAGATTCTGAATGAGAATTCCAAAATATTCTACTTTGAACTATTCCAGATAGAAATCATTATGAGAAAAGCCTGCAGTGAACATGTTTGTCTCACCTCAGACAGTCCAGAGTTTTCTTAATATAACCTAAAGAGCATTCTGCACTTCTGAATTTTGGTCAGTCAGCCTTTCTTTTTATCAAGGAATACTTTTCTTTTTTTTTTTTTTTTTTCCTTTTTTTTTTTTCTTTTTTTTTTCTTTTTTTTTTCCTATAGAAAGGATCTAATAAAATTTTTCAACCTCAAAATAATTGACTGCAACTTCTTGACAACTAATGTTTTCTTTAAAAAACAAACAAACAAACAAAAAACCCACAAAACCACTTTGCATTCCAAATCTTGTGATCTAAACTTGCAGGTTTCTAATGTCTGAGGAGGAAACATCCCCTTTTAGCCAACAAATTTCCACACTCTCTGGTGGTATATGTCCTCATTGGTATTTACATGCAAACTCACCTACCATCCAGATTATTTGCCCTGAAACATGAACACTAGTCCTAACTTGGGCTCAACTTTGATGCGTTTCAGAATAAGAAAGACCCCTTATGCACATGAAAGACCTTTGCTTAGCCCCTTTTCTCATCCACACTTTCTCAAGTGATTGGAAATGGGTAAAAATAAGCAATGTCACACAAAACCATGGGTTGAATAATCCATGTTCAATTATTTGACAAAAAAGAACAGATATGATTTTTTTTCACTAATGGTTGCAACCAGCAATGTAGATAGAAACCATATGGATGCTGACCCACTCTTTACTTTGCAGTGAATATATCTCCATTTATCAAGCACTAGAAGGCAAACCAGACTGCAAAATCAATGCCTTTTTACTACTTTTCATGGGCCAGTCATCCAACAATAAAAATGGAGTACCTCACTGTCAGCCCTCCAAAAGCCAAAGAGCTTAAGCTGGGAGAGCTGAGTTGTGTGTTGATGATTTCATGTTTATAGAATGAAGTGGGAATGAGAACAATGAACTAAAGTTGAATGATTGCAATTGTGTGGTGTAGAATAAAAGGCTTGGCAATTTAGTAAATATTGTTATTTCTGACAATGTGTCTTTCAGATTCCTGAAATGCCACAGATGATTTCTATGTCACTTTGCAGGAAAATAAATCTCTTGACTTTCATATTAGGTTACAGTTCAGCAAGGTATTTAAGGATGTAACTAAACTTTATTCATATAATCAAAAGAATCAACGTGTTTGCTGAACCAGAACCTACAAATACACATGCAGAGATGTTGTTCCACTGAAGCCAGGTGTGAAGGAAATTGCATGAATTTGATGGGGTAGGGACTGCATAAGGAACAGCATTTAGCTCTGACAGTTTATTTTTCTTACAGCAAATTTCTAAATTATTGGCAGAGCAGGTTAGTATCATTCCCATTTTATGTAAACAGAGAAACACACTCTTCTCTAAGCAGATCATTGGCAGAGCCAGGATTCGATTGTTTTCTGAACAGCAGAGCGTTAAATCATCTGCAAGGTCATGCAACTTTGTTTTTTATGCGTAAATAACTTTACAGTCTTATTGACCCTTACTTTTTTGGTGGTTAGATGAACTACTGTAGTCAAAATGGAAAGTGCAGGCAGAAAATGGCATGCAAGAAATATGAAAAGAGTAAGGATCAATTGTTACTTGAATGCATATACCTAAGTTTTCTTGTGAGGCTCGATCCAAAGAATGACTCCCTACTAAACATGACATTACTGTAAAGTGAAGAAAAGTTATTAAGATGAGACGTTAATGATTACCCATGAAAAGCTCTGTGATAAAGAATGGGAAAGCCTTTCATTTGTAGTTAATGTAGTGTGCAGATCAGAGTGGGTTTTTTTCTCCTTCTTCTTTTGGGGAGTTTTATTAAAAAGAAATGCTGACAGTGAAGTTTTCCACCTTGAAAAGTATGATGTTGTTTTCATTGTGGTGTTACTTCTGGCAATATAAAAATGCACCATATTGTATGCATTCTTTCACACATACTAGGAAGGATTAATACCAATTCTGCCACTTAAAAGAAAAAAAATCAAAACAAGTTTCCAAAGACAGATAAATATTTATCTTGCAGAGAGAGGGAAACAGAGATAAATTTCTTTTTGACAATCACATAATAGGTCTAGAGATGAGCATGCTCTAATTGATGACTAGTTCTACAGGTGGACAATGCTGATTCGGAGCAAGACTCTAGGAGAAAGTTTAAACTCCTTTGCTAAAGGGCCTGTTCATGCAAGTATCAAAGTTTCGATGCATGTTGAAATCAGTGAAAAAGCTGTTAATAATAGCATTGAAAAAATCAGACCCACAATTTGTTCCTCACAGACACAAACAATTGGTTCAAAATAAAGAAGGAAAGGACTATTTAAATGTAGGTCAGGCACCAAATGTCTGCTTAAAGATCTGCTGCACTCCAGCAGAAATGAGCATTACTCTTTCTCATACATCTTCCTTCTTGGGATCTGAACAGATTAAAAGGCTTTGCAATACCTGCAGAATAGCAATTGCTATCTGAGATTTTTATGGGCTGGTATTGTTTAGGTGTTGATTTAGGAGGAAAAGTCAATGGCATCTCTGGCATGAAGTCAGTAAACTTTGTGTCACTGAGCACCAACCCAGTTCCTCCTGGTTTGGGGGACAATGCAGAGCATGTAGGGAAAATACTGTTCTTAACAAAGTAACACATTTTCTCTCCACTATTTACAGGACCACTCCCACTGTCTAGCTCAAGGAGAGTCCTATATGCTCTACATCATATCTCACATCTTCACAGAAGGGAGCTTCAATAAACCCTCGGTCTGCTGCCAAACTTCAGTTAGCTTTCTACTAGCACAAGTCCTTCCCTGCAAACTTGCCTTGGGGTCTAACTTGTGAAACAGACCCTTCCACTCTGTTATCTCCCCACTGTTTTTCCCAAATGCTCCAAGAACAAGAGCAACATCTAGCTGTGAGTCTGTCACAATGCCAACTCCTGCATCCAAGGAGAGATCCTAGAAGTATCTGTCAGAGTTCAGCTCTGCTGACATGGAGCTCCTGGAGTTTTGCACCACTGAATAGAAATTCTACAAACTTAAAGTGCTACACATCCTCAAATCTTCACACAGCCAAGCCTCGTTTTTAGTTTATCAACTAGTTAAATTTTCTGACTCTTCTGGGAAAGCTTTGGAACAACTCTTATCTTCCCTTTATCAACCACTGTTCAGACAATGTAGTTTATTACTGCAGCTTTCCTGTTAAGTACTTAACTGATGCAAGAACCTGAAGACTGAGTGCCCCTATGGGCTGTTGTCTCCATAAGGACTCTTCTCTTATTGCTCATTTATTTCAATACAGCCTTAAATGCAAACTGCATTGGAGTAAGAGTAATGCTTTCTATACCAAATCACTGTAGGGGGAAGAAGAATATGTTGTGGGGTTTTTTTGTTTTGTTTTTTTTAATTTATCTGGTCTGTAAACAAGAGTTTTATGAGAGGTGAGAGGTGGGACTGTCAAAACAACCAGATTTGATGGCTCAGTCCCATGTCTGCTGAAGTCATTGGTGCTCCCACAAGTATCACAATTTTTCTGTTTATCTGGAGGGTTTCCAATCCCTCTTATTGAATGCTTATACCTATAAACACATTCCTGCTAACAGGAAGGCTCCAATGAAGGCTTGCTGATGATTTTGCTGAAAGTTATTACATATGGAACAACATAAAAGCACAATATATTCAGGTAGAATGAGGAGCCTTGGGATTACAGTTTTAACGATTTTGAGCTGTGAGTCATACTCTTCAGTTTTTAATCCAGGGCTTACACATAAAATGAGTCTACTGGCCTGAAAGATACAGTAACTCAGAAGCTACCCCACAAACTGTTCTGTCACTGCAGGTGCAGGATATTCCCTAGAGGGCTGTGATAAACAGCAAATTGTAGTAATCATTCATCTGCTGCTGTATCTAAGTCAGGACATTTTTGCTAAGGGTATAGGTTACATACTCAAAAGGATTTCAGCTCTTCAGCTCTTTCTTACATATTAAAGGCCAAAATTCAACTGTTTCAAACACTGGAGGTGGCTAAAATTTGCTGTGTAAATAGAGGTAGAAATGAAATAGCTTCGGCAAGAGTCTGTGGAAATATTTATCCTTTAATTGTGATTGACTTTCATTGTGGGTGATCCATTGATAGCACTTTAGCATTAGGTATTTAACTTTTTTGACCTTAGAGGTTGAATCATTTTATATGCTTCTGAATCTGCAACCTAGATAAAGTGGGTTATCAATATCATGTTTCCATTTGAGACCTTTTAGGATGACTGGCAGTAATTACAACTTTGTCATCTTAGCAACTCTTTGCCTGTGTAAATTCCCTGGAATGACTGGGAGCTTTCCCACCTGTTTCAGCATGGGTGGCACCAAGGCCTCAAACCTAATGTAGTTTTTTTAGTACTGCCAGAAAGATTGCCTATCCTGCTGACCCATCTTATCCATTCATCTTAGTGCTTATCATCAAGAAATCCTTGCATATTGTGAATTAACACAAACTCAATCCCTTAACACCACAATACTGCTCTGTGCAGGACTGCTGAGCAATAACATGAAGCAGAACTTTAAATTCACCCAAGAACAACTTGGGCACTCAACTCTCTGGCATGGATCAGAAGAACTCTAGACCATGCTTAGTCATAACAAACAGTAAAGCTGTTTACAGACAATCAGCAAGCAACATTGCATTATAGCTGTTTTCTTTGAGAAAAAAAAGCAAGCGATTAGGAAATGGACTGGTTAATCATTTTGATGACTACCTGTTGTGTTAGTAGAATGTTTTGGTTAACAGCTCATGGATCCACAAAGAATCATTTAAGACACATTCTCCAATAACTGTATTAAAACAAAGCCATAATAATGGCAACTACGTACCTGGCAGTACCATCCAATTGCTCTTTCCTTTTATAGAAGAGGATTACAAGAAAGCAAGAGAAGAAGAATTACATACTAAATTCAGCCATTTTTTAAAAGATAAATTGCTAATCTATCGCTAACACTTTATACCTCTTTTGTTCTGTAACCATAACTGACAGCAGAATAAAAGTTACATATTCAATCAGTCACAAAGCAAAGAAAACTGTACATGTTCCTGAAACCAATCTGTGCTATTTAGACTGGCAATCCCGTTTTTGGTGAGAAGTGCACCCTTCCATGCTCTCTCTCCCAAGACCTTATTTGCAGAACATCTATTAGATTTCAGGTCATATTTGAATCACAGAAGAACCCACATAAAATGAACTAGCTTAAAGTCACAGTAATGAGTCTAGACTACAGGTGAGCCTGAGAATTGTTCTCTGGATAAAACCTGAAGTTAACAAACCCTCCAGAAATGCCTCTATAATGGATAACATGCAAATAGGTAGAGAGTGCAAAGGGATAAAGAAAAGGAATTTACTGAGCATTAATTAAACACTTGTGGTGTTTTTATTTAGAGATTTCCTTTTTGATGTACGTGAAGTCAATCCTAAAGAAATATATTGAGAATAAAACAAAGAAAGAGTTAGTATTTGTAACATGCCTTTGTGAAGGCAGGAACCTGAAGTGTTTCCTTAAGTCAATTCTGAGCAATAGCTGGAGCTGTGATATTAACACAGTGAGCACAACTTACACATGGAGACTGCTGTGTGACCTTAGCAGTAGTTTACGAGCACCTTTTTTTTTTTTTTCCACAATAAGATAAAACAGCAAGTTCAGAATAAAAATTTAAAGCATAAACCTGGACACATAATGCCCATTATTAGCAGCTGATACTCTACAGCTAAAAGTCTTGGCTTTCATAGGGTCAACATTTTAAAATATTATGACCTCAAAGTGAGGAAGACGCCTGTTAGGCAAGAAAAGTGAGGATTAGACAGACCTATAGAGTCACAGAATGCACTGGATATCCATAAACATTTGAACATCTGTCAGATCTGAATGTCTCTATGTGTGGAATGTTTTCCACTGAACTCAGAAGTGGTGATTAAAGTAAAACCACGGCCACGACTTCCCAGAACAGTTTTCTTGTGAATCTTCAAGTTGATAGTTTCAATGCGAGACAGATTTAAGCACGCTTGGGCTGTCCACTGATTTATCTCCTTGAGAAATGGGTATTTCCAAAAGACAAGCATATAACAATCATGAATTATGTTCATGTGCTATGGTCACCTCTGAACACCACAATTCTCAGGGCTGTTGAGATAAAGGAAAACTGAGAACTTTCAGCCTAGTCTTCATATCTTAAAATACACAACCACATCATAAAGGGTGTGAGAAGCATGGGTGCCTCTAAAAACCCAGAGCTAGAGTTTTACCAGGATGAAAATTACAGAGGAAGAATTTGAGATTTCTAGGGCAATAAACACCACAAGTCTTACAAAGGAAAGATAACAATGAGGAACTTAATCAGGAAGTTATCTGGCAATTATCTGTCATCTACAAAATCCTAATTGAAGTCTCTGTGTTTCCTGTCCTGACTTGTACTTCACATAAAATGATGATGGAGAGGTGGACAATGCACATACCTGAAAAATGGGAACGATACTATGGATTCATAAAACCTCCAGGTAGCAACTAGATCAATCCTGTTGGGGTTAGTAGCATAGTATCTCCAGGCAGCCTGAATTACAAGGGAGAGGGAATAATTAGCACTAGGTAAAGATATTCCCAGGCTGACAGCAGTCATATTGTTTCAAGAAAGATAATAATACACCGGAGTGACTATTTGGAAACTAATTACTAATCAGCCATACTAAATGAGTGTCAGTATACAGCAAAATTATGGATATTCAGTTATGATCTGTGAGGGCTATTAAAGGAGATGGGATATTGAGAGAATCACCAAGATCAGCAAGACATTACATTTGACTAAACTGATTTTATTCTTCCCTCTGATATGTCTAAAAGAGCTTCAAGTACTGCTGAACTTGGCCAATATTTCTCAGAGTTCTTAAGGTAGTTTACTATCTAATGCAGTAGCAGAGGAAATCTCACTGAGCAATTTTCTATTTAAGTACTTAGATCCAAACCAAATTCTCTAAGCACAAATCTAAAAATACTGTAGCTAAATTAGCTACCTGCTAAAAAGGAAATGCTTTAATTTAAAAGGTGAATTCAATTCACAACTCATCCCTGCAGCCCCTTCTGGTTGCTAAGGAGTGGTTTTAATGAGAACAGCATAATATGCCACTCAGCCAGATTCTCCTGAGGGGTGGTTTAATTCTAAGTACCAACACTTCCACCTGATATCACAGACACTTTCTCTGCCCCTTTCGAATCGCTGTCACTTACATCACTACCATCAGGGTGTGCTCTGCCTCTACTAAGTGGCGTAGTAATCTCCCACTGTCAAATTTGCCGGCTCCCAGACTATCAATTTTAAGATTAACTAATCTGTTAATTTGTTTTCACAAATTGAATTTGTTATAAAGGCCATAACTGAAGTCCAAGTGAGCTAAAGTGTCTCTTCCCACTGAATCCTCTGGTCGTCCAGTGACATAACAGAAGATCCAGGGTGTGTTGCAGATTTTGCAAATCACACATACTATTCATGCCACTTGCCTTGACCCAAACAGTCATTGCCTATTGTGTTACTTCTATGGCTGTTTTCCAATCAAAATATAACTTTGTTTGCACTCTCAAGAGAACTGACAAATCCCGGATTTTGGAAACAATGTTTTCAACAGCTCACTTTCTCTGGTTTTGTGGCACTTACTGAAGGAATAGGTTGATTTCTAGAAGGTAGGAGATGAGACTATTTCTTCTAAAGACTTTTCTTCTGAAAGATCTACTAGGAATTGAAGGACTCAAAAACTACAAGGAACTCTGAATTATCTATCTCCATGTGAAAAAACTAACTCCTTTACAAACATAGCTTCTCATCTCTTGGAGTGGGAAATGAGAATCTGGGCAGGAGGAAGCAGTGGCCCTTGTTAACATGATGCAGCAGTCCTCATACACAGTATTTTCTCAAGGAGAGGATAAGTGGCTGCAAACCTGAATGAGTTCAGCTGCTGGCTTTCTTCTTTTCTCAAAATGCTTTTGGCGATGTTGTTCCTGGACCTTCAGTGCCAGTCCTGAGCCCAAAATGCCCTGAAAGCATAGAATGATGCAAGATTTTAGAAGTTTCTTACTCAGAAATAAAACCCAAAAACCAAAAAACAGAAAAACAAACCAAAACAAGGAAAAAACAGAGGAAACAAATCTTGGTGAAGATGAATATGGCTACATAGAATATTTGTGGAGTACTGTATGCATTTCCTACTGTGCTGCTTATGAGACATGTGGTTGTCACGATCCTCTAAAGGGCCACAGGACACACCAAATCATTCTAAGGTCATTGGAAGGTTTCTTGAATGTCTACTGCTTTTCCAAGCTGGAGATGTCCATGTGGTATATGACTTTCCCTTCAGGGTAAAGTGAAACTGCGCTTGTCTGATAAAAGAGTTATGTGGTTACACTCTGGAATTGAGTGAGCGGAAGTTCCCATCCTCTGTGGGACTCTTTCCAAGTCTTGATCTAAAGGAAAAAATATCGTAAAATCTGAGCTTGGGATTGCTTCTGTTGCTATCTAGCCTACCTCACTCAGATCCTGAGGACTTGGCAGACAAGGGAAATACCTGACCTGTGTACCAAATGAGAAGAAATATACTTTCAAAAGCCATTTAGAGATAATTTCTGAAGTAGTCAGAGGAGGATCCAATTAATTTTGTTCAGTAGCTCCCTACTTAACTATGCAGGTCTCCTGACTCCCCTTCTTGATTTCCTACTCACTGGAATACTCTGATCCTGAGCTTGGAAGAAGGATTTCTTGAATATTAACCAACTGTCATGGGCCCCTTTGCCTTGTAGTACTCTGTCCCATGCTATTTCCCCTAGTAATTGCTTGAAGAGGCCAAAGTTGGCCCTGCTGAAATCCAGAGTTGTGATCCTGCTAGATATTCTGTTCCTACCACTTAAGATCCTGAACTCCACCATTTCATAATTGCTGCAGCCAAGGCTGCCCTCAGCCTTCACTGCTTCAACCAGACCCTCCTTGTTGGTGAGTATCAGGTCCAGAAGTGCTCCTCTCCTAGTTGGCTCCTCCACCTTTTGCATCATGAAGTTATTATCGATGCACTGGAGGAACCTCCTGGACTGTGGCTGAAGAGCTGAGTTGGCCTTCCAGCAAATGTCTGGGTAATTAGAATCCCCCATGAGAACCAGGACCAGTGATTGAGAGGCAGCTGCCAGCTGTCTGTAGACGGCCTCATCGGTTTCCTCATTCTGACCAGGTGGCCTGTAATAAACACCCACAACTGTATCAGCCCTGCTAGCCTGCCCCTTGATTTGTACCTACAAACTCTCTACTTGCTCTTCATCCTGCCCCAGGCAGAACTCAATCCATTCTAGTTGCTTCTTCACATAGAGAGCAACTCTACCACCTCACATTGTTGACCTGTCTTTCCTAAAGAGAACATAGCCATCCATGATCACGTTCCAGTCATGTGAGCTATCCCACCAGGTCTCTGTAACTGCCACTAGATCATAACCCTCTGAGTGCACCTGGAATTCTAACTCTTCCTGTTTATTCCCTATGCTGGATGTGTTAGTGTACAGAAATTGCAGGGAGTGAGCTGAGCATGCTGATTTTATTCTGACACAGTGGGAGGCTCTATGGGAATCTGACTGTTTTGCTGTGTCATATTGCTGGGCAATGGGCTGAAGGCCCTTGCTAGCCCCCCTTCCATCCAGCCATGGTGTGCCATCCTCCAGCTTGTCACAAGAAGGCCTGAAAAGGAATTTGATTTACTCCTACAGAGCAGCCTGAGTGTCTGGATCACTTCTTAAGAAGGTATTTTGATTCCAGTGATAGTTTTTGATCACTTTACCTTCATTTTGCAAGTGCACAGCCCTGGGCTGTAGCTAACAGAGTTGGGGAAAAGTACTCACTGCAGGAAGAGCAAAGAAAGACACTCCAATAAGAGAGAATGTAGCTGCAATCAGCCGTCCTTCCCATGTTTTAGGGGTCTTGTCACCATATCCAATCGTAGCGAGGGTGATCTGTGGACAGAATGACCAGAACTTCCCCTAAGAAGAATATAGCCAATGGTCCTGCTTTAAATGTCACTATGAAACCTAAATAACTCGCTTAGCTCTATGATTGCTTATGCACAGCTTTCTCAAATTGGATCTCTATGATAGGCCAACCAAAAATTTTCTAGTGGCATCATAGTCCAGAGGCATTGCACCAGGGAGGACAGACTTAGCCTCTCTAGGATGCATCTGCTGAAAGGAAACTCTTTGTGATACAAGAGACAACACCAGATGTGTCAAAAGTTCCTCTTGTCCAGTCTTGTATCACCAATGGCATTCCCCGAGTGATTCTTGAGGAATGCTTGCAAGACACAAAAGAACTGTTGAGTTATTCTTTCCAAAGGTATTTTGGACTTGTTAAATTTCATCCCATTAATCACTGTTCGATGAACCAGTCTACCTAGATCCTTCTCCGCAAGGCCTCTTGTTCCTCAGGAGAGTCAACAACACCTCCCAGTTTGACCAGTCCTGGTTTTGTCATTTTCTGAGGGATGTGGCTCCCACAGGCAGAATAGTGCTGTTATGAAAGCTAGGTCTCCCACAGTCCAGTCACACACAAAGAGACACTCCAGTAAAAGAGAGGTTTCCCAGAAGCCAAGAGTACAGACTGATTTCTGAAAGGTTAAGCACCTAAGGGTCTTTGACTGACTGAAAATCAACAGAGATATAACTTTTATTCATTGATTGTAGAGTTATACATACTTCATTAAAGTTGTGCCAGTAACATACTCCTCACCCAAATCTAGCAGCACTTGTACTGCAATCCTTAACATCTCTTCTTGGCTATTAAGTGTTTAAAAAGGGAACAAAGGTATTTTGGGAGTCACTTACCAGTCCCCACCAAAGGGCATCTGCATAGGTTTCAAATTCTTCCTTCATCTCCACTCCATTAGCATCCTTTTCAGGAACATCTTTTTCAACCAGATAAACAAGAAATGAGGACAGGATGAGAGTCAGGAACCCGATGTACCAAGCAGTGATGAGTTCCTGCAAAAGAAGCAGATGGACAATGAAGGGGCTGAAAACTGTTGCAGTACCCACAGTGGCAGACTAAACATAAAAGAGAGAAGCACTGAGGATAACAGCAAAACTGTCACTACTGGCTTGGTCACAGTCCCTGACTAGGCCACCTCAGCACTTACTGGGAAATAATGCAGAGATTTACAAGAATTAGCCCTTACATGGCATCTTCCTTGGGAACAGCTTGGAGCAATTGCAGTTGTAGTTCTATATAAAGCTGTGTTAAGGTCTTAGCTGCATGATTCAAAGCTCTCTCTCTTTGACCTTGACTTTTCCCACTCTAACTGTCCCTAGGCTAGGTCAGTCTTGGCAATCAAATCAACAGCTCCTCTCTCTCCCTTCCTTCAGAGTCAAGGCTGCAGGATTTGCCTTCTTTTTAGGCAAACCATGACAATGTCCTCTTCCCCACCTCACAACCTGACCTCTATTTCCTGTAAACCTGCTCACGTGATAACGACTAATGGTGGTCATAATAGATGTGTCTGGTGATGTGGGTTCAAAGGAGACAGCAACACAATAGTCAAGGGCTAATTTGAGCAATGTGCCCTTTCAAACACAGTGCCACTCCATATCTGACAGTTTCACCTGACCTTGTCCTCTATGCGGTCAATATTCAAGTGCAGCTTGTCATCAAATGTTGTTAAACCAGTGTTGCATTTGCTATCAAACATTGCAAAATTGATGTTTTATACCAATAAACATATTGCTGCTTCTCTCATACAAGTGAAGTGCACCACTCCACCCACAACACACATCAAAGCAGGTTCCACCACGGATAATGCTTTGACTATGAACTGATGCAATATGAACAGACCTTAAAAATCATCTTTATGAAAACTAAACCTGAGCTTCTCTGTTTTAGACAACTCTGTTTTCTGACAACTGCTTTTGGGGAAAAAGAAACAAAATAATAAATGTGGTAGTTGAGAATTTCATAACTGAGTCTTGAGATGTCTATTTTCTTGTCTAATTTCTGGGGCACAGCCGCAGAAATAAATTTGTTGGTTAATCTTACTGTCAAAATCTTTTCTTTAGTATCTCCCGTAAAGCAAAGTTCTCATAACCTCTTATCTCTCTCAGCCAGCTGTGGTCTAATGGGGTGGGAATCAAACAAGGATCATTTGAATGAAATTCCACACAATGAAGCCTTAAACATTTTCTAAACAATGTATTTGGCACAGAGACCTCTTCATGATCTCAGCTTCCTGAGAAACATTTTTTAATCTAAGTGTTTATGTGCCACCTGCCTTGTAGCAAGTTTATATGGAGAAACTGGCAGGAAAGGAAGCAAAGTGGGTATCCCTATCAGCCACTACAAAGAAACAAAGTCTAATTATTCTATGCCAGCTGGTATTTTAATTTTCAAAAACCTCTAAAATGCCAGGATTCATGGATAAGAAAAAGAAGTTTGTAGTACATGAGTATGGGCAATTTTTCTCCACCATCTGCAGATGAGAAATCTCATCTAAGAGGATTTTTATGCAGATAGTTTTTAACTTCTAGTAATATTTGATGAAAATACAAGAACACAACATATCTGTCTGGTGTGAGACAGGATGTGTCTGACTATAGCATCAAATCAGACTGAGTGAATGATTTTAGAAATGTTATCTGCCTGGGTTTACACCATGTGCATCTTTATGTAGTCTGACCCTAAAGACATTATATCAGTAGCTCCTTCTGAAACCATATTTCTGCTAATCAGCTTCTTTCCATCCCTTCAGAGTCCTGCACCAGCTATTGATCAGATGAGTCTGAGAAGCCACAACAAACATGTTGCAACAACAGAGGTGTTTCTGTCAAATGACTTCAACATATTTCACCATTAAAAGGATGTTCTTGCTCTCATTCAGTATACGGGTTACATTCCTGTTGCAATGAGTGTGAGAATGTCACTTCCACTATCAAGTAGAGAAGGGGAAAATATGAGACAGAAATGTTTCATAAAGTGGAATGCTTTGGATTGGATGGACCTTTAAAGGTGCTCTAGTCCAACCCCCCTGTGGTGAGCAAGGACAGGTTTAAGTAGATTGGGTCACTCGGAGCCCCATCCAACCTGACTTTGAATGTTTCTAGGTGACCTGTTCCACTGTCTCACCACCCTCATTGTAAAAAGATTTATCTAGTCTAAATTTAGTTTAAAACCATTTCCTCTTGTTCTGTCACAACATGCCCTGCTAAAAAGACTGCCCTCATCTTTCTTATAGGCCCCCTTAAGTACTGAAAGGTTACAAAAAGGGCCTGCTGGAGCCTTCTCTTCTCTAGCCTGAACAGCCACGATGCTCTCAGCCTGTCCTCACAGGAGAGGTGCTCCAGTCCTTGGATCTTCTCTGCATCACTCCTCTGGACTTGCTCCAACATGTTAATGTCCTTCATCCCAAGACATTGCTGTGCCTGTGCATTTCCTTCAACAGCTTTACTCCAAACCCCAGCTGAGCCCTGCAAGCTCCACACTTACTTTGCTGTGTGCACAAATGGCTGATCCCAAGAGTTTCCATGTGCCACCTCGTCTGTCCATTCGTAGCATCCGTAGGATCTGAAGGAAGCGGAGGCTTCTGAGAGAAGTGGCCAGAACATTGCCCTGGTTCCCAACGGCAACCACTGGCACTGAAGCAATCAGCACGAAGATATCTGCAAAGCAAAAAGAACAAAGCCTGCTAACAAAAGTGGCTCCATCACCTGCTTTGTAATCCCACCTGTTTGTGATGCAAATTTCCCTAGCCAATTTTTTTAGCTGCCTGGAAATGCCTTCACTTGCCAGTTAAGCAGATATCTGCACCTGCCACACAGTCAGCATCATACGCAGTACCCACCAGAAAGCCTCGGAATCTGCTTACAGATCAATGCATTGGATTTGAGACACTGTCTGAGCTAGATTAGGGATGCACAGAAACAGTGTGCCAGTGCTGACAATAAAACGGCCTTCAATTCATCTGTCCCACAGGAACACCACGGTGAACAGGTCACTAGATAAGGAATTCAGGTTTTGATGGTTTGCATCTAGTATTTTGTTCTTCTGGCTGAGTTTCCCCATTAGAATCTCAAAGCCAGTACTACTATTTTTGGTAAGAACTCCCAAGACCAACTTGCTGATCAACTGAAGAAATTTGAAATGCAAATCACATCTCTTCCTCTTGGTTTATGACTTTTTTTTTTTTTTTTAATTTTTCTTCCCCCTACCCTGCTTTTTGTTCCCATATATGTGAACCCCTCCATGATATCAAAAGGCTTCAGACACTCTTCAGGCATTCAGTTGTATAATCATCCTCATGTTCTATTTCCAGCTGAAAAGAGTGGCACTGGATAGATTTCCGATCTATTCAACTATTCCCATAAAAATCTCAAGCCAGTGACAACTGAGAGAAGATATTAATAAATCCAGTGGGACCTTTTCTGTTATTTACTCAGATATCAGTGAAGATTCGTTCTTGGAAGCAAGAGGATGCTTCTACAAAGAGAACATAAGACAGTATGAATCCTACTTGCTCACACCCTGTTGTACTTTCTCAATGCTATTGGAAGTATAAGAGGTATTTATACAACAGTAGCACCTAAAGGAGTACTACTAAATTGAAGATAGAACAGATGGAACAAAGAAAATTTGTTCCACTTTGATCTACTGCTTAAACCCACAAGACAAACAAAAAGGAGAGAGAGAGGAGAGAGTAACCTATATTCATACAACTGCAGCACCACAGCACCCTAGAGTGCTCTGTGATGCACAAATAAAGAACAAAAAGCTAGTGCTTAGTCTGAAGAGCATCAAAATAAAGGAGGGAGTCCTAGAAACAATGAATGAATGTGAAAGTTCATGACAGATTGTAGAGGGTTAACCCTCCACCAACTGCTTCTTGCATAGTACACGCAGAGTTGCAGAGGCAAGAGACGGAGAGGGCGAATCCAGCCAATATGCTGAGGTAAAAACCATCCAGCTGGCCCTGGACATTGCAGAACGAGAACAGTGGCCAGTGCTCTACATCTGCACTGACTCATGGATGGTAGCAAATGCCCTATGGGGGTGGCTGAAGGAATGGAAATGAAACTATTGGCAGAGAAAAGGGAAGCCGATTTGGGCTGCTGACATCTGGCGAGACATTTCTGCACGCCTGGACAAACTGCCAGTTAAGGTCAGGCACATCAGTGCTCACATCCCCAAAAGCAGAGCCACTGAAGAAGAGCAGCACAACCACCAAGCTGACTTGGCTGCCCACATCTCCCAAATAGATCTGGACTGGGAGCACAAAGGTGAACTGTTCTTAGCTCGGTGGGCTCATGACTCTTCCAGCCACCAAGGAAGAGATGGCACATAGCAATGGGCCCGGGACAGGTCAGTGGATATACCCATGGATGCTATAGCCCAGGTTATCCACGACTGTGACATCTGCGCTGCCATAAAGCAAGCTAAGTGCATAAAACCTTTGTGGTATGGGGGACGGTGGTCAAAATACAAGTATGGGGAGGCCTGGCAGGTTGATTGTATCACTCTGCCTCGATCCAGAAATGGCAAACAGTATGTGTTGACCATGGTAGAGGTAAGCACTGGGTGGCTGGAAACCTACCCAGTACCTCATGGCACTGCCCATTTACACCATTTTGGGTGTGCACTTTCACACACCATTCTGGGCCTGCAGAGACACATCCTGTGGAGACTTGGTATCCCAGAGAGAACTGAGTCAGATAATGGGACCCATTTCAAGAACAACCTTGTAAGCAACTGGGCAAAAGAACATGGGATTGAGTGGGTTTACAATATCCCATACTATGCACCAGCTGCAGGAAAGATTGAGCATCACAATGGCTTGCTGAAAACCACTCTGAAAACTATGGGGGGTGGAACTTTCAAAAACTGGGAGAAACATCTACCAGAATCCACCTGGCTAGTGAATAGCAGGGGGTCAGTCAACCAAGCTAGTCCTGCTCAGTCTGCCCTCTTGCCCATAGTTGAGGGATTTGGAGTTCCCATGGTCTGTGAAAAGAATCTATCAGGGAAAACTGTGTGGGTTGCTCCTGTTTCTGGGGGAGAGCAAACCTATCAAAGGGGTGGTGTCTGCTGAAGGTCCTGGTCACACATACTGGGTAATGCTTGAAACTGGTAACATTCAGTGTGTTCCCCAGAGAAACCTCACTCTGGCTGAAAAGGTCTAACCTCGGAGTCAGTAACAGCTCCATGTAATATAGTTGTATAATAGTTATAAGTGGTTATAAATTTCTTTTCTAGTTACATCAACAAGGAGCCCAACAGAATCCACACCACTCAAGCAGCAATCCAGAGGAAGACTACAACATCTCACCTGCACCTGTTTTTCCTGATGCCCTACAGCAAAAAACTGTTCCTGACTTTCCCTCCAGAGGAAAAGACTGTTTCCTGAGTTTCCCTCAAGAGAAAAGGACTGTTCCTGATTTCCCTCCAGAGGAAAGAGTTCCTGATTTTCCCTAAGAGAAAAGGCTGTTCCTGTTTCCCATGTTCCTGTACTGCTCACACCTCACCTGCACCAACCTGCACCAGAGAAGCACATCGCCTTGGGATACAGCCAGGGACCAAGAAGGACTTACAAACTCTTAATACTCACCACATATATGGGCATATTTTCCCTATCTTTTGATGAGAAGACTTTGCAGAAAAGTGGAAATGGTCTAACCAAGGGGTGGAATGCAAAAGGTTAACCCTCCTGGGGGGAGGAGTGGTCTGAACTTGACCCCAGGTCCTCCTGACTCCTCCTTGGGGATGGCTCACCTGACCCCCTGATAGCACCTGATAGAACCACCTTTGTCCCTACTGCTCCTGTCTTATCACTTGGCCACCCTACCATATGGTGGACACCCCATCCTGAATCTATCTCCATCCCTTGCCATCAGTCTGGTTGTATATATATTTTTGTACCTTGTTTTCCTTCCCTATACTTTTTGTAACTCCCCTACCTTAAATGCCTTTTAAAAAAAATATTGTTAAAGGTGTTTTTTACTTCCAAATCAAAGCAAGACTATTCTTTGGGTGTTGGTTTTGTTTTTTTTTTTTTAAACCCCTTTTGCTCTCTCTCTACATTGAATTCCTTTCTTTCCAAAAGGGGGTGAGAGTGGAAGGTTTATTATTATTATTGTACTGGTTCTGTTAGCTATATATATTTTGAGTTTCTGGGAAGATTAAACTAGAACCAATATACAGGTTCTCCTAAATATTGCCTTCTTGGTTTGTGTGCATAAGGAGTCTTAGAAGAGATTCAAATATGTATAATGAGTAGCTTTATATCAGTTGTAGGCAGTGCCTTCCAAACCTGAAAGAGAACATGAATGAAATCACAAAGATACTTGCTTGGAAATGCAGACCAACAATATGACAATATTTGAATATGAAAGAGGGTTGGAGAAGATGGCACATTGTTGAGGTCTGAACTGAAATTGAAAGCAGACACAGTGTATTTTGGGATGAGCTTCAGGAAAAAGAAGTGAGACTCAGGACAAGAAAAATGTGATTGAAGAGTAGAAGGATTCATTTTTTTTTTCTCTCACTGACCCAAGACCCAAGAGTGTCTTGAATGAGTCCTTATTGCCAGGTACTTCAAATAACTGCTCCAAGCAGGACATGGGCAGGAATAAAGAGCAGTCCTGTTTCAGTACTCTTTGGTAGTTCTTTAACATCCTCACAAGCCTGGCTTAGAAGGAAAAGAACATAATAAGGAAAACAGTAGGAGAGAGCATGTACTTACCTAGCATGCACAAAGGCTTCCTGGCAAATTTGAGTCTCCCCCTCCATCCTTTGTATCGACAGCAACACCCAGCAGCCCAGATTCTTAAGGCAAACTCTGCTCCAAAGATGAAAATGGCAAAAGTTTCCTATATCAAAGACACAAAATATGTTGTTAGACTTGAAACAAGTTTTGCAGTAATTCTGAACACTTGGAGATAGCTGAAAGAAATAGATGAGATGCACATGTCATGGTATGTAGTGTGTGCGAAAGAGAAAGGAAAAAAGTTGGAAGATAAACTGATGAAAGAGGCAAGGCAAAGTGGGGTACAACTTTACAGCCTGCTAAGCAGCCTGCAAAAGAGATGTGCCCTGGCTACTGAGTAAATGTGAAGTGCCTACACTGTTTTGATGGAAGGGCAATTACTTCACAAAAAGACCTCCTGTTTCACATGTAATGAGAAGACAGATGTGAGTGATGACTGCAAAGTTTCCAGTGCACTGTGTAGCCACAATCAAGGTTACTCACCAGCAGCTCATTCATGCAGCTACATCTTGAGAGACAGGGACAGGATACAGTATATTCGTATGGTCATAAATTTAAGGCAATTACAAAAGCATAAACATGACAGATTTAAGGCATATATTATCCACTTAAATTTATGGTCCTAAGAAGAATGGAATTTTCTATGTTGCTCAAGAACTTTTCTAAACATAGGAAGGGAATAGGGAGGGAAGCTTCTCTGAGGTGCTCAGTAGAGATGGGCCAAGGCAGCATAGGGCATACAGTTACTTTTCCTTTCTATGGAGGATTTTGTCAGATGCACACACTTGACAGCTGCTAGGGAGTTCTGAAGGCCACTGAGAGCCACATAAAAGCAAGCACAGGAGAAGGAAAAATAACCTCAGGCTTTTTCAAATATGAAAAGGTGGGTCTAATCAGGGCAACAGGGACCAAAAATGAGTTTCACCTTCTCTAGGGGATGAGAGTGTTTTCATTCAGGCACTTTTTGAGAAGGAACATACAACAGGAATTCACCTTTCATTCCTTTTGGCATTTATTTCTTGTTTGGATCTACATCTCTCTGAGGGCACAAGGGGAAATGGAAACTGAGATCTTGGAACTATTCTGTCTCTGCAGTTTCTCTAAGGATGCTTTTCTACAAGGTCAGGCTGAGTGAGAAGTTGTGACCTCCATTTCATGACAGACGTGTCAGCAAAGGAAGCTCTTTGTCAGGGTCATTTTCATAAAGTGATTAATATGTTATATCTGTACTTAATGAGGGGCTTTCTCTTTTTTTTTTTTCTTCTTATGCCTAGTGGGAGGCCTACAGAAATACAATCTGGATCATGAACTCCACTCACTTGTAAAACAAGAATACTGGGAACACAGAGAAAGGAATATATTTGTTGCACATATATTTTGTCTCGTGGATAGGCATCAGAGGCATTGGTTGTAACAGTTTCAGTTTTGCTGTTGGGCACAAGCATGAGTTGAATTCCAATAACCTCCCTTGAAAGAAATGCTCTTATAGGTATAATACTGCAAAATGAATAAAAATTGTTGATAGACCCCCCAAAAATGAGTTTTCAAATGTGGTCATGTATGGCATGGTGAATAGGAAAAGTACTGATCCTTTGACGGGAGAACTGTTAGGCAGATTCTGAAAAGCCATTATTTAAAGTTCTTGGGTTGTTTTTTCCTTCCCTCCTTACTTCCCTTTTACTCAGTCAGTGCTGACAATAAATTGAGAACTCTCCAATAATTAATTGTGTTGTCCTTGCTCCAGGATGAACAAGGAAATCTTACTGCATACAAAGTTGGGAGTAAGCTCCCATCGCTGCTGATGGGACTGGCTTCAGTTCAAAGACATTACCAGCATGAAACAGCCAATCTGCTTACCAGCAAGAGGAGCCAGTCTCCTGAAACAGTTTCATACTCCTTGAAAGTTGTCAGGACAGCTAAGATCAAACACCCCAGGACAATCAGAAACCTGGAATGATATCAAAGGAAAAATCATAGCATTGTTATCGCTTCCTGTGCTTGCACTGGAGATGTTGCCTATAAAAACATGGGTGGAGATCTTCGGGGGATGGTACTTCCCATCAGTGCAGTGAGGATGACGGTAACGAAGATCAAGGGTTCTCAAAATGGACAAAAAGGGCCTGGAAGTCAAGAAATCATGATGAAATCTTAAATTAGAATGATCCTGTGACAGACATGAATTAACTTGTTTGTATTCCTCAGGAAATAGATTGATGATATTGCATTTTGGGAAGGGCTTGTAAAGCATGGCAGAGGACTGTAACGCTCAGGAGATTTATTCCAAGCCGATATGCTGTGCACTTCACAAAATGGCACTGCACTTGCAGTGGAATAAATCTACTTGGCATATTATGAGACCTGAGAAAAAGTAAATGACCCAATACAATGCACTGTCACTGTATTTATTATTTTTTCCACATTTTTTTGCACTACTTTCTATGCAGTTGAAAAAAAAAAAGAAAGAAAAAAAGAAGAGGTTTGAAATAGAAACAATAAAGAGGGCAAAGCTCTACTCTCCAATAAACAGAGAATATAATAAATCCTGTCCCTGTGCTGTTGCCTGTGAGGCTCCAGAATACAGAGATTTGAGAGAAAGTTGAACTCTCACTGCTGGTAAATCTAATTCAGTCCAATCTAAAGTCATATTGATCTCCTTTGTAAAAGTATTTCCAGGATCAAGCTATTCAAAATCTTTTAAACATAAAGAGGTAAGAAGAATCAAGGGAGTCTTGTTAGCAATTACTGTGAATCAGTGTGGGGAAAACTCATAGTACTTCAGGTACCCAGATCATGGACATTTTAATGTGCTCCCAAAGCCTGATCCACAGGAACAGTGGAGAAGGTGGTTGTGGATGTATTTCAGAGCTTAGTGAGTAAGTTGAAATGACATCTCCATAAAAAACTCTGGACTTCTTGCTTTCATAGCTAGGGTACATCAAAGAAGTCATAGACATTAGGTACTGAAATCATCCAGGGAAGAAAACTTGTAAAGCATCAAACTGTGTTTAGTCTGTGCTGCTTCTTTTGTATTTCAATCTAATATCTAAACTGATTTATTTTTGCTCCAACTAAACCCCCACTTTGTTTCACTTGATAAAATGGGCAAAGTTGACAGCCATCTGTGCAAAAGGAGTGAGTGAGGCACATGTCACCTAACCTGGTTTGGAGTTTTATTTCCTTCACGCATGAGGAAACCTAGGGCTAAGGGAGACTGTTTTGAGAGCCTGCAACGTTTTTGCAGCTGGAGTAAAATGAAAGAGGTGATCTCCAGACAGCACCTGCTGGCTTTTAGGGTGAAATTTCCTCCAATTTCCTCCAAACAGCAAAGTTAGAACAGAAATACAGAATGTGTTTGCTCTGGATTTCCTTGAAAAGTTTCACCATCTCCTACTCACCAGCCATGCTCTAGAGCAAAAGTTATATGATCGATAGGAAACAGTTTTGGGATTCAGATTTTTTTTTTTTTTTACCATCTATGTATTATAACCACACCTGTGCCGCTCAAGACACTCAGAAGTTTACTTAGCAATTCTGTGATGCTTCTGCCATCCCCTCAAGATTGTCTTGTCACACCACACCTTGATACAGTAAAATTAATCTCAGTGGAAGTGAAGACCTGCTGATGAACAGCAGCTATGCAAATGAAATTTGCAAGGACAAGACACTGATGTTCTAACCAGGAACAATAGACAGGAAGCAACCACGCTTCTGTATTAGGAAGCGAACTGGCCTGAATCAGACCACCCTGAGATATTACTAAGGATGAAAACAAGTTGTAAAATTCCAGCAAACTGCACCAATTCAGTATTAAACTTCAACTAAAGAACATGAGGTAAGACCTCAGGAAATAACATATATGACTATTCTAGGAAACCTAATGTATATGCATATGTTTAAGGAATCAAAAGCTGCTACTCTATCTCGTTGGTGTGGAAGATCTGAGATGAGCTTCCTTGTACTCAAACTTGAGCAACTTTGTAGTAAAGAATATTTGCTTTCTAAAACTTAAAACGGGTGTCTTAGAGGGTTTCCTTATATAGCCAAATTTTATGGCATCATCTTGCTGTCCCAAACTTGTAATTATGAACCTGGTGTCTCTGCATGTCCCAAGACCCATGATCTGGCTACTCCCCATCTCTGGGAGCAAACTGCTGCAAACTCAAACAAGACATAACTCCTTTGATTATCTATAAGCCACCTGTGATCTGCCACATTACAGCGGTACCATCACTAATTTGTCATTTAAAGCCTTAAGCTGCTGCTATTTGTTGCTTTCCATTGTGGCCATTTCTTCATACATGTGAAAATGCAGTCACCCATCAGCTCACAAGGACCGTTTAAACGATTTAATGAAAAGTGAAACATTCTGAAAAGAGTCCAAGGAAACTACAACACCAGCTGCTTAAACTAGAGGTGTAAGCTTGTGGTATCATCAACAGAATAACACTGCCAGTTAAAGATGCTGCGCAGATTTTTTGTCTAAGAGGCAGAAGACAGGTCAGTTAGCAGCGAAACTGCCTTTTGCCCAAAACTGTGCTCGGTTTGACCACTAGAGGGCACCGGTGCGCCACACACAGCGAGGGCGTGCAGAGGCTTTTCCATTGAAGCAAACTCGATGCAGGTGTTGCTCAGGAGATAGCACACATGGATTTGATATACAAGAAAAGGAGTGTCACAGAGATGAAAGTGATTCTCCTTGGTCAGTGAGAAACTCAGATGCTGGCATTACCGAAAAACAGGTGCTGCTTGCTTGATTGCTCTGTGCAGTACAGTCCATGATTTAATCATAGAATGGTAAGTTTGGAAGGGACCTCAAGGATCATCGAGTTCCAACCCCCTGCCACAGGCAGGGACACCTCCCACGAGTACAGGTTACTCAAGGCCTCGTCCAACCTGGCCTTGAACACCTCCAGGGAGGGAGCAGCCACAACCTCCCTGGGCAACCTGTTACAGTGCCTCACCACCCTCACTGTAAAAAGCCCCCCTATTCTGAGCCAGAGCCCAACCATGACAACGAACAAAAAAAAACAGTGAAAACACGGTGGTAGGTCGAGACTGGGAATCACGTATGACCATGAATATTTTTCAAGGCAAATCTGAGCAGGGAATATGGTCTGAATCCCCAGCTGCAGGAAGTTAATGAATGTCACCCAATAGAATGTCTCAGAAGTGCAACTTCCCAGCAGAAGCCACAGTTCAAAAAAACACAGCCCACAGAGCAAGGGTCCTGCTCCCTCCTTTAGTACTCTGGGCTGTACAAGGATAAAGAGTCTCTGTTGGGACACATAACTGCAACCCATTTTGGAAGGGACAACTATTCTCCCATCACACTATTTCCAAAGGACAACCATCCACAACAAGTTAATCAAATCACATCTCAGTAATCCTTCCCTGGCATGTGAAATGACAACCCTGTTCAGAGCACTTCATGAATTTTAATCTCCATTGATGCTATGCAACCCACCAATTTCCCTGTATCCTCTTCTGTTTCAGATCTTGGTGTTTACAAACCCTGTGAGTCTTCTTGTTTCCGAATCCTATGGAAGATACTACACAGGTGTAGGGGGTTGGTTTGTTTGGGGTTTTTTTGGGTGTGTTTTTTAGTTTTTTGTTTGTTTGTTTTTCCCACCAGTATCCCTTGCTCAGCAAAGATGATAACATGATACATCTTCAACCTTGCTGCTTATGTTCATATTGTGGGCATATGCACAACCTATGCCCATGTTATGGTCTTGTAAACATAAAGATTCTAACTTGCCTAACAGTTGCCTAATCTGTACTGTTCTATGGCAGTAGAATAGTAACTGAGTCTCTATCATCCAACTGAGAGGCAGCACTGTGGGTCCAGTGGTTAAGTCTGGCTATAAAATCATTAATAGACAAATCATATGGAAAGAAACTGTTGAAACCACAGAGAATGAGCAGAGGGGACACTAACACTGATTTGGGCAATCAAGGGACAGAAAAGGAGAAAGTTTGAAATTTACTCAGTTCTAAAGATAGTATCCATTAGACATAGAGCACCAAGGTTTAGAAGAAAGAAGTAGGGTAAAAGCCAAGGTTCAGTAATGAAAATTGAGTCCTATTAAGCATGAGGTTCCTGTCAAACAGTCTTTCAGCAGGTGGCAGTCCAGACTTCAAAATCAGAGATGCCAAATGAGTATCTGAATTTGGTTCTTCAATTTTCAGAATCATCCTTGCTATCATTTTACATCAGTTTTTCATAGCCCATTACATGGTGCCTATTTTCAGTATTATGCCTAAGATCCAGATTAATTTGTTATATGTGTAAGTTCCAAACTTTCCAAACCACCAAATGGCAGTGCTCTTTTGTCACAATACCCTACCCTAGCAAATGCATCTCTTTTTAATGGAAATCACATTTCATACTCATATTTTCTAATTGTATTATTCTGTTGTGTTAAAGACACTATTCAAAGACCATTCTATACACTGTTTCACTGATGAGCATCACAAACTGTTTGGTTTGGTAAATTTTGATTTTAATATTTCACATTCTCTGAGGTTTTCTTCTATATCTGCTCTCATTTAAAGTCAATATAATGCAGGTCAGAGAGAACGAGGGACCTGGGACTTTTTGGTCTGTTGAAGAGAAGATTAGTTGGATCTAATCAGTATTTATAAATATATGAGGGCTGAGTGTCAAAAGGGAGGGAACAAACTCTTCGCAGTTGTGCCCTGTGATAAGACAAGGGGCAATAGATGTAAACTACAGCACAGGAAGTTCCACCTTAACGAGGAAGAACTTCTTTACTGTAAGGGTGACAGAGCACTGGAACAGACTCCACAGAGAGGTTCTGGAGTCTCCTTCTCTGGAGACTTTTGAGACCCATCTGGATGCGTTCCTGTGTGACCTGCACTCAACCTGCACACTGTGGTCCTGGTCTGTCAGGAGGGTTGAATTCAATGATCTAACAACCTGTGATCCTGTGCTCTAGCTGAAAGCTTTTGTATTTTTGCCATATATATGTTCTCATCATGCATCCTGTTTTTTCTTCAAAGTCTTAGGAGCAGATCACGTAGTAAATTGCCTACGGTCCATTCCCAAACATATCAGTCCTTTTGAAGCTGTTATGAGGACTAGAAATACAGACAGGCCAAAGAGTATTTCCATCTGGTGTCATTTTGGCAAAGTTTTGTGCTGTGTGACAAAGTGTTAAGTGTCAGACTTGCAGTTCACAGGTAGGAAAGTGTGCTTCTAGTGTACAACTCATTATGTTTTAAAGTAGACAACTCAAAGTGGTCAGGAGCATCTAAGAGACTATTTCCTCTCTATAACTATAAGGAAAGACTCCATGACCAACTCCTGTGAAGATATTTACTGTATAAATCAGCTGAATGCTGTCCCTTATGTAGATTTTGAATATATTTACAAACACTGACTTTTAGTATTGTGTGCATATTTTCACTACTACAGGAATTAGCCTAGCAGCTGTACTAGCCTAACTCATACATAGAGTCATAGAATAGAGGAAGGGACCTCAAGGATCATCTAGTTCCAACCCCTTGCCATGGGCAGGGACACCTCCATGACCAGGTTTCTCTGAAATCCCTTCCTGTAAATTTAGGTATTGCATCTAAAGGTGGTCGAGAATCCTGCTTACAAAATAATAATCCAGCCTCTGGGCAGAAAAGCCTCTTGAACAGTTAGTTACTAGTAAGAAATCTCCTCCAGTGCAACCATGCATAGACTTCTGTTTGCCCTCACATCTACAGTGCCACCTCTTGCAAGCTATTAGAATTTCTTCTGTCTTCAAGTGTCCTTACGGACCTTAGATATTTTTACTTGGCTTCATTTCATACTTTCTTGCTTTCCCTTATAACTTGTGGTCTAGTTTCATTATGTCCTGCCACCTGGTAAATGCTAATGGAATTCTCTAAGATTAGTTTAGGAAAATCTGGCAAGGTTTTACCAAATTTTTGGTGTAGTATTCTCAGTGCAATATGGTTCTAAACCCATGATTCCCACACACTTTCCCAAATTTCATGTTGGAACAACCTTATTTTCTTCAGTTATTGGCTTTTACCCATAAGGAATAAAAATGAATCTTTTCTCACTGTACTTTCAGTTGGTTTATATTCCTACTCACCATCTTTTTCTCTACATCCAAATTTCAGTTTTCACAGAACATCTGCAGTATCTTGCACTGATCGTTTTATGCTTGCTAATGAGAGGCTTGAAATGGGATTTTTAGCACCAAAAAAAGAAAAAAGACATTACCAAATATTTGAGAACATCTCTTTGGAGACAAGGCCTGATTTTCACAGACATGGGAATATTTACTGGCTAATATTGAGATTATTATATCTCTTCTCTTCCAAGCAATAGGCCAGCTAATAGTACAAAAAATCAGTGCTAAGATGAGGGCAACAGGAAAAATGCAAAATCTTTACGAGGCTACAAATGTGTACCATGCAGAAGGCTGAAGGAAAGGACACTTAGAAACTCAGTGGAGGTCCCAAAGGAGGGGAAAAGTGGCAAGAGTTGCAGGTAGGGATGTCTTAAGTTTCCTCTTTCTCTGAGTTCACCATTCCACTGAGTACAAACAAACTGCCCTATGCCCTTGACTCAATGATGTCATGCAGCAAGGACATGGTAGAAATGCCATGCTTGGTAAGATGAACTGTACTCCTGTTCTGCTGCAATGACAGAGACAGAAGATTCTCTACAAGATGCTGGAGGAAACCCTAGGAAGTAAGAAAAGATACCCAAAAGATCTCTGGTCTCACTGGCATACCAGCTGACCTGGCAGGTGATGAAGTGGTAGCCCAGGATGACACTAGCCAATTGATGACAGAAATGAGAGACATTGTCCCTCTCATAGTAGGAAATTAAATGCTTGCTCAGGTCAGTTTTTTATGAGATTGGGTTCTCACTGGCAGGAGTGCCTCTGAACAGGCTTCACTGCTGCTTTTCTAAGTTTGGGAAGCTTTTGAAAAGTAGGATCTGGGAGAAGAAAGCTGTACTTCACAGGTGCAGAAGAACAGCTTTTAAATCAGATGGTTCCCCTCTCTTGTTCCCCATGTACAAGCCAGAAGGCTGCTTAAGGCCTCCGCTTCCTGCTTTTTACTTCAGGTCCACTCCTAAAAACTTTTGGAGCCAGTGCCCTGTGGATCGCCATTGCCAGCTTCCTCAGGGAGTCTGGCATGCTGGCACACACTATTTGGATCAGCAATGTCACGCAGCATGAACATCACCAACCTGGATTCTCTCTAGGGGACATTTCAGAAGAATGCATTTCCCAGGTTTGCTGGCATGAGCATGCAAAATAGCCCACAACACTACATTTCCTGACTGATTTTTCTCAGCTTGGAAGACAGGAGTCATCCATCAAGATTACATTTCCATCTTGTCTCTGACACAAGTTTTAAAGATTCTCTGAAAGAGCTAGCATAGATAGGTTACAAGATGAAGCCTAGACATCTTATCATATGGGTGACAGACTGCAGAAGCAAAGGAGAAACAATGACAGCATTAGCTACTAAGGAATTAGATGTCTCCTATCCTCCTGTGGCTTGAAAAAGGACAGAACATCTTCTGACTGTTGCAGCTAAATATTCTGAGTTGCTCTCTTAGTAGTTTTAAATTCTATTTTTATATTAAGTGGATGACATTGGACTAAATTATTGTTTGAGGCTTTTATCTGTCATGACTGGTATGCCTGTCCACAGGCTTATCTATAGCTGTCAGCATACTGCTAATTGAGTTGAAACATATAGACTACGAAACACGGTGGGCCATGTGGTGTGGCAAAGCAGGAACAGCAGAGATACAAACTGCATTATCCAGCAGCCCCAACTGCACTAACAGCAAATAAAATGAGTTTCAGAAATGCTTCTAACAGGACATTCTCCAAAGGACATTGACAAATTTGTGTGAAGCCAAACTTTAAGATTCATTCATTGGGTTCTGCTAAATTTTGTGCAATACAGGTATAGGGCATTTGAAAGTCAGCCTGTAATTCAGCAGCCAAGCGTCCAGTTTTCAGCAAATGAAGTGAATTTAGAGAATATAAAGTGCATAAAAGAAGAGCATCATAGAATCATAGAATGGTAAGGTTGGAAGGAGACCTCAAAGATCATCTAGTTCCAACCCCCTGCCATAGGCAGGGACACCTCCCACTAGGACAGTTTACTCAAGGCCTCGTCCAACCTGGCCTTGAACATCTCCAGGGAAGGAGCAGCCACAACCTCCCTGGGCAACCTGTTACAGTGTTTCACTATCCTCACTGTAAAGAACTTCCTCCTAACATCTAGTTTCAATCTCCCCTCTGCCAGTTTAAACCCATTCCTCTTGTCCTGTCATTGCAAGACCTTGTAAATAATCCCTCCCCAGCCTTCCTGTAGGCCCCCTTCAGATACTAGAAGGCTACTATAAGGTCTCCTGGAAGCCTTCTTTTCTCCAGGCTGCAGAGCCCCAACTCTTGTAGCCTGTCCTCATAACAGAGCTGCTCCAGCCCTCTGAGCATCCTTGTGGCCCTCCTCTGGACCCGCTCAAAGTTAGTCATCCATGTCAATGCTGAAACTTCTTGAGTCGGAATTTCCAGGAAGGTATCTTTCAAAATGTCACACATACCAGTGTGTCCAGAGAGACAAAAGATCAAGGAATCCACTTCCAAACATGACAAAATCTCAGGTGCACTCAAGAATTAGTATCTCTCACACAGACATACACTAATCTCTCTGCAAATCCTTCTCATTTCCTTAGAAAAGAGGAGAGGGATGAGGTATGTTCTCTGAATGAATTTTTAGGGAGTATCAAAGAATGCAAATCTAGAGTTTCTTTGTAGGGAAGTGTTAACATTAATTCAGTGTTTGGTCAGCCAGATACCTACATTGAACTGAAAAGATAGTCTTTACCCAGGACTTTGACCCATTTTTGAGTTTTGATGCGTGTTTGGATTTTTTTTTTTCTTTCTGTTTTTAGACCCTACACTGCAAAAGAACACTTCCACCCTAATCTAGCACTCCCAGACAGGTGGGATTGCCAAATGCAAAAACAGTTTGCAATTTGGACTGTGTCTTCTTCACCTCTGCCATCTCAGACTCCATTACACACTCACCTTTAAATGTGAACATGAGCATGTTACACAATGATCTCAGTTTTTAGATGGAGTGGGACATTCCAAAGAGACATTGCATGGTATCAACCCCAATGGACTTTCTTGCATAGTTAAAGATTTGCAACTATAAAGGGAAGAGGTGCATGGCTCCACTTAACTTGCACCCCACAACAACACTGTCAGTATACTTCAGTGTACAGGTAAGAGTTTAGTAGGTTTTCTATTATGGGCAATGAAGAGTATCCTGATAATGCAGCTCTCACGGTGTCAGATCTGGTGTTCAGTTCTCTCACACTAAGTGGGATCTCTGGATTACAGCAGAAAATTATCACTTTAAAAGCTCTTTCCTGAATTTTCTGACTACCCTACAGAGTGCTCTATCATTTTGCACCTGAGGTGGACAGTTTTGGCTACAATGCAGGATATTTGACTCAGAACTTTTCCAGCTAAAACCATGAAGCATTACAGCTAGAATGGAAAAGAAATATTTTCCACATAGTGTTTGATTACTGCCTACACTAAAGAAAGTTAGACAAATATCTCAAATGCTTACTTTGACCTATCCAGTTGTTGGGGCTCTTTTTTAATCCAGGAGGATTTGGGGAAATTTTGCTAGTTTTTGTATAAGTGAAGAATGCAGAGTCATCCCTGCATCTTAGTCTGTGTGACAACAATGCACATCAGTTTTCCCTGACAAACTGGTCTGTAGCTTATGACCCACTCCCATATCTAGTGGTGCCGCAAAACAAGCTCACATCAGTCAGTCAGGAAAGGGCTTCTTACTGTGCAGAATGCAAAACAGATGAGCTGCTCTCACTTTGTTCACAAGAAGAGAAGAGCAGAAAGGTTTTATGCTAAAAGATACCAGGGCTAAACTCACATTACAACAGCTGAGGATCAAATAAACAGTGATATTGTGGAGGAATGCTTTTTCTAGACAACATACTATGTTAATAGATAGACCAAGCTTCCCAACAAACTAAATTAGATTTGACTATAAATCTTTTATTACATCAGATTCTTTTAATGAGGGACAGAAAATTAATTTCAACCCTAAAATATCAGCTGCTACCTTGATGGTTTAACACATGACAAGATACCTGGTCTGGATAGAAATGTGAGTGGGATGATCAATTACTTAGAAGTAAATCCTTTTATAACAGTGATTTTTCCAACATCTTGTATTTACACTAATGAGAGTATACCAATAACTTTAAAGCCCCTGTTTACAGAGGCTGTCATTTGGAATTTCTATAGGATCTTGGTGCCTATAAGAAAGAGCTCTGAAGGATCTGGAGCTCTCATTGTGTTCTAGATGTATGGTGCTAGAACACCCATTAAGACCAACACAGGAACAGCTGAAGTGTAGAGGAAAGATAAGTTACATGTGTTGCTTTTTCACCTCCAGTTCACATTCATTAGTAAATTATGAGTTGTGCTAGCATGTCAAATGAATCACGTCCTCCTTGAAGATGAACTTTGGATATGCTCTTTAGAGGTCATTGTATCCTCAGAACACAACTAAACAATAACAATGGCACATGGTATTTGTACGTACATAAATTTAAGGCTATTTTAAAGTATTTCTGCTGCTTTGCATTATCATGAGCAATTAATCAGTATTTGAAAGTCAGGATGATCATCTGTAAGCACATGATATTTCATTTGAAGTCTGAAGTTGAAGTCTTTGGAGGAGGTTATCAGCCTTTTCCAGACCTGCCCTATTTTATTCCTGAAGTGTTTCACCAGCATCTGCAACAATGCTTCTGAACACAATATGTGACGGCCCTTTTGCTCAATTGATTCATTAATATCTCAGATTACATTACTCTTGTTCAACCTGACAGTTTCAGAGACAATTCTATCAGACTTTCAGGGAAAAAAAGGGCAATATGGAAGGGAATATTTGCAATTGTTTTTCTTTGAAGAAAGAGCTCTATTTAGTCGAGCAAGTAATTTGAAACGGCAGAGAATTCAGCATACGTAAGTACATTTAGAAAAATAAAACCCATTTTGCAGTAATGAGAAGTTCTGCAAGCAGGATACAATCTAGCAAAGTCTGTGCTAAGCAGCTCTGCTGGGAATCATGTTTTTATCCTCAAAGAATGTGAATCTTTGGTTCTCTCCTAAATGGAGGAGATGCTGTTACTGAAGAAAGGTCTTTTATAGTAGAGGAGTATTGGGCGCAGTGGGACACAGCACTGACACAACTTTCCTATTCTTATTTGACATTCATGGGTACAGGAATTCCTATTTCTGATGCAAGCTTTACCTCCATGTGTTGTGGTATCACAGCACAGAAAGTGGCTGGAATCTTAATGTAACTCTGAGTCTGTAAGAGCAGCAGGTTTTCAGGTGCAGCATGACAGATCTGATGAACCACCAGCCAATAAAGCTCCTTCAGCGAGCCGAACTGCTCTCTGAGCCCCACAGATTATACCAGCTAAATTAGTGGTCTGGCGTGAACTCAGAACTACATGCCAGGTCTGGTCTGAGCCAGGTTCAGAAGTCTGCTCTATATCCAAAACAGATTTGTTTTTTGTTCAAACAGGAAATTACAGAATGGGGTAAGATTCCTCTTCCAGCACTGAGAACAAGTCTCCAATGACAACATTGCCACTGGTTTCAATGAGCACAGGAACTCAATCTTACCCTTTTGCCAATTAAGATTTCTGCTTGCTTTTTGATTCAATTATAATTAGTCCAGATGCAGGTGAATCACAGGCTGGGATCTACCTCACTTATTGCACATATTGACTATGTCAGTGTCTGAATCTCAGCATACCCAGCTCACTTTAAAGCAGTCGGGAAAACTGAAGACCTTAAAAGTATGATTCATTTGCTCTATTTTAGTTACCTACATAAAGAGGAGCTGAACTATGTATCAAAAGTGCCTACTTGTCCAACTGGAAAAAGAGCCCCAGGTGACTAGTCAGATGAATCTCACTCACAATGTCACATAACAAGTTGTGAATCAAACCTAACATTTTTTTTGCAATGCTTGGAACAATAAAAAAGGAAGTAAAAGGAAGAAAGCTTTCCATTGGGCCCCAGGGCACACATGGCTAAGTACCACCTTTAACAGTAGGAAACAAAAGGCTTTTTTTCTTATTCTTGTCTTACGATTTTTACCATACATATGATGTCATACATAACATGTTCAACTCTCATGTACTTGCCCATTTGCATACTGAAAAAAAGTAAGATCAAGCTAAAATTAATAAAGAGGTGTTCTTAGAAACACCCTTGGCACACACCATTTTTACTCTTGAGAGTGCATACATTCTAGTCAAGACAACTATTGAAGTTACAGTCTCTAAAGAACAGAAGCTTAGTTTCTCCTAGGAAGGTAATGTTAGTTAGAGACAAGCAGATGAAACCAAGTAGTGCAATCCCACCTAAATCTATAAAATTATCAGACCTGGTAACTATTAGTTCTCAAATTATTTGAATTCTGAGGGTACTGTGGTAAGTCTGATGATAATTACTCAGAAGAGTAAAATGGGAGGGATTTCATGGTGGATACTTCACATTAAATTACTAGCATTTAAAAAACACCATTTAAAAATAATCTTGTTTGCATTCAGCTTGTTCGTAAGGTTATTAGATGGATCTCAAGGTGCTCACTTTAAGTGT
This sequence comes from Ramphastos sulfuratus, assembly GCA_013399055.1. NCBI lineage: Eukaryota > Metazoa > Chordata > Aves > Piciformes > Ramphastidae > Ramphastos > Ramphastos sulfuratus. Next base: position 181,280 of record WBNM01013525.1, read on the forward strand.
ACTCTAAGCAGCTGTAATGTGGCTATGGATGTTGTTTAGCTGACACAACATGCCTGTAGTAGAAAATATGTAATTATGTTCTGCACACATTGTGATTGGAGTTATGGGACAGGCTAAGAACTATTTTCTACTCTAGACTCTTGTGGGAACTTGTGCGCCTCTTTTTTTTTTTTAATTTGAATTTTTTAAATTTTTTTTTCTTTTTAAAATTTGTACACATTTTAGCACAGCTTTTATTAATTTCCTAGTTTTCAGAATAGGGAGAAAATTTCACGTGTCTATGTATCCAACCTTTATTACAGCATTAACCATTCCATTATCAGCTCAAAAGCAGGATTTATAGTGCAGGCGCCTGATCCAACAATGACTTCACAGGCTGATTTAGTAGCAATCCCTATTAGTTAGTTGATGTCCTACAGACCCAACTTCATGAGATACATGATGAAAGAAAAAACAAGAACCAACAGCTAAAATCAGATTGAATCCAGGGGTTATTGGCTCCTCTCCACTTGCTTTTATAGTACAGCACCTAGATAGATTTGGCTCACATTAACAATTGCTTCAGCTAGTGTTTATAATTGGTAAGATATTCATGCATTGGATCAGACATCTTTTACATGCATGAGTTTCCTTTATTCCCCACTTACACCTAGGAACAAATTAAGTATTGATATATTTTCTAGGAATTGCATATGTAAAATCCAGGCCACATTTATTTCATAAGTATATAAATCTATAAGCCTAAAACCTTTTGGGAGTTACCAGTTCTTACACCTTAATTACTTTTGAGAGTCACTATGCATCAGTACTGTTTGTATGCTCTGCCTACACTTTAAGGTTCTCCTCTCCAATTAGCCTATTCCACCTGCAAGACGGCATTCAGTCTTCTCCATGCCATGCACCAGTTTGCTTGCTTGCTTGGTAAGAAAACCCCAAACTGGAGGAAAAGCAGGTAATCTCTGAGATCCTGCACACTTTTCCATGGACTTCAGTGTCTCATGGCCTCTGCAGTAGGGATAAAACTAGTAGGTTGATGGAGAAGTTTCTTGGCTAAGGAAGTCAAATGACCACTTGAGCACCAGACAGAAGAGATGGCATCTCAGTAATAAAGAGAGATGGCAAGAGTCAAGGCTGTGGCTCTCCAACTACTGGTATTCAGGAGAACCAGCATGAATCGAAAGGGTATGATAAAGTTATCCTGGATTAATTGTCCAATGTTGATCCAGCTTAGTGCTGCTACTTTTAGAGATATTTCAATTTAATGAAAACAGATATTAAAGTCTTTAGGAAAGTTTCTAATTCCTTGGTGCCCAGTGGTAGCTAACAAAAATTGAAATATCAACATAGAGAGATTTGAATAACCTTAATTCTACCCTGCCCTCAGACCTATAGCCTAATCTTGGCACCTTGGCAACAGGAAATACTGAGTTTAGGGGGAGTTCAGGCCATGTGAGTCTGTTTCCAGACTCCTCTAAGCACCATAAATTTATATTGACCTCTCTGTAGTTTGTTTGCTCTACAATGGGATTTCAATCCAGGTTAGTAAAAAAAAAAAAACATTATCTGGGGTCCCTAAGACAAGTTTGTATGCACACATCCTTACAAGCTTAACACAAACTCGCAGATCTACATCTGGTCAAACAGCAAGACAAACTGTTACTGTTACTTGTCAGTACGTCTGACTTAATTGTAGGATGTTTTAGTACAAAAGCCTTAGAATTAATGAAGCTATCTGGGACATTGATGCAAACACAGCTGAAGTAGAACAGGTTAATTTTCCATGCTGAGAACCAATTAATTAACGTGATGAATTTATCTCACAGCACAAAGTCCTATGTTCTCACAGTTAATCTGCTCCACTGTCATTGCAGACTGATTAAAGCTAGTTCAGGTATTTCTACATCCCATTGAAACCTGTTCCTTAGTCTTGTTTGTTTGTTTGTTTGTTTTGTTTTTTAAATGCAGTGCATATACAAAGGCCACCATTTAAAGAAAGTAACGAAATGACAGGTTGATCAGAAATGATGTAGAATGCAGGAAGTGTTGGATGCACAGGATGACTCACTTTGATATCCTGCTTCCACAGCCAGTAAGCTAAGCACCAGGTTTGGCATCAGGAAGGGCTACAACATCAAATCACTCTGGCACTGAGTACTGCCTTGAGGCCTAGAAATTTTCTTTTCATTTCCTCAGAACATAAGGCATTGCCTGTTTCTTAGGTTTATCTGGGACTTACTTTGCTCTAGCAGAAAATGGCTACAGTCTCACCTTTCCTCATGTACACTATAGTTGAGATGGATTTTAGTATAGACCTTTTTGTTGGTTTCTTTTTTTTTAATGCTTCAACCTCATTGTAAAGGTGACTCCATCATTGTTCTGGTGAATTCAGTGTATAAGTAGATAGTGTCTGATATCATCTGAAGAAAATAGTTTCCTGTGACTACATGTGACCAAAACTGTTGGTTCTGTATCCTTTTTTTCAAGGAAAGACAGGATTCCATCTTCACAGTCTGAAGCTTGGCACCTCCGCTATGGAGGCACATTGTCATGGTAGGCCTAAGCAGGCCAAATTAGGCTTGTACATATCCTGGCTTGCCCAGGCATGCTTTTCTGCTCTCCTTCCTTCTGTTTTGGGGAGAGCAACCGTGGGAAAAGGGACAAAGAACCTGGAGCCACTAAGTCTGGGGTCTGTGGCCTGCCCAGCAACTGCGGTAAACAAGGTGTACACGGTTGCCTTGTGCAAGGCCCATGATCTGCCCAAAAAAGGGTAAAGCAAGCCTATGGCTTCACCCAATATGGCCAAATCTTGGCTAACTGCCATTTGATTGACTATCCTGTGTCCAAAGGCCCATTAGTCTCAGGCTGTATTGGATAAAAGGAGATGAGCAGGGAACACAGTATGCGCTTTGCCATTACAAGGTGTNAACGTGCAGTGGACAGGCTCTTGAAATGAACCCAGAAAGATGCACATCTGTCTCTGTAATCCATCTTCCTACACTTGGTGCAGTTTCACTGACCCAGCTCTTCTCTCTGGTTCCCTGAACAGTGGTTAAGACACTGATGTGAAAGTACAGAATGTCAAGCAAGAAATACTAAATAAAGGAAGCAGACACCAGCAGCTTCATTTCCCCCCTGTCAGGTTTAAAATATCTTTTGATGAATAAGGAGAATGTCTTTTCATGTGAACTAAATATATTACAGGAAATTAAAGAGTGCTGTGAAAATATGAAATCTAGAATTGATATTCAATCATTACATCTTTTTTTAATGACAGTTTTAGTTCTGATTTAAGCTAAAAACCTCAAAGTAAACTTAAACAACATTTCCAGAGTGTATATTGGTTGGTGTATATATAGACAGTGTTACATGAATGTTCTTAGCTCTTTGCATGCAGCTAGTCAATAGATAGCATACCAGTGGGTAGTACTCCAGAATACATCTGCTTGGTATGCCGATATCATGGAGTCAGGAAGTATTCATTTAGCAGCTTCAACTGCATAGATTTTTCACAAGGCCTTAGATGTGAGCAGCCATAAATTATTTAACTGTTTTTAACATGCATCCTCAATTACTTACAGGCAGGTTTGTACATGGGAGTGAGCAGGTGTGTATGTATCTGAATTTGTTTGTGACTATCCTACAGATATTGGTTTGCTACTTCTAGAATATAGAACTGCTAGAAAATTTGAACTAGCCTGATCATCACCCTGATCCTAAAGAGGATTTCTCAAAATGCTGAAAGAAATCTAGCAAGTCAATTTACTATGCTTCTGAAGTGTTTCTATTCTTCATTAAAAATAAATAAATTAAAAAAATATATATATATATATATACACAAAATGAGAAAGAGAGAGAGATACAGAAAGAAAAACTCTGATTAGGGGAGTGATGCCTAGAAAGGGACATTTGGGAAACTTAACAAAAAAAGTATGAAAGGAAAGTAAGAGCTGGATCTTATGATTAGAGAAATTATTGGCAACACTCTCAATGACTTTAATAGTGAAAGATCAGAGCTCAAAGCTTGAGCCTGAGAGAGGAAGAGAAGAAATAAGTCTATAATGAAAGAAAGTAGCACAGAGAAATGGTGACAGTCAGACAGCAAAGCCCACAGCCAAACACTTTCATGTAAAAAGCTCCCTGCTTCAATGACCTACACATTCCTGACGTCTGGTAATTTCCCTCTTTGGAGAAGACAGCCCCAAATACACTGTCACTATATACTAAACTCAATATATTCAAAGCTGGTGATTATTTTTCTTTGATGTTTTTCCTTTTTTCCATTAAAAAAACAAACAAACAAAAAAACCCACACAAAAAACCCCAACAGTCTATCTGCTGTCAGCTCAGGAATTTTTTCTCCACCACTTCTGAGTCTCTGGTGCGTAAAAGAAGCCTTAAAGAACAATTTAAAGAGAGATCTTACAACTGTAAAAAAAAAAAAAATCTTGACATTGTAATAGCTTGGAATACAGATGGCAAATTGAGGTGCCCTTTAGCTAATGCTGTAGTTTCATGTGCTTTCCAACAGACAGAGATGTACAGGGGAAAGCTGCTAGAGCAATGAAAGGCTTGTAAGCAGACAAGATTTAGTTAAGGTTCTATTAGGAGAAAAATTAGTTTTGAATTTTACCATGGCAGTTTTGAAGGCCTGGGGCTTTACTCCTGCAAAGACTTTACTGAGCTATTTGTGCTGGATATTGCAACACCACACATTGCTCCCTGTTCACAATTCTTTTCCAATTGAGATTTTTGAAAATTGAAAAATATACGGCATATGATTCACCTCCCATTGATCAGCTGAACTGAACTAGGCTGCAGAGCTTGTTAGGATCTAATCCTTTGGGGGAGTTAAATTTTAACAGACTGCTGGGGCTATTTTTGGTTTGTCATGTGCAAACTGACGCTAATCTCATTGGTGCTCACTGAGAAGGCAGAAAGGATGATGGCTGTGCTACAGTTGGTGGTGAAAGGTTATTCTTAATTTTGATCTGGCAAACGAGTTATCAGCCATCATGAATGACAAGATTCCTTCTCCCACTCAGCCAGCGATGAGCAGACTTTCAAACACCCTATCTTAAGAAAGCATAATTACAAAGTCTTTTCAAAGTCAAGGTTAAAAACCTCAGATGCTTCATCGCCCCTCGGAAAGCGAATACAAAATTGCGTCTCTCTCCTTCCTCGCTGCCATCACCAACTATTTCTAAAAAAGTATCTGCAGTTGTTCTAGGAGGCAACTGACAGTTAAAGACTAGGAGGAATGTTTTACCTTTGACTGGAAAATGAGGTTTGTGGGTATTTTTGGCTAAATTGGGCTCTGGAGATGGAGGTCTTTATGACTACTTAAGAATGAATGAGGCTAGTGGGTGCTGAAAAAAGCTACTCATGACTGGAAATTACTTTATTTTAATTTAGAATGAAGTGACTAAACAAAGAAGAAAAGTGGGGATCATTTCCTGGATTTGTGGGATGGAACACCAGTGAAAACTAACAGAATAAATTTTTCCATCAATATAAGCACTGATTTGAAACTGAGGCTGTTTTCAAAGCTAAAATCAATCTGAGGGGAAAATAAATCACAAATGATTTCCTAAATAAATCCTTTCACTCACCCTCAAGGAAATGTTAAAAGAAACGTGCAAGAGGATTGTTCAATCTAATTATATAATGTGAGCAAAACTCTGAATAATAGCTGCAGCATGAAGATGGCATTAATGTTAACTCTTCAGCACGGGCATCAATGTCTGATGACTATCATTCATCAAAACCACTTTGTTGCACATGTGAAACCCTGTTGCTAAGGGGACCTGAAAACTATTTAAAGCAGAAAGTAGCAGACATCTTTCTGCATGCTCAGTGTTATGATGTTTCTGTAATTCTATTAAGTTTAATGCAAAAATTTATGACAAGAAGTATCACCTAAGTTGAGTAAGGTGTATACTGTCTTGCACAAGACAAAATAACAGTACAGAGGAAACAGCAGCAGCAGATATATCTACATTCAGAATAAACCACTGGTTTCTATATAGCCTGATGTTGAAATAGTTGCATTTATTCTATATGTCCATCTTCAAACTGTTTTAAACACTATTGCTGATGAAGACCTACCAAACACCTGTATGGTGCATGTCTGCTGCTTTTCACATCCTGGCCAATATAGCATCATAGAATTATTTTGGTTGGAAAAGACCTCTAAGACCATCAAGTCCAACCATCAACCTAAAAACAAGTATGAGATAGAACATTAGCTAACTTGTCCAATTTTATAGAGTTTACCTGCTGATGACAAAGAAAAAACCTAAAGGAACAATCAAAATTGTAGGAAAGTATCATCCCACACAAATACATGTCAGGAGCTTTGCAGTTACACTTCTCTGTCTTATAAGATACTGTCCACACAATTCAAGATAAGACAATTGAAAGAATCTGCCTGGCTTTAATTAGATTTCTTAAAATGGTGTGGGTTTTTTACTTTCTGGTGTCAGTCTGATGTCTGTCTGTAAGCACTTTTAAAGCATGAGGTCTCAATAATTTATTTTTGCAGGCAGGGAGCTGAGCTGTAACTTCAGGTATAGTCTCTTAGCATAGTCTTACATCTCTCTTGCTATTTGCCTTAATTTGAAACACTCCACAGAGGCAGCACCCAAAACAGCAGTCTCACTTAAGGTGAACATTTCTATCAGGAGGCTTCTGTTGGAACTGTGTTAATAATAATCCAAGAGATTAATTCTGGTGTCTTCATAATTCTCCTGTGTGATGCCAGATCATACCTAATGCTGCTTTCCTTGAATTACACAGGTAACACCAGCACACAGCACAAATTCAGAGTTCAGGTGAAAGGCAAGACTTCAGGAAGTACAAATTTAAAAAAGATACAAGGCCAATATTTCCTAGGAATATCAAGGAGCCACTGGGATGGAGCCACTCCCAGCCACTGGGAGGTGTAAAAGCTTGTTGAGACAGTCCTGAAGTGTGAGGTTGGTACTGTAATCAAAAAAAAAAAAANAAAAAAAAAAAAAAAAAAAAAAAAAAAAAAAAAGAGGGGTGTGTAGGTGTGTGTCTGTGCAATGTTCTTAACACACAATGTCTCAGCAATTTCCTTTGCAGGACATATTATTCAATCTGGAGCCAGGTTACAGTCTTGGAATGTGAATTACCTTGCACTAATCCTATCAATACCAAACACACGGAGGTGCTTTTGCAGAATAACAGATCTCTTTATACAGCCTAAACTGAAACTGTCCTTTGCTTTCCAGTACTTATCACTTCAGTGCTTGATTACAGTCAAAAGCAGGAATTGAGCAGGAGATGAATGTTATCTGGTAACAAACAACTACAGTGGATTTTCTAATGGTGCTGCTAATAACTCATTAATTACAAATGAAACCCTGCAATGAAACAAGCCACTGTCTGACAGCATGAGATCTGCCTCTGCTGAGAGCAAGAACCTCTTCCTGCACTCTCCTTGAATGTCATACAGCCCAAGTGGTGTCTGCCAGCACTGTCCATTTTTCCATTTTGATGACCACAGCTGCTATTAATATACCTATCACACTTCTAGGAGCCCTTACCATTCTGAGACATGGAGTGAAAATCATCTGTGGTACAAGAAACTTGGTACATCAGACCAGGCAGAGATACTTTTGGCTATCCAGGATCACATCAAGGATTGCTACCCTTGGATGCCATCACGTTTTGAGTCCTAAACTCTCTTCACCCCACTGAAGCTAGTAAATGATTTTGACATTATGAAAACAAAGGTAAAGCAATTTCATCTAGTGCACGGTGGCTGCTATGACCTTGATGAAGAAATAAGAACAGGATTCTGAGAGCTGTGATTTGCTCCTTCTCCTCTTCTCAATGAGAGCATGGGACTCACTCATGTTGGTGACCAGGTCCCCACGAATTCCAGTCCATAGCAGAACTTTTGACACAGCAAGGCAGAATAGGCTTTGCAAGGCAATAACCCACATTTTTAATTTTGTTCCTCTGCCATGTTTTTCTATTCCTTGGCAATTCCAGTTACTTGTTATGTGTTGCTCTAGCAGTCTCCTAGCCTGCATCTGTTGGTCAGTTTCTCTCAATCACCTTAGCTGTGACTTTGTTCAGACATGGCTGAGCATAATAAAATTGTATCCCATGAAAGTATCATAGAATCATAGAACGGTAAGGTTGGAAGGAGACTTCAAGGATCATCTAGTTCCAACCCCCTGCCATAGGCAGGGACACCTTCCACTAGCACAGGTTACTCAAGGCCTCATCCAACCTGGCCTTGAACACCTCCAGGGAGGGAGCAGCCACAACCTCCTTAGTCTGTAAATCTGTATCAAGTTTTTAGGGTTTATTTTACCTTATCTTTACACTGCAGACCAAGTAGTAATTTTAATACATGAGCGAACACACAGATTCAACATACCAAAGGAGATCAAATTCTCCTGGTATACATGCAAAAGACAATTAATGGTTTTGCCTCTAAGGCTTGGCTGTGCCATAAGATTTTGAAATTTATCTTGTAACTGGCCACTGCTGCTTTTTCACCTTGTTACTTGTTCCTTCCCACCCTGAAGACACAGTACTTTACTATAAAGAGATTCAGAGCTTGCCCTAGAAAAAACAAAAACCGTTTTTACTGTGGGGGAAAAAGAGCCAAGATATATATTTAGCAACTCCTTTCTCACTTTAGTAAAACAGAGCGACTACCTTCAAAGTACCAAAATTAATCCTTCCCGATATGCTTTAAATATTTATCCGTTCACCTCCCATTTTAAAATACAGCCTTCTGGCTCTGAGCTATTAAATACTTAAAAGGATGAAGTCTACCCTCACCTACCAGTTCTCTTGAGATAATCGCTGTTCCAATCCTACTGGGGAAGATAACACTGTCTGCAATCTTGAGTGGACTAAGATTCAGACTCTATAATGTGCAACTTTCCTCCCTCTTCAAGTTACGGTATTTTATCGACTTTCAGTGGCAGCCAGATGAAGAGGCTGAATGCCTGTATATCTCATTTCAGGCTAAATCCAAGAATGTATAGCAAGTGAAGGCCTAATACATTAATAAATAATAGCTGTGCAGGGAATGTAGGAATTCAACACCTTTTGCAACTGCTTGCAAGGTTAACAGAAGTGTCACCAGGCAGCCCACAATGAGCCGCTCACTCTGTCAGTCTGGAGGACCAAGGGCACAGAGTAGCTGTGATGAAATGAATAGTGTTCCCTGATGACAGAAATTCATCCTTTGTTAATAAAATTTTATGGCTGAAACGGGTGATTTAAAGGCATTTTTGATGCCCTGTGCTTCTCTCAGGGAGGCACCAGAAGTGTGGTAATGGTAAGCCAGCAGGAGCCAAGTAAACGTCAAAGTGAAATCCTTCGAAGCTGTCGCTTGCAGTGATGGATAGGATCCAAGAGGTGATGCAGCTGGACCTGACTTGGCTCTTTCAGACAGTACAGGGTGATATGTGATACTTGGCAAAACCAAGAGTCCCCAAACCCAACAACCCAAAATAAATTGTAACTGTGCTCAAAATCCATTCCTAAAACTGCAAAGGCCAAGAGATTTAAAATGCAGACATTCGTTTCCCAGTCTCACCTCTATTTTTTGGTTCAGCCATCTGTTGCTCCCCCGCTTACCTCAGGGAGAGTTCAGCTCTCCAGAGCCATGGCAGCTGTCTATGCTTGGTGCAGCTCTGCTTTGGTCTGCTGGGAGGCACCGCAGCCAAGAGGACACACTGCCTCAGGACAGCCTATAAGAAGAGGCTGGGGTTGCACAGTGCTGGACACAGCTGGTCCCAGGACAGTTCCAGTAAACCCACCACAGGACACAGCTGAGCCCTTCATCCAAGCTGGGGACACCAGTGGGAAAACAGGTTTGAGAAAGGGCCAGAGGTGATACAGGCCAAGGAGGGAACAACAGCAGATGGACCAGAGGCAGAAGGAGGGCAGAAGGTGCTGCAGGCCCAGAGCAGGGGTCCCTTGCAGCCCTAGAGAGACCCCACTGGAGCAAACACCCACCCTGCAGCCCGGGAAGGGCCCCAGGCTACAGCAGGGGCACACTACCTGCAGCACCTGGGGCTGTGGAAAGCCCAGGGCAGAGTGGGTTTTCCCTGAAGGGCTGCAACCTGGGGAAGAGCTGGTGCTGAAACACGGAGAGCTGTAAGGAGAGAGAAGCGGTCAGAGGGGCTGTGATGAGCTGACCACAACCTCCATCCCTACTTCTGTGCTGCTAGTTGTGAAGAGGAAGTGCTTTCAGGGACACATTTCCCTTTGAAAGTTTCAGGCAACCATCACTGGAGGATCCCATTGCCCTCAGTGGACCAAATATCAGTTTATATATTCTGGATGTTTTAACATTTTCTTTATTACTTAATCCAAATTTAATAAAATACTTGCACTTTCATTCTAGCACTTTTGTTTTGTTAGTATCTTTATATCTTTCTAGAGTTAATATTAACATCCTCTATCTAGCCGAGAGTCCAGAAGGTATCTGATTCTCAGTGAACAACAATTAGTGTTGTTTACACTCTACTGGACACTGTCTGAGATATTTTTGTGTTCATCACCTTAAAAAAATAAGAAATATTATTTCAAAGTTGTAGCTGTAACCCAATTATACTCCATGTCAGAGCAGAACAAAAGCAAATGTGATTTTAGCTTCAAGCCTGCCAGCATTGTTCCGTGCTTCAGTGATTTTTGTATCCTCTAAGTCAGCAGTATTTAAATTTCTCTGTAAATTATTCCTGGTAGTTTATTCGTATCTTAACAGCTGGATTGTGGTATTATGCCCTACACTGTATCAGCACAGGGTAAGCAACATGGAGCCAATGTGCCGCAGAGATCTTTTACTGAATTATGGCTGACTTAGGCAGAATTTATTTTGGGATGACGCACTGAGTGGAAAACCCATGCCCAGTGCCAATCTAACAGGAGGAAGAAAGCAGCCACTGCCTAGTGTATATATGGGACAGGAACAAAATCATGGTGAGAAAAAACCCAGTAGTCTAGCCTGCCAAAATTCAGACTAGAAGTCTAAGTGAACCCTTAAGCCAAAGCAATCAATGCATCATTGCATAACAAGATGCTGGGCATGTTACCGAGTTATGCATACATCCACAACCCTCTACAGCTGTGAAATAAACATATTACCTTAGAGAAGGAACTTCTCAACCATAGAATTATCAATGACTGCAGCCGTAGGTTTGCCTTTGGTAATAGCTTTGGCTAGGTTGGTAATTATGGTAATGATCTTTATTGTACTGCTGTTTAAGCAGTGACTTCAGTGTCAGTCTCCAGGGTAATGTCTGGGTAGATCCGTTTGTAATTGTTCATAATCTAGGGAAGAGGCACAGTGACAAGTATTTTCTGGATAGACCATTGAAGAGTATTTAAAATTTTTACCATTGATATATATAAAAAACTTCCCTGTAGCCACCAAAGGAAATCCGTCCAGTGGCAGTGAAAAATTTTCTGTTCTTAGTACAGGTTCACTGCTTTAGCCTCAGTTTTCTCATCTGTGAAATAGAAACCACATTTTATCTACATTTCAGAATGAGTAAATATTTGTAGCTTCGGCAATTTAATAATAAATCAAGAAACATTAAAATGTTGTTTCTATTGTTGTTTTGTTGTTGTGATCAATATAGGGTATCTCTGAAAAACTCCTAACAGACCATGGCAATAGAGAAACCCTCCTAAGGAAGTTGCTGGAAATGTGGAAAAACTGAATCCAACAGCGTCTATTTCCCTTTTACACTGAACTCACAAACTGCTTACAATCATTCTCTACATTCACCAGCCCAGTGAAATTCTCTCCATGGTACCTGTAGAAGCTCTCTGGGATATTCTCAGCAGCTGAGCATACGGGCTGAGAGTTTGTGCTTCAGCTCAAGGGCACCATGCGCAGAGATAAGGGGCTGTGAGACTCTGCACCAGCTGTAGCAAAACATTGTGCAAGCAACTCCCCATCTGCCTGTTCTGGTGTGTATTTAGCAGCAGCAGAATGGTATCTTCTGGGTACTACTTTCCAGCTGTATTCTGACTCACTCCCTGACCCTGGACAAGTCAAGTTAACCTCTATTTGCCATTTTATGCCTGTGTTAACAGGATGTGGCATTTACCCTGCCCTTCTGGGTGTTGCAAAGCTTTAGTAATGTATAGTTGTCAACTGCTTTGGGATCTTTAGACAAAAAGTGCTAAAGGATCATTATTAATATTTATGAGCAAGTAAAACCAATAACATAATGCTTGCGAGTTGAACACAGCCACATGCACTTTGTGGAGCACAGGTTTACAGCATTGGACCACTGGGCTTATTTCTCTTGACTTGAGACGAGCATGGCTATGTCATTTGAAAAGGACTGCATTTAGTATTAGTTGTGTTTGAAAAAAACAAAACAAAACATGATCTTGATGCCCATGGTACCCCAAATGTTGCCCAAATTGATGGATGAAACATCTTGCAGAGGCACCTAAAGACCTTGAACCTCATGCCCTCCAGATCGTGTATGTCTGCACACATCCACAAAGCTGGCATATCCTTCTGTTTGATAAAACCCTAATGAGGTATCTGCAATTGGGCTTACATATGGGTAGATATCCATTGTCGTGTTAGGGTCTTTTTCTGGTCCATGACCCCATGTAAGCATCCTCTGTCAAATGATGACAACTTATTGCAAAATACGCTTTTGAAGCAACTACCATTTCTCCCAATGCCTAAAGTAATTTTTGTCACTCAACAGAACATTTGATTGTATTCATGTCACAGAGGATATTGAACCTGAGGTAGGCTGATGTGTTAGCATCCAGTCTCGTGTCTGCACTGCTCTTGCAAATGGCAACATCAGTGAGCGCCTTGCTAGGACAGGTTGTCTGGTCTGTGGCTCACTCCTAAGACACAGACCCTTGGAAAATGTGAGTGCAGGTGATGGTCAGATGGTCTGTCTCTATCTGTTTCACAGGACAACTCTGCATTACATAATCCCTTAGCTTTTCTCTCATCCTTTACAGCAAGTCTATCTTTCTTTGATCTGAAACATTGTTAGTCTAATTTTTATTATGTTAATAGGAGTACTGTTTTCACAAAATTTTGTACATAATTCAGTTCTGCTTAATGACTGAATCCGTGGCCTGGAGCAAGTTACTTAAAGGGATAATTTTCAGACGTTTTGATTCTAGCTCCATAGAGCAAATTTCTACATGACTGTGAGAGAACTAAGTTCCCTCAATAGTCTTATTCAGTAATGGAAACTGACTGAAATAAGAAAGGGATTTCTTTCAAGAAATCAGTCACAGAGAGATATCTGTAAGAGTTGCTTGACCAAGCAAGGAGAGATGTGCTCCTGTTGGCTTCAGGAGAATTGTCACTCTGCCCTTCACAATGAGTTTCAGAGCTACAGCTGCTAGGTACAACTAGGCTATTTGCCTCTGTAGCCCTTCTTTATGCCTAGGAACCTTCCTTAAATAGGGTAGAAACAAAGAAGATGGCAAACATCAAAACCAGGCTGTTGCAACCAGGGAAAAAAACCTTCCAATCCATTGGGCTGAAAGATAACTCCCTGTGCTTTTTAGAGTCTAGTCACGTTCTCTAATTGCTCTGGTGATTTGTGCTTAATCACAGCCATTCTCCTTTGCTACCCATTCCCCTTCCCTGTCTGGCCCTGGGATGAAGTCACAGGCTAAATTTGTATTGATGACAGTCAATGACATAGTCAGTGTTTTGGTTTTCCTGCAACTGTGGCAGATCTATATTTTTATTGCAGGGTAGGGAAGGGAAAAATCTTCATTATTTTAAAGGCAACTAACTCCTTTCCATCATGATGGATGATAAAACATGAAGAAACATGTTTTTTTAGAATCTCCAAACTAGAGTGGAACATTAGTGAGAGACATTTCTGAATGTAGAGTATAATGAGCTTTAGAGATTTATAGGAACCCATAGTCCATTCCCCCCTCTCTTCATGACACTCCCTTTTCAATCTAATTAAGCATAAAGAAAATGACATGCAACTTCAGGATGATGTAATGCATCTGTGTAATTGAGCACTGCATTGTCAAAGACCATTCAGTGTAATGTTATGCATATTTGATGGAACAATTTCCACTATTAATATTCACTGAGGATTCCTAAAATTAACTGTAATTACTGAGGGAAAGGGCCTAGATATGACTGAGCACAGCTCAAAGAAAACATCTGCTCAGTGCAGTGTGGTGGGCAAAATGACAAGGATGATGTTAGGCTGCATTAGGAAAGGGCAATGTAACAAAATATGAAAAGAGGCAATTGGAAAAGAGAGATGAAATAATGAATGGCTTCAAATTAAAACTTAGATACAAATTCTACTACTGACCCCTGGAAATGGGAAAGCTGCAGGATATTCACCCACAGTTACCTGCCTCTTTGAGACTGCAGAAATACTAAAGCAAGACAAATCTGCATTTTTATCCCAGAAAAGTGTGACTTATGATAAGAAGGTTATCTTATGGACAAAGTCATGTGTCACTATATATAATTGTACTGAAAATCAGAGTCCTAAACACATCTCACACAAAGGAGGAGTGTGAGGAACTGCAGCAGGGTCCTTCATTTATTACAAGGAGCCACACAGAAACACTGATTCATTAACAGACAAGGTCAAAACATGGCATAGAAAAGCTTTTTGTTTGTCTCCTGCAAGCTTGCAAAGATCTTGCTGATTTACCTAATGTTTCAAAGTTTGACATCTCTAATAAAACAATTTTTCAAGTGAATAAATGCTTTAAAAAGGTTCTAAAAAGCACTTAGTTAACTAAGTCATATTTTCAGTTATTGTTGCTGTTCTCTTTCTATCATTAAGGAACAGGACTCCTCATCAACTGTGATCAATCAGTAGCCAGGAAGAATGCAGCTTGCTCATTCTGCTATATTACCGTGAGCCTCATAATAGGCAGCTTGCTTTAAACTATGTTCCCAAACTATGCTGTAATCTTGGTACATTTCATTCCCTATGTACTTCCATTTTGGAGATGACAGATCAGATTCATGTGTGTGGAGAGTGCCTACATATCCTTTGGTTGAGAACTGAATTCTAATACGTTCACTTCTCAGCTGGTCTCATACACCCTACAGGTCGAGTTATGGAGTAAAATACAAATCATTATGAATAGATTAATCAGGCCATAAATGTTCAAAGCCATATGAAATGGCTATACAGTGTCATATAAGGCTATATTAAGCCATTATTGTAACTACTAGCACCCAACTAGATGCACCAGTTGTACTTTATTCTAGCTTGAACCTCAGAGAGATGCAGTGTTTTGTGAAGACCTAAAAGTAGCCTTTGAAGCTTTGTCTGAAACTTACACAGAGAACCTCCTTTTTTTCCCCTCTTTAGTAGCAAAACATCTGCCTTTACCTTGATGGTACTAGGATTTTTCAGTCTGAGAGGTTATGGGATTAAAAGACCAGTATGTGGTGAGGCAGATTACTGGAATGTAAAGTATCTGAGGGAAATCAATCCCTTGGGTCATTACAGAACTGCTGTTGTGGGGCATCATATAACCCTGTGTAAAAGCACATCAGACTCCATCTCCATTGCTGTTTGCCCCTCCTCTGGTGATTCTAATGGGAAAGTGGCACCGAATCTCATTCAACTTGTCATAACCCTTCTTTTGTTTTTAGCCTAAAATGTTCATGGGCAATATATTCACATTTGGTTCTGCCGACTCTGTCCTGTCTGCTTAATAACTGTTTCTGCCTCTCCAGTCACCACACACTGATGTAGACAGACAGCATATATTTTTGCAGCCCCCACTTTGCTGAAGTTAAACAAGCTGACTCAGTTTGTCTTTCTTCATAAGAAAATAATCTCTCTGTTTGGTTCATTATCCTGTGGCACACCTCTGAAACTGAACTAGTTTGAATTTTTCTGCTTTGACTATGGGTGGTCAGAATTGTACATAGATATGGGCTGTAGCTTTCTCAGTCTTCTGTCTTCCAGAATTTTTTTAATTGACCTTGGGACCCTTTTTAAGTGGCTTAAGTCCTCTGGGAAATGAAGCTGATTTTCTGATCTGTCCTTTGTTCAGTCCCTATAAGTGGTCTGTAGATCTCCAATAAAACCACACAGACTTGCAGTGTTTCAGATCTTAGTATCAGCAATAGCTTGCTTCAATATTTACTCCTCTCCAGTGGCAAAAAACTTCTGATGCATCCTGTAAGTGCATTTGTCCTTTCACAGTCACATTATATTTTCTGTTTACCTCTTTAAAAGAAAGAAACTCTTACAGCTCTGCATGCTGCTGAGGCCAGACTGCCAGCTGGTTTCTGCACACATCACCTTCTCAGCATCTGACTACAGGTAACATGCTGACTATTCCACATACACATGCTGTCACTCAGTTTGATAGATTTACTAAAAACACTCCTATGACAATCAGCATGCCAGTTTTTCAGGACTCTGGGACAAAGGGTGTAATTATCTACTGAGAAATCCGTGTTTTCTTTGAGACTTGTTTTCGTATTGGATATAGTAATTTCCTTTTTTATATATTAACTTGTAATTTTTTGGCTTGTACCCAAATAAAATTTGCTCTGTGCCTTACTTCTCCTGCATTTCTGTTCTTACTCTCTTTTTATTTCTATAAAACCTTCTCTGCTTGCTGTCTATTTCTTTTGCAGTGTTTGTTGATTTTGCAATTAGCTTATGATGTCTTCACTTCCTGTAAAGACATTACTTTTCTTGCTCAATGTTTTATTCCTTTACACTTAATATATACTTAATGTGGACAGTTTAAATAGTTTTGACTTTGTTTTGGTCAGCCCTCCCTGCCATATTTCTTTGCTTTCTTCTGGTTCAAATTCTTCATATCTAGTTTCACTCTTGGCTAAAGAAATGTGAAGTTTACACCACATTCATAGGCTGAGGTCTCCAATCTCAATGGCTTCAGTAAGCCAGATACTCCTTTTAGAATCATAGAATATTTTCTTTGCAACAATGTGGGAACAGATCTACTTTCATTTATTCCAAATTTAATCATTGTAACTCACTTGATTTAACAGCATTTTAAAAAGAAAATAAAAATGCTAATCCCCCTAGCCTTTAACATTGACCTCACTGTTTACAAGCTGTTTATTTGGTGAAGAAATATGTCAACTACACATGCAGGACTAGCCTGAACTGCTTGTTTTTAACTACAGCTCCCCTTCACATTATCACTAAGGGTATCAAAATCTTCTTCGTGACTTCAGGAGTTTTCGCTTCTTTAATAACTTCACTGAACTCTGTATATAATTAAGATGGATCTACCCAAGGTGTCTCATGACATGTTGCTATGTGATGCCCCTTGTATTGTGGAAAAAGCAGGTCTAGGTCCGCAGCTGATTTACAAATGAAGGCAGCATCTCCAGCCCAGTGCTAAACTGCCATTCCAGGAGCATGGCTGAGTTTGACTTCTCTTTACTTTTTCTTGACTAATTCAGATATTCATCTGCTTGCAGTAAAATACCTTATCCTTGGTTACCTAACTCTCCACACCATATCATGGTCACAGGGCCTCACTCAAGCTGTGAATTCATCTGGTCTGGTGTGTGTTGAAGAGTATACTCTAAGGGTCCTTTCTGGGTCGGTCACTCTGTGCTCATGGATGGGTTAAGTAAGAAATCAGAGTTTGGCACAAAGGGATAGCTGCATAGAACCAGAAGTAGAACTTGGGAGGTCTCAGCAAATGATAATATGAGAAGAGGTAATTTTCTTGTAGCACCTCAAAGCTGGCAGGTTATTAGGGACTTGTTAGGAAGCATAATTGTCATTTTTGTCTCTATTCCAAATTGAAACGGATCATCAGTAATAATTCAGTGATGAAGAGAGTCACAGAATTGCTGCCTTCAGAGTGCATTAGATATTAATTTTAATTTAAGTTTTCCTCAGGGATTGTTCTAGTTTCCTTGGATTTAATCTGAGGTTGAGAATCAGGACTTGTGGACTCTAGCAGTTACTGACAGTGAGTCAAGTATTTTTCTTTGAAAACTCACTGAGGCTAAACTATCCATTAAATAAATTACCCAAAGTTTTCAGATTATTAACTGCATGGTGGTACAAAGGACAGACAGTTTTACTTCCTACTTGATTCTTCTGTACTGAAAATATTATTCTGGATTTTCATTTCCAGAAATTTGTTTAAAAAAAAAAAAAAGCAGCTAAAATTTTATTTCTTACTAAAAAAATCTATGCTCTGGCAAAACAAAATTCAGAGTTCTTTCATATGAGCCTCTTAGTCATGACATGAGTTGTTTACACTAGTTTGTCAGAAGGGTGTTTTCTTGACTGAAAAATAAAGAAATTCAAGTAAGAGTTACCATCTAAAGAGTAAATAACAAAAGGTATGCACTACTTCATTTTGGCATATTCAGTAGCTCTGGTGAAAGCTCCTTAATGCTGTACGAAAAGAGCAAGTCATGCTAAATCCAAGAGAGGATTTTTATACATCTACCCTAGCACCTAAAGCACATCAGCTCTGTTCTAGTTTAGAAATAAAATGGTTCTCTGTTAAATCACATTGCTTGTAATTGCTGACCTTTCTTTAAAATGTAATGTACTAACCTTCCAGCATCCCCTGTACTCAGCACTGGTCAGGCCACACCTTGAGTCTTGTGTCCAGTTCTGAGCCCTTCAATTTAAGAGAAATGTTGAGGTACTGGAACATGTCCAGAGAAGGGCAACAAAGCTGATGAGAGGCCTGGAGCACAGCCCTGTGAGGAGAGGCTGAGGGAGCTGAGGTGTGTAGCCAGGAGAAGAGGAGGCTCAGGGGTGACCTTATTGCTGTCTACAGCTACCTGAAAAGAGGTTGTAGCCAGGTGGGGGTTGGTCTCTTCTCCTAGGCAACCAGCAACAGAATGAGGGGACACAGTCTCAAGTTGTGCCAGGGGTGGTACAGGAGATATAGGAGGAAGTTCTTCACAGAGAGAGTGATTGGCATTGGAATGGGCTGCCCAGGGAGGTGGTGGAGTCACCATCCCTGGAGGTGTCCAAGAAAAGCCTGGATGAGGCACTTAGTGCCATAGCTTAGTTGATTGGATAAGGCTGGGTGACAGGTTGGACTGGATGAGCTTGGAGGTCTCTTCCAACATGGTTGATTCTATGATTCTATAAGAGGTTCTCCCATTTACACATCACGATCCCCTTTCAACCTATTTCCTTAATGGAAACAGACTTTTGTGCAAATCTAAGGATCAAATCACTCCTCTGAACTTGCCCATGGTATTCTCAATCACAGCACTCTTTATCCAGTTGATGACATCTACTTCCCTTTCGGGAAGAAATGCTGAAAGGTGTTAGATGGCTTAGGATAACTGGAATGTCTTTTCTGTTGTAGGTTATTTTGACAGAACAAGGATGGGAGGAGACCATACGACATCTTTTCTAGCAGACCTGTGAGGACGGTAATTTTCAAGTCAAGGTAGGAGGTGAGGATTAAATTGAAGGGGATGAAAAGGCAGCAACCTCTTTCTCTGATATATCTTCTTGCAAGAATTGTTGTCTACAATTTGAGAAGCAAAAATCTTTCTCCTTTACCATTTTTTCAGGTGAACTGCATGGCCTACACAATAGTCTGAAAGAGACATATCAAACAAATATCCTGCTAGCTCAGACCAGTGGTACATCCAGGTGTTCTGCTTCCAGAAATAGCAGTAGGATATGCTGTGTAGGAGCAATATTAAGAGTGCAAAACATTTTTCATTCTATTCTCTGCACTCTTCCACCATACAACTGCTGTATTAGCAATGTTGATCTCACAATTCTGACAGTATCTATCTAAATTCCAACTCTAATAAGAAATCCAAAAATTTTATCTTGCTAGCTCAGTGATGATTTTATTATAAGTAAAATGCAATCTGAGCATGAAAACTGGATGGATGTTCAAACTGAGACTGGGAAGGAAAAAAAGTGGCATATCTAAATGTTTGCTGAGAAGAGAAAGAGAAAGGTCAGTAGACAACAGTGAGAATGTCAGAATGTCAAGGGAGAAAGGAGCTGACTCGCAGTTGAGACTCATGTTTTGGGCCATAATCCTGATGAAGTCTGATTGAAGAATAAACAAAAGATTTGAGATCCCAGCTGCTACAGACACAGCAAGGCTGAAGGGTTTGGACTGCATAAACCACATCATAATAATTGCATGACAGATAGCATATTTTTTTTGTGGCCTCTGAGGTTCCCTTGAAATAGGAAAAGAATGAAAACAGAGCATGGTGCTGGAGGCCACTCTCTGCTTCGTCTCTGGAGACAGGGTAAGCCTTGTACTTGCTTCAAGTCAATCTAAATGCCACCACATAAAGCTGCCCAGCCTGGGGCGGGGCTAATTCTGAAACTACACCAATGTGCCTAGTCCCCTGGTATGTCAGATGCTTACATTTCCTATTAACATTAGTGAAGATCTAAGACACTTGCACAGACATGCTTATTATTTAAACTGCCATGGAGCAGCTTCTACATGTCCTACTTATCATCCCATGCTGGCACTTTGCAGGGTCCCAGACTGCACTAGATTTCTATATGTAAATAAACTGATAACTCTTTTCCAGCCTACCCACCCCCCCAACATATATTCCCTCATTCATAAAATGAAGACTGCATGTTGCCATCTTGCACTCTTTTTTAATATCAAGTTTTGACAAACTCGGTCTCCTGAAAACTGAAAAATTGTGGGTTCAGTAGCTGCTGACAAATCCTTAGCTGGGTAATGCCTTGATGGTATAGATGCTCTCAGTCTGCCTAATATCTGCATAAGCATGGGTTGAAATCATATATGTGTGCGTGTGTTTGTGCTCTTAATGAGCTCCTGGAGTTCAAATTCCTTTACCCTTACTTTCAAATCCAGTGCATGACCTCTAATTTCTGTTTGTAAAGGATGTTCCAGACTCTGGTTTCTATTCAAGAAAGCTTAAAAAATTCATCCACCCAGAAGTACCAGTCTTCTTTCTGTAAACAATAATTTAATTACATTATTTCTTGAGCTTGTCATAGCATGCCATTCTGCAAACCTCCTCATGTTATTGTCCTGGTATAAATACATCCTCAGCCCATTTGCTCGAATCTGACTGTTGGCAATCACAGCAGGAGCTGGAAAATAATGAATTTGATCACGCAGAAGGTAAAGAGTCTAACCTAGCTTACAGAGAGACTTTCTAAGTACAATGCTTCCATTAACCCCCTAATGACATCCTGAAATGAATGTTTTCAAGCCAGAGCATAAATATAACAGCAGCAAGCCTGTGCCTGCTGGAAATAGGGTATGTTCATAATATTGTTAACTCCCCCTGTGACCCAAGTTAGAGTGTGGGGTTTTTTTGTCCATTGGCTCCCAAGACCTGCAAGCAGAAGAGTTAACACTCAGATAGGGCTCATCAGAGTCAGTGCCTTTTTCAGTGAAATGTTTAAGTTAGCTGAGCTTGGCTGTGGAGGGAAGCAGGTGCCTCCACAGGAAGAGTCAGCGGATCTCAGATATTCCTCACAGGGTGAAATGAATTGCTGTATTGCAGCAATTTTAATTTGGAAGTCTCAAATTAATTCAAACTCACAACAGCCCCCTGGTGTGCAGCTGAGAAGTGGTTTCTTTGAAAACAGAAACAGAGGAAAAAGGAAGTTAAACTGCTTGTCTTGGGCATCTAGTGAATCACCAACAGCTGGCAACTCATTTGACAAGTCCTGGCTCCACACTGCAGTGACAGGAGCTCTCTTTGAATCCTAAATCCTGCCCCTTTGGAACACAGAGACCCTGGCAGGCAATTAAACAAGTGTCTGCAGACTGACAAGGCTCCTCGCTTTGGCAGTAAGGACCCACGGGATACTCCCTGGGTGGTCACTGGGGATCTGGATGGGGAGGGTGGACAAAATCTGGAGCTATGCAGCTGGAAACAATGCTGGAAGTACATGAATAGAGGTTGAATCTCCATTATATGAAGGGCTTTTCAGCTGCTCTGACAGAGTAAAAGATCATTAATATAGAGTGGAAATATTTCTGTGTAATGTCCCCTGGCATGGGCCACCTCAGTGTCGGTGTAGCTGCAACACACCCCCATGCAACTGCTCACCAATTCCAAATTTAGTCTCTGCCTAGTGTGTATGTTGATGGTATAGAAAGGAGCCAAAGGTGTTGATCACGCTCTACACCTACTGAGAATCTGCTTCAGGAAACGCAATACTTATTTTATTGCTCACATTTCAACTGCTGCAGGCAACTGAGCATATGCAGCCCCTGGGAGCTGTGAAACTCAGTTCACGGCTAGGGGAAATTCCTGTAAAGAAATTAACTGATTGATGGATAGAGATGAGTGCTTGCTGAATGGGGGCAAGGGCAAAGGTAGGAAAATTCTGCTCTGAGATTGTCCCAAAATAATAATCATGGAGCTGTATTTTTGGATTCTTAGTCTAGGGAGGATTTATTCTGTACCATCTAAGCTAAACCTTCTTTTATATGGCAAGTGCTCAGAGAAGCAATTCTTCTGACAAACTGCAACAATGTAACATAATATTCAGCGTTTTTCTTAAGCACCAGCTCCTTGTGTTATATAATAGAATCTCTGGTTTTGATAAAATAAAGGAAAAAAAAAATCTAACGATGAAACAGCTATACAGAAAAGTCAGAGAGTATCAGGCATGCAAAGTTCCAATTTTAGAAAGCTGGCAATTTGGTTTGGCTTTAGATTTTAGAATTTTTTTGTTTTTTATTATTTTGGGGACTACACTCATCACTGCATTAATGCCGCTGGAGTAGTGGATAAATAATGGCAGGAATCTAAACAGGTAATAGTTGTTCATGCTACAATGCCTGTGATAAAAAACATATCCTCTTCTCTATCAGGATTGTTCAGTAGAAACAGTAACAAGAATAAAGCAGATCTCCATGCCATATCCCAGAAAGTCCAATCTCTGGGCCATAAAATGTGACAAAACAAATCCAAAGGCATCTCTTCCTCTCTGATGGAGATCACTGAGGCATGCCTGCAAGCCCGGAGCAGCTCCATGCTCAGAGCTCCATTCTGCTTGTGAGAACACATTCCAAAAGCCACAGCTTATGTCAAGGCTCAGCAACTCACACACAACTACTACATAAGCCATGAAATTTGTCATGCGAACACTGAGGACAGTAATAGTCTGTGAACTGGGAAGAAATTTGAATAGGTCTCCAACACACCTGAGTGAATGGAGGAATGAAATTGTGCTCCTTGTCTGTGCAGTCACAAAAAACCTCCTCCCTTGCAGAGCAGCCAGCTCCCATGGCTCCTGTGCACTAGGAAAGCACTGCTCATCTGCTTTGCACCTTCCTACCACCCCTTCCCAGCATTCGACTCCACTTGCTCAGAGTCCCAGAGGTGTAACTGCTATAAATGAATCCCTAGGACCAAAAGCTTAACTATGGTTAAAATTGCCTGTGAATTTTGCCACAGTGCCCTTCATTTTAGGGAAAGTAGGTTCAGTTATAATGAGAAGCAGCAGCACTGTTCACCAGAGTGGGAACAAGGTTAACTGACAGGAAATTGTGATGGCTCTGAATAAAAGTGACTGCATAGGTAAGATAGTATGAATAAAAACCAGATCAGCCAATGCAATGACACAAGGAATGTTGTCAGATAGCATTTTCTCCTTATGTACCTCAGTGAGGAGTATGCTTCTGATGTGCTCCAGATAAAATAGGATTTAGAAGCTATCATCCTAAAGCTAGCCAGCACTTCAACCACTGCTAAGGGTAAGGCCACAAAGACTCCAATGATTCTACCATCACCTGGTTTAAACAAAATTTGCAGTAAAAAAAAAAGGAGATTTGGTTTGTGGGTTTTTTTGTTGTTGTTGGGAAGAGTGGTCCTTTCAGCCTGGGTGTTCAAAGAACCTGAGATCTTTTCTTAAATGCAGGTGCTATTAAGTTCCAATGCCTTGGACAAACAACTGGGACATTTGTGGCCTGATCCAAGAAGTACAGGACAGTTTTACATGCACAGGCATATAAGGATTCCCCTGGCTTAAACCTGTGTTTTTGAATACACTTCGATGTCTAAATTACAAATTGTTTTACTCTGTATCGTTCACTTCCAGAGCTGGTAGAGTTGAGTAGATTTGCTGTTTTTTTGTAAACAAATATCTAACTTCTTTGTAAAGCTCTTAAAAAAATCAGCCTAAATGTTTTTGCCAAGTTATTTACAGCTGCTCCAGATACAGCTGTATGAAATGTGACTTCTGATGTTACCTGTGCCCTATGAAATGTATGGCTAAATCATTCTGAGATCCACTAAAATGAAAGAACCTACATAAGCAAAAATATGATGTTTCAGAGTCTTAACATTCAGGGTCAAGTTCACTAGTGGACTTCTGTCAGTTTACTTCAGAGAAAGAGTTAGAACAATTTTTTTTTTTTTAATGTCTGTATAAAGCGACAGAAAAATCTTTAAGTGGACCAAAAGTTTAATTTCCCTGTCTTATAGTTCAGATGTTACATAATTATTTTAATCTAAAATCATATTAACACCAAACAGATTTCTTCTGAAGTTTACTTCCCCTATGTATTTGCCCATAACGACCTTCCAAACCTCCTGACATTTTTTGTTATAATTTCCTCTCTTCCAATAGCTTCTGAACTTTTTCTTTGTGAAGGTCCAGTTTTACTTTTAGATGCACACATATCATGCAGGAATTTAGTAGCTCAGTTTGCTTTTCCTATTCCTTATTATAATTTTCGCTTTTTACACACAGCCCTGAGCGTCTGTAGTCCCAAACTTGGAAATTACAGCTCAATATTCAAAATAAAGCAAATTTGTTTGCTGCACAGATTGCTGAGAGAGGCCATAGAAGGAAATGGCAAAGGACAAAGAGCAGAGAGGAAAGGTAAGAAAAGAAAAGCAAGACAAGGCAGGGAGGAAGGTGGGAAGGAAGGAGGGCAGGAAGGAATTGATGCTAAGTCTTAGCCTAATATAGTAGTGGTTCAGTAGTAGTGAAACAATGTATTGCCAAATAATGTCTTTTTAATTAGACCTTTAATGATTAAGCCTGAAGGAATTTTATAGTAATTTACTTTCATACTATTTCAGAGGTTCATTTACTTCATTTGACATAGACCTTGATATTCATTTTCTGTCTTTGACTTTGGATAAATTTTGACTGTGCTTTTCTAACCCATTACCCCTGCCCCTGCAAGTCTGGGTCTGCTTTGAATCAATTACAATTTATCTTTACTTAAACCTCCAAACAAATAAAAAGGATAGAATCAATAGAGTAGAACAGGCCTGCTGCACATGTTTCTGCAAGGTAAACAATCATTTCCTACTTAAAAATTACCTTTGAAACTTGGAGTAAAAGCAGCAAAGCAGAAGTATATGGAGATAGTTTTCTGTAAGAAGGGAATCACTACAGTTCAAGTTAAAAAAACCAACAGATTTTTACCAGCATGTTACACTCCAGTAGACTGCACACAGATGCCAACACATGGAATCTCACCGTGTCACTCATGAGGACCTATGTCCCCATGAACAGCCCCTGACCATTCTTTGGCTTCCTCCCCAGCACAGTCTCAGGACTCATAACAGGACTCAGACTCATAACAGGACTCAGAAAAAAAAGATGTATATGTGTGACTCAAAAAGAGGGAGCCAACTGTGAAGCTACTAAGAAGTTTCTAGCACACTTACCCTGGAAACCAGAGTTTTCTAGTCATTTCAGGTGACTAGGATCTATTTCAAATGTGAACTCACTCATGCTACACTTATCTCAGGAGCATTGGAGCAGTGCCCTTTGTTTTCCTAGCAGACTGTCTTATTTCATTAAGCATTATAATAAAATTGTTTGGAAGACATCTCTGGCCTTAAAACCCTGTTATTACAATATCTCAGATGGCTTTGCTGGGGAACTAATTCTGTAAGTTACTCTGCCCAGGTCAAAGTGCTGTATTATTTAAAAACCTATAAGGAATTCCCTTGTACAACATGTCATGAAGGACAATGATGACAATGCTACACAGTTATATAAACAGGATGTAAGAGTAACATCTCCAGTCAGAAATGAAGGTTGAGACTGAATTGGCAGAGTTTAAACAAGTATGTTCAGAGGAACTTCTGTAAATAAACCTATACTTCTTTGCTTCAAGGCATCCATCTATCTATCCATCCATGTATAAGAGAAAGACAGGGTGGATGAGATCAGCTGGGCCTTTACTCTGTCTTTGCAATAACAGGTAACTATGGAGACATTTTGTCTAGAAGTACTCACAAAACCTCAGCTCCACAAGTCATCTTTACACAGCCTAACAACGCAGAAGTACGAAGGAGCAAAAGTCAGCAGAACTACACAATACAGCAGAAGAGAACAGGAGAGGTCAAGGACTTCATCACCTCAATTGCAGAAGTATTCAGGTGAAAATACTCTATTCTTTCTGTGTAGCGGACTGTACCACAAACTACAGTAACAAAAGAGGGAAATGAACCCAGCTTCTCTTCATGCAAAACAGAAAAAATATCCTCCAAATCATATATCTGTTAATGAGTTTAACCCAAGCTGCATGAATAAAACTCTGGAACAAGACATCTAATGCTTCTACAAGTCTACCAGTCTGCTTCTGGCCATCATCCCATCAATCAGTCTCTGTTGGTTGACAATCATTGTTTTCTATGAAACCAAGTCATGTGCCAGGCACAGGAGGCCAAGGGTGGAAGATATTATTTATTACAGGCAATTAGCCAATGTATGGGTTTGGAAAAAAGCATCATGAAACAGAAGTTGATCAAGACTCAACTGACTGAGGACTATTTGTAGCACTGGGCTGGATCCAGGTACATGGTATGTGTATCTGTTCAATGGTGACAGCACCACCTTTGCCATTACTGTGCCCCTACACTGAGCAGTGGGAAGGGCAAAAGGACAAGTACATCCCACTTCAAGTTTCATGCAAGATCTCATTAAAGACCAAAACTAGCAAGAGCACACGATAACCTCTATCAAATAATACAGCCCTGTTTTTATTAACAAATCTGCTTTGTTGCAAGTATTTTGATTTTACCTTGGTATAAAGGATGTTCATTATCACAAAATTGTGTATTCAAGTAGACAAAACAGATTTTTAAAAACCTCTTCGGCTGAAGTGTTTTGCTGTACCAAAAGACACAGAGCAAGGATGCTGCCATCCATCAGAACACTGGAGGATATTGAACAATTTTCACTCTTAATGATTTGTGTTCTTT
Source organism: Ramphastos sulfuratus (assembly GCA_013399055.1). Lineage (NCBI taxonomy): Eukaryota > Metazoa > Chordata > Aves > Piciformes > Ramphastidae > Ramphastos > Ramphastos sulfuratus. The sequence continues at coordinate 208,473 of WBNM01013525.1, forward strand.
CCCGCAGGCACTCTGAGGTGGGGAAAAAACCCAATGATACTGACCTCTCCACACTTGAAAAGTGAACTCCTGAACCCTGGGAAAAAGAGAGTTAGCTGTTCTCAGAATGAAACAGAAGGCAGTCGAGTTTAATAAAGCTACATGAAGAGAAACAGATTCCCAAAGATATTTCAAGCTCCTACATATCAAAACATCCTTTATCACAGAACACTCAGTAATATGCAGAGAACAACGCTTCAGTATCAGGGAGATGAAGAAAACTCACACCCATTTGTGATTATAGAATAAAGAAGAAATTCTGCTGCTGTAGGTTCAGATGTCAGTTTTGCCAGAGATACTGGTACCTGCTTCCCACCAGCCATATCCATTAGCTTCAGTATGTGCCTGGGTTAACTTCAAGGATATGCTTAGTATTCTACAAGAATTTTAAATTGCTGATAATTAGGGGTAGGCTGAGACACATAATTAAGTTTTGCTGAATCATCCTTAACATGATCCAACCACCTTGCAGGAAAAGAGCTTTAAAAAACTGTTGCTCTCTCATGGGGAAAAGGTACATTTGCTGGGTTAAGATTTGAGGCACAACGGCATTGGAACATACTAGTAAACTCATCCTATTTTGTTATATTGCCTTCAAAAGTACTAGTTTTCCTAGCCTCTTCTAACAGCAAATAAGGAGAACTGCTTTGTGGGGAATCTTCTGCTCATTTATTGAGAAACTTGCCCACTTTTTCTGCATTGTCAGAAACTTTAGAGGTGCCTGGCTCTCTCCTCTGACTATGGTAAAGAGCTTAAAACAAAATAGTTCTTGCAATACTCCTTATATGCCTTAATTTAGATAGAATCATTTCTGTCAAAACTGGCAGAAAATCCCACATTTCGTCAGACATGAGCTGCTTATGATTAGCAGACTTCCATTACTTCTTTTGTTGAAATACTCTGGTGTAATCAACAGTCAGTTTAAATTCCTTATTTCTCAGTTGCACTTGATTACTCCCTAATTTACCCCTAAATCACTCCCCTTCTTCAGTCTTTACATCCATATCTATATTTTTATAGCTTTCTCCTCATTTACCCATGATTTCACAACTGACTAAGATCAGAACTCTTTCAGACCAATTTCAGTAATAAGCCAATACTTTCCAAAGCAATCTCAGTGCAAATAGTTTACTCCAAAGACCCAGGCCCCTTAAAACAATTTAACAAATAATGTGCCTGTAGGACTCTAGTTCAGATACCTGTGGCATATCTCTAGAGAGAGATGTGACTAGAAAGGGGAGACAAAAATGGGAACAGAAAACTTCTATTTGAGAAAAAGTTTTGCAACTTTTAACTTGGAGTATTAGAGAGGAAAGGGAGTTGGCAGAAGGAACAACTCTCACCTGTAAGCAAAGAAATGTATTCTTCTGTCACATTTGGTGATCCAGGACCCAGCAGCAGAAGCAGTTGACTATTAGCTTTACCTAGCACATATCCAGCAATACAACATTCTAAAGATATACCCTTTGATATTTCCTTTTTGATTATAAACTTATCCTATGCTAGCAAGTGCTAAAAAGCTGTTACTGGCTAATAATCTTGCAAATCAAGGCTACTGCTGATGTCCCTGAATCTATTCAGTGTTATTCATAGCCATCACAGCATATAAACCTCTGGCTTAGTACTCAGATGTGTCATTTCTTTCCTGTATAATACTAAAGGAAAAAAATATTTTGGTTGAGATGTGGATGGTGTTTTGATGGAGAGAATGATTGCAAACATCAGCACATCCTCAGGGACATCCAATACCAGGAGTATCCTAGCAGTGCTCTGCTTTGTGACCATCTCCATTACTGGAAGTTTGTAAAGACCAGCCAAACATAGTATTGACTATCTAAGTTTTCCTCTAGGCAAAAGACTGTCAAGGCAACTTCTCCAGGTCCCTTCTGGGATGGTCTTAATCTGTTTTGGAGATAGGTGGCTGTAAGCTGGAACTCTTCCAGTCATCTCATTTCACAAGCCTAAAGAAGCTCAGTACAGCACCCACAATGAGATCAGTAAAAGGAAATACTTGGAAAGACAAATAGACAATGCCCAGATGCAAAGAGCCTGCATACTCTGTCAAAAGCCCCTGTACTATTTTTGAAACCTAATTTCACTTCCTTTCACATAAGTTTTTGATCTCTTTCTCTGTATGCTTTAAATGGATCAACATTTGTAGCAATCACAGAGAAAGAAAAACCTCAAATTCATGGTTGGAGATACAGAGGAAGCATCTCTGCATCTTCATATCTATCACTAAAGACCATGACAATCCCCTAAGAAAATGAAAACTGCTCTGAAAGCTTGGAGAGGGATAAACAATCAAGCACCTAGTAGAACACCAACTACATTAGGAGATGGAGTAGAGAAAGGTCTGCATGATAAGACTTCCTAGAAAGGGAATTGATGTTATAATGAATTATTTGGCCATGTGAAATATTTGTTTCTTTCAGAGTAAAATTTGCTAACTGAACACACCCTTAGAACATAAGAAAAACAAAAATGCAGATACAATTTGTGTCACAATTCTCCAAATATCTGAATAGTTTCCATTCAGTAATGGTTTCTGTTTCTTCTACTAAGGTAGCTAATAATATATTATCCTTATTTCACTGAAAGGAGCAAAACCATAAAGTGGATTAAGTGAGCTACCTGAGGGTACACAGAACTGTTGCATGATAGGATCACTTGACAGATACCAAGTAAAAGGACTGGTAGCAGCTGAACTGAGAATTAATCCCAGGTCACTTGAATCCAATTTACCAGACTGAATTTTATCAAACTGTTACTGGGATTTCAGGACTAAGAAGTGTATTTGTGTTCTACACATTTCATTTGTTGCTAAATAAATAAGGTAGAAATAAGTTCAAGACCTAACTACTCAGGCTAGGGACAATAATTTATCCCTAAATCCCACAGTTTACATTAGAAAACAGGCAGATTATCTACCCTGGAGCAAAAGCAACCTTAGCAACTGCCTAGCAACACTAGCACAGAGAAAAGCAGTAGCTGCTGGTTATCCAGCTGCTAACTTGTAGGGACGAGCCAGCTCTGCAGCCTCTAAAGCTTAAACTGAGTCTCAGCCTTGTCTTTCTCTCTCAGTCCTAGAAAAGCATGAAGTTCCTGTCAGTAAAGCAGTGGATATTCAAAATAGGTTAAATATTTTGTCTACATTTTTTTTTTCCTTTGTATTCTGCCTTGTCTGGTATGAAACTTAACAGCCACACATATTATTATTATTGTTATAATGTTACCACAGCCAAAATAATTACGGGATGGATAAGGATATTAACTCTAGATACTGTGAGTAGTATATATTGAAAAATGCTCTTTCTGTGGACTTCGAGCTTAGAAACCTGAAGTTAGCACTTTCCAGGTAGGAAGGCATTCATATGAAAACTAGCTAAAAGTAGGAGCAAAGTGAGAAATTTAAGAAAAGTATTTACTTTGTCTGTCCAGTTGTGAGATCTTTCTTTGTGTAATATCAACTCTTCATAGACTAGACTATTTCAGTTAAAAGGGACCTACAACAATCATGTAGTCCAACTGCCCAACCACTTCAGCACTGACCAAAAGTTAAAGCATGTTATTTAGGACATTATCCAAATGTCTCTTAAACACTGAGCAGACTTGGGACATTGACCACCTATGCTTTCAGGAAAGCTGTTCCCCTTCAGAAAGGTTCCTAGAAAGCTCTGCACATGAACAGCTGGGTTTTTACATCATAACACTGTAAAGGACTGTATTGACAATGCTTAAATGAATTGATTTCTGTTGGGATCATTTTTGGTACAGAGGTCAATTTTTGTAACTATCACCGTGGATGTTTCATGTGTCTGTTTGTTTTCCAGCCCAAGCCCCCCGTAAGTCAACTTATTTAAATTGTCACTTTAATTGCTCAGTGCTGGATATTTAAGCAGTGAAAAATATCCTGGTCAGATCCTACATCCCTGATGCAATCCAATCTACTTCATTGGTATTTCCCATTTCCAACCTTTCTCTCAACAGATGTCAGATTTGAGTACCCACTGGACTGAATGTGAAGCATCAGATCCACCCAGGGTGCTTAACCCAGCTCCCACAGTGACATGAAATCACACAACAGAAGTGAAATAGAAGAGTGCTGTCGTTTGTGTCATCCTGAAATATAACTCTCACAGCCTGCGAATGGCTTGCTTTAGGATGACAGTGTTCAAACCTTATTTCATTCACCAGTTTAATGCAGATATTTCCAGTTTCAGTTGCTTTCTGTATAGATTATTTCTTCCAAACCACGCCACAGGGAATGAGTGTGATACAAGCGACTTTTCACTGTATGTCCAAGTATTGGAATGAACCTGCCAAATATCTCATTTTTTAAATCAAACTATATTACATTTGAACACAAGCTGTCAACAGCTGAAAGTGTTGTAACCTGTTCAATACAGTTGAATGCAAAATGTGGAGGTTTTTTCCTATTTTACAGAAGATAAAGAAGATAACATTGACATTTAGAACTTTTAGACAATCCCTCACTCCACCCACGTTTTGGACCTCTGTAAAACTGTGCAGATGCTAACACTCGACACTTCTGATCTCCACCAGAAGCCCTCTTTATTCTCTGTCTCAGTAATACCATTCCACTAGAGAGGATGAGACAGTGTGCCTCGACTCATATGTATATAATAAATATATAATAAATATATAATGTATAATTCCTTGACTGAGTGTGCTTCAAATAGAACGGAGCAATGAAAAATGTTATGACTGCTGGGAGCAGAGGTAACTATTTCCATGATCACCAAGTTTTCCTCATAAAACTCCTCATTTAAAATATACTTTAACATATATATTTCCTGTAGGATCGATTCTTGAATTGCTCTTCCTGAATACCAAAATACCAGGCAGCTTTTACTGGGGTCCTATCTGGAACCAGTGATAAAGACTAAGAAAATTTACACAGTGGGTGTGAAAAAGGCTGTGGATCCAGATAAGAGTGAGGAAGAAGGGAGAGTGTTTATCTGAAAATCACTAAGTGTAAATGCTGCAATCTCAGTTCTTCATTAACTGTTAAACTAAGTTGTTATTTCAGAATCACAGTTAGTTCTATGATGTTATTTCCCTTTAACATCTAGATCTGAAAGTATACCAATCCTTTGTGCTATTTAAAGACTGCTATCCTCACTGCTGTCTTTTTTTCACCCCTTCTTGTAGGAAGGAGGTGAGTTATAGCACAACCTAAGACCTCCAGATCTGGCTCTTCTGTTACCCCCAGCATAATATAGGTCTTAGGGAAACTATTGAAATAGATGAAAAGAAAAAAAAAACCCTGACTATCAGACCACCCATAGCATTCATTGCAGAGAAGCAGGAACGGGACTATGACAGTCTCATGTATTTGTAGGGATGAAGGGGGCTGCTACTGTTATTTCACTTGGGAAATCAGAATCTGCAGTTGTGAATAAGCAGAAACTGAAAGAGACAAGGAGGAGAAGGAGAAGGATCAGAGTTGGCTGTTAAAAAGCACTTATTTACTGTCTTTAGTAGAAAAAATGTTACATTTCTGTGCAGGTCAGATTCCCAGTCCTGCTCCTGGCTTGTGCTGGTGAAATCCAGTATAAGTTCAGAAAAGATATAACTGTAAAGCTACACCTTAGAAAGGAGTATCTGTCCCTTTCTTACCAGTGAAAACACATAGCAGGGCAAGTGAACAAAAAAAACCCAAAACAAACTAAAAACAACAAAACAAAACAAACAAACAAAAGCAAACAAACAAAGAAAAACTCCAAACCAATAAAAACAAAAACATAGAAATACGTACAGTACATAAGAGATAAAAAGTACCAAATGGAAGTCAGGAAAAGAAACAAGATCTGCTGGGCTGTGAATCAATCTCATATTTAACTAGTATATTCAGAACAGGTAAAGCTAGTCTAGATGAGATAAAATATGAGAAGAAATATATCTGTGAGGAGCACAGACATGGCTAAATGATGCACCACTTTGACTTCAGCAAGCTTTTGATTTACGTCACCAGACATACTGATTTGCTACTATTAGAACTGCAGAGGCAACAAAGATCATTACAGGCTTCTCTGTGTATCATGCAAAGGAAATATCTTTTCTAAGCCTACTGAGATGATTAGTGATACTTTTTTCTCTTGAAAAATTTCATTTTTCTTAAAGTAAAACAAATTCTCAAAAAAAAAAAAAAAAAAACAAACCCCAAACAAACAAACCAACCAGAATTTTTGTTCCCAGTGCATTTTTTTTTAGCATGAATGCATTTTTCAGGGCACAATAACTTACACCTTGACACATGAATTTTAAAGATGAAATCAGAATTTGTTCTTCATTCTAATCTAGCTACACAGGAAAAAAAATGGTATTGATTAAACCATTAATTCTTCCATGGCAACTTGTGTCTCTTGATAATATATTTTTTTATTATCTCTTCATAATACATTCTTTAATGTTAATAAATTCTATTTCATTGTCCTATTTAAAAAAAATACAACATTCAGATCAAAGTTGGATTCATAATGACACAAACTACAGAAAAAAAACCCTGCTTAAGAGTAGAACTACTAGTTTCTTTGGTAAATAACAGCTGCATGCAGGTTCAAAAGACAGACCTGACACTGTTGTACCAGCAAGCTCACTATATACAAGGTACATTCAATTAGCAGACCAGGCTTACATTACTCAGTTGCTAAGTCTTTGGATCTGTAGTGGTGAGAGTATAAAGATGTGAAACATTTCAATCATACAGTTTTAGCTTCTGATGTTTATATGCATCAAGCTGACTTCTGCTAACTATAGATGTTTCCATTACTACCTCATTCCTACCTGCCTCACTTTGAAAATAAAATAACTGGATCCCAAAAAAAAAAAAAATGTTCCTGTAGGTCCCCGCTAGTGATAGAACAGCTATAGAGGTTTGGAGATGCACATTCTGCTCATGTTCACTATAAAAAAAAAAAAAACTACTTGTAATAAATTCCAGAAGTTAGGTCTAGTAGAAAAATTACAACGTGCCTCAGCAACAGCTGAAGATACAACTCTTCTCATCAGTGACAAAAAAGCACCCCTTAAGAAGCAGAGTTCCAGTTCTCTAGGTCCTTTTGATCAATGAACTTCCATAAACCTCTGAATGGAGGTTTCCAAAGGCACTGGGATAAAGCAGCTTCATTTGAGTTGATGCAAAACTCACTTAGGAATGTCGTTAAGTGTCCCATTTGTTCCAGGGAAGTTTGAATATGACTCCATAGCCATTTAAATGCTGGCTTTTCTGCAGGATGCTTCAAAAACCCTGACATTTTGAGCCAACCACAGACCTGGGTGGTGGCAAGGCATGCTGCCAATGCAAAATGATTGTCCTGGTTTTCTCACTGAGGTGATAAAGATACTGTTCCTGCTGTGATTGTTGAAAAGGATTTCCCCATGTTCTGCTTGTTGGGTTGTGAAATGCAGGAGACATGGATCTTTTTCTTTTTTCCTTTTTTTTTTTTTCCTGGTTCTTTCACCTTCAGTTGTGTCACTCATATGGTTTCTCCCTACTACAAGACTGAGTCAGAAATGAAGTCATGTCATGCTTTATTTCAGGCTCAGGCTGTCTATTACCATGGGCAATGCTCACCTGTTTGGAAATCTGAAGCAATCCATAGCAATGGCACTAAATCAAGGACTACATTTTATTCCCAGAACCCCTGTGCTTGGTAACAAATGGCCAGTCAAAACTAGGCATCCAGCAGCAACAAAGCACAATGTCACTAAGGGAAATGACATCCTACCCAGCAGAATAAAGGACTGAGAAATCTTTTAACTTCACCCATAGTTACCACAACAATCTTACAGATCATTTCTCTGGCCCGTGCTGTCACTTCTGCCTTGACACTTCAAAACGAGACTTACTCCTTTGTCGGTGGTTATCCTGCTGCTTGCCATTGTCATTAGCAAATATGACACATACTTCCTTTTGAAACCAAATCCATCTTCCAGCTGTACAGTACAATGTACAATACAGCCTGTCTCTGGCATCAGCCTATGCAGCACTGCAGTTTCTCATCTCCCTCCTTATTAAAAGTCCTCCACGCCTTTGCTAGCCCACTTGCTAAGCAAGTCTTCCATACCACTGTATGCTTTCAATGCTCTGACCTCTTGCCATTTTTCTTTCCTTTTGTGCAACATTTAGTTTGATCAATGTTTTTCCCCCCTGTCTGCTATGGAGTTCCCTTAATGCATCAAGTAAGTTTGGGGTTTTTTTACATGTTTGTTTTGCCTGACTTGCTTCTGATATTTGTATTGGCTGCACTTAATCACTTCATCTTACTCAATTTAGTAACAACACTAAATTGAGTAGTAGTAGTTACTCATTTCTGGTGTTCCTGTTTCCTGGCATTTAAAACAAAACCTTCCAGCCCTCCTATGCGACAAAGAAATGTCTACAGATACAAGTGATCATGAACATATCTACAAATAATGACATTTTGGAAAAGCAGACTCAAAGGTAAATCTTACATAGCTAAGCCCAAGTGTATATGTCCCATGCAGCATCTCTGGCTGCAGAACTGATGTTATTCTAAAGCAGTGAGAGTCATACTTTTGAGAAGTTTCAAAAGGATGTCCTTTCTCACATGGACTTAAAAAGAGCAGGTACCACGGGTATGTAATGTAATGTTCCACATTAGAGAAAAGGAAACAGAGATGAATATTAATAGCCTAAAGCTTATTTCAGTCATCAAGATGAACAACTTTTGTAGAGGTAACGCTGAGGATATGAAGTTTTCCTGTCCTGCAGCTTGCCTATCTGCCCAGCCTTGCAATCTTGCAACAACATTTCTTAAAGGATGACTTAGGCTTATTAAGAAATAATGATCAGTTCTCTTTAATAGGATATTTACAGCCATTTCAATGCCAATTTTTATTCTTTTTCAGTGATTTGATCTAGAATATCCATATAAGGTTTATCTACCACAAATGGATTTCATTGAAAGAATAAGAGGTCGGTCAAATTAAGTAGGTATATGTCTCTGAGTATTTCATTATGCCTTGGCCTTTTCTTGTCTGCTCTCTCCATCCAGTGTGGGGGCAGAAAACATTCTGACAGCAGAAGGAATATCTCTGTGGAAAAAAAAGTTCTGTGGAGTTTGGAAAATCTTTGGGTACTGAATATGAGGAGGCCACAGAGGGGTCAGGTTTGAGTATATTTATAAAGACAAAACTGGCTGAAATCAGCTCTCCTGGCTTCACTTCAAGCTCTTCAGGCAAATTTCTTGTAGCATGGAGGCCCTTAGAGAGCACAGGAATTTGACTCAGTGGTTTTTGTGACATCTCTATTTTCAGAACACAAACGTTGGTCCTCATTTGCTTGGGTAGGGCTGCTCCATTGGGCAATCACTTCAGGGCACTGTAGCAATATTTGTTTTTTAAATTTGCTACTTTGGCTACCCATACTTGTTGGAGAACAGCATGTCCTCCCTCTGCCTGCTGAGATGTAGAGTGCTGATACCCCAGGTAGCTAATTTAAAGACAGCTCAGGTACTGCCAGTGCTGCACTGTAGCCTTTCCTGTCACTTAGAGTGGACTTTCCATCAGTATTCCTATGTTTAATATAGCCCATGCTGGGGAGTATGAAATAAGCAACCTCATGTCTCTGGAGATACTAGCACAGTGAAAACTCATTTCACATGCTAGAATTCCTAGAGAGCTTTCAAAAGCTTGAAGAATGCTTCGTTTTTAGGGACTCAGCTTCTAAGTCACGTCTGCTGCTATAAAAGTGATACACATTTAAGCTCCATACTCTTCATGCATTTTTTAATATTTCTATTTAATTATTTGCTTGCTTGCCCGGGCCAATTTCTTTTCTCTTAATAAGAGCAAAATGAAGTTAAAGAGTATGCATTATTAAATTTAATACGAAGTTAAAATTGAATTACAAAGTAGTAGCCATTTCTCTTATTTATTATGATGTACTGGTCTCCCCCTTTCACTCCCAGTGGATCTTCTTTTTCTGCCTGTAAGATATGGGGGAAATGGCCTAATAAGCTGTCTTTTACAGCTGAGATTTTCAGAGCAACTTCAGATGTCTGGGTGCCCTCATCCCATTTAATTTAATGAGGACTGAGAATCAAATCCCTTAAGCAACCACAAAAACTTCAGAAGGGATGAGGATATTCCAGCAGCCAGTGCTTTAAGTGTGCCAATGCTGCCTGGTCTGCCTAGGACTCCCTGACAGAGACTTCACCTTGCTTTCCCATCTGCTAAGTCTGGACAATACATTTCATCACCTCTTGTAAGAGACGTGAGGATTGTGTGGGGATGAAGATGTTAAAGACAGTGAATTTTTAGACTGCAGAGAGAGAGGGGGTTGTAATTAATACAGAAATCTACAGCATTTCAGAACCATTTCCTTGCCCTTAACACTGCAGCCCTGGCTTTTCATACATACCTGCCTTATTGTAGAAAGCTACCAACATCGACATGACAGAATATGTATTATTCAGTACAAGAAACCATCAATCCCCATGAACAAGAGAGATGAAAATAATGATTCACACAGAAACACTGAGGAGAAATAGAAGCTGTTTAGGTTGAGAGTATCCTGTCCCAGTGATTTAAAAAATTAAGTACTGGCCATGAAAATTTTAGGCTAAAAAATTGGTAAAGACTAGGTGGTAGTAGCTCTGGCAGTCTTTCAGAAGGGGCAATAAAGACAAAAATTGCATAGCATGGTTAGAACTTGATGTCTGTAAAGTCTAGCAGCAACTGACTGAGTAGAAAATACCAGGTCTCTTTCATTCCTATTGTACTGAAAACTGTGTAGGATTCCTTCTTTCAGAGTAAAGGATTCTTTTTATAATCATAGCCACCTTTCTTATGTAATTCCTACATGATTTTGATCAAGAGAATTGGAGTGTATATATATTGGTTTCTAAGGTGTACTGGAACTAAGGGCCACAAAAAAGAAAAAGAATTAGGAAATGTCAATCTATCAAAGAAATTCAAAAGGAGATCAAAATGTGGTGAGAAAGTTTGGACTGTAAATAATATGCAAACATCTCAACACAAAGGAATGACATAAGTCACTGAGATAAGTGGCTGAATTTCTCACTGAACAAATGTGCCTCTCCTGCTTCCCCTGGAATAGGCTTTGGAAGATCTTTTCAGATCTCTACATTCATGCCTATACATACCAGGAAAAATACAGTACTACAGAATGATTCTTAGCTTAATTTTTTCTCTTGTCTTCTCTAAGAAATACAGACAGTCTAAGTGGTGCTAGATTAAGGGAGGTAGCATTAGTTTAATAGTGTCTCATAAATTAGAAAAAAAAAAGAGAAGAGATTATGAATGAAACTGCTATGAATCTGGAATGAAATTATTCCCTATTGAACTTAAAAAAAAAAAAAGGCAAAAAAAAGGAGAAGAGAAGGAAAGGGAGAGGAAAAGGAGATCATAGCTCAGTTACCTGATCCGTAAGAGCAAATGGACCAGCTAGGAAATGTGACTAGAAACCAAAATAATTTTGTAAACTAGGCCAGATAAGGCAGATTTAATCTTTAACTAAGAGATAAATGGCAAAGATCAAAATTTGACACTGCAGTGCATACTGCTGATTTTCTGTACCTGAAAACCCTGAGTTCTCGAACAAGCAGCATTCTGTGCTATTCTGAATTCACATGGTGTGCAAACTATTCTTCATGAAAACCCTGGCCAAGGTCTCTGATTCTTCTCACAGACTTCAATAACTACCAGCCTGGCCACAAAAATTGCATTTTTGGATTCATTTGCAGTGTTAAGGACTGCAAATTCATCTCACTGGGGAACATCTGGCTCTGATGCTCAGCAACAGATATAAACACTTTCCCATGCAGGTCATTGGGCTGGATCTGCTCCAAGTCAGTAGTGGCCGAAGGTAAATGTTATCTCATTAGAAAAGTCTAAAGTGGATCCCATTAAAAACTTTAAATGAGCAATTGCTACTTCACATAATTCCTTATGTTAAGTCAGAAAATGTCTTGCAAATATCGTGATAGAGATTATTAGCTTAAAAACTAGCTCTCAGTTATCCAGGATAAGGGTGAGTTCAGCTAAGTGGGTTAACAGAAAGAATAGGTTATATGGACTCAAAGTTGCAAAAACACCCATCTAGCTCTGAGCGGAGTCAATCTGGGTCCAACAGGACCAGGGTTAGGGATCAATTACACAACTTGAACATGCACAAGTCCATGGGCCCTGATGAGATGCACCCAAGGGTGCTGAGAGAACTGCCTGATGTTACCACTCTGCCACTCTCCATCATTTTTGCCAAATCATGGCAGACAGGAGAGGTGCCTGAGGACTGGAGGAGAGCCAAGGTCACTCCAGTTTTCAAAAAGGGCAAGAAAGGGGTTCCAGGGAACTATCAACCAGTCAGCCTCACCTCCATCCTTCAAAAAATGATGGAGTGGCTCCTTCTGGAAAGCATCTCAAGGCACATAGAAAAGAAGAAGGTTATCAGGAGTAGTCAGCATGGATTTACCAAGGGGAAATCATGCTTGACTAACCTGATAGCATTCTATGGGGACATAACTGAATGGGTAGATTCAGGGAGAGCAGTGGATGTAGTCTACCTTGACCTTAGCAAGGCTTTTGACACTGTCTCCCATGACATCCTAGTGAGCAAGCCCAGGAAGTATGGGATGGAAGAACAGCCCCACGGATCAGTGCTGGGTCTGGTGCTGTTCAACATCTTCATCAATGACATTGATGAGGGGACAGAGTGTCTGCTCAGCAAGTTTGCTGATGACACCAAACTGGGAGGCTTGGCTGACACAGTTGAAGGCTCTGTGGCCATCCAGCAAGACCTGGACAGACTGAGAGCTGGGCAGAGGTACCAAATGAGGTTCAACAAGGACAAGTGCAGAGTCCTGCACCTGGGGAGAAATAATAAACTGCACCAGTAGAGGCTGGGAAGTGATCTGCTGGAGAGCAGCCCTGTGGAGAGGGACCTGGGAGTCCTGTGGATAACATCCATGGGACAGTAATGGGCCCTTGTGGTCAAGAAGGCAAATGGGATCCTGGGGTATATTGGGAAGAGTGTATCCAGCTGATCAAGGGAGGTTCTCCTCCCCCTCTATTCTGCCCTGGTGAGATCTCATCTTGAGTACTGCGTTCAATTTCGGGCTCCCCAATTCAAGAGGGACAGGGATCTGCTGGAGAGGGCTATAAAGATGATTAGGGGACTGACAACTGTCTGATGAGGAGAGGCTGAGGGACCTGGGGCTTTTAGTCTGGAGAAGACAGAGGGGATTTAATAAACGTTTATAAATATTTGAGCGCTGGGTGTCGGGGGTGGGGGGCGGGGTGTGGAACAGGCTCTGCTCACTTGCTCCCTGTGATAGAACAAGGAGCAATGGATGTAAGTTGTAAGTTGCAGCACAAGAGGTTCCACCTGAACACAAGGGAGAACTTCTTTATTGTAAGGGTCACAGAACACTGGAACAGGCTCTCCAGAGAGGCTGTGAAGTCTCCTTCTCTGGAGACTTTCAAGGCCTGTCTAGGTGTGTTCCTCTGTGACCTGAGCTAGATTATGGCCCTGCTCTGGCAGGATGATTTCTTTGGGTCTCTTCCAGCCCCTGACAACCTGTGATCCTGTGACTCATCACCTTTCAGCTCCAGCTCTGCAAGATTTTGATTAGCTCTTGTAAAGCTGCTGGCCACCGCAGTCCCCTGCAGTCCCAAAGGACTGTGAAGGTGGTGTGTATTTACAGATGGAACAGAGGCCTGTTTCCTTGCAGCCTTGTGCTGCTGACACTGGGAGCACCGTGCAGAGAGCTCACATTTAGAAGAATGACTGCTGCTCAGCACTTGCCAGGGCTTTCATTATAGAAGGTCTATACACAAACACTTGAACTGGCTCTATAGATCTGCATCAAGCACTAGAGAACATCTTGTATTTCGTTACACATGCAGGTGCCTCCAGTAGACCCCACAAGGCGCAGAAGAGCACAGCACTGGAAGGCAGCGTATGTGGTTCAGTGCTCTCCCACTTCAATCCACAGCATCTGACTGCTGACAAGATAGGGTATTACAGCTCCTGTAGGGCTCTTCAGCCCATTTGTGCCAGTTCTTAATCTGTGGATCACTGACACGATGGAACATAATGGCAGCTTCAGAGCTCATTATATTTTCTGTTGTCAGATTGAACACGGGGAGATGCCCATCAGCAAAAATTCACTATAACACTACATAGAGACGTGCTCATGAAGCCTCTACTCTTTCATTTTGGAAAGGTACAAAACACACCACTCCACATTTTGTTTGAATTGTGAAGGCCAAATTGCCAAATATAATGAAGGAAAATTATTTCATCAGAGTTGCTTTTTTCTCATTTCTAAGGTAAAACATTACAATTACAAGACCATCATGGATTCAGAGTACTACTTTTATTCCTTTGCTTAGTATCCAATTAGAAAATGTTTTTGAAGGCTGCTTAAAAATTGATATGCATTATTACAACTGTCCTGACAGAAATCACTTAGAAGGATATTATTTTTCAGAGGTTAAATGTAAAGAGCTATGACGTGGGATCCAGAAGGCTCTCTCAACAGCATCATGTCCAAAATGCAGCTTAAAACTGCAGTAGCTAGAGCAATTAATTAAATCACACCTACATTCACCTTAAAAATTTCAGCAGAAAGTTTCAGAGCTCTGCATTGCCCTTCACATGAGTAACAGTGGAGTGGATAAAAATCATCAGCTCTGTGATAAAAGGAGTGGCAAGCAGAGATTTGATTCATAGCCTGGCAGGTAAGAACAACTAGTGTGCTTTCATTGTCAGTGCATTGATGTGCTTGGTTTGTTTATGCCTGAAGTAAAAAAAAAAAAAACCACAACAAAAAACAAACAAACAAAAACAACCAAAAAACCCACTTTCTAAAAACACTTTCTAACTTTCCCTCCAGTTTAAGTTCAAAAGGGGAAGTCTATAGGTTTTTTCCTGGGTAGACAGAAATTGAAATGGAGAACTCGTATGGAAGTCAGGATGACTATAAAGCCCTGGTGAAATTAAGCCAGCCTCCACCATTTTCTGATTCACTTTGCCTTCTTTCTTTTCTGTCTGAGCTTGTCCCTTAAGATGATAACCCTAATGGCAGCCTCTTGAGAGCTACTCCAAAGTAATTTCAAGCAATACATAATTGCCATGGGGCTGAAAGCTGCCAGCAAGAGCAGCTGTATGAGATCTGGCCCATCTGCCAGGATGGTAACTCTGCAAGCTTTTCCAGCCTCTTTTTCAACCAAATAGCTTACTCGTTGATCTTAAAACAATTCATTGAGGCTGTGCAGGATCTGAAGTCCAGCTCTACCTTGTTCTTTTCTAAGGAACTGCAGCATTCTCCAAGGACAAGGAAGTCAACAATTAATGCTACTAAGGCAAACAGTGAAATGTGCAAAATGGGCACTATCAGAGTACATAGAAGCCATAACACAGCTTTCTCATACTAATCCTGGTGTTAAAAGACCAGCATTAATAGAGAGCTTGCTTGGTCCCTTACTTGTTTGCTGATGGAATTGACACATTACAGGAGCTTTTCCAGACATTAACAGTGGTCCAAGACAACATCTAGGTGCAAATATCCCTCCTTCCTTGCACCTCAGTTATGGCTCACCAATATTGCCCACTGTGCCACATCTTAGTATTTTGGACCCAGATCAGCATGTATCACATAATCTATTAGAAAATAATAACCTTTAGCTGTAATTGTCCTTAGTAATAGGCATTTATTATGTAGATAGATTCAGATGCTATCTCTCTATCTATCTACTCTCATCAGCTGCCAGTTGAAGTTTTGATTTCCTCTTGGAGCTTTTCCTTTGTGTTAACAGGAAAAGTATCAGATACTGGAGATGTGATTTTAAGTGATGCTGGTAAATAGCAAAGCATTTTGTAGCCCCTACCTGATTGCCCTTGAAAACTGTGTTGGTTTTGCTTGAATTTATCTTGCCTCTCCCTCAAAACTCTTATCCAATACAGAATTTGGCAAGCCTCCCCCTATGTGTGTATATTGCTCAAGTAAGTGTTTAACAAATAGTCAATACTGATAGGTTGAGGTGACTCTTTACTAATAAGTAAATATTAAATATTTTTTCTTCTGAAGTTACATTCAGAATTACGTAACTCAGGAAGAGAAGCAGCTTTAATGATCAAATTATAAGACCTGGAAAACTAATCACTGCAAAAGTCTTCTCATTAGTTTAATATTCCAGAAAGCTCAAAAACAGTTTTCTTCCCATATCCTGTTTCTGCACTTTGACTAAACCGATTCTCACGTTTTGCTAGTTTTCATCTGTGCTATCTTTGAGCTGTGAAATAGAAAACTTCCAAGCTCAGGAAGCCATTCATGCTGCACATGCTAAATCTGAGTCCTTGTCCAGTCACCAGTCAAAACAATGAAGGTCCAAACACTGTCTTCAGCAGAAACAAAACCATGCTGACTGGATTTGTCTTACATGAAAACCAAACCCAAACTGTATAATCAGCCTCACAGAATAACAGGTCCCAGCCTGTAAATACACTTACTGATCTTTAAAAAAAAAACCACAAAATAAAACCAGTAAGATTTTTTTTTTCTTTTTTTTGAACCTATATAATTATTATTGGCCATGGCAGGTGCCACACAATCACAAAGCAGGCTTCCAGTCATGGCCCTCACATTGCCCAATGGGGTCTGTCTGGGCTGTGCCTACATGGAGGGAAGGGATCATGTGAAATGATCCTGTGCAAAAAAATGTCAGTGCCTATGGCAGGGATTCCTAATGTTGATGTGACAATGCAGTTCATACCTGTGCCCTGTGAATCAAGAGAGAAATCCCCTATTATGCTGGTGAGACCTCACAATGCTTGAGAAAACCTCAGAGTAAAATAGCAGTGAAGTTCTTTAATGCTCTTGAATGAACTCTAATTATTATATTGTCTAGAAAAGTAGCTCAACTTGAGAGAGATCCATGCATGGGGGATTACTGTGGGTAGGAAAACTCTCCTTCTAATGATTGTCTGCTGAAGTTTTTACTCAGAGGGGATTTTAAGCATATTAAATACTGGGCAAAGAAAGCACTGTAGGTAAAGCTCAGCTGTGTTATTGAATTTTGAGAGAAAGAACAATTTATGCTACTGGAACATTTAGAAACAGTTCAGACAGAGATAGTAAATGAGTAATGACTATTAATAAATGGTTGGTCACTGGTTATGACAGTTAAGAGGTTAACAGATTTGCTAATGTAATGGGATTGTGCTGTGCATAAAGTATATACTATTCCTGTTAAAAATACATTTCTAAGACCTTTTAATTTTTATCTAACCTTTTAAAGCTACCTATAAAGATGGACAGAATATTCATTAAAAATATGAAAAAAGACTGGATCCTGCTTGATCTACTGTAAAGGTACAAAGCCACAGAGGCCAGAGCCAAGCTCAGTAACTGTACCAGCCTGGTGTGTCAGGAAGAAGGGCAGCTGAAGCAGACACTGGGTATTTATTCTGTGACAACTTTTTCAGTTTGCATTTACCTAGGTACAGCTATAATTCCTCCAGGTTAATTCAGGAAAGATTTCAGTGCGCCTCAGCAGCATTGTGGTCTTCTCTACTCCACTTTCTTCCCTGCATATTCTACTTTCCCTGCTTGCATTGCAAGGTGGCAGCTACCCTATGCTATTGTAAAGATGGATTCATAATCAGTCCCTGCCAAAGCAACACATATAGGGACGCTATCCCATTTCATAGGTAGGAAACATCATTCCATGGTCACTGTCAGTCTTTATTTGGTTATAAAAGTGATTCATTCTCCCTGTGATGCTGCTGACCTTTTCAGAATTACACCCACAGCTCACCCTGAAGCCAATAAACTCTTAGTGGAAAGGGAAATAAACCCGCCTTAGCCCATTGCAGGACTTTTTAATTACATCTGAAATGCTTTGCACTTACAGCAGATCTTGCAGGGGTCACTGTACAATGAAGCTGACACATGCAAAAGCTCCTCTCCAAATCTGGGAGAGCTACAGATCACTCATGAACAGGGTGACAATGCCAGGTTTATTTCTGAGGACACATAGATGCAGATGCTATCTCTTTACATAACAAGCTCAAAATACCTATTGCTATGCTGCTGGGAAATACAGATACGGCTGACATAGCTTCGGTGTCTCAGCTTCATTACACTGGATCTATGTCCAAACCTCCAGCACTGAATCAAAACTGAAGTCAACAGAATCAGTGAGGACCAGATATAGGAAGCTTAGGGGTAATTGCATCCTAAACTCCACCAATTTTACCGACCAGCTCTTCCCTTAATATCAGGGAGAGGCAGGGACATTTGCTCGGTTATAGGCGTTTATGTTGTAGATAAGCACATTACCTTCCACTGGAAGGTAAAAGAGATTTCCCACTGCAATTTCAGCCTAGAAAGGCTGTGCTGACATCTGCTATTTGACCTCCCTCTGCTGTAGAAAATGCTGCCATTTTGTGAGCTCCACAATGGAGAATGGTTTCCTAAGTGTGTTTTACCCGTACAGTTTGGAATTACTGAAGCAAAGATTTTTTTCACAGTATTTTTTCTCTGCAACCAGATTGCTTGTTGTAACAAAAACTAATTGAGAAAAGCCAAGCTATTGTTAGTAAGATTTTAAATATTTTGTTTGGTTTTTTACACAGAAGGCAATGTAATGATGGAGGAGAGTAAACCAACAAATCATGAAGTTGCTGGCCCTTTTCCTTAGATGCAGAATAAGAAAGAAGCATTATTCTCTCACCTGTTAGTCATGAATGTAGCTACATAAGTTTTATGGGGCAACTCCAAATTTACCTTGGTAAGTGCACTGATAGCCCTGCAAGATGGGAACAGAAGTGAATTTTATTTTGCTCCTAGCTGAATTAGTAATTAAGCTCATTTTGAAACACAATATAGTCTATTTCTTTGACTCTGACAGATTGCAGACAAGACCTGGCAGTTTCCAAACCATTTCCTTACAAATTGAAGCAACTGACCTATCCCACTTTGTTAATGACCCTGTGTTATAGTGTCAGGATGAAAATTACACAAATGACTGACTCTAAGTAAGGAAACATAATCATTTCATAGTCTAATGAATAATTGCCCATATGTGATGCACAAGAAATGTACTACCTGTGAGAAACTGGTATTATCTGCTGTGTACAGGAAACCCAAAACTTAAAACTGAGACCAAGAGCAAAACGCATTTACAATCATGCCCACACTGTTTTTCATGTCCATAGCCAAGGGAGAAAAGACAGTCCTACAGCAAGCCAGATTTGAATAACACTTCTTTCTGCTTGAATGTGAGAGACAGCTTTTCTATCCCGTAGAAAAATAACCCCACATAAACCCTTGAGGCTAAGTGCTTCCCTTCTCCTGTTGAGAAGGTCTGGACATTCATTGTCTCTGCCCATCTGCCTAGCATGGGGGAAATCTCTGTACCCAGGGCTGTGTGACATTCTCAGTTCCTCCTCAAAGACCTGTTTTCCTTGAGGATCCCACTTGGGATGGCTTGGGATAGCGCTTGGTCTATCTTGACATTCAAAACACCTGAGTGGCATTCCCAGCAATATTAGACAGCCTGGGCATATGTAGCTGCTGCAGGACACAGTCACTCTGGGGACACTCATGCCTGCTAAATAGGCAGTGAACACATCTGAGATGAGAACTTATCTGTGGAGTCTGAACTAAGCATATTGTCACTTCAGGCTCACTTAAATGCCTTGTCCCAGGTTGGGAACTATAGGATTAAAAAAAGTCGTCTAGGGACTTGAAGATTGTTATTCAGTCCCACAATTCTGCTCTCTCTTCATAAGCTCAGGGCCAGGCCAGCTTGTTCTCCTTTCCTCCCCCTCCAGCCTTGCGCCGGGCAGGAGCTGCGTTATCGGGACAGACATGTAAGGATAGGCCTGGTTGGGGCCTCCACAGGCTGTGCTTAGGCCTCTTGGATGGCAGAGGCATGGGGTGGGGGGAGAATTGGAGCCCTGGGGATGATAGATTTAGTTTTGCTTTGGGGAAAAATTCAGGGGGGTTCACTTACGGATTTCTGTCTCTGCTTTGTAATTTCTATCTGTAACTCTCTTTCCAAATATAATTCTGGTTTTTTTCTCCATTTCGTTTGAGAGCTTCACTCTGTCAGCTCTTTAAACCCACAACATGCCTGTACCACCAATGTGGTTTGGGTTTATTACCAAGAGTATCTTTCATGCTTTGGTGATGACAAAAAAAACCCAAAAAAACCCCAAACAGATGGATTCACAGATATCTCCATAGTGATTCATTTGAAGTGATTTAGGCTTAAGATACATCCATGAATTTGGACAGAAACCTCTTCAAATTCAGTTCTTGACCAATACCTTTTAAAGAATGAGAGCTGAATGTGGACCTGGCAAGAACCTCTGAAAGACGATGCAAACATCAGCTGGAAACAAGTTCACCAAAGATTTATTATTAACAAGTTCTGTTACTGGCCTGAGCTCAAGATTATGGCTGCATTATCCTTGCCAGTCAGGAGCTGCATGTTTTGCACAGTTAAAATTGAGGATATAGCTGATTTGTGAAAATTATTCATGCTATTTCAGATTCAGATACTTATTTGGGTTTCTTCAGCCTTTCTGTCTTATCTCATTAGGAAGTAAATCAAAGGCAGATCCATGTACACAGCTTCTAATGAAACTGCAGGAGTGACAAGAGATAGCAAGATAATTAAATCCCATGCTGTACTTGAGCTAGAACAGAAACTTTTTAATGTGTCTGAGGTTGTTAAATTGGCCAGTACTCAAATTTGTAAGTCTGTTAGTTTTAGACAAATTATAAAGGCCCCTCAGAGCATGCACAAGGTATTCCTCAATGGTCCTTACCCCATCTTTAATTTCAGAGAGCTTACATTCCTTTAGGATTAGCTCCAGTGAGGGCAATGGCTTTATAAAACCCTGCTGAGCTAATGAGAGCTCTCATAAGACTGAATTGCCAGGTTATATTTTCTATCAAGCCCTTTAGTTCTGTTCTTCCATTACATTGTTGGTTTATATACTTCATCTGTCAAATTATATTTCTTTATGCTAATTCTAGATTCAATAAGTCATCTATCTCTTAAAATTCAGCCATTAACAAGATGTGAACACAGAACACCTAGAAAACAAGAGCAGCTCTTTCCTCTAAAGAATAATCAGGTTTAGACCAAAGTGTTCCATTGTCCATAGAATGCTTTTTCCTGTCCTTCAGCTCTCTCTTTTTATAGTCTCTTAGTCTTAATTCTGTCTTTAAATGTTCAAGATGACAACTGACTGTCCTGGAGTTACATTAATTAAAATGTATCTGAGTTAAAAATGGCATATATCAAGGAGAATGAGACACACAGTAACAGCTAGAGAAAATAATTATCTTGTCATTGAAAAAAAAAAATTAAACAAGTACTTCTCAAAATGTGGAGTTCTGTTTGTACTGGCTTTCTTCTTTGTCTGACATAAGAGGTGCATTGTCACTCACTGCTGCATTAAACATTTTTTTTTATTATTCTATTTTTTTTTTACATTCCAAGATTTTAAATCTCAGCACCTAAACCTGGGTTTTTCAGGCATAGGTAAACAAAATAAAAGCTACTTTATGCTCTTAGATGCTGGATGGATGCTAAAATAGCTTTGGGATTTATTGCCTAACTTGCAGGTAGATTAAGTTGATCATTTGGTACATACATGACTAAAACTTCTGCCAATTTGATAAATCTGAACTTAGATATTGAAGTTTAAGTAAGTAGCATTGTTATTTAACTTTGTTTTAAACAGCATTGAGAACTCATAGTTATTTTTGATGAAATAAAGAACAAGAAGGATACAAAAGATGCTGGCATGACATTTGGGGGCAAAACTGTGTCTCTGTAACTGGTACAAGCTCAGGCACCAGTCTCTATTTGCTTATGTTATCTTCTAGCTACACTCCTGCATGACCTTCAAGGGGAAGCTTCCCAAATGAAAGAGGATGTCTTTGTCAATTCCAAGGCAGCCCTCTGTTTGCACAGGTTGTAAGGTTGCTAACTTAAATCAAGCACAAAGGCAATCTTTACTCTGGAGAATGGTCCATTGCAAAATGACACAAAGCATGTGACCTCTACTGCTGTTTTCTGTTTTGAAGGAAAAGAAGCAAGCACAAGCAAAAGATGTCACCCACCTACCAGGTTGCTGGAAACATCTGCCTTCAGAGGCCAAGAGATTAAAGTTGGGTAGCAAAAAATGAGTTCAGCATAGATAACACTTGTGTTTCCCTTGAATGTCATGGTGCTTGCAGGACAAAACACCATTTTGCATCCTTTAAGAAAGCACTTCACTACATGAGAGATAAGAAAGCCAGCTCAGATCAAAACAAGCAGTCCATTAGATTGAATTCTCCTCTCCAGGGAAGATCTGGACCACTTAGCTACAGGTGTCAGCCTTATGATAGAAATGAGTAACAATTCCAACACTCACTATCATTACACAGACATAAACAAGGCTGTAATGCCCTATGGTGAAGAAGTAATATGTATACTTCAGTGCCCTGTCCTCATATCATAGGTCACAGTATGCTGGAGGAACTCCTTGGAGAAACTCACTATTCTCTCCCCTATGTAGATTAGCAAAGAGTGGTTTGGGGGATTGGGTGCCTGACTGCCACTTTTAGTCATCCCACTTGCAATAGGCAGCAGAACTAACTTTGTATGAGACAAAGAAAAGGTTAGTACAGATTGGTTCCCTAATACAGCCTCATTCAGTCCTTGTGCTACCCTTAGAGAAAACAAGGTCCTCCTCAATAAAGGCAAACTGCGAGCAATAACTGCAGTTGTCTACCTTCGACTCCTTTGGAAAGGATTGACAGGACAGTCATAACCAAACAAGAGGTAATTAACCAGCAGAAAAATAGCCTGTGGACCACAACAGATCTGGCCTTTGTGGAGCACTGAGCTTACAAATAGGCCAACGAAAAGAAAATAGGAAGGAAATTTAAAGGAAAATAAATGAAGTTTCTTAAAGCTATATGCTCTTTGCAGAATTACCTGCTGTGTTTCCTGCATACAGGCAAATCCTTGGGCAGCCTGTGATACTGTGCCATATTAGTGGGTTGTCGATTTCTACAGCAGAACATGAATCAAGCTGTTTGGACACCCCTCTCTCACTGTACTCAGATCTTATTAATACTGAACCATGTCGGATGGTCACTGTCCTCCTGTGTCTGGCTTTGCTGTAAGAGCATAAGTTATTGTAGTAAGTGAGAAGCTGACCTTGATTAAGTACACTCTTTGCTGCACTGTAATTTAGCCATTTGCTGTAAAAGTTCCCAGATAACTTCCTTTGAATGTGATTCCTACTCACCAGTGTGTCCGATCAGTCCCCACTTAAGTAGTACTTGCAAATTGCCTAAGCAAGTTCAATTCCATCATCTAGTGTATAAGTGAAATCTATAATAGGCCAGACTCTTTAATATCTCTCAGTACAGACTTTTATTCATATTAAACCATTTTTGGGATTATTTTCCATGATATTATGCACATACATCCAATCAGCTTTACTCCAGACCTTGTGATATATTGCTGTACCGGTAGGTTTAGAGAGGTGCCTTGCCTTGTGTTGTATATAAAAATTAAACCTTTCTTTCCTTCTAGGTTCATCTAAGGTTCTCTTATTTCTCCATAGCCTGCCTACATTATTCTTGAAATGCTGCCTCTAGTTTTCTGTTTTGGCAGACTTTCTACATAATATCATCTTTCCTTTCTTTTTTGTGGTTTGCCTTTGATGTGGGCTGTGAAGTCTTTTGAGTGTGCCTTTTGGTTGATGCTGTTGGTACAAATAGTTGACCAGTAAGTCTTTATTCCCTGATTTAACACTTCCAAAATAGCAATGGTGCACCCATATAAAGTGTTTGCACTAAAATCAAATGAGAACTCAGCACAAAAAAAAAGTGTTGATTGAGGGAGCTTTTGTTCTTTCTTATATTATAGTGTACTTCACTATAAATCCTTTCCTGCCAAGAAAGATAAATTCCTGGCATGGATTTATTTTAACTTGGACCCATAGCTGAAATTCTAACTGTGGTTTGAACTCAGCCTGTTACCTTGAGAAAAAGCCAAGGTGCTGTGGGTGGAAATCAATTAAAGAGTAGAGAAACATATATAAACACATAGATGTCTGCCTGAATGTTGGGTTATCTTTTTGCAGCAAAGACATTCAGTAAATACAGCCAATGGGCCTGAGGAGTTATTTGGTCATTCAGGTACTATCTGTCCACTCTAGAGTGAGCTGAGTTACTCTGAGCTACATCAGCTTTACTGACTGTGTATCCATAGAGAACAATGGGCCCCTTATACACAATGGGCTCATTTCAGTTGTCCATGCGGCCCTTTACCCAGCATCATTTGAGATGATCCAAGTTATCTTTCATTCACCAGTAAACTAATGCATCACATCTCTGCATGCAGACCTAGACAGGCAAAAGTTCTCCACTTGTCCTTTAGTCTGAAGGATCTAAGCTGGGCTAGCTGAACCAGTAAACAAACACTCCAATTTCAGTATCCCTTCTCTAGGATATATGTAACTTTTCTACATTGACTCCAAGATGGAAAGCCAGGAAGAGCTGGTGCAGTTGTGAACATGATGAACAGGGATCTCCATTTTCTTTGTGCCTCTCCCTGTTAAAATACCAGTACAAGTCTGGAGTAAAGTCCTGAGCTACAATCAGGTCCCAGACTCCTAGCCCAGCAGTGCACCCAGAAGCCTTCTGTCCTTCTGTGATGCATCCCATGGCACTGGCCATGTTTCACTACACAGTGGGGACACCCATATGACCACATTTAATAGGAATGTGTCTGAGAAATACAGCAAGCATAGAGGCCCTTATATCCCACAATACAGCAAGCTGCACCCATTGAAAGTCACTGGTCTTAGTAGCATAAGGGTAAGTAATGATGCTGTGTACAAATTAACTTTAAGGAATCTTCAGCCTCACCCTGCTGACCAATTCACACAAATTACTTACCCCAGTCTTGAAAAGAAAGGAAAATCTCAAAAACGGTTTCCAGAACTACATGTATCATTGGGGTTTCTGACTGGGTGTCCTGCAGGGATAGCTCATCATCTATGACCTTACTTTGCCTTCTGTTTCTGATGTTTGACCTATCTTTTATGCCAAAAGTCAAGTTCTGTGCTTTTATCATAAGAGTCAGCAATGGTAACTACAGACTGTCTTCATAGATGTGAGCAGGAAGTCATATGCACATCAATTTGTATATTAGCAATGTGAAAGAATGACTGGCTTTGAAAAACAAACAGAAGGATGCAGAGCTAAAATTTCCTCAGCTTTTCAGGATTTTTGGAATGAAGGTCCAGCCCATAAAGGCATTTATCTGCCTGAGGCCCACTGAAATTAGTAGGAATCCAGAGCAAGACTACTTTTGTAGATCTTGGCCAAAATATCTGAACTCCATTTCAGCTGCCAAGACCTAGAGGCAATGGCAAACTTCCCATAAAGTTCAGTGGTACAGGTTTCAAGAGAGGATTTGTTGTTAAAATCTAATGTAAGGGCAGATCCTTCTCTGAAGTAAATTGTCCTAAGCTTGTAGAAGACAATGGACCTTGAACTATTGAAACTGTCAGGGAATTGTCCCACTTCTTTCATAATTTTGTCACTTGGCTTTCTTGTTTTCAAATAGGAGACTGCTGACAGAGACTGCAGTAGTGGCTTGTTGGACTGTGGGCACAGCCTGGAATCCTTGTGCACCTTCCATATCAGAGGATATTTTCATGTGAGCAGGCTACAGATGCAGGTAAAACCCAGTGCTGGGCCATCAGCCTCCCTGCAGAACGTTAAGTAATCAGCTTTTAAATATTTTATTTGCTGTGAATTTCAAGCATTTCCCCAGCATCCTGAAACATGCCAAAGATCGTGGCTTTTGATATTTAAGCCAAAACCAAATAATCTGTTGACCCATCAAATAAGATATTCCCAGTGCGGAATAATAATTTTTAAAATCCTGTAAAATTCAAATAATATCCCTGTTAAACAGACACTGGTGGCTGCTTTAAACCTTACACTTGAAGTCTATGTGGAAGAGAATAAAAGATAAGACCAAGGCATATATATCCTTTGAGGACTGTGATCAAAGTACATAAGAGATATTCAACAGAGCTGGTGTTGCTGTCAAAATGCAGCTGCTACCGTAACGCTCTCATGGCACACCACTGGAGAGAAAACTGAAGCACCCCACTTTAAATCACTCATCTCTCATGATAAAACACACTGGCCAGACCCAAATCCCACAGATACCAGCAGAAGTCTATTCAGTTGATATTAAGGGTCTTTGGATGAGGTTGTTAAGAGCCTGATTGGATCATTCATTTTAATTTTTTATAAGGAAGGTGTGTGACACTGGTACCACAGTAAGAACAGATTACGCTTGGCTATTAAGCATCTTGATGTGACTACACATGCTTCCAGAGCAGTCAGAGCATGTTGCCAATGATGTCAAGCTGCAACAGCCTTCCCAGAGACTGTTTTTTTCAGACCTGAGTTGCAGGACAGATGAACTTAAAAAAGTCAAACCCTAAATTGTTGATCCTACCACTGAATGTATCTGTAGATATTTACACAAAAAATGTGATGGTGACAGCCCTTTTTTTGCCTCCCCAGGTAAACTCTCACTTTAGATAATTTTTCTTAAAAGAGCTAAGTAGATTGCAGTTGAACTGGGAACTGAAATGATTGGTGTCTTTGAAAGCCTTCACTAGCAGGTGGCAGAATAACAGCTTCAGCTTGTGGAGTCCTTTAGAAAGGAGAATGGGCATTAGGCAAGAGTCCCCATCATTGCTGAAATAACAAATACGACCATATGCTCCTACTGAAAAGGTAGTCAGAGAAGGAAATTGATGATACACAACATGTGCTTTATTAATAGAGATTGACCAAGTTTTATATTTCAAACTCAATCAACAAACAAATTAAAATGACCTTCCTAGTCGGAAGCAAATGACATTTCGACTTTAATTAATCAGGGATGCAATTAGTAAAACTGGTGTCTTCTGGAATTAGCAGAGATTTAGAATGAGTTACATTTGTACTGAGGAAGTGCTTGTAGTTTGTGTTTTCTGAATAAATGGGAAAAGAAGAGGTTCCTGAGGGATCCTGTGATGGCTAAAAATTAATTCCTGTGAACTAGAAATGCAAATGAAGTCCTAAGCCAAAAGTTTGGACCAATCTGCTACTGTCTATTGCCAAATACAATAAAGCCTGGACAGAAAGAAATCCTAAAACTGTTCACATTTGAAATGGGGTTATTTCTGAGATCTCTGGTGAACATGTGTGCCCAACAAAACCCTGAGTCCCTCCCTGAGGGAGGGAGGGCAAGCTAAGCCAGAGAGAAGATAATTAAAGTGTGTTCTTCATCTTGCATGGTTTCCTTGCGTACTGTTCAGTACTGACTGAACATTGTTTCTCTCTAAGGTGGTTCAGCTCCTCTGCCTAGATGGCATGGTATGTCACCTCTGCACAGAGGGAACACCATAGCCTCATCTTCATCTTGGAAAGACAGACTCATTGTTGTCCACATGTTCTCCAGATAAAAACTGGGTCAGGGTACACTGCTGATGTGCACGCAGCACCTCACCCTACAATGAGTTGCCTAAAGCATGTATCGTTGGTTTCCTTGAGCATACAAGAGCTGTCAACATCAGAAAAGAAACCAAAGAGACAACCTAAAGAAACAATAAGGAGACTTATATCCCTTACCATCAGTCTGCTGAGGGAAGAATTATGCTTGAGAGCAGCATATCAAACTGAAAACACCTCTGTGAGTAGCGCATCGAACCATGTTGCAGCACTCTGCAAACTGTGAACAGCAGCTGGGCTCCATGGAGATTACACTGCAAAGAGGATGAAACTCCAAAGTTTTAAACTTCTTTATCAACCAACTTCTCTCTTACTGTTTCAGTTCCCTGAAAGGGAAGAACAGGGCACAGTGAATCAGGAAATGCTGACCACTTTTCTTTTTGTTTAGGGGTGTTCCTTCACACCATGTCTTGTTTTTCTGGTGCTTTCAGCTCCCAGCCTCCATTCGGAGGCTGGCAGGGAAGGAGGAGTAGAGCAGGAGTAATCATTTCTCTTGATCTACCCATTACACTCCTGCCAACCCAGCCCTATGTGCTGCAAACCTTCCTTCCTGCCAGTGAGGGAGTCCTGCCTAATTTCACTACTATAAAGAGCATGAGGTTTGCTCAGTGATTGCAACTGGAAACATAATTAGCACTTCTAAACCCTGAGAAGCAAAGGAGATCAAAAGACAGACTGAAAGATCCAAACCACAAATATCTCCCATCACAGAGTCCAGCATCTGGTCCAGCAGAAAAAAATTCTCATGCATATGTAGCCAGAAATCTCCTCCCATAGAAATATTCCCTTGATTTTTGCTTCTGAACAGTGACAGCCTGAACTCCACCAGATGTCAAGCAAACATAATCCACCTGAATACTTGTTTCTGCTACTCAGCAACTTTTAAATGGGTATCAGTCTAAGCATAGCCTAGCCTGCCAGCCATTAGTCTGCAATGTTTGAAACATTCTCACATCTATACTGCCCACTGGTAGCAGCAATAGCAGCAAGATTTTTGAAGCACTTCAAGTAGCTAGTGCAGGTTTCCATGACTTTCAGCTCTCACCCTCAGCTTTTTTTGCATCACTGGCATAAGGCTGAGCCTCAACTTGGGCACTGAGTTCAGCCACCTCTCCTCCTCTAGCAGGAGGTTGCAAGGCTGCTCTGAAACAAGACATGGCTCATAAGAATAGATGGCAAAACAATCATTTCTTGCTACTCAAGGGACTAAAATAGCAATGTTTTGGAATTTAGAAGTCCTCTTCTGTTTGCTAGTCACAAAGCAGAGTCCCTCTAAGATCCAGGAAACTCCAGCTCAGCCAGAGACACTCAGGCAGCTCATCTCTGTGCTCTCTACTTGGCTGCTCTCTCAATTTTGTCCTTTTGATGCTCTCTCAGGGTCTTCATTAATTGAAGTTCAGAGATGTTCCTGTGGTCAGACATTTACTTTCTCCAGACAGTTCCTGAGGATCCACAGGCTACATCTTTATTAGTAAATAAAAGGACTGAGTCTTATTAGTTGTTCCTTGGCACAGTGTAGCATTGATAGATTCATGCCCATGTGGCCATCTCTCTTCCTGTGTGACACAGGCTGGCCTCAGCCCTTCTTTAAACTGAGAATCATCTTTGCCTGTATTGTTGTCCAAGATGTGACTTTTGAGGAATTTGCCCTGGTTACAGCCACGTCAAGGCACCTGCTAAGAATTACACAGTCTGGACTGTTAGTACAATTCTTGCACTCATGCCTTAGCCCTGTCTAATTTACTTGGGCAGATATAACCACTGACACCAGCTTAAATCAGGAAGGGTAATTTTTTCTGGACTTAATGCCCGGGATGAGATTTAAGCACACTTCTATTTGACAAAGAGTCTACTGAAAGGGGAGAAAAAGTTATGTACCTTGAGCTTTAAATATGTCTACATATTCTTGTATTTCCTCCATTGCAGATAATTCTCCACGTGGATATGCTTAGGAAAAAAATAGCTATGGGATGTGCAATGGAACACAGCAGATAATTATGAAATGCATCCTTGCATTTCCAATTCAAAATAAACATCCTGAAAGGTTTGGTTTTGTGGTTTTGGTTTTGGGGGGGTAGTGGTGGTGGTGGTGTGTGTTTGTTTTAGGGGCTAAACTGATTTGTCAGTACTTGAAAACTTCATCCTGCATGTCAGTAAAGTTGAGTTGTTTTTTTTTCTCCACTGCCCTGGAATAAAATTCCCTAGCAGAATTATTTTTCTATGTATTCCATACTCCTCCTCATCAGCCTCCTTTCTGCTTGTGATACTATTAGCAAAAATCTGAACATTACCAATAAGTACTTAAGGTGAGACAAGAATGCAAGAGACAGAGATCTCACGTCCCCTTACAGAATGGTTCTCAGATCTACAATAGCTCCTCTGGAAGCAGCTTCTTCCTGAAAATTCCTCTTGCTGTAAATGGTGCTGATGCACTGAGTGCATCCAAAATAACTGGTTTTCATGAAAGTCAACTGCCAAGCACACAAATGCAAACAGCTTCTGTCAGGCTGATGTTGCCAAGCAAGTTCTTAATTTAACATGTAATAAGAGGCTAGACATACTGGCTCAGAACATGTGAATAAATAGAGAACAGGAGCTTTTTATTGTGCTTGCACTTGGTAGGGGCAGAGGGAACATCATATGGGTAATGAGATGAGGGACTACATTCAAAATTTCAAAACAATAAAGAGTGAGCATGACAGAGTCAATACAATGAGTTAAAGTCTATTTACTAAAGGCTTATTCATGTCAGAGGACCAGGTTACCAGCGCACATTTGCAAAATATGTACAAAATATACAATGTGTTATAAAAAGATGAGAAAGAGAAACAAGTTTCATTCTAGCTCAAGAAGGGGAAATACTCCAGCCCCAGCTCTGATGTCAGATCAGGTTTTTATTCTCACCCTGAGAAAGAGGAGAGCAATCAGACAGGTGCATACGGCACGCATTTCACTACCATGTTTCACTACCATGCTTCATCTTTTGGGAACAACCAGTGCATTGTGCCTCACATGTTTAACCAATAGGTAAAGCTGCCTGCTAAAAAACAACTCCATGAAATCCTCTTTGTTTTAAATATTTCTGGGTTTATATTTGTGGCTGCTTCCTCATTTTGATCTTTCCCAGACAATATCAGACAGATGGAGGCTGTGGATGTATGAAATGTCAGAAACTGTTTACATCTGACCTACACAGACCTTGATGGAAAGCATGGTGAAGTCAATGACATTTTTCTTTCCTTCCTCTAGCACTGGATCAGGTTTGTGAAACTCAAACTTGCAATGGCAGAAAAGATTCTGAACTTGGGATGGAAAATACATAACTTTATATTTTGAATTTTAGAGCTATTTGAACATGCATTTTCAATCTAAAATGGTGTTTTTCACTCCAGAAACCAGAAGACATTCACCCTTGTATAAAGTCTGACTAGAAGATGAAAGCCTTGGGCAGTGACACATTAGTCTCAAACGTTAACATCTCCATTGGCACAAAAAGGCGGCAGGCAGCACAGCACATCTCAAGCCTCCTTACTTCTAAGGCAAAAACGGCCTTTCACATCGTGAACCTCCCTTGTTTCTTCATGTGGTTAGCTTCCTTTTACACTTGTTTTCTTATGAGAGCTGGTGGTTAAAGCTGAAAAATCTTAGGTTTGGGAAGGTCTGTTTCAATGGATCTGAGGCAAGAGGAGCAGCAAAATGAAGAATTAAGCAAGAGCTAAGACAGAAATCAAAACACTCACCCCCAAAACTAAACCTTTTCTGGGCCACTCTTGACTCCTGTGTCTCTTCTCTTATTCAAGTAAAAAAGAGGCAAACATTAACCTTACAGTGTCCCACCACACGCAGGTGGTGGGTCAGAACTGTGACCAGGCAAGTTTCTGGTGTCGGCCTGGAAGGATGAAAATCAGAAGAGAAGATTCATATTGGCTAGAGCCACATTGTGTTTGGGGCTGCAGTTGGGAAGGGAGCTTCACAGAAATACACACTTCTCCCACAGCTACAGCCTCTCTCTCATCACCAAACAAGGTATATGCCCATCACATGGCTTGGTTTGCAGACATGCCCATTATCAGTCATGAGACTCATAGTTTGGGTCAGAGTTATGCCAGCCCTCAGGAGAAAAAGGAAGGTGAGGAGGAAGGGCAGAGGGAAAGCAGTGCAAACGTTTGATAGTTTTGGCAAATATTGAAATTATTTGGAGAAAAGAGCATCCCACATTTCCTTGTCCTGCAGGTAACTCCTACAAAGAGTCTTCGCTATTGAATGCAATTGCCTAGAGAACAAAAAGAAAGAGAAGATGGGAATGGTTTGGTGCTCTTACTTGAATCCTATGCAGTTTCCTTGGACTGAGTAACAACAGGATACACATAGAGGAGAAAAAAAAAAAAAAAAAAGAACAGCAAAAGATAAACCTGCCATTTCTGATTTTGGTGCTAACTCTCATAAACATGCTCACTGTAGGAGAAAGACAGACACAACATACTTTCAGGCCACCTGGAGGCCTGGCAAACATGTAATTGTGGTGCTCTTTAGAGCATTGCTGTTCAGCTGCCTTCTTGGTGGTAAGTTCACACCAAATGTTCTCTCTGATCCCTTTTTAAAGCACATGGCAAAAAGAGATGGGAAAGGGAAAAAGTAAGCAGAGAATTGGAAAGGAAACAAAAGATAAAGAGAGATAGTATAAGCCCTAATCCTTGAGCTGGCCAAGCCTTAGCAGGAACCAATCAACAAAGAAAAGGAAAATAAAGCTAAACCCATTTCTTCACATGTGGCTTGTTCAGTCTTCCCTTAAAGTGAATATCAGAGTTCAATAACATCAAGATGGTTATCAGAGTGCAGCAGATGGAAATTACTTTACTCCTTTCTGCTCTGTATGTCTCTTCTCCAGTTATAACTATAATTTCAAACATAAGAGCCCCAAAAAAATGTATGCCCCATTGGCTCATTCTCTTCTTTGTCAGTCCTACACAGATTTTAGCTCACTGATTTCCAGCTCTACACTTATTTACCAACGATGATCTCAGCACTGCTCTTGATTGGCATCCATAAACTCTTTCTTTGGATAAACCTAATCTAGCTTTAGCTCTTGCTAACTCATATGAAAAATCCTTTTTATCAGCCTTTACTTACTTCAATGATGTGAAATCTAGACCTCTACAGAACATTCTGGTGTTTGCTCTAACTTCCTCCATGGTCTGGGAAACCTCCTCAAGCCTGTGGTATCATTTCCTAGCTGCAAATCTGGGATACTTACAGACGTCCTAGCTGCTCTAGGAAGACGGTGAGCAGGGAAATGACATCAAGACCATGCTGAAATCATTCAGAAGTATCTGTTCTTATCAGGGAGCAGATGGCTTAAAACCTGTCCATGGCTCTTGAAGATCTTTTTAAGTTAGACCAGTATGGTATCTAATTTAAGACACCATGGTGCTATCCTTGTAAAAGTCCATCAGCAAAGTTTTCATCACGCCTGGCTTCTGCTTTCATCTGACCACTAAAATCCATGATTAGCATAAAGAGGGTGGAGAGATCCACAGTCAGGCACAGGATGGCTGAAATCCCTCCCTGACTAAAGACACAGTGATAATCTGGAGTATCTCTCCTACGAAGACAGCATGGAAGAGTTGGAGTTGTTCAGTCTGGAGAAGGCTTCAGGGAGCCTTATAGCAGCCTTCCAATATTGAAAGGGGGCATATGGGACAGCTAGAGTGGGACTTTTATAAAGGCATGTAATGACAGGGTGAGAGCTAATGGTTTCAAACTGTAAGAAGCTAGATTAGATTAGGAGGAAATTCTTCACCACAAGGGTGGTAAAGTACTGAAACATGCTGCCCAGAGAAGTTGTGGAGGCTTCAGCCCAGAAAGTGTTCAAAGTCAGGTTGGATGGGGCTTTGAGAAACATGGTCTAGTAGAGGGTGTCCCTGCCTCTGCCAGGAGAATTGCAACCAGATGATGTTAAAGTCCCTTTCAACCCAAACTATTCTATGATTCTATGGCGAGAAAAAAGGTGCCCTGGAATCAGGTGCAAGTTTCCCATACAGCATTATCATCCATATCGCTTCAATGTTGATGCTTTTCACTGATGTAAAGGAAAAGTTTTTTTCATGGAAAAAAAAAAAAAAACCAACTCTCATAATGCTGTTTAATTTATTTAAATACTATTTTAAGAAAAAAAAAAAAAAAGAGAAGGGGGTCACCATGTTTCTTATTTTGGAATATTTGTTCAGCACAGTATTTTCTTTCATCTTCTGTTACTACAGATTGTCCTGAAGTTTCTCTGTTTTAAATGGCCTAATTAGAAGAAATTTTATTTAGGTTATTGATATTTAGATGTTACCTCTGAAGTACTCTAAGTCACTGGTGTTCAAGAAAAAGGAGTCCATGATAAAGAAAATCAAAGGTCATAGAATCATGGAATGGTAAGGTTGGAAGGGACCTCAAAAGATCATCTAGTTCCAACCCCCTGCCATAAGCAGGGACACCTCCCACTCGTACAGGTCACTCAAGGCCTCGTCCAACCTCGTTCAAAGGTCAATGGCATGTAAAAGAGAATAGGGCCCCCTATTAGAAGGCAGCATCAGGTAGTAATCCAATCAATTTAGTTAAAGGGTTCATCGTGAGAGCTTGTAGCAAGGAATGAGATGACACATTCAAATCACAAACCAATACTGCAAAAGCTAGGGAGAATAAAAGAGTAATAGAAAAAGGTCAAGTAGCAAAGATCCAAAACTAACATTAATGTTGGAGTTATGAGGGTGAAATAACTAAAATCTTTTCAGGCTGATCTTGATATCATCAAGTAACAGGTTGTATGAAATGGTAGCAGTGAAATTGATCTCAGATATCTCTTCAGTCCACTCCTCCTGCCTCTCTAGTCCATAAATGTAGTCCTGTTCCTGAAAATGTCTGAATCATATGTACAAGATGATGTATAAAAGAGGCAAACATAAGAAGAACCCATCAATAAATATGTTTCATTTGCAAGTGAAACGATCCCCTTGTACACGCACCAAGTGCCAGCCTTGCAGATGTAATCGAAGATCTGAAAGTTAAATTTCAACCTTTCTGCCTTCTTCTCTGGATATTTGTGATCAGAATGTAGCTGGTTTGAGGGGAATTTTTGGTAGTAGTGTATAAGGCAGAATATCATCACCTCCTTCATCTACAGGCATGTTCACTCTGTGAAAGTTGAATTCAGTGTGTGGCAGACAAGAAACGTGCCTGAATCAAGCAGAAAAGACAGATCTAATGACTCACTGCATGCTATTTTTACCCTGATCCCAGGGGTTTTCTGTATTTACAGTCACTTTTTGTATGATTTCTGTTCAAATCCACTACAAGATAGCTCAGAAAGGCAATTTGGTCAAATTAGGGATGAGATTAATTTTCACCCAGTGACTGATTGAAGATAAAGGCACCTAGAAAAGTGCAAAAGATGGGCAATGTCCCATTAACTTGGCTCTGTTGCACATATTTACTGCTAAATGCTCTGACATATTCTTGCTATGAAAACTTATACATTGATGCTTCCTTCTATTACCTTCACTGCAGTTTTAGTAATGACAGAAGTTGCCCTAGATGACCTAATAGGTGTTTTTGAAATGCAGACCCTATGAATCTAAGATGAAACTACCAATAAGAAGCAGAGAAAAAAAAATACTGAAAAAAGGAGGGCAAAATGGGTCACAAGAAGTAAATTAAACTTATTTCAGTGCTTCTTATAATGTGTTCTAATAATAAATTAACCAATGCTATAAAAATCTATAGGGAAATCTGTTAACATAAACTAGGCAAAATCTGACTTTTAACGTCTTTCATAGAGCTATTTCCCAGGTTAGTATGTAGGTCAACTGACACACTGAAGCTCAACGCTCACAAGAATAACAAAATGAGTCATACAGCAACTCTAGGTTCTTACAGTCAATAATCCATTAATGTAGAGAAGCTATGCCTGATTCATGGCTACAGACATCTGGGAGCATTATTTTCCTGTCATTGGAAGCATGGCACAAAATTCACGAAAAGTTGAAGCGGTTGACCCCTCTGTGAGATAATGTCTACAAGGAAGGTGGAAAGCTGTAGCTATTGCTGTATTTGTTAATCACACCACCAAAAAAGATGTTTCTAGCACTTCTTGACAGGCCACAACATCCTCGAGTCTGAATTCTGAAAGCTGTCATATGTCTGGCCTTGCAGTTTGGTTTGACAATAACTTCATTCCCAAGAAAATTCATGGACTGTTCCTCAAAAGCAATAAACCACCAAGTTTGGATGGGAGGTAGGAAAAGATAGACAGGTTGATTGGCAAAAAAAACCCTTTCAAAATAAATCTCAGGATGTCTATAGTCTCCCTTGTCTGCATCCCTGTTTGGATCGACATCAACAACCATATTTCTTTTCAAACAAAATGGCTGTTGGTAGGCCATATGACTCCCCACAGTAAGAGTGCCCTATTTTCTGACTAGAAAATCTGCTGCTACTCACCTGTCCCAGGGCAGCCAAAAATCTACTGCTGAATAGAGCTAGCTCCTACTGCGTCTGCCCTACTTTGTGATAACAGGGTATGCTGTTATCAAGCTAATCTACTGTGATTCGGAGTAATGTTATTAGTCATCTTGCATTTCTAACCACAATACCAGCAGCGTCTCTGGAGACTGACTGATAACCCCTTAACGGTTCTTAGATTATAGCGGAATTCTTACTACAGCAGAGGTTTTCCTGTCTATGTGATTAAAAGGGATTCTCTTTTTGGCATTTACAGACCCCTGCATAAAACTACACTGCATAGGTCAGTTTAGATCACCAGTATCTTTAAAAACAAGAGACAATGAATATTGTATTCATTATCTGAAAATGAAGTTAGGTCTTTTCATCCTCAGGTCTTGATTTTTGCATGCACTCTGACAACCATACTTCCTGCCAATAGGAAAATGTTAATACAACCAACCTATTTCCCTACAGGATGATCAATAATTTGTTTTATAAGGATCTTCTGATTGGCTAGTGACATAGGATTTATCTTACTCCATGGGCAGATCTATAGTTGTAGACACTCTCTTGGAAAGTCACTAAAGTTTTCCTTGTAGTCAACAGAGATCTAATAAGGGTATACAGTGGAATGTAGAGTCAATTAATCTTAAATATCTTCAATTATTCATGCAATCCATGAATTATATGAATAGTCTTCATACATGATGAGACGACCTCAAGAAGAGGTTAGATAAATGGCACACTTTACCTGCACTGACTACAATGAAAGCCTTGATTAATTCTTAGAAGCAGATACATCACATATACCTAAAGATTTTGTCAGGTGAATTTCACCCAGGTATCTACAAGTGTCTTCATACGTCATTAATTGCAGCTCATGCAGAAAGGCACCTTCCTAAGTTCAACTGTGTTGGATGCCTATCCTGAGATCACAGTGCTCCAAAAGCACTGGTCCCTCTCCATGGTTATGTCACAAGTCTAAATGACTAGGTTCAGGGTGGGGACCGAACTATCAAAGAGCTAAAGACATGCCAAATGAGAACTGCACTTACGTTCTGACACTAAACCAGGTAAAAGTAAAGCTTTCAATAAATGATTGTGTAAAGTGAATCAGCCATCGTTTGCACTCCAGGAAGTGCTGTGAGATGGTTCCTCAAAAAATAAAATGTGTCATACGTTTTCTCTACAGCACTCCTCTCTCCTTCTTTGGCAGTCTGGTGGTCACCCTGTCCTCAAAGGATAATTGAACCAAACAGCTTCTAGTGTCAAAGCAGTGATTTGATGCCTGCCTGCTTAACAGAATGAGAGGGGTATGGCCAGCTAGAAAATCTGGAAATAGACTCACTTGGCTCATGTCTTCACAGAAAAAGACTTCACACACTTTTCTCCTTGTCCAACACATATGCAGCTCTCTCTCCAAGCTTCCTAATATTGTTTCCTGCTCTGCAAATCTTGTTTGTCTGCCACTCTGCTCTGAACCAGAAACATAAGGCACCCATGACAAATCATAACAAACTCAGTCCCACCAAAGGCAAAAAGTTAGTACACAACTAAGACTGTATTTCTAAGAGCTGTGCTTACACAGGTCAAACATAAAACAGCTATGTAATGGTATCTTGTTTTATATAAAGGAATATCAGGCTTTGTTTCAGCCTTTGTCAGATTTAGTTATCAAATGCATCTACTTTTGTTGCCTGAATGAAAATATCTATATGCATTGTTCTACATCTGGTAGGCACACAACACTTCTGTCAGACAAAGTCTGCACAAGAAACTCACAGAGGTTCTGTTTATGGAAACTCAGAATGTCAAACAATATGAAAGAAATAAGGGCTCTGCTTAACATGGTGTTGACAGGTACTGGATATGGTTTCCTGATTCTCTAATCCCAGCTCCAGCTAGAGAAACCAACAGACCACAGACTCACTGAGCACAGTCAGAGGGCTTAGCAGCATGCTGCAGTAGCTTCTTCTTACCACAGTCTGACCACATAGCCACAAGAGCGCGAGCTAGGCTGGCACTACAGCTATTGGGGCATTTGGCAGGCTGCTCTGGCAAGCAGACTGTGTGGGAGCATCTGTCCCTGAAAACAGAAGAGAAGAAATAAGAAGGATGATAATGCAGAAGCGAAGCGCACTTGGATGGACCAGAGAATCCTACTGATGCAAGCACAGGCATGAACAAAGGGTCATTCTGCTCCATCCCCTGTAATCCAATCAGCTAATATCCCTTTTTAATTAACTACAATCAAGTTAGTGTAATGAGTCCCTTCTCTGTTTACAAGCTTCATCTGTCCTCTTCCATTCATGCATCCAAATCTGCAGTGCAGTTGAGGCTGGTTTTGATATTTGCTAAGCAGCTTAACTGAGGGTTGTCCCGACCTTCCCATTAACCTCAGGGACATTGAAATGCACCATTCTGTAAGTTTTAGGCATTGAAAGAGAATATCCTGCTACTCTCACTCCTAGTCAATCATCTGTCCTCTAGACAACAACCTCTACCGTGCTGGAGGAATATTCATGTATTGTCAATAATTTGATCTAGTGCCTCAGACAAGAGTCTTGCACGGCTCTTGTACCTGTGCACAAGTATGGAGGACACTAAAGGAGCATTCAGGGGACAGGCAAGAAGAGTAGTTGTCCTTGAAAACTAGTGTGTCACCTACTTTTATTTGCACCCACAAGGCATTAAAATTTACAAGACATTTCAGAGGATTAAAGGACATTTGTAGCAATAGTCTAGGACAAAATCTGCTTTGTAAGAATTTGCTATGGATCTTCACATTAATGCAACAAAATAATTCTTCCATTCTACAGCTCGTGATTCTTTGTCAGATTATTGCACAGACTGCTTTTTTTACTGCTCAGTGGTTTTTAATTGGTGTGCATCACAGGAAAGGAAATATCAATGCAAGAAATGACTTAGAAATGCAAAATAACTAGGTTATTACCCTATTTTACAGTAAGCCTTCTTTTAATAGCCACTCATTTCTGCTGTTCAAGCAGCCCCTGTGAAAAGGGATTTTGTCCTTCAGCCAGAGTAAAAGACATCTTGATGCTAAAAATAAAAGAAACGGGAATCACTTGCTGAAGCTGGAATCCTCCCCTGCAAGAAGGCTCTGACAGCACCGAGGCTGCCAGAGGAGCGTTGTGACGGAACAAAGGCAGTAACAGCCCTGAGACATCTCCCCTGCACAGCAGGAAGAAAATATTCATAAGGGTCTATATTTCTCAGAAACCATCCAGTGACGCTGTGTCTGTCAGGCTCACTTTAAATAAGATAAGCATTTCCAGCAGCTTCACCACACTTAGCCAAAGATTTTCTAATAACTGTCTGTACGCTAGCATAGCCCAGCTACAGCAGCATAAAGGGGGCCAAAATTTGAAGCTCGTTAAAGCAACAAATTGCCAGATCTTGTCCTTTATTTTTGAACTTTTACTGTTCTTTTATTTTTGCTTCTCCCCACCCCCACTCCCCTTTTTTCTGAGCTAGTACCTACCTGCTGATGAGGTAAATCAGAAAAATTCATGGCTTCAGCTGAGCAGTATTGGAACACAGTATCTTAAGATCTGGTATGTACAAAATTGAATGTTCCTGTTGTAAGAAATATCTACCTAAAGACAGTCTACACCTGCACTTAGACAAGGAAAATGACAAAAACGAGAGGTTTCTCCCTGTAAAGTGTCATCTTCAAACCCAGATAAGAAAACAGATTTATGTCAGTGCTGAAGCACCAAGTGCACAGCAGCTAATTAAAATGCACAGCCCCAGCTAGGAAGCTTTTTCTGACTTCTGGCTATAGCTGGCAGGCTTCAACCTGCTTAGATAAAGGAT
Organism: Ramphastos sulfuratus; assembly: GCA_013399055.1. Taxonomy (NCBI): domain Eukaryota; kingdom Metazoa; phylum Chordata; class Aves; order Piciformes; family Ramphastidae; genus Ramphastos; species Ramphastos sulfuratus. Next base: position 248,459 of record WBNM01013525.1, read on the forward strand.
GATGGGGAAATGTAATGTCAAACCGACCTCTCTCTTAGGCTTTGTTCCTTTTCTTGCACTCACCAGGAGCCAACATGCAAAGAGTTGTAAGTCTGTAGCTGCCCTATCTTTCTAGCACACAGACCTCCTGATCCTCAGGACTCATCCTAACAAGAAAGCCTAGTTCAGATAAGTGTAAGGCAGTTTATATTAGGTGATCTGAGAGAGACTTATCAGCACAATATAATGGTTGGCATTTTCAGGGGACAGTGGAAAAGATGGTCACCTGCCTCAGGGCCAGGTACATACATATGTTGGTTGGTATTTCAGCATAAACCTTGGACACATCACTCAGAAAACTGCACTATCAAGCAAATGAGACAAGTCTTAAAACAATTAATATGCCTCTAGCCAGGTATCTCAGGAAGCCAATGACTGCACATGAAATGCACCCAGCTGCTGGCTTTAACCATAGCAGTTGAGTCAGAGATAGCACCCAGCAATCTTTCACTCCCATTATGTGACTGTTGGCAGGAAAAGAGTATTGCCAGTCTCAGAGGTGTCTTGCACAAGGACACATCACTTGTAACATATCTGAGCTTCTTTTTTCTGTAGTTTCCTTCACTGAGGTAAATCAGAGAACAAGCCAGAGTCAGAAACAGCCTGAAAAGATGAAGTGTCCTGCTCGGAGATGTTCTCCATATCTGCTATTTCAGTGCTGAATTTTCAAGTATGCATATTCCTGATGGTTCCCTGTTCTTTGCTTGTAAAGCAGCTTCACTTCTGGTTTTACACAGCACCCACTATATGACAAAAAACGTGCTCAGCTGCCATTGTACAGAGCTTAATGAAAGGATCTCCACAGCATAATTACACAGCAGTGATAATACAGCCCTTCCTGTCTTTCAGGATTAATTGTAAAACACAGGCAAGCTGACACTCATCACTAACACAGTGATACCTACAAATATCATATTGTTAATTCTAAACTGTGCAGTGCCAGGATGCTCACTAATATGTCTGGGATGTTTCTTTCTTTTCTCACTGTAACAGCAATCTACAGACTGTGGGCTGACTCGTGCCTGCTCAAGGGTATTGGCTCATTGATTCTACAATGAAGCCTGACATGAGCACCAATTCCTATGTTGTTTGGCTTTGGTTTTTTCCCCCTCTTTCCCTCAGCTATTACAGAGATACCAGCTCAGATAAAATGCTTCCAAAGTAATTCTAAAAATATGGAATGGTCCAAACAGAAATACATCAAGACTAAGAGTCACACTGAATGAAGAAAGCTGGAAATGAGCTCAGGGAAAGGAACAGTCGGATTCACAAGAATCTCCATTTTAGTAAGGTTTGCTGCACGGATTCCTGTCTAAGGAACTCTGAAGTTCCCTAATTCCTTTCTTGGTAATTCTTCCATATGCTGGTATGCTGCTAGCACACTGCAGGGACACAGATTTCCATGATGCAAGTTGCTTATTTTCCCTTAGTCCTTCACTTTGTTTGTTTAACTTGGTCTATATGCTTCCCATGACAATCTCAATTTTGATGACAGAATTATTAACAGTGGTGAGGGTTGATGGGGAATCTCAAGCAGAGTAAACACAAACACATACTAGTGTAGCACAGTGTTTGTTATTGCATGTGTCATGGTAAAGCTTTATGAAAAGAAAAACAAATGTTCCACTTCTCACGAATCTAATCTCATGAGACATGAGATATTCCATAAAAAAAGCTCTAAGGGGATATTGTAAATGAGATTTTTATCCCCCGTTAATTGATTTTTGTAACCACTCGTCCAGAAATGTATATGATAAATAGCAACTTTCAAGGTCAAAGCATTCCACAGTCAAAAAAAAAAAAAAAACCAAACCAAAAATAGTCATTTAACCTTCCTTTCCTTTTCATTCTATATTCATTCTTCATGGGTGCTCTGATAATCTGTGATTATGTTGTTAAATACTATTTTTCCCTCTCAGCCCCTGTTTAATTCATTGTATATAAGATATGATGTGCACTGCCAAGGCAGCTATTCAAGACTCTATGTCACCTTTTAATGGTAACTCTGTACCATTATTGTCATGACTCATTCAAACTCTGCATAGTTTGAATTCATTGTTCACTTTTTTCTGAGTGCATCATGATTGTCCTGATGTGTTTCAAGAGGGATTTATCTTCATAAGCCTTCAAAAATATTAATATCTCTATTTTAAATATGAGGAACTGGGGCTAAGAGAGCCGTTAGACATACTTAACTTAGTGAGCTCAGTTTGTTATGCCTATAGATTGACCTTCTGAATACTTGACATTTTTGTGGCACTTCTGTCCACAGTTTGCTGGACAGACAGACTGTTTGCTGGAAGAGAATTAACTTATTAGGATCTTGACACAGGATAGCACTCATGAAGAATTAGACTTCTGAAAAGGACTGTTTCTCGTTGCCACTGACGATGGGAATCTCTGTTGTGAATATCCTTGCACCAGCATCATCAGCTGGGTTGAGTAAGGTTTTTCTCCTCAGTTCCTATATTCCAGCTGGCCTGTGATCCTATGTGAACACTCCAGCAAAAGTAATTTATTGCTACTGATATATCACCACTACATAACTCACAAGTAGCTACATTAAAAAGACTGTCTCATATAACCAATTCTGCTCCTGCAGGAGTATTTTCTAGTTACAGGTGTCTTATTTAAGCACAACTGACCACTTCTGGGAGTCTCCTGCCTGGTAATTTCAACCATGTTGTTAAGATACACATTTATGCAGAGTAGGAGATCTTTGTAACTGTCCAAAATTCCCATTTAAATGGCTTCTGTAGCCATCAGTCAATACTTTACTGTGAAGGCTCAGATAACACCTGGGTTCAAGTCAGTCCATTATCTCATCTTCACAAACAGCTAGCCAACAAGTTCCTGTACTGCTTGAGAAAATAAAGCCTTAAGTACAGCAGATGAGCACACACAAGCACAGTTCAGCTACACAACAATTACAACTAAAAAAGTTAACTCACCAGTAGCTTCAGCTCCATAAATTTGCCACCAGTTCCCACAGACTTCAGTTGAAGACACGAGCAGTTGACCTTCTTTCAGATGAGCCCTAAGCCTAAGGTATTGTACATTCCATGAAAGAATACCACTTTGAGCCAGGTGCAATATATCAGTCTTAATGAAGATATGATGTAAGGCTGAAGCAGAATCAGGTGTGTGCATGGGCAGTCCTCTGGTTAACCATGTAATCTTAGTTGTTATCCAACTAAGATTCACAGCCCTAACAGAATTCCTTCCTTTCTTCCTCTGCAAAGTTTTGATGTCAAAATGAGAGGGTCCGAGAACATTAGCAGTTATCTTTCTATTTTTGAGTGTTTGCAAACCAATCCTAGTGCCAAGATTCAGGAAACAAACCTTTCTGGACTTCTGCACTTGTTCGGTAGTGAAGGGCCTGAGTACAAATCAATGTAACACAGTAAAAGAAGCAAAGGAAGGAATAGGTTTAAAATAGTCAGAAAAGTGGAAGAATTAATCTCTGCAGTCTCCAGGAGAACCACAGAAAGCAAGATTTCAGATCTTGGACAGATTCAGGCAACTCTGCACAGAGATGAAACACCCAAACAGGAGGTAAAAACCACAGCTGAAACCTGCCTTTCAAGGCAGGAGAGAATCTTTTTTTTTTTTTTTTTTTTTTTTTAATCTACTTCATAACAAACTTCTCAGGGTGACATATAAAAAAAGTGCTTCCTCTTTCCCTGGGCTTAATCTTCACACTTGCAGCTGACAAGAGCAAAGCTCCTCACAAACTCACTCAGGAAAAAAGAATACTTAGCACCTGAATGTCTAATGCACCTTTGCCTGTGCATAACTGGATGTAGCAAAATCTAGGGTCATTACAAAGTGTTTGTCTCCTCTGCTCATCCACAGCTTCCTTGCATGACTTTGAGAAATCCCATAGGCCCAGAGCTTCAATGTTATTTAGGAATTTGCTTACAGATTCAATGTCTGCTTTCCTTTGGATTCCATTTCACCTACATACTTTAAAAGATTCATGCTTTACCCACTCTATTTCCTGAACTTATGAAAGGGTAGAGGTGATAAATGAACCATGACTGATAACACACTTGGCAACTTAACAGGCAGCCAGCAGACTGAGGAAGTTCTGCATATCATTTTAATCAACACTACAAGCATTTTAATTTTCCTGTATGCATGCTGCCCAAGTTGGCTAGGTAAATTTGAATAAAAATAAAAGAAATCCAACATGGTAAAGTTAAATGAAGAGCCATGAATTCTCTGCAAAATAAGGAGCTGGTGTAGTTCATGGAAAGTTACTTGCTGCCTTCCATAGCCTGTGCTTCCATCAGGGATCACAGGGTATGCTTTACCACAGCTGCTCTGTGGTGAAAAGTCTTTAATGCTGGTGGATAATGTGCCTACACAGGGAGCCCAGGGGACACATAGAAGAGGCAAGAATGCCTCACTACACACTGTCTCATGCATTGAGATGGAGATTACTTGGCTGACTGAGATTTATGAGAATTTATTAGGACATTTATGGTTTGCATTAGCCAAATATACACACAGCCATGTGCTCATTTCCTCATTAGTCAGTTTGCCATAGGTGAAAAGATTCATTTTGAAGAAGCTGCCAAAGGAAGGAAAGGACTTTTAGTCACCAAGCAAATACAGATCATGGCATAAAACTGCAGCCCTACAGAGACTTATTTTCTGAGAGGGAGGGATGCTGTGATGGAGCAGAAACCTCATGAACCTAGACCACGATAGGTAAGCTTCCCCCTTACTCAAGAGCAATGTGCATGCACTATATCAAATTAAAATAAAAACCCAGGTTAACGTGGTATTTAGTTCATGACCTCCTCTCTTACATATTGAATCCTTTCTCCTATAGGTCTAGGCTGTCCTCAATTTTTCATGATAAGAATTGTTTGAGTGGTAGGAATATAGTCTTCTCATGGCATACGGTCTTGCTCTCCAGTATGGAGTCAGGTATTACTTTAATTAACAGCAGTGGTAGATGTGACAATCAAAAGCAGAGAAGGACATCTAAGAGCACCATTTAACATAAAAATAGATTGGATCTCAGGAAATGGGACCACAAGTACATAATACTTTATGGACAGATGCTGCTAAGCAGACAGCTCCTGTGACCTGAAGAGATTAATTTAATGTAGGTATGACACTCCTCTTTTAAAGCAGCATTCATACGACCACAGGGTTCCCCTCTGTTCTTTTGACTTTGTGCCAGAATGAGAGAGAGGACAGTCAATTGCCCAGCTTTAAAAGAAATAGACCTTCAAACACAGTGTCACCAGATTTCTGCACTAACATATTTTGTAGCAGGGCTGGTAAACCCTAAACCCATAGGCCAATTTGTGTTTTAATTCATCCAGCAAATGGCCTTGTGACAAACTCGATATTAACTCATTTATCATCTCTCATTTTTCTGCACAGCTCACCAGCTACAGCTTTATTTGCAGCTTTAATGATGAACTTCAGACAACTTGAGAGGCAGAATTTGAAATGAAAAATGAGTGTGCCTTAAAAACTTAGCACCTTGAGTGGTGATCTTGTCAAGCTTTAGAAACTAAGTAGAACTGAGTTAGGTTTGTACTGAGAGTTATCAAGGAGAAGCAGGAGAAATTAGAAGGTGACATTCAGCTTTAGCTTCCCCAGGACAGTAGACATGGTTCCCTCATGTAGCCCTGGGCAGATACTGAAGAAAAGCTATAGTCTGGAACTTTGTAATATTGCTAACTGTGGTCCTCAAGACATTGGAGGGGAGATTTGCACTGATGCTTTCTATAACTGCAGGGGTTTTTACCAGCTCCATTCACACTACATCCTTCTTCAGCAGTATTTGCAAGTCAGACCTGTGGTTTTTGACTGGTGAGGCAGCATCACCTATGTCTACAGCAAAGCCCAATGCTGTCCATTTGAAGCATCCTCTGCACTTGTCTGCCTGTTTTCCACTAAAATAAAGGAGCAATGGAATTGCTGCAACGCTGAGATGACATGAACTCATTCAGCTTAAAGTAAAATGCACTAGAGGCAGAGAGTAATGCAAAAAGAAATAGGTCTAGCGTGTTGCATGCATGTACAAGAATGGAAATAAACACCACTGCTTTGATAATTCTTTTAAAATGTCTACTTTTTAATCATATTCAGATTTTCTACAGTGAAATCAGCCTCTTTGTTGCCATTAGTGCATCCCCATGTCTTAGCCTGGTGTCATGTGAAACCAAAGACTTTATGGTCTGTCTCCCTGACACTCCTCCACCTTTTTCACTCAATACTTTTTAACCCTCTTCCAATTTCCATCAAATTCAAAGATGAAAGAGGAGATCTTAATTCTCACAAGCTTCCTGAGAACCAGTGCCCAGAAAGGCAAAGGAGAACTGGATGAGGGCCTCCAGTGTGGAAAAACTGCAGCAGGAATTTATTTGCTGAAATCAGATTGCACAAGCATGTACCCACCAGCTTGCCATGCAGAACACAACACAAGCTGACCAGCCAGTGCACACCAGGTCCCTGTGCAGGGCATGCTCACCACATCAGACACCGCGTGCCCAGCCAGCAAACGAGGAAAGAGGGGAGATGAGATGAAATGTGTGTCTAGAATGGAAGTCCTAGTACGTGCAAGCCCCCCCCCTCAGAGAGAGGGGGCTCATACTAAAAATCCCCAACATACTCTTTGGAATCTGGGAGTTTAGTTGCTCTGGATTTATCTGATTAAATAATTATTCAATATTTGTCAGCAGCACAAAATCACTGTGACAGTTTTAAGGCCAAAGTGCCAAAATGCTTGTCTGATAGTGGCTAGGCATCAGACTGGTTGCAGCTGTCAAAATCTACAGGTGAAAGCTAGGGTTAGGAATTCTGAAAATCAAGCTCCTTACAGACAGAGTGGGAACAAACCACGGAACTTGAAATAATTTTATCTGTTAAGCACTTTGTTGTGTCTGTTTGGGTTCTCTCTTCTGATCACCTAAGCCTCAGGTGGTGCTTTTCAATCTCTTTTGAATTTTCTTACTGTTAACTTCACCCTGGAGGGAGTTTTATGTCACTGTGGGTATGGACGTTCATGCCTATTAGCAATATTGCATGAAAGCAGGTTTTTCCATCATTTCCTGGTATTCTTTAGGGTTAACATCCACTGCTAGCTAGTAGAAAAACAGCAAAAGCATCTTTCAAGCAGAAGAGGGGTCTGAAAGACTCAGATCTCTGAGGTCCCCAGCTTTCACTCTCATATGCCTTCCCAGAAGTCTGTTTTCTATTTCCACAAAAGTCAAGAGGTATTTAAATCAAGTGTTGTAGCCTGTACCAAGCCAGCATCCTTGGCATGTACACTTGCGTGAAACAGGATAACGACAAAACACTACAGCCTCATAAAATTAAAGAGGATAAATGATCCCAGTTATAGACATGACTCCAATTCTTATCAGCTTCCTCAGCAAATCAAGTTATGTCACTGAGGTAACTTTTCAGCATTTACAGGAATAGGAACAGCAAAGTCCTTGGAGAGATGCTCTGGCATAATATCTATCAAGAAACGTGGAACAATTGGTCATGATAAAAATTACAGAGAGGTAAATTGATTTCTCAAATGTCTCAGGCACGATCCTGAGAATCACAGGAGAACACAAAATCCAACAGAGAAAAAAAATGCTCAAATACAGGCTTTGAATTACTACTTCTCCAACTCTGAAAATTACAATGGGGCAACAGAGGAATCCCTCAGTGCGCCCAATCCCAGTGAAGACATCTGTGAAAAGTCTGTAAACACTGAGTCATCTGCATGAAAAGTGAACATGAGTAAGAAAATATGAAATAAGTTTTTGCAGATGCAATGAGTTAAATGGGACAGAGAGAGGTTGAAGTGGTGCTGTAGGAATCAGCAAGAGCAGAAGTCTGGAAGTCAAAGGCAAGGCGGGAGGCTGAGGTAGGGGAGTGGGACCTCTCTAATGGGACCTCTCACTTTCCTCAGTAATGAAGCAAACCCAGATGTATGCCTGAGCACTTTTCCCCACAGCAGCAAATTCATCCAATATATTTCACAGCTGCTGCTGAAGTAGAGTGTGGTGGGAAGGACCCAAAACAGTGTTATGAACTTCTTTAGATCACAATGGTGTTGCTAAGGTAATTTATATTTTATCTTGACAACAAAACTGTTACCCTACATGAGAGATGCTGATACTATCTTGGGAGGTATAAAAAAGTATCTGATGGCATAACCAGCCCAAAGGGAATGCAAGAGAGAGGTTAAAACTTCATAAGGTGTTAAATACAATTTTTGCAGAGTGTAAGATTTTCCTGAATGAATACATGACCTTTTTTTCTGTCTTTACCTTCCAGACATTGGGGAATAAAATAATAATAATTTAAAAATTCAATCATTTTGAATTGGCAAAACATAGCTTTCAACTAATGCATGTTCTCAAGCATGTCTCGTCCTTATTTTTCAACTTAGCAGATGACTAAAATTTTAAGGACCTAACAAAGCCTTCTTGCTTATAGATTTGCATCTTAAAAGTGAACTTCTAGAAGAACTCTCTGCTGTATAACAATCTGTGCTCCATCCTTATCTTAGGTCCAAGGTACATAGAGAGTTGCCAAGGCGCAAGGACTGTAGCCTAAGGCAGAGCAGAACACAAAGTATATGACCACATCATCAGCTATAAAAGCATCAGACTTCTAGTGTGGTCTCTTCCTTTGCAATGATTTATGTTTGTTTTCTCCTATCCTTACATACTCATCAAATATTTCAACAATATGCAGTACTTGAGACATGACTCTCCCAAAAGAGAGTCTGTTGCATGAAAAGGTAAGGGGTGCAGCATACATTTTGAGGATGAAATTTCCAAAGTGATCTTAAAGACTCAGATACATGTTCATTAAATACAATATACAGCTAAAATCCTGAGCCCGTTTTGGAGATCTCAGAGTTTATTTTTGATGAGGACTGTGATTTTTCACAGTCAAAAATCTGTAATCTTCTCATCTTTTCTGGACAAAAATCAGATTTTCTTATAAACCTGGTTATCTGCTTAGTACACAAGATATACTGAGATATTTGTGTTTTCAAGAGTAACAACAAATGGTTTTAGATAGAGAGCAATTGGTTTTGCCATTACCAATGGAAATATCTTTAAAATAACTATGCAGATTGATATACTCAAGATACAACTTGAGGTATAGAAAAATGTTGGGGATATCTGTGACATGTTCAGTCCAGGTAATATCGCAATTCATGTACATCAAAACATGCTTCTTGAAGGCTACATTGAAAGGCTCTGTTTGGAGTTACACCTTCAGATAGATATCAAGGGTCAGTGCTGGGACCAGTGCTGTTTAACATCTTTGTCAGTGACATGGACAGAGGAATCAGTGCACCCTCAGCAAGTTTGCAGATGACACCAAGCTGTGTGGCACAGTTGACTTGCTAGAGGGCAGGGATCCATCCAGAGGGACCTGGACAGGCTGGAGAGGTGGGCCCAGGCCAATCTCATGAAATTCAACAAGGCCAAGTGTAAGGTCCTGCACCTGGGTAGGTACAATCCCAAGCACAAATACAGGCTGGGTGGGGAATGGCTGAGAGCAGCCCTGAGGAAAAGGACCTNNNTGGGAGGTGACCTTGCCTATGGCAGGGGTTTGGAACTAGATGATCCTTGAGGTCCCTTCCAACCTTACCATTCTATGATTCTATGATTCTGTATCGTTTGCATGTACACATGCATCTTGGCAGATGTACTTTCCCAGAAATGCCTCCTGACAGCAGTATGTCCTGCAAGTATCAGGCATCTCAGAGAAGCCTCATCATATTCAGAACAGAAATCAGTGCAGTTCATAGAGGAAAAAGCAGTTGGGAGATGAAGCTTCTTGATAGTGGTCATATATCAGTCAGTATTTCTGTACTCTATCACAACTGAATTCCTGAACTCTCTGAAAGCAAAACTGTGTGCAGACTCATGCTCTTACCCTATCATATTTTCCCTCTTACAAAACTTTTCCATACAAACTTTGACTTTGAGGAACACATGGAAGGCTTTTGTGTTCACCACAATATCCATCACAAATCCATGTCTTTCTTTGCAGATCAATGAGAGGACATGCAGCTGTCACTGCCCAACTGCTCCCAGAAGAAAGTGCTAATCTAGCCAGTCTCTTAATCAATATATCAGGAATATAAAATACCATTTAACTAACCAACACAGGAAGGATTTATAGCAGCACTAGGTACTAAAGAGGACTATTAAATAATCAGGCTTTTCCTCGAACTAGGCTCTAGACCCCAGTCCCCCAAAGGATGAAATATGTGGTTGTCTGCCTCCTCACTTCCTGGAACTGAAGTGTGCTGTTGAATTGTTAATAAATTCAGATGAACTCCACTGTATTTCTGTCATCTTCATTTTAAAGCCAATAGGTAACTATTTTGACAATTTGTTATAATCTGTACTGTCATATTATTCATAGCTATTGTTTAGCATAGCATCACAGATGACTGTTCCATGGTGACAGTGCACAAAACATGCACTTTGTTTCTACCAACCACTTCCTGGTGGGTGAAGGCAACATGTTTGTGATGGGGGCAGCCAAAAGCAGAAACATGACCAGCCACCACAGCACTGATTAAACTGCACTAATTCACTTCCCACCTCTCCTGTGACCTTGCCTCGAGTCCTGTTTTGTAGTTACCCCAAGATCAAACAGAAATTTTGTGGGGGGAAAGAAAAAAAAAAATTAAAAGGGAGAATGAGATGTGGGACTTCCCTGACTGGTGAAAGACTGGCCTGTAAAATGTCTCAAGGGAAACCTGGGCAGATGCAGCACTAGCAAGTCCAGTGAATATATAACATTACAGGGAGGTCACCAATAGCTCCATTTTTCATACTTCTGCCCTAACACTGCTACTCCTTACCTGTAAATCTTCAGTTCAAATGCTTCCTTGACAGAATTCAAACTGGGTGAAATGCAATAGATACAGGAATATGAGTCTCTAAATGTATTTGTTCAAACTAATTTGTTCCTTTTCTTTTGTGTCCTTGACGTTGAGCTAGGGTGGAAAAAAAATCTGTCATTTGATGACACATTACTTTGCCCAACTCAATCCATCTTCCCCAATGCTTATTCAATAGTTACATGACTTGAATTCTTGACGTCAAGTGTACACTAAAATTAAATTAAACAAAACCAATTTGAGTCAGAAAGCATACAGATGCTCCTATGTTTCCCATAGCTAAGAACATCCTGTTACAGTAGCACAGCTGCAAATTTTGAAACATTTAAAAAGAAAATTGCTTTATGTGGAGGAAAGGAAGGAGAGGAAAGATGCCTGATTTTAAACAATTAACATTCTGCATTATGCTGGCTCGTATATTTTTGAAGTTTTAGAAGCAGGAATGCTGGGTAGAAAGGAGGAAAATTCCATTAGTGTCTCCATAAGTGTTTTAAAGATGCTCTATAAAGTGTTTCAGTGCTGAAGAGCATTCTTCTAGCCACATTCTGCAGGGCTAAATTAGACGCATTCTTATTCCACCGAGAATTTAAAATAGAATTAAAGAACATATGTTTACAGTGGCTTTAAGAAAGGGATTTCTAATCAAATCTAGTAGACAAGGGAAAAGAAAAAGAAAAAAGAAAAAAAACCCAACAATGCTAGGGCCAGATTCTCTGCTGGTGCAAACTGGTAGTGTAACACACCTGAGAACCTGACCATGAACTTCTGATAAATTTTCATTGCCATTTTTACACGCTTGCATGAGAGCAGAGGTGGGTACTCAGATTTACTGTTTATTTAGTGGTGTGAAGAGCTGACCCAATGCAGAAATCAGATCATGGCAAGGAGAACTATACCAGGGAAAAGGATCTGACACTGAATAAGATTTGCAGTCAAGTCCTCCTCAGCATAACTACACTGCTCTACAACAGATGCATCAGTAGTAATCCTTATGCAAGATTTACCTTCAGGCACTTTACTCTGAGCCTCTTCTGCTTACAGGAAAATGAAGACCCCAATCTTTTTTGCATGTTCAAGCCTTTGCCTCTGTATCGTGTCTGTGAGCAAGGGTGTAATTTACTTCTATCAGGTCTTAAGTGCTGACACATTATAATCATACATGTATAGCTTCTTATTCATTTAGCAATAAATACATATAAATAGCATAGTATCAAGGGATTCTGGCATAATTTCTTTTTGTGCTAGACAGAATCACTGTCAGGAGAATAGATATGAAAATCTTGGCTTCGTGGGGAAAAAAAGAAAACAAAAAGGGTCTTTTGTCCTTGCTTTCAGAGGTAGCACAAGAGAAAAGATGAAAAATTTCATTTTATTACTGTGTAGCAAAACTGTTGTGATGTTTATCACTGTGGTTCCTTTTCATAGGCAGCAAGTGAAGGAAGAGATTGAGAAACTGAAAAGGCTGGAAACCTGTGGGAGCTGCTGGTTCTTTTGCTGCTTTTTGCTTTTCCAGTAGTAAATGGATACTCAACCAGCCAAGTATTTTGTCTACATCTTGCTCTTTCTAGCTAAACAGTAGCAGCTGAGAGGAGCATTTGTAAGGTTCAGTCACCCACGGCAACAGAAAAGTAAGTGTCCAAACCACAGCTCTAAATACCTTCTCATCCCTCAACCACAAAAATGAGACATGGGATTTTCAGTGAGAAAAATACATCATATGTGTACTTGCATATACCCTCTGCGAAGCACTCTGTAGAACCCAACTAGACCAGATGATGGTTTTGCATCCATTTCAGCAAGAGGAGCTCCCTTGGCACCAGAGGATTTGGCCTTGGAAATGACAAATGAGACCATGGTCCAGGTATGATTGTAACTCCAAAGGTTATGAAGCCTTTGGAAATGGACTGAACCATCCAACCCGAAACTTCCTCTGCTAGAAAATGGATCACAGGATCTTTAGTGAATGCGCATCTCCAAGACAAGGATGCCTGGCACCACATGACAACAACAAATGCAAGACTTGGCAGTCTTGTACAGCTGACGCACATTAAATCATTGTCCTGACCTGAGAATACACCCAGGATTAATCCCTAAAGGCATTTTTATCCAAGTTCATACTTGGCTTGATATCAATTAATTTGAGACATATAACAAGATCACAGCAGGAGACGAAATGGTTGTATTTTTTGCATGCCCTAATTCTTAACTATTGAATTTTCTAATTAAGAACTGCATAAATAAAGAAGATATCCAAGAGCTTCTAAGTTCTTTTAATTAGAACATACAAATAAAGCCACACAAGAACATCTAGAGAAATGACAACAATGCTAACTAAATGTAGATTCATTAAACAGTTGCTTACAGCACAGCTGGAGCTCCCTTTTTACTCACGTATAAAAATTATCATGGTGTGTATTATGTACATGAAGTAATAAGGATAAAAATTATCATGGTGTGTAGGTGAAAATCATGGCAACAACTTTCTTAAACTGAAGTACTTGAAAGGTAGCACTTAATCTTTATGTGGGTACCTCCATAAAGAAGGGTTAACTCTCAGTGGTGTAGAGAAGAATCACCTGGCTAAAAGGAAGCAGTAAATATTGCCTGACATGTCCTAGGTTATCTGTAAGTCCAGATTAGATTCCAGAAAGTTTAAGTCTACTTCATATTCTTTCTCATTCTTATTAGCCTATGTAGTTATCTTGGATAACCTGGGACTTCTCATATGAGGCATCTATGTTTAGGCAGTTGAATCATTTCCATCAAACAGTAATTGCGTCTTCAGGCAACGCTGACAACTCCAGAGTTTTGGATACCCAACAGTGGTTCCTGACCAAAGAAACTAATTATTGTAGATGTACTTTTTAAAGCAAAAATAATACATATATACAAAGGAAATGTATAATATCCTAGCAAATATGATTCATACCAGCACAGAGTTGTATCTTCCAAAGTACACTTAAAGTCTCCATTTGAGGACAGACTTTATTCCTTTGCCTGGAAATGAAACAATGGTATGTAAAAAGTCTGCGATGTCAGAGACAATGAAAGGGTGGACAAATGTCAGCTGTCTTTACCAACAAAACAGAAGGACTAGCATAAAACCAGCAAGCACTATCTGAAAACAAACAAACAAATGAACAAACCTCACCACAAAGAAGAAAAAAAAAAAAAGGCTAAAAAAAATAGATATTTTATATTTGTAGGGGACTGTAGAAGCCATCTTATGAAAATATCAAGATATAGTTATCCCGATCTTAATCTTTTCCTCTGCATACAGCTCAGGTAACTATTTGAAAGAGGATCATGAGATTGTGAATCTTTTCTGATGATGAAGACTCTTACATTATCAAAGTGCACATGTTGTAAACATTCAACGGAAAGAAATACTGCTGACACAAATTACCTAAGGTTTCTTCATGTCCTTTCTTCTCTTACCGTTACCCACATCATAGGGTGCAAATCAGTAAGATTACAAAAGACATAAAACATCATGTTCACACCAATAAAAGGTTTTCTCCTTGACAAATATCTCAATAGTAAAGAAATTCCTTGAAATTTTTCTGGCTCTATAGGTGTGATTATACATGTTGATCCATTTCATAGGTCACAGTAGAAGGATTGCAGTACAAGACTGCAGCTAGGAACGTGCATTAACCATTGGGACTTCTCTGACAGCTATTGACCCAAGTCTGCTACAGGCCAGGAAGAACTGTGGCTCCAAAGGCAGAGCTGGGGAAAAATTAGGTGAACTTCTTACCCAGCATCTGAGATATGACTGGTCTATAGCTCATTTTTATTGAAATCCCTTTCTTTTCCAGGAAGCTAAATAAATCCTATTCCTACAAATGGGAGAGGAGTAGGAACTGGTTGCACCATGCTGGGTATTTCAGTCTCTGGGACACATATGAAGCTCCAGGAAATTTGAATTTATTGATTTCCCTTTTTGCTTCTGAAATAAGCACTTCTTGCAATAATCCAACCTCTTCACCCAGTGATTATGAACACTTCCATTTATATTCATCTGCTACTACCCTGTGTACCCAATGCAGCTTCCACTTCTGTGTCCTTCCTTTCACATACATCCTCAGCTCTACGTGATCTTTCTGCTAGTTCTCAATCAGTCCAACCTTTGACATACTTAATGGAAAATTAATTCCCACAAGTTCAAGTGAAAAAACCACCTGCTTCAATGCCATCAGAACCAAACTCTAATCCCCACAGGAAAAGGCTATGGAGAGTTGTGTTTAAACTGCAGGAGTCAATCACCTAATATGTGCTTACACAGCACCTAGCACAACAGGGGTTCCCATTTAATTTGATTCCTACATACAGCACTGCAATAGAAATAAATAATAAGAAGATTGTAGCACTGATCTTGCTGTTCCCTGCCACTGCTTAATGAACTCTCATTATTTTGCTAAGAAAATCTAAGTGTGTGTTCAGTAATTAGTCTTCCAACTGCCATGTAGCATAACTAGTCCTTGTGTTCTTCCAAAGGATACTGATACTAATATAGGGGCTTACAGATGCATTCCCCTTTAAAGACAGACTCTATGTATTTCACTTCTTTTAATTATCCTCATTTTTAAATATATGAAGCAACAGTACTCTCTGCATCTGGTCTTCCTATAATTTTATCTAACAGTTACCCACACCCTCAGAAAGAATATCTGTCACATTATTTGCATATTTGACTTTATTTTCATGGGGCCAGAGAGCTGTTTATTCATTCAGCTAATTCCTCTAAGAAGCAAAGCAGTCCAGCACCCACTGAGTTAAGTGTAGGGTAGCTGCTGTCACTGTCTGTGGAATTTTTTAGATTCTCAAAAATCTATATTCTTCAAATTCCCCTGTGTAAGTCTCTAGAGCCTCTCTACCAGCATCAGCAGGAACATGAGAAAATAGGATTGCTGGTAGCAAAAAAGCCATGTTTTGTCTCTGATTTCTAGTCTTATAGCTCCTGCAGCTAAGCTCATCATCGTTGGGAAGTAGATACATGCCTATTTGTCAGTAAAGAAATAAAGAGAGTCTGACAATGTTGGAAAATCTGGTGTGCTATAAAATACCTGGCAATGTAATGCAGATTATATATGCAAATAATTCCTAAAAATACCATAGCTCTTAACACAGGGTTTATTACCTAGACAGATGACACAGGCTTCCCCCAAGACAAGTAATATACACAGTAAAGGAAATAAATTAAGGTTATTTTGACTAAAGTGAGGGAAGGGAAGTGGAAAAAGAAGAGCAGACAGGACTACAGGTACTAGATGAAAGGAATGAAATAGCCCCTGGTGAGAAAATTGCCTCATTAGATGTCATAGGCTTACTGGTGCCTGTATGATGCCTCTGTCTAAAACTTCTGCCAACAAGTTTGCAGTACTCACAGTTTTGTACATTATTGCTTGATTTTCTGACAGATGGTATCAACCATCTCTGCCTCTCCCCATGAGGTTAGTCAGTCCAGGTGTGTTTCTTACAGCCCCTTCTAGAGATATGAGTGAATGGGTGTCAATCAAAAGCTCCTGACCTAGAGGAGAAAGATCAAAGTCCAACAAATCAGCACAGCATGGACAAAAATGGCACTTACAAGAGGAAGTGTTGCCACTCATGCTGTCACAAGGTCAAGAATCATTCCTTAAGCAAAGACAGACATTGTTGAAGTCAAAAATCATCCTCATCTTTGAACCTTTGTCTTCTTCCCAATAGCTTTCCTATGCTTTCGCACTTGTGTCTCGTCAGACTTTGCTGGTGCAGTGCATTTCCCTTAAGGAATCAAGGCCTACTGTGTTCACAGAAATGAGCAGCTGGTCTTCCACAAGGAGGAACTGCCAGCAAACAAAAGGATTTTCCAGCATTTCCCACAAAAACGACTTTGGCAGGAAAACAGGAATCATTCACAATGAAGCCATTTTTAAGGGATGCCTGTACCAATTTCAACAGAAACAAAACATTTGATTAAAAAGAAAAGCATAGAGAGACAGCACAAAGAGACTGGTTTATAAACCACTCCACCAGCCAGGTTCTCTCCAGTCTCTCCAGCTTCCTGCGGGAAATGCTACATTTTGCATACACAACCATCGCTAACTCAGAGAACAAGATTCTGTGCAGGTACTACTATGGCCTCTTTTGTGTTCCACTAACACCAGGTGCTGTCACACATGCCCATCACCTGTGATGTGATTCCACAGCTTCCACATTCAGCCTGGGGCTATTTTCACCCTGCTTTGTTGGTTCTTTAGTTCTAGCTAAGAAATTAGAGCTTAGAGATCAGTTCTATAGATTGAACCAGTGCAGGAAGCAGAATTTCAAGTCCCCTCTCCTATCATCATCACATCAGATGGGAAGACTCTCTGTCTCTAAAAGGCTTTGGTAGTTCTGATGAGAGACAGGGAAGTTTGGCTTCCCATAGACTTTCCCAAGTGCAAAATCACTTCTCAGTCATTCAGAATCAGATTCAGTTCAGAAACAGCTCTACGTTTCTTCTAGAGCTACAGCAACAGTTATACTCCACAGCAGTATGACTTCAGATTCAAAATGTCCTTTCCAGCATTTTCTAACTTTGTATGAACACAACCACTTGTTTTACTCCAGTAATAGCCATTACAAATTTTCTTTATTAAACAAATATACTATTTCTTCATTTCTTTTCTCCTTGTGACAACAAAACATCTCAAGGAACAAGGACTTAAAAAAAAATGTTCTAGTGTTGACCAACAAGGCTTCGATTTCATTTAAGAAGAGTTGCTCATCAGCTTGTGTTGGCATGAAATGGCTCTAAATTATAGCTCCTAATTTAATGGATATCTCAGTTCTCTGGTTTGTGAGTTAAGTAAATCTAAGGTTTGCTTAGAAGATCTGAATTTATCTGACATCCAATGGACATTGTTGGCATTGTACATGCAACAGTAATTCTGTTTTGACCTCAGGAGCATAACTGAATGTCTAACCCTGTTCTTCAGGGTATTTTGAAGTGAAGAAGAGTAGTAGGTGAATTTAACTGTTCCAATGGTGGGAACTAGCTCCTCACTCCCCTTTTTCCAGGTTGACAAATATACACCTATCACATGGCAGGGATGGAACCAAAGAAAGAAAGCTAGATGCATATTCCCACTTTATAAACAGCGTGCTTTGATGCTGCACAACCTTTTCTTCATGGGTGAGCTTCTTGTCTTTTAACAATGTTGTCCATTGCAACAACACTGGTCCAAGTAAACCAGAGGACTGCTCTACAGCTTCATCATACCAGTGTTCACAGTCATTTTCCTACAACCTGCCTACACCTTTGCTTCAGCAATTCTAGTCCCTTACAGATAATTATACCACCTTGCACCATCCTCTATAATTCCCCTTCCTTCTTGCTGTTTATACTTTTCAGAGATGCGTGGGTTGCCCACAGCAAGAACTTCAGTCTGGCTCATTAACATTTAAACTCTCCAGCAAAATGTTTACAAGGTTACTTTTCTTTTAAGCCAAACTAATGTATGAGCTTTTCTATGCAGTTACATATTAAGAGAATTAAAAAATACAGATATTGACAGGAAAATGGAAGACATAATAAAAGCAATAGAAAAACTTTCCAGCATTGCTAAAATGCAGTGTATGTTTTTCTGTTGTTTTTCCTCTCAATTAGCTGGCTTGATTGCTATATTTACATTATGTTTCTCTGACATCAAATAAGACAACATCAGTGCATTCTGCTGAGCATTTTAGGAAAAGATATAAGAGATTGAATCCTCTCTGTTCATCCTACTGGTCTAATTGTTTACTAATCTGGAGGGGTCACAAATTCCTCTTGGTTTAGTTATGCAGATTATTTGCTAGCGAGGGTGTTCTGGAACAAAAGAAAAGCCCAACAGAAAAACAAACTACAAATTCTTTTTCAACACCCAAATTGTTTCAACATCTCCCATCAAAAATTGAAGAGTTATTTTTCCATACAAATACAGTAGTAAAACGAAGGAGAAAGTTTCCACACTTTTCAAGGAAATTAAACTGTGGGAGACAAGCAAACAAAGTCAATCAACCATGGTGTGCTGATTCGAGGCTAATTGGAATATTTTAATGGAGAAAATTATATTATAGGCTGCAAAAAGAAAACAATGGTGATGTCTACTTCACTCATAGGCTTGCTGAGGTGGATAAGACTAAGAACATACACATAGATAAGACACAGAATCGTGGTCTCTCTTGGAGAGTCTCGGGCTCTCTAGCTTCTTGCCTTCTCCTCTCTGCCGAGTAACCTAACTAACCACTTTCCTTCTAACCCCCCTGGCCGATCCTCCAAATTCACCTTGCGCGTAAGCCAAACCCCTGGATAAGGTAGAGGGGTGGGAAGAAGGTGGAAGGGTGGTTGGAAGCCCCTCCTGGGGACTCTGATTTCTGGGAGGGGGATTGTGTTTCTGTATTACCTTTAACTTGTATATTTCTGTAAATATTCCTGTATATTGTGTATATATCTGCTTGTACATTGTGCTAAGATGTGAATAGAGCTTCATTCTTTAACTTCCAGCCAGCTGAGTCTAGTCTGGGTGATTTTACAAAGTTTGGGGGGGCAGGGAACTCCCAAACCGTCACACATGGAAACAAATAAATGAAGGTCAGCCATGGTCCACAGGATGTTGAAAATGTCTATGATCTCTGTACTCACAAGGCCAGTCAGAACCAAAGAACAAAAATCCTTCCAGCCTAAATGCAACTGGATTTCACAAGCTGTTGATCTGCTTGCCAGCAAAAAGAAGCCCTGGTTTTGAAGACTCAGCTTTAGTTCTAATTTCCTGTATTTACAATAGGTTTATGTAGAAATAGGCTATTTCTCTCTTAAAATGTTGACAAGAAGGATTATTTTCATATCATAAATAGAAACCCTGCAAGGTATGGAGAGAAGTAAAAATAAATGACACCAAGTTTTCAAATTATTTATATATGGGTATCAGGTGCCAGTGGAGATGCCCAAGAGCCTTGAGGAAGAATGGCTGATATGGCACAGAGTCAGAGCCTTCCAGAGGGCTAATGGGGGCAACCATGATGCCCTAGGGCATCTGACATGGCCCATATGTCTGAACCTGACACTAATAGATGAGATCACCTATCTGTAAATGTTTGTATATCAGCAAATTCATAGAACCATAGAACGGCTAAGATTGGAAGGGGCCTTATAGACCATCTATTCCAGCCTTCCCACCATGGGAGAGGATGCCTCTCAACTAGACTCGGCTGCTCAAGGCCTCATCCAACACAGCCTTAAACGTCCCCAGGGAAGAAGCATCCACAGCCTCCTTGGGGAGCCTATTCCAGAGCCCCAGCACCTTCATACTGAAGAACATTTTCCTAAGATCCAGTCTAAACCTATACTCCCTGAGCTTATAACCATTCCCACTTGTCCTATCACTAGACACCCTCATAAAAAGTCCTTCTCCAGCCTTCCTGTAGGATCCCTTCAGATATTAGAAGGCAGCTATAAGGGTTCCCCCAAGTCTTCTCTTCTGTGGGCTGATCAACCCCAGCTCCTCAGCCTATCCTCATAGCAGAGGCACTCCAGCCTTTGCTTTTTTTACAGATCATGAAGAGAAGCAGATGCATGTGGATTGTAGCTTTCACAGCTTCTCTGCTCTGTTTTAGGGTGAGAGAAATCTTCCACAAAGGACCTGCTTTTCTTCATTGATTAGATGGGAAGCTCAGAGGCGGCATGGTCGACACTCCACTGAAGGTGGAATTTCCACATTGTAAGCATTCAACATCACCTAAGCATTATTTGCTAGCAATGTTTACAAAAGCTGAAAGCTCATCTCTATGTTTCCCTTCTAATTGAAGAAAAGCTTGTTGTATAGCCAGAGACTGTAGAGTGTCACACGTTAAAGTAGATGCTTGCCTTTGCTGAGATGAATCATGCCTTTGCATTTACTCAGACGAATATTGCCTAAGGCTTGGTCTAAACATGGGGCAAGAAAATAGTACTGAGAAGAGTGAAGATTTGCAAGTAAGGGAAAATAAGAAGTGCTGCTGGAATATCTGAGGTCCAGCATTATAATTTAAAGAGCTGAGCACCCACACTCTGTACCTCTAAGTGCTACATGAACCCTTCTTTAGGTTGGCAACTCCAGAGAACATTTATGGGAAAGAAAAAAGGACAGTGAAAGGAGAGAAAAACTGATCTCCAGCCATTCCTTATCCTGAAACAGGTCATGTTCAAAGCAAAATTCCATTGCTTCTGCTTCTCTGCATGCTCACCCTACCAAAAGTTTGGGTCAAGGTTCAGGGTAAGTCAGTTGTTTTAATGAATCATTTAGCAGTTACAAAATAGTAAAAGATCCCACAGCATTAAGTTAGCAGTGATTAACGTTCTAATAAAGATTTCTGCATGTATGGATATTTCATGCAATATTTATCACAGCCCCCAAGTGGCTGGGTCAGCACTTTGATGCTGAACCTCCAGAGCTTCTACTCTTAGACTGATATAAATCACAGTGTGTAAAGGAGGGTCGTAATCTATTCCACCCCTCTTCAGGAGGGTTACAATGTTACAAAAATATTAAGTGCACAGTATTTCACAGTTGGAAGCTTAGAAAAATTAGTCCTGAGGTTGCTTTTTCTCCTTCCTGGTCAAGATTTTAGTGGAGAAAAGAGATGGTGCCCACTTTATTTCACTCATCGAGTAAAGGAATGGATTTCCTTCACTGGGGTTTCTGATCTGGAGTGTTCTTGCATTCTCACTAAGGAGATTTAGTTAGCATTTAAACTGAGATTCAGTAATTAACTGCACATGCTCTGCTGGTGTATTGCAGGATTTACTAGAGAAGAACATCTTAACACACTCCTACTTCAACCTGACTCCTGGTTAGTATAGGTTGGGATTTAAACATATGTGTGAGGCTCACATCAGCATATCTGCTTTAGACCTCCAAGGAAAACTTCCAGTTTCATACCATTCCTCAGTTTCCCAACCTGTTGCATGAGGAAACAGAAAATACTTTTAATCTGGGGCTGAATTACACAGCTTCTCAAGGTTTTCTGTCAGACATGGATGTCCAGGTGATTTTTTTTTTCTCCTTGCAAATATAAACCAGCTTTGTTTGAATGCTTCTGTGACACTTAAAGATCAACTTTTTTTCCACGTTTTGCCTAAAGTTTGCTTTGTAACTATGAAAAGTGATCCTGAAACTATTAGCCTTGATACAGTTCAGGGATTCAGGTAAGTATCACTGCAAATAGGTCATTACTCCATGCAGTCTTCCTTCAGTGCAATTCAGAGAATCATGTAGATATACTCACTCATCTTCTAAAAAGTAGGCTGGAAGCAGATGTTAAAAACTTGCCCAAGCCTTGTAGTTATGTACAAGCCAAACTGTTGTACATAAAGGAATTTCTGTTAACTCTTCCTTTATAAAGCAAGTTTATGAACTGTCAGCCTGTCACACAGAGCAGCAGCAGTGATAAAGAGTAGTCAGAGGTAGTGAGAGTCACTGAGCCACAATTGTTACTAGCCATCAACTTAAAGGGAATAGTGATATTCCTTCCTTGCAATACACCAAGACCATCACTGTGCTATCCTGGCTCTCCCTTATGACTTATCAAGAACAGATGTTAAACAAGAGGACAAGACTGTCATTTTATCGAGTTACCACTTGGGCAGGCAGGCTCTGGTTTGCACTAAGTGCACCATGAGTACTTTCCCCATCTGTTCCTGGCTGAGCATGTGGGGTGTGAGAGCACAGATGCCACCCGGGGGATGCCAGCTCCAGATTGAGATGCCTCAATGGAAATATCTACAGTGGAGGTGTCTGTGAGCAGTGTGTGGAAACCCAGCACAGTTGAAGTAGTTCATGAAGCATTTCTGCTCATCCATATCAGTATTTGCCAGCCCTACAGAGATACTTTAGATATCCAAAGGCATTTCACACAATATTAGATGTTCATGTGTAGACAAATTCAGACCTGTCTCTCTATTCACTGTGAGAGTGCAGAGACCTACAACACACTGTAGACATCCAAATATCTGATTTTCAAGCTAAATTGTATTCCTTGGCTCAATTTAGGTGCCTAAACATAGGTTCCTAGTGTCATCTAGATGCTCTGAAGTGTCTGAGGATCTCTGAGCAAGCCACATCCTTCTGGATAGACAGTTGGTAGCTGGGCTGGATATCCCAAAGCACCACTGATGGCTCAGAGACATGAACAGTGTTCCTAGCATCTTTGGTCAGTGGATTCAGCATTGAGACCAGTTGCAAAGCTGTCCAAACTTGTTCTGTTTGGGAGGTTTGGGGTGCCTTCATCTTTTAATCTTAAGCACTGTTTTTATCCAGGCTTAAAATGTGTTTGCCTTCTACTTCTTTTGGAAATGACTTAATTCACAGGTTATTAGTATTCACTGTGTAGGTTACAATGCCATCCATAGCATGCACTTCGTCTCAAACATGAGTTTGTGACTCATAAAATCATAGAATTGTTTCAGTTGGAAAAGACTTCTAAGATACTTCTGACTTCTTGATATTACATTTCATGGCCAAAAAGTCATTAGAACATTCAGGTAGTCCTAGAGTTTTTTTTTAAAAAAAAAAAAAAAAAAAAAAGATAAAATATCACTGCAGAAAAGCTATTTTCCTATCCTGAAGAAACCTCAAGTTTCTCAAACAAAAGCACCATTACACAGAAACAATGCACCTAAAGAAAAACACCATGTCCAGAACTCTGCATACTGAATAATGGATTTGTTCTTTGTTCAAAAACTTTCCATCCTGCAATGACTTTAATTCTCGGTGAGAAAGCTGAGTTTGTATTATACTGAATATAAAGGCTATAAAATCAGATGTTCTCTCATGTAATTCTTTCCCAAATCAGGTTATAGTGACATTGAATGTAGCTATGTGACAAAGCCTGTACTATATTATCCCATATTAATCCCTCTGTGAGAAAATAAATATTCTGTTCCCATTAAAGTGAATCTCAGTCATAGAAATAACCAATAAAACATTTTCAGACAGGCACATAACCTAAGAACTTGAATTTATTAATGAAATAGACTAAGTATAATATCATAATACAACTAATGCTTCAAATTAATGAGATCTTAAAAAAAAAAAAAAAGCATAGAGAGTGAGCTCAGTGGAATTTGGAAAAGTCTGAAAGTCTGATACCTCAGAAGTAATTTATCTTTCCAGTCTCAATGTACATGTACATGCCTCAGGATACTTCTTCTATCTAGATGAAGGAGAGGAGCACAGAGTTGGCAGGAATTCCTTGAGGCAGCAGAACACATGAAATCCACAGATGATTATCTCATTACTGTTTTCCATTTTTACATCTATTCACAGGACCTACCTGTCTCTTCCAGTGAGAAGGAGGTATAGCTCATAGAAAGTTCTCTGCCCACACCTCATTTTGATGTCAAACTGAAGTTTCAACCAAGCAAAAGAGATTTGAGAAATATCTGAATTTTCATCTGAGAACTCCTCTCCCAAAGAGCTCTACTCTCTCAATTTCTGGCACTTCAGGGCTCAATAGTTTTCATGTCTAGAGAAAAATTCTTCTTTTGGTTGGTAGAAGTCACCATTCTGATGGTGTTCATACAATAAAAAGTGCTCTGAACCACTCCACTTTGGAGCTTTTGGTGACAATGCCATATCCTGATGAGAAATGCTCTCATGACTCTCCACATCCGGATGAGACCCAAAGAGATAACAGTAAGCTATGACACAACCAATCAATGAAAGACTCAATGACAGAAATCAAGCTTCTTAATTCCAGTTCAGCGTCTTCTTTATTAGAGTGGGAATGTGTAATTGCTTATGTCCTAAAACATAGCAGTGCTATGGATGTGTAGAGACTCTGCTGTCTAAAGTGGCATTATTATGTAATCTCATGGCTAGCACATGAATACTATTAACTACCTTTTTAAAAAATGGGGATTATATCTTGCTTGCTCTGAGTACACTGCATGTCCATTGGAATGATTTAAGAACAAGTTCCCTCTAATGAGTCCACCATCCAGAGCTGCACAGAGTAAAAACTTCCTTTCAATATTGTATTTTCTCAAAGTCTATAATCCTAATAATTCTAATAAATATTATTTGTGCCCAGATCTTTTTTTTTTTTTTTCCCTGCAGGATGCTGCTTCTTCTTCTCTTATGCTGGTTTTCCTACTTTGCTGTGAACTGATCTTATTTGTTGGAGTTACTGCGGATCAAAAGACCAACATAAATAAGTAACATGCAATGCAACATTCCTGTCTTGGGGCCTCTGGAACTCAAAAAAATAAAATTATATTATTATTACATTTCATATCTTTCTAGTGGTTTATTAAGCCAAGCAAAGGAATAATTTAGAACAGACTTAAGTCAATGTTTAGATATATCCTGCACCTAAGAAAAATCTAACATCAAATGAGACTTAACAAAGTCAACAAAAATAAACAGTCACTGCTGAACTGTCTGCCTCTAAGAGGTAGGAAAGCAATCAGAGAAAACTCTGACTTAACTTCTCATGTTCTCTTTACCTTCTGGGTCCTTTCTTTGCCCATTGGTCACGTTGAGCTTGTGAAATCCCCAGGGCAGAGATTACATCAGAACTTGCCCATATCACTGCCCTTTCCTAGTAGCGTTTTCTCGGGTTCCTGTCTCAGTTGTTTTGGAAAATAACTTGACAGGTGGGTGCCAGAGACTAAAAGCACTGTGTGTAGATTGGTCTGGAGTTGCTGTAACAGTAAGGAGCACTGAACCAGAGGTTTTATCACAGTGATTTCCTCTTTGAGTCTAGGAAAGGTCACCACAGACAAACACAAAACTGTTTTGCTGACATAACCCTGCCTGGGGCTCTTAAATGGTCTACAAAACCAGTAGTGTTTCATTCTCATATTGGGAGTACAGAGTGACTTCTCCAACATCCACTGAGACTAGAGGAATGCAGTAACTCATTTTATAGTGTGCTTTGTATGGATGGGAATTTAAAAGAGTTAGAGGGAATTAAGTTCCCATCTCCCTCCATTGTGTTTGGGTTCACATTCTTAATTAATTTGTCTTTTCAGGCATACCTTAGCCTTATAGAGGTTTCTGTGAATGAAAAGTGGAAGGCAGGTATTACTTTTGCATAACAGCACCAATCTCAGAAGCCAAAGATAAGAAAATAGAGGTGAGGCAAAAAATACCGTATTAACCTTCTCAGAAGAATGAAATGTAGCAGACAAAGGTATAACATTTACAGCTTATTGCTTTTTCCTACACTTAAGGCAAAATTCAAATTTCATTGAAAGCCATGGAGAAATTCAATTTATGTGAAGAAAGATTTCACCTCTTTTTTTTTTTCTCCAATACTATATCTTCCTGCAAAGTTAGAAATTAAATCGAAATGGCCCTTATTTGATATTAAGAAATATTTTCAGCTTCTCAAATTTTTAGAAAGTTCTTACTATTAAATTCTGAACACACATCCTGGAAAAAAAGATGTTAAAAATGAAAACAAACAAACAAACAAAAAAAAAAAAAGGATATTTTTCATTTAACTGGGACCAAGCCTTGCCAAATAAATTGCACTATAGGGCTCTTTAAAACTCACATATTCATATCTATGCATGAACATACAACCACACTGCAATATGGAGCTCAGAACAGTATTTTTTATGTTGACCCAAGAATGGTGGCCCTGGTATTGGGCAATGTATAAATGCAAAGCAGCAAATGGTCTCTGCCCTGAAGAAAATGATAAGAATTATTTTTACATTCCCTTTCTTGAATCCAGAAAATGAAAAATGAAGTAAATATTCTGGGTGTTAATAAAGGAAAGAAAGTCATGCTGTAGGGAGTAAGAATGCTTCTGCACAGAATGGTATTACAGGCCTTTTCCATCACTCACTGAATTAGTCTGATCCTCTAGCTGTTTTAGCAAGATGCTGTAATTTAGAAAGTTATTCAATAATTGCACACGTAGAAACCTTCATTTGCCTCCCCTGTGCTCATGCATTATGATGAAGCCTTTAATTACAACTGAATGTATATTATTATTTTTACAGATCTCACAACTCACTCAATGCACAGAGAGAACAGGGCACACCAGACAAACCTCTAAATAAGGTATATCGTAGTATATTACAGCTGCACCATGTATAACCTTGCTGCACACTTCAAAACCCTGCTAGAAAATAAGACTATTTGGGGTTTTTTACACTCAATGCTACAAACCCCTGAAAGCTTCACAGACATGTACAGATTACTTTTCATAAATCTGCTGTGACATCAGAACAGTCCCAGATTTACTTTACTAAGGAGGGGACTGAGACCCAGAGGACTGGATCAAAAGAACAATTTAATTTTTGACATCATAGAATAAGGACACCATATTCCACTTTTCTATTCTCAGAGTTTTTATCAGTCCACAGCACAGCTCTCACTGACTTTATCTGCAGCTACAAGCAATGAGCACTTCTGCAAGTTAGATGTGCTGTCTCATTTACTCCCACATACAGACATAGACCTCCTGTGCCCTGGGGCATCAAAGAAGAAAGTCAGCCTCCTGCTGCTCCCTGGGAAGAAATTGTCTCTAGGGTAGTCCAGCCAAGGACCCCCAGCTCGAGCTGTACCAAGAGCTGTCAGAATGTAAGAAAAAGTCAGCTGCCCAGCTTCAGTGAGTTTCCTGTAAAAGACCAATATTTTCCAAACCTCACTCTTCCTCCACATATGGACACTTCTACGAGAACAGCAAATGGATTATTCCAGACATAAAGCAATGTGTCTAACCAGTATTAACCCTACAGTCATAAAGATGCTATAAATTCTAATATAGTATCCTTTTTTTAGCACACAAAATAAGTATTTCCTAATTTCATTTTTTTTTAAATAGCTTTGTTAATTTTGTTCAAAAATTTAAAAAGCCTGGTGTCAAGTTTTCATCTGGGGTCAATGGTCAAAATCTTGCCAGTACTGTCTAGTTAGTATTAATGACAGATATCAGTATCAGTCCTACCTATATCTGATACAAAAGAAGCTGCCTACTTATTGTCACTAGGGGATACAGGACTGAAGCTCTTTTTTGGGGAAAAAAAAACCAAAACAGATTCCTGTATTTATTGGGTCTCTTGTTTTTCCTATTACCCAGCTTTGAAGCAATAGGAGAAGAGCTGAGATTTGAAGTTACAAAGCACCAGAGACTTGAACATTTTGCACCTAGACTGAGAGGGCTGTGTGAGCTCTGCATTCCCACCGCCTGCTCCAGCCTTGCTGCAGCACAGCTCCATGCAGACAGACACTGCCGGCTGCTGTCTCTTGTGCTGATGAAATCACCCCAAAATACAACGTGTGACTTTCTCTTCAGGCAGTCAAGACTCGGCTGATTAATTAGCATTTGCAGCATCGCTTCCGGCTGCCATCTCAGTCAAAGGCAATTTTCCCCTCACTTTTCCAAGGAAGTGGGGCTGGGGCCAGGAAAGGCATGCCCTCAGCCACCTCAAAAACAGAAAAGGGGACTGCATACACAAAAGATATTATCTGGGTGTGGATCTGAATTACTCTCCATGGAAATTACCTGCTCTGATAATCTAGATAGAACTTGTATTTAGTGGCTTGCAGGATGCTGTTCATTTATGATATGCTAGTCAAAGGCAACCTGGAGAGTACTGTGAATCAAAACAGGCATGGGTTTGTCAATAGTTTTTCCAGCTAGGTACAACATTGTTCTGCTCACCCTGAGGCATGCAGGAGCTGACTAGCAATAGCTAGCAACAGCTAGCGTGGCACCAGACCCAATCCAAGAAGCATGCTGAGCAGGGAACATTAACAAGAGGTGGGAAGAAAAATATAATCTGCTGATTTATTAACATATATTAAAGCTTTATATTGTAAATCTTGAACAGGATGTGTGTGTAGGCAGTTATTTGCATCTGCACAATGCTGTATTCATGGCAGAACAGAGCAGGAAGGTAGGCAATGGAGGGGTGGGGAGGAGGTGGGTATTACTTTCACCCAACTGACATGCAAAAAGCAGCTTCTGCTTCCAGAAAATTCAACACTCTTGTTCTGTTGGCCACTATCAGCACATTTATATGGTCAGACAGTACTGCACTTCATGTCCAGGTGACCACTATGCAGAACGGCAGTGTAACTGTATCCCTTAAGATTGGTCCAAATTTGGCCTGTGAGGAGCTATTTGGGCTTTACTTATCCAGGACTTCTTCTATGTCCAGTCTGTGGGCTTCTACTCAGAAAAAAAAAAAAAAAGTATTCAGTACTTCTCCCTCAGCTGCAGTCAGTTGGGGATGTCAAAATAAGATATTAAATATTGTATATTATATTTGTTGACAAATCAATATGATAGTGTATGTGAGTAAAAACTCCACCATAAATACAGTCATTCCACCCTACACATCTCTGTCAGGCTCTCTCAAGCCATGTGGAAATAACACATCAGTGAATTGGAACACAGTGGGAAAGTTTCCCTCTTGTCAGACAAAAAAACCTCACAGCCAAGGTGTTTCAGTTTTCTGTGATTTTATCTTTTCTTTTTTTTTTTTTTTTTTTCCCAGCCAAAGATCAGATTTTAGAGCTCTTGACCACAGCTTGAAACCCAAGAACAGTGGTGATGTATCAGTTGGCATCTTTAACTCAGCTGCAGTTTGGTTAACTTTGAGATGTCTCAGATGGGTACTGGTGGGACTATGCATGACCTGTTTTTAAGGTCTTAAGAGGAAAGACACAGCCTTTGCTTTGGGAACACTGACACAAGCGAAATGAGATTGATATGGTAACACTGTATTCTTCCTTCAAATGCTCTTCCCTCAAGTTATCCAAATTGATTTAAATTCAAGAATATCAAATTCAGCTAAAAATCATTTTCAATGTAGTATCTGAAATGCTTAGTGATGAGTCAGAGATCTTTTTCAGTTCGATCCAAGAAATAGATCAAAACTTTTTGTTTTGATGTTTCCTATTCAAAATGTTCCTGAACACTTTCTAAAATATATATTTTTTAAAAAAATCATAGAATCATAGAATGGTAAGATTGGAAGGGACCTCAAGGATCATCTAGTTCCAACACCCTGCCATAGGCAGGGACACCTCCCACTAGTACAGGTCACTCAAGGCCTCCTCCAACCTGGCCTTGAACACCTCCAGGGAGGGAGCAGCCACAACCTCCCTGGGCAACCTGTGCCANCCTCTCCAGCCTGTCCAGGTCCCTCTGGATGGCACCCCTGCCCTCTAGCAAGTCAACTGTGCCACACAGCTTGGTGTCATCTGCAAACTTGCTGAGGGTGCACTGATTCCTCTGTCCATGTCACTGACAAAGATGTTAAAAAATGTAAAAAGCAATTTAAACTTTGGGTTCCAATTACAAACAAATATACAAGAATATTGAAACTCATCAGAATGAACAAGTTTTTTGTTTTGGTTGATTTTTTTTTTTTTTCAACTCAGATGCTGATATCATCCGGTATTGGGATTATCCAGTTTTATGGTTAAGTAAATTACTTCATTAATTGACTGAGGAACAATTAACAAATTAATAGAAAAATTAACAAATGGCAAAGAAGATGATGATGAAGAATTTCACAATCATCTCAAAACATACAAAATAATTAATACTTTCAAGTTGTTTTTCTCTTAGTAATACTTAGTAATCCAATTGTGATTAAAGGTGCATTAACCTCCTCTCCCAGCAGGTGTTACTTAGGAAAAACTCAGCTTCCAGTCTAGTGAGAAACTTTCAAACAGTGAAGGGAAAGTGGGCAGATAGTACAGTAAAATTATTTTATTCTTGCATGGATCATTTTTGTCAAACAGCTTGCAGAAAGCTGCTTGTTTTCACCTAGAGATGGGAAAGGTTCAAACCAAATTTGATTCCTAGGATGACCTTCAATGTGAAATGCTCCATGAAGTATTCGCTCTGCTGCATAACAATTGCTCATCTCAGAAATATCTCTACTAGGTCTATCAGTGTCACAAAACTTATGAGAGTATTCAGGCTCGTGCTGCAAATGCAATACATGTCCAAAATGGAAAAACATCTCTGCGACACAAAACTGCAGTTCAAGAGCCTGATCTTGCAGCACAGAGAGTTTCTTACCCATGCCAAAGAGATGCACATTAGCATCTTTGATTGCATTTCATAATTTCTGATTGCAAGGAAAATATATGAGGATGAGTCTTGTTCTGAGATTAATCTGCACTGTGCTGTTCATGTCACAGCTTCTGGAAAACAGGAAGTCAGTGCAGCCTAAGAGCTCAAATACTAGTAAAGAATAATCAGAGTTTTTGTTGTCTCCTGACTTCTGGAAATCTTGTGATGCTTGTGCAATTGGGACCTGACTTCTCAAAGCCTGAGAGGTTCCTTTTCAGTCCTTACAGTAGTCCTGACAAATCCCTTTTACGGTTGGACACAGTACTGAGTATACGAAATTAAGCTGCCACCTCAATACTGCCATACTGCTACAGCCAGGATCCTATTACTGTTATCTACCAATTGATTAAGAATCTCCAGCAAATGACTTTGAAAGCAATTTACTGGAGGAAGTCCTTTAAGTATTTTAGTACATTCTGCACACATAATTACCATCATCATATCACTGAGAAGGGAAAGAGTAATTTCATAAATTCAACAGCATTTATCATATTGTCTTCATATATTAATATTAAAAAGACACAATACCATGTCTAAAATTTATTTTGCTCCTCTTTCCCTCTGTACTTCAAGAATTCTAACACAAAAGAGAAATGGGTCCAGCAAGCAAACTAGCAGATATTCAAGGCTATATTAACTGGGTTCCCAGTCTCCCTGTCACAGCCAGACATAACACTGTTTATAGCCAGATGCTAAGAATTAATTGTATCTGTGGCTGAAGGGAAAGGAGCAAGCAGCCTCGAGCGTGAACAGAACGGCGATACAGAGGTTATCCCTTTCATACGTCACGTGGAAACAGATTGGGAAATCTGCATTTCCCACCAGGAAGCTAATTAAAATGAGGGGAAGAGGGAAAGACATTTCTCAAAATCTGTGCTAGAATTACACACTAATGAGAGAAAACAAACCCCTGTGTTTGCAGTTGAGAAAATAGCAAAGAGCTGCCTATTTACTGCCAGTTCCCCTGGCCTCAGATGCTTTGGACAAGGACTGCTGCTGGCTCAGTTCTCTTCATAATTTACACCTAGTTCACTCAAGTTCAGTATCACTATTTGCAATTGGAGAGGCAAATCCTCCATGACTGGTTACTAAATATTTCCTTGGGTGCCTGATTTGCAGGTAGGAAATGCTCATTATCAAGCAAACAGCATTCACTGTAGTAATATCACAGGACAGTCTCTCACTCTGGTCCTTTACCACCCACCTCCTCCATCCCATTCTTCAGTCATCTGGGCAACTTACCTGTTTGTGGTGCAATGACAAGAACACACTCACCACCTAGACTGCAGTCTATGGTAAAACAGCTGTTCAGTGAACTGAGCAGTCCTGTTCTAAAATTGTTGACCAGGAAAACAGAAGAAAGTCAGCTGGCTTGTAAAAGAGTGATTAATGACAACATGAGCTATTTTCTTGCAGATTAGGTTATTGGGAAGGACACATTGAAATTAACTTTCTTCATTTAGTACTCCATCTTCAGGAATTAATTACAGCTCTAGAAAGGAGATTTAAAAAGCATATGAAAACTGCAGATCTTAACAGAGTGGCCACAAACTCAAGCCACACAGTTTGATGGAAGTTCTCAATTTGCATTATAGGGTAAAAAAACAAGGTGAAGGGTAGCTATACAAATGGCAAAGCTAGAAAGGCTGCTGGACCAGTGCTCCTGAGGCAATACTCCAAAGTATCTGCTGAGGAGCAGATATATCTGGGCTAACAAGGGAGTTTGGAAATTGTCACTGGCAGCAGGAGCTAAATTTAGAGCAGCAAAGGCAGTGACATCAAAGAGAGCACCAGTATGGATGTCAAACCAAAGCTGCGTTGCTCAAACTGAGCCCCAAAGGAAGCTCCGAGAGATACGTGCACCAGCAGAGCACTGCCATGCTGAACAGGTCACGTTGGGTTGTTCATTTTATTTCTCAGGTCTGAGAGAATGAGCAGAAAAATGAAATATTTTTATCCTGCGGCACTCCCCACAACTTGTTACAGGTCAGACACTGAGCACAGAGCTCACACAGCTCCTTCCTCCTCTCCAATCAGTGCCTGCACCTTACGCCCTTGCAATCCATCGTTACAACCTCTCTTCTGTCCCCAGGTACCAAGGAATAAACTAAAGTGCTTTGTCAATTTGCATGCCATCTGTCCCCAGCATGTAAAGAAAAGACTTCAAGAGAAGTAGTGTTTGTAGCAGGACAGGAGCATGGCACATAGCAAGACCTCATGATTCCCCTACTTCAACACGACCTCCCAGTGACAGCTTAGAGCTGTCAACACTCCCTCATCATGTGGATAGACATGGGTCCCATACAGGGACCACTGCAGTCCTATTCCCTGAAGAGGAAAATCCTTCAAATATCAGATCCCAAAGTGCAGAAGGAGAGGGAAATGTGGATCTATCATTGTGTGTCTGAAGTGGAAGACAGAAAACATCTATAGGAGACACATAGAAGAGCTACAACTATGGTCATCAATGAACACAGGTATTATCAAAGCAAATCAAGTCTGAGACTATTTGTGAATGCAGGAATGACTCAGCTGGTCCCACAACAGAGACCATGCAGCTGATATATTGTTTGCATAGAAAACAAAAAAGCTTAGAAAAAAGCTTACAGATCCAACACCAAAAGCAAAATCTGATGCAGACTCTGACTGCAAGTGCAGAAATGATCCAGAAGAAAATGTATCATTTGACGAAGGTGAAAACCCCAGTAATATGCCTTTTTAGAGCCCTTTTCAGAAACATTTAAAGGCTTTGGAAGAGAGAGGCAAGGAGAATGTGTATCCAGCACCGAGAAACTGAGAAGATTGGTAAGCTGGATCTACTCTTTGTATGTTTGCATAAGAGGCTGCAATTGAGTATTTTATTTTGAAAAGGAGACCATTAGATATGGATAGTCATGCTCCTAGCATGCCCAAGAAAGATATCATCTCAAACTAACTGCATCAGTAGAAATTTTATAGTCATGGGAAATGAATCTCAAAATTACAAAACTGCATCCTTCCATGGACAAAGGATGAATGGGAAGTGTTAGATTAGGATAAAGGAGCACTTCTCAGTTTTATTGGCAGGCGACCTTGGCAGAAGCGCTGACAAATTCACTCTATGAAACATCATCAGAACTTAAAATCTTCCACTGACTTCCATCTAATTCCTGCCTGGATGTCTTTGACTCAATCTAGTCCCAGATCAAGTGGATGTTTAAACACAGGCTTAATATTAAAGCATTACAGTTCAAATGCCTAAAAGCACCTCTTTAACTAACGAATGTATGTCTGATTGTACTATTTACATTCCACGGTCCTTTTAAGAAGCCACTCAAGGTCAGTAGGACTTGAAGACCCTCATTTCTGCTGCAGTCTGGATTTAGGCACATGTTACATGCATTTAAGTTTTGCTAACCTAAAGCTTTAATATCCTTGTAACTCAGTCACTGCCTGAAGACTGGAAACAACATTTTTCCTTCCTTTCACCATTTGTCTGCTCTGTTAATTGCAGTTTCTTTAGCTGTAAAGTCTTTGGGTGTCAGGACTGAAAATTTCCTAGAATAAGCATTGTATCTCATTATCTATTTTAATGTTGAATAACAAAAGATTGACAATATCCTAGTACAAAAAGCAAAATCAAATAAACAAAAATATTCTTTAAGAAAATTAAATTCTTCTCAAATGTACATTCTCTGTTCCTCCAAAGACCAAAATCAAATAGTTTTAGGATAACATATTCAATCTTCCCGGAAACTATTTCATCTTTGCTTCTAAACAGCAAGAACTGGCATACATGTTTTGCTATTGAATAGGAAAGAAACTCTAAGATACAAGCCATAAGCAGTTTATCTTCCCAATAAATTAGAATCCTCAAAGATACTCCTCTTCCTTTCCACTTCGAATGGCCAGGAAATGTATCTTTACCAGAATGTGTCACCAGAAGAAGAAGCAACAGCTCTTAATAAATCAGACAGCTTCACATGAATTCTGCAACATATCTACTGGTAATGCTGACTCATGATGTATTCACAAGCCTTGTACACATTTAAGATGTTTAATACACAACATCCAAAGTAGCAATGTGTGCACTGAACAAAAGGAAAGAACTGAACATGTGACTGAAAGCTGAATTCATATGTTCCTCTCAAAATCTACCCAGCTTAAAATTCTCTAGAACCATTTAAGTATCTCACTCCAAGCACAGGGAATTCGATCCTGGTTTTTTTTGGCAATATATTTTTCCAAGAGTCTCCAAGAGCTCCTGTTTAACTTCGATTCATGTCCAGAAGGTCCTGATTTTCCTCCAGTTATAAGCTCAGGTAACCTTCCTTTGGGCCCAACACTAGGGTACTGTAAGAGTTCAAGTGAGATGAGTGTAACCAATCTGCATGCAAGCACTTCTCTTGTGCTTGCCCATGTGTGCCCTCTCTTCCCTTGACTGCTACCACTCTTCATACTTATTAGGATCCTTCCTTTCCTGTAACTCACATCAGCAATCTATTTCTGTTGGGTCACAAAGAATGAAAAACTATCAGCTACCCAGATAAGACTGATGATTTCTCTTCCTGAATTCAACAAAATAAAGGTACATTTTGGAAGCTCACAGATGGATATCCAAGCCCTTGGGAATGAGCATCTCTAGACATGATGTAGGTAACTTCTTTACCTCACTCACAATTGTGGTTTCAAAGCTCCCACAGTTTTGTGCAAAGTCCTATTTTCAGATCTCAGGAAATTAGTTCTTTCACTCATGATCTCTGGTTTAAAGAGACCTCATCCTAATCCTCTGGAATGAGGATTAGGTCTGATCCTTGCTCTGATAATTTTTCAGCCAACAAATATTCCTGAAATGTACTGGCCTTTTCAGTTCAGGAGCAGTGCCACAGATAAACTCTGCGTGCTCTGCACTGTCCTAGTACCAATGGGAACAGGGACTCATAGTTAATCCTACTTAAGACTGATTTTGATTAAGAATACATTATTCCCCAATGAAAATACACCATTTCCTGATATTCAATGTCAAACTGAGTCAGGCATCAGAGTCATTATTGCTCTGCTTAATGCCTCCCACCCAGGATGTTAATGACTCAAGCTATGGAAGAACCCATGCCACACGGAGAAAGCCATAGCACAGAAGCTGAGATTTGTGCAGAGATATAAGAAAGGCTGCTGGTCTTTCCCCAAAAAACATAGTCCTGCATGTGAGGCATCTATAAACCTGTCCCCTCTTTCAAAACTGTAGCCTAGACAAGGTGCCCAAACCCATTATATGAGCAATTCAGAAGCTCAGTTTCAGTTTCTAGAGTTAACCTACATTAGCTGGAGTCCTGAGAGATGGTGTCTGCCAGGATGCAGAGCTTGAAAAATTCACTCTGCTCCTACCTGCATCACACAAGCTTGGAGGCACCTGAAGAAAATAATTTTCTGTTGCACACTAACTTCCTTTGAAATGCACTTTGGGAAATCTTGAAAAGAAGAGCTATATAAAAGCTAGAAATTACTATTATCGTTAATATTACCATTACTATTACTAGAAGTTCTCTAGAGAGCCTTGATAGCACTGCACAATACAACGCTGAGGAATCAAAAAGAGATTTTACAGCAAGAAATATCTTTAAAACAACCTCAGTGATGAAACATCTATCACATTTTGATCTACTATTGCATTATTGCACATAGTACAAGACCTATTAATTAATTCCCATACCAGCAGGAGGGAAGGAACTGCCAGTTCAGATCAGCCCTGAGGTCTCCGTAGTTACAGCATCACATCTCCCATGGGAGAGTTCAGAGGAAGGTATAAGACATCCAACAGATGCCCAGAATCTATCATCAAGGAAATTCTCCTTCTGGCCTCATGTTATTTGGAAGCAAAAGGTAAAATTATGTGGCATTGTCCCTCATCTAAGGCAGACAGGTAGCACCTTGTTGATCTGACAGCTAGAGGAGATAAGGATGGTAAATGTTTTGCCTAAGGTATTAGGGTCTTGTTCTTATTGAGGAAACTCTGTACAATGTGACTACGTCAGTGGAAAATCCATAATGCAGTTGTCTGCGCTGGTTCAGGGCAGGGCTTAAACTGCTGCAAACCCCACTGGAGTCTATTTTCAGATAAAAAAACATCATCTGTATGTGCAAACTGCCTTAGGAGTGGCACAAGTGGCACCTCCCAGTAACACCACCTTTTGCCTAGAAGCACACCAGACTGTAGTCCTGTGCTTGATCAGCCAGAATCTCATTTTGAATCTTATATTTTGATTCAGCTGAAGCTCACATTATGATACATCCTATAGAAACAGCAATACAAATAAAATCACTCATATGGCAGAGCATTCAGTTTCTCACTGATCCTGCAATTCATGCTGCGCAGCATTGCAGCAGCAAGCAACAGGTTGGGCTGTGTCATAGGGAAACCCCTCTGCTCTCGTCACAGATTTATGGCTGCCCATTACAAGCAGATGTATCTTTAGCGTTGGCTAGAAGATGCTTGTGAGTCTGTCTAAATAATTCATCTTTAAGAGCTCATGTCAGCCTTTCCAAGGGCACGCTCCAATGAGAGCTGTCTCTGCAGCTAACAGCCAGAAGTCCCTCACAGCACACAAAGCTTGTATGGAAAATGTGCACTGAGATTAAGGCAGCTCGTCATGCTGCATTGAAAATACCAGGCATAATGAATAAATTCAGATGCCTGAAACAGACCATTGTCTCATTTTGCTCCTACTGTCTGCAGCACTACTGCTGTTTTGCTAGTTGCACAACAAACAAAGCCCTGATCTGCTCAATACGCTGGAATCGATATTGCTCTTTGGCAAGCTACGCAGCTATGCACAGTAATGAAAGCTAAAAGAAGATAACTGGGGCTTCCCAGGAAAACAGAAAGCTACTCTATCACTATTATGACCACACTGGTAAAGGATAAAGAATATGGTAAAAAATTCTTTATCTAGTTCTTAAATGCAGCTACAACACTTCTTTTGAGAAGACACTAGGCTGAATGTAAAGATTTCAAATGAGTCTTCCAGCTCTTACTAAGCCCCAAACAATTCAGGACAGACCAGCTGGAGAGCACCCACAAACAACCAAGGTCAGAATCAAAGAAGTAATTTCTGAGCATCACAAAGGGCATGTAATGGTGGAAGAAAGATGTTCTCCATCCCTATTCTGGTTCTAACCAAACATTCAAACATGTCCAGCAATTCTGCATGCAATATGGCAGCCTCTGTCCTCTTTAAAAAACACCCAGATCTCTTCAGCATCTTTTAGTGATGTGCATATAGAGGGAATGATGAGTGCCAGCTGGTTAATATAATCCTGAGCAGTGTACTCAACCTTTTCCATGGTGTCCCACAAAGCAATTACAAGCAGCTCCTAGAAAGAAAATCAGTTTATTGGACAGCGATAAACATTCAAATTGAAAAAAATAAGTTGAATTAATTGATGAGGACATGGCTGCCTAGCTGACTGAAACCCAGTCTGGGTTCACAGGAGAGCACAGCCCCACTAGTAAACTCAGGGGGCTGATTTTGAAAAAATTACATCTCTCTTCATGGTGGTTTTGCTTGCCTTGTTTCAGACAGTCCATTTTCATGCACATAGTGTCTGTGCAGCTACATGGCAGGGAAACCCCCATCTGCTCCCCTTGGATTTACACTGAGCCGTGAAAAATGACTTTAGCTTCAACTATCTGCCAGGAGACGCATGTAGAAAATGAGGTCAAAAAGCCTCACTTTAAATTATTCATTGCAAAAAATTCATCCTGGCTTTTCTAAGCCTGTGCAGTCAAAGTGGAATCACCAGCTCCCTGGAGCTGGAAAAGCTGATCTGTACGTTTACTCTGCTGCCTCTAGCTCTGCTTTATATGAGGGGACGATGAACATGGCATCACAGCAGGGGTGTGGGAGTGGGGAGATCTGGATTACTCTGTTCCAAGCACCAACTGTCTTTGTGTTTCAGCCTGAGAGAGTTAAGAGGAATCGATCTGGAGATCAGAAAGGACTCTATTGATGCTGGAAAATCTCCTCAATGAAATCCCTGATCCATGCAATGTGAGAGGTCAGACTAAATGATCATAATGGAGGCAATGCAGGAAAATTTCTGAGGGACTATTAGGATCATCTGCCCTGATTTCATGGTGTAACACAAAAATTAACATATAGATTTTCAGGAATCCATTCGGTTGTTCTGAATGTGAAAAGTTCTGCTGGCAGACAGCATTTGGTTGCATCTCTTTGGTTAATCTGATCAAGGAATCAGTCGCTCACACTTAGACCTTTTCTTCAGTTTAAACTGTGGTGACATGACCTTGCCTGTCCCTCTGTTGTACAAGGGCCTCCTTCCCCGTGTCTATTCTAGTTTTGCTGCAGCAAGGTACTTCTCTACTTATTGGTGAAGATGATGTATCAGCTGTTGAAAGACAGAAGAAAAATCTCAAGTAGAAAAAAAATTGCCTAGGAAAACAACATTTGGGCACCGATGGAAGCCAGAAAGTTCTAAGTAAGTTAGTATCATTGCTGTGTTTTTGGTGCAACATGGTGAAAGGCAGAGGGAGTCCTCATAAAAGGAAGTGCTAGGCAGGGAAACGTTGGTGCCCTAAAATCAACTCTAAGGAACCTACAGCAAGATGCTGTTCATGCTCTCATTTAACTGCTTTGTTGGCTATTTATGTAGGCTCACTCTCAGTTGTCTTCCTTTTTCCAGAGAGATTGATTGACACTCATTTTTCCTCAGGCTCCACATACTCTTTACAAGCAACTTATGTGACACAACAACCTGATTTCAGTTTACTTGTTCAAGGAAATGGTATGTCTGCAGCTTGGTACTCAGCAACTCCAAAATGAGCAACTGCTTTGGCTGGTCATTCCTTAGTGTCAGCAACTACCAGAGTCTCACTACCTCTACAAACCCTCCACAGCTCTGTGTCAGTCTCATAATGGCATAATGGCACTATTGAGTGCCATTAAAATCTCGTTTTAATGTATTTTAGTATATCTAGAAGTTTCATTTCTGCCTGTATCATCTTATTTTCAGCATCAAGACAGACAAATTCTTAATTAATAGAATCTAGGTTGCTTCTTTTTAACAGATAGAAAATTTTTATTTTCTTGGAAACCACCTCTTGTTCACTTCTTGCCTGGGCCCATCTTTTGGAGAACTAGACCTAGAAGACATTGATTACAGGATTGTGTTTAATTTTAAAGCTAACTTTAAGTTTTAAAGAGACCCAGTTATGCAACTTTAGCTTTCAAACACTAGTATCAGCAAACATGTCCTAGGGTTACAGAGAGATGTAACTATCTTTTTAATTACTTCAAAGTAAGTATTTCCTATAGAAGATTATTTTGTAAATGAGTTACAAGACAAAGCAGGACTAGAAAAGTTATTCCAAGCTTAAATGTTAGAAGATGCTAAATGTTAGTCTCAACTTTGCCCAGCATTCAAAAATGTTTCCCTGCATGGTTTATACAGCAACTTATGAACTAGATGAAGAGTGTCATCAGCATGGAGCACAAAAGGGGCTGGACAGCCAAAGGTAGTATCAGTCCTGCATGGAACATCATCAGCTGCAATGGGAATGAACATTAGAAAACAGCCTCATAACATTTCAGGCAAATACTTTGAGATTTGAAGCCTAGTCTTGGAGGGCAGGTAATATCCCCAGTGCCATTTATTTCAGTAGCAGCTGAAGAAATGTAATGCCCTCTGGGAGGCATGACTCTGTGCATGAGGTTGGGCTTTTGCATCAAACTGAGAGTGAGGGAAGGAGGGAGAGAAAATAATGCTATAATGATGGCCATCAAATAGGCTTTATTTACTCTCCTGGAACTACATAAATACCAGTCTGCAGTCAGCTAAATGCATTGCCTGCTCAAACATCTTCATAAGCATGAAATTTACTCAGCTGTACCCATATCTTAATAGGCCAATTATTGATAAGAACACACCATCTACACCAGGATTAAGAGCTAAACATAGGTTTTCTTTAAAATGCATGAGGAAATTAAAAAGCTATGTGTACATAGTATGGAGGCAATACTGAGACATCAGCTCAGATCAGAAACCACCATGCCAGGAGCTCTGCACATAGAGGATAAGGCAATGTACACCAGCATTGGCTGAAAATATCAGAAGAGGAAGAAAAGTGTGGGGGAGGGACAGCAGGTAGTAGGATAGCTGCAAGGACAGATGTATCATCGAGTGTTGTGAATTGTCTAATCAGGGTTTTCTCTATGGGGTGTGTTAAACAGAAAATGTGGTCATTGGTGCAAGACAGAGGGAATCCCAAAACGCAGTGGGGCAACACTGAGTTAGAAAAGACAATGAGGAAGCAAGTGAGATTACTGGCAAATACAAAAATTGAAGTGAACTATTAGTTGAAGGAGCTGAGATAAGGACAGTCCACCTTCCAGCACAGAAAGCCTTATGGAAATAGACACAGCCATGCAGAAGATTGTGCTGGTGATTCCTCACCTGCCCACAGACTGGATATCCTGGGAACCTGGAAAGGACCTGCACAGATTCACTTGTGTTAAGATCCCACAGGATCTCACACACTCCCAGGTGTTTCACTCCTGTTGCCTTTTTAAGTTCTCTCAATCTCTGAGCCTGGTAGTGCTTCTGCTTACTTAGTAGTTGCTTTTCCTCCCCCAATCTGTCATACTCCTTTCATCCCCTCCCAAGGGTGCTTTCCTTAGCCTTCCTTATATCCTTTCTGTTCTGCTCAGTGAGCCCTAAACCTCACAGTGCAGCTTCTTTTCTCATCGTGGAGAGAGGGGAAATTCATCACAAATTACAAAGGTTGCCTTCTGCTCCTGGCAGTGGGAGGTCCTTGAACTACAAGTCAAGTCAAGCTCTATATCTGCTCACACCTGTGATACAAATCGACTCTCACCACCAGCTCAAACCCCAAACAGACAATGGTTTGGAGTTAAAATTAGGAATGTGCCTTAAATAACATACTTTAAGTGTCTAAATGCTGGAGCCTGAGCAAGTAAATTAATTTCTCCAACTCTGACAGTAATGCTATGCAGGGGCAACCTGAATCCAGATTTGTTGCTTGTCCACATTTTACGCATGCTCCTGGGTCATCGTCGAGATTCCTAGAAGATAAGTGTACCTTCCTCAAATGACCCTCAGGAGCATGGTTTCCTGGGTGGGGCAGAAGTCTGGTCCTCTGATCCTGTCCTAGTAGAATCATCTGACCAGCCCATCTTTAAGGCATTGTCCCCTGAGAGATGTTTGGCAGAGACAAGAGCTCCCTAAAACTACCCAGAGATTTGTTTGCCACAAGGATGTTAGGATTCAATGCAAGCTAACATAAGGGTTAGCTTACTTTGCCTATAGAAACAGAAGCACAAGGTGTGGGTGGTAGGAGCTCAGGTACAGCACTTTAACTGAGCCACCGTGTCTCTGGTCTGCTACCAACACAACAATGCTAAAGTTTTTACTGATTTGCTGATCTCTCTGTGTTAGCTGGGAGCATGTTTGGGTTTTTTGGCAAGACTGTATGTAACTGTGTCCATCACTAGCTTCAGACAGTCTAAGCTTGTTTATCCACTGTTACAGGATTCAGGCTAGAACATACTACATCAGGGACCATCTTCCCAGACCCTCTTGGCTCACGTCATCTTTCATATCCCATTTTGAGACAAATATCAACCTCAGATGACTTTCAGGGAATACAAGGAAGCCTGAACATGAGCCAACAGTGTGCCCAGGTGGCCAAGAAGGCCAATGGCATCCTGGCCTGCATCAGGAATAGTGTGGCCAGCAGGAGCAGGGAGGTCATTCTCCCCCTGTACTCTGCACTGGTTAGGCCACACCTTGAGTACTGTGTCCAGTTCTGGGCCCCTCAATTTAAGAAGGACATTGAGGTGCTTGAGCGTGTCCAGAGAAGGGCAACGAGGCTGGTGAGAGGCCTCGAGCACAAGCCCTATGAGGAGAGGCTGAGGGAGCTGGGATTGTTTAGCCTGGAGAAGAGGAGGCTCAGAGGAGACCTTATTGCTGTCTACAACTACCTTAAGGGTGGTTGTGGCCAGCAGGAGGTTGCTTTCTTCTCTCAGGCAACCAGCACCAGAACAAGAGGACACAGTCTCAAGCTGTGCCCGGGGAGGTTTAGGCTCGAGGTGAGGAGAAAGTTCTTCACTGAGAGAGTCATTCCCCACTGGAATGGGCTACCCAGGGAGGTGGTGGAATCACCGTCCCTGGAGGTGTTCAAGGCACGTTTGGACGTGGCACTTGGTGCCATGGTCTAGTCTTGAGGTCTGTGGTGGTGGGTTGGACTTGATGATCTTTGAGGTCTCTTCCAACCTTGCTATACTGTGATACTGTGATACTGTGATACTGTGATTGATTGTTATTTTAAGGAAGTCCAGAGACATAAGGCACTGGGCACATAATTATGCATGCCAATCGCCATGCATTGTATGAATGCAGCTATTTGACTTACTCATTTGCATATGCATTAATCCACATTATGTATGAAGAAGTGGTATGTGCAGAGACATATTAAGCATGCAGTACAATGGCTAAATTGTTTAAATAACATGAATGTTTATCTTTCAGTTCCCAATGTGCAAGACAGGGCTGTTAATAATTGGTTTCCTACCTCCAGAAGAGCGCGCATGTTAATTAATTAATAGTTGCAAAGCACTTTGAAGTTGCAAAGCACCATAAAAAAGCTATCCATTATTATGTATAGTAAATGTGCTTCTAAATGAAATAATTTGCCTATTTAAAATCATTCCCCTTCCAAAATCCCCTAGAACCCTTTATCCATAATATTAATTAGCATCTAATGAAAAAAAAAAAAGTTTGTTTAAGTATTCATTTGGAGTTTCAGGAGCAGAACTGGTTTTCTGTCTCCAGTGAGACAAGGGTAAGACAGAGTGGCATATTCAAGTACACATACAACTACAGTTGTATGAGCCTGGTACTGTAGACAAGACAAAGAAAAAGGCATACAAGAGAAGAAAGACTGCAGGTTATACTGTGTTAATCTGAACCAACAGACTCAGGTTTAACTAGCAGTTCTGTGGTGAATTTCTGAGTGACCTTAGTCTCATGACCTATAGGTTGGGTTACATCAGCCAACTCACTAAGCTTCAGCTCTCAAAAGCAAAGGGGTTGCAAAAGTAAAACAGCTAGGGTGTCTGTCAACAGAGAGGCTGGTATTCCAATAATATAATCCAGCCCAGTATCTCATGCATGTGATGATTTGCTCCTTTGAGGTGTCAGTCTCTCTCTTTGCAGGTGCTCCTGATGCCATCAACACAAACCAAAGTTTGGAGGTTCATCTTTCTTGTTTTCCTCAAATATAGTCTTGATAAGTATCAGAAAACAGCTCTGGAGCTTTATCTCATGTCCTATGCTAGCTTTCATTATGGATATATCATCTTTGAACTTTGGTGATTTACTGTTGCCTCACAACACACATTCTAGGTGAATATTTACCTAACATATAAGAAATTGCACCAAATGTGAAGAGTCATCCAGACTACTGAGAGTGAAATAACTCAGCAGGTCTTCAAGAGCTTGCAGTAACTGTAATTTTCTGTTGCAGAAGCACTCTACAAAGAAAACAAGCAC
The DNA here is from genome assembly GCA_013399055.1 of Ramphastos sulfuratus. Taxonomy (NCBI): domain Eukaryota; kingdom Metazoa; phylum Chordata; class Aves; order Piciformes; family Ramphastidae; genus Ramphastos; species Ramphastos sulfuratus. The sequence continues at coordinate 293,070 of WBNM01013525.1, forward strand.
CACCATAATATCTCTGTGCTGCCTGAAAGGAGTATTTCATGTTCAGGAGATGGAAAGAAGTTTTTCAGACTGGAAGGGTTCACCATCTCAGGATATCATGTGCTTCCAGGCACCAAGAAAGAGCTAAAGAGCTACATGTTGCAATGAGAAATGGGCACCTAAAATTTTCTGAAACCTGGAGTGAAGTCTTTCAGCCTGCTGAACCCTGCTGGGGCCATGGTTGAAGCCCCTGACTTCAGTGCTCTGGTATTTCCCAACTGTATCAGTGTAGAGTAAACTCTCCTAAATTTGCCATCAATTTACTGAGTGCAGTCAGTAATAAAACTTCCCCAGATATTCTAAATGTTATAGGTAATTTCTTAAAAGAAGAAATCTTCCACCTAGCTTAGTGCAACATAATAATATATCTCATTTTGACAGACAAAAAAGTAACCAATTGATGACCTAAAAATGGTTGCTTAGATACTGATGATTATGATGATGACCTGTTTACATTTATTGAGCACAAACAGAGCATACCAGTGACCAGTAGTGTAAGAATATTTGAAAGGACTAATTGTAAGATTGTCAGCATCACTGGCAGGGATGCAAATTGAAAGCAAGAAACCCTTATAAAAGACTATAGTGGGAAGATTTTCTACTTGAGACTCCAAAAGCCAGAATCGCCCATCGTGGAAGTTCTCTGCTGGAAGAATATCTTCTTAAATATTGAAAGAGGATATGGAAGTGGCAGTAAGGCATTAATTTTAATGTATTTGTAGAGTCAGTCAGAAAATGGAAAGGAAATGGCAATTAATATAATTTTCAAAATACATGACTGACAATACGGAAATTAAGGGAACAATGAAATAATACAGTTAGAAATACTTATAGAATATTTTTCAGCAAGAGTTATTAGTAAAGGAATACAGCAAAACTGTTCTTAGGCAAGCAAGAAAAAGCAGAAATTTTGAAAGGATAGATATTTTTGTCTGTATATCAAACTGAGCAGGAATTTTATACCGAGGGTGGAACAGAAAGATTGCCATCTGGGATGAAAAGGGGACACGAGGTAGCATTTGCTAAAATTAAACATTTTTTGAAAACAACAGACATATATCTTGCACCAAGAGACTTTAAGGGATGAGGAACTCTCAGTAAAGTTAATTTCAACTTTACTGGGAAATAAAGAACATTTCAAATGACTGAAACACTACTAACATCATATGAATATTGAAAAGTATGAAAGGAATGAACTAGGGAATTACAAACCAACCACACTGAGGCCGATTATGGATAAATAATACAATGTCAAATTCTAGACTATATCAACAAAAAAAATGGTACAAACATTTAATTAAACCCTTCAGCATGATCTTGTGGCAAGTGGGTTTTTCAAATCATCCCTTCTTTGGATTAAAGAAGAATTGATCGATTAATTATAGTGAGTCCATTTAAAATCACGTGACAGTACCACAGAGCATTTTAACTTTAAAAACTTGCATTAACATACAATAAATGGGTTAAAAATGGCTTACTGACAGATCTCAAAAGATAGATGTTAATGGGAGATATTTTTCAGATGAAGTTCCCAAGAACCGGCCCCTTGGTCCAGCACTGTCATCACGGTCACTGATAGATTGCCTTTACCAGTGAAGTCTGCAGTGATACACAGATCAGTAAGTAGAAAGTATTGAGAACAAGTAGTACAAAATATATCGATTGCCACAGCTACAGAACGAACCATGAACCCAGACAAGATGATTCAGACAGAAATTCTTCATGGATTATGGTCACAACATGGACCCTTGCTTCAGTAACAAAAAGCAGAGGATATGTGATTCATAAGAGAGATATCAGATAAAACTGAATATATATATAAAGACAAAGATTTGAGATTTGAAAGAAGAGGTTGAACAACCATCTTTCACAAATGACATGGACATGTTGATGTGCTTTTGCTTCTGGTTTAGAGGTGTAGATGATCAGCTAAGGTCCCGCTCAGTCTTATATTCTGAGGTTATACTGAGTATAGGGGAGATTGTCTGTATTCTCCAGGGGAACATGAGAAAATGGGAGGAGTTCGAGGAAGTGCTATAAAAAGGTAAAGCAATTAGAGGGTTCACAAAGTCTTCCTCCCACAGTCCACTTCCTTGAAAGCTGGTTTAATAAAACTAGACTCTAGAGAAGAGAGAAAGTTAGTTTTCGTATGCTTTTCTCAACCCTACATCACTACAGTGGCTTTTTAGTGCTCCTAAACTTCCTGTGATGTCTAGTGAAGCTTGTTAATAACACAGGATAATCACCCACTGGATTCTAATGAAATTTTAGAAGCTGTTAAAAAAGAAAAATTAAAATATCCTGCATACCTATTAATTACTTGGGGTTTCTTCCTCCTCCTTCTCCATCAAATCATTGGCCCCAAATTTAACACAAAGGGGCTAGTCAATCACAGTCTTTTTTATCTGATCCCTTTGTCATCATTTATCTGCACAGCTTTAAAAGCAAAAGCTGTATGTGGCAGTGTCAGAGGCTTCCCCTTTGTGCATTGCACTCATCACCTGTCGCACTTCTCTTGTTAAATCTTTGATGGAATTCTTCAGCAATCCTGCAAAATAATTTATGCATTTCCCCCACCTCTGCAACTACCTTGTGACAAGAACAAGAAGAAATCAAGGAGGAGGCTGTAATTAATGCATTTCCACCATCTGAAATTAATGTTGTAAAATCAGCACCCAGTCTTTTCACAAACATACCGCAACTTCATCTCTACTGACAGAGCAGCACAGTTGCAAACAAGGATTACTCTGGCCATGAATCATCTGTGAACCTCAGTCATACTGTAGCCCATGTCTGGGATTAATTCTGCAGTTTAAGGTAAAGGAAGACTACATATCTGGTATCCGTACAAAGATAATCCATTTGGCTGATCCCTTGCTAAAGCTAAGGATTAGTTTCACTGAAGAACCCCGTGCACTGAATCCTTCAGATATGGAGTTAAATTAAAAACAAGTGAATTTGTCCCATGAAGGTTATCACTTGGAGGAAATACTAATCTGTTCTAATATTTATTATAAAAAAAAAAAAAAAAAGTAGAAATCAAGGATAGAAGTGTCTAAAGAGAAGACTTTAAAAGACATTGAGCAAACAGCATAGTGTTACCAGAATTATATCTGGACCATCTTCAAACTGTTTGGAGGCATTCAAAAGGGTAATTATGGGAATTCAGAAAGAGTTCATAGGGAACTGCTAATCAGAGAGGTAAATTCAGTGAGACCCCTCAAGGGGCTGGTAGGTGACAAATGCTGGAGCCTACCTTTGCAATGCAGATGAACCAAGACCTGTAGGCTTTACTGTAGATGCTGGTGAGGCATCAGGGAGTCACTGGCCATTGAGGGACTCCTTCAGTGACACTGGGTCTGCTTCCCAGCACTCAGATAACAGAGCTGGATGGAGATCTCAGGAGTTTCCAGCAGCAGGGCTTCGACACATGCCAGAGCCTCCTCTCAAAAAGCAAATATTAGCTTTGACATTTCCAATATTCTAAGGTATTAAATACGAAAAAAAAAAGCAACCTGCATTATTTTTAGGCACTCTTCCTGCCTAAATTATTTTCCCATAATAAATCATAAAAAAACAAAGAGAACTCAAGCTTAAACTTAACTATTTTCAAGAAACCTTTAAGAGGAGTAAGTACATCCATTAACAAAGTCTCCCCTGTTCCACATTTCTGTTGTCTCCCCCATTTGTTATAAGGGAAGGAGGAGGGAGAGTCCTTATGCTGTGTTCTAATGCAGTGCCTAGGAAAATTAGAAGCCTGGTCTTAACTGAGGACTTAGAAACAGTGATGTCAATAAATCACAAGACAGTAAAAGATTGTCAGAGTTAATTTTGGGTTTGAATATTATAGAACAATGTGGCAAAAATTGCTAAGAGATCCAACAAAAGTCACAAGGTTGTTTTTTGGATCTTTTCCTCTTAGATCCACAAATGTTATCTTTTCAGTAAGCTGTAAAGATAGAAGATGACTGCTCCCTTTACTTATACTGGGAAGTGAGGAATGGGGGAAGCAGAAGAGCTGTTTGAACTGAAAACCAGCACTGGCAAAAGACAGAAATGAATATACACAGGCTGTGCATAAATATAGATATGAAATTGAAAGGTTTTGAGCCACTAAAATAGCAAAAGCCTTGAACAGCCTTCAAATAGCAGCCGTGGGAGCAAGCTAGCAGGATCCATGTACCCAGCAGTGATGTGCAGATGTGCCCAGGCTCTCTGCACACTGTTCGCTGCTTGGCTGCAGAAGCATGGACCTCAGTTCAGGTTAATTTACTGAGTATTTCAGCCTTTTTGATTCCTCCTCAAACTCCTTCATGGCCCCTGTAGAGCAGAGCTCCATTCTCAACTGCTACTGACATTGGAGCTTATCATTCAAAACGAGTGCCAGTCCAGCGCTGCACGGCAGTCCTGTTCCAAGTCCGGTAAAGACAGCCTCTAATTAGCTTTCACAAAGACTTTATTCATTTAAGGAGAAGATCACATTATGTTCCTGCCTCAGACAGAGAGATAGAAGAGGATAGATGGAACTCAGTCCCTGCAAAGATTTCCTTCCTGTCCTGGATTCTTGTATTGCTAGCTGCTTCCTCTCAAAGAAACAAATTAAGATCTCCTTCATCCCAATACTTTTTTCATTAGCTTGCCAAGGCAGTCTGATAGCTATAAAGTCTCTCCTGATGTCCAAATGAAGACAGAGCTTTCTGAGCACTTGAGGGAAGGATCCAATTTTATGTCGTGGCTGTACAACATGCAGTCCAATGCAGTCCTCATTCACCAGGACCCTTACCATATGCTTCTGTAATACCACACAAGTAAGTGAGATATTGTTTCATACAATAGCTACTGAGTAGAATTGTCACTTTTTTCCACTGAACCACATCAGCTGTTTCTCCTTCTGCCCTCATAATCTTACCCTCATCATATTTTTAGATTATGAACCTGTTGCGTTTCAAAGAACTTCAACATTTTCATTCTCATGAAAAGATACAAAAGCAGCAACCCTTCAGAGGCAAAATCAGAACTAAATCTCCAGGACAAACAAGAGGAATATGGTTTCTTTTTTATCAAAGTTTATGTTTTGGGTTTTTTTTGTTGTTGTTTGTTGTTCTTGTGGTGGTGGTTTGGGTTTTGGTTTGGTTTTTTGTTTGTCTGTTTGTTTTAATTAGAAATAAGCAAAAACACATGACAGAGCTGGAAGCGTTCAGTTCCCAGTTTTGTACCTTGGAAAGCTTATGCATACATCTCTGTCACTGCTTGGAAATGTAAAGCTTCCACAGGCAAAAAGAATAAATAAAGAAGATTAGCATATATGTAAAAAGAGGCTATAATTATCACAAAAGGGCTCTTGTGGTTAGGACTGCAAGAAATACTGTAAATATCTTGGGATCTGTACTGAAACTGGAGTCTGCACCTCTCAGAGACATCTTTTAAAAGATTTACAGGATTTTAAAAGATTTCAAGTCATCTGCAATTCAAAATTCAATAAGCAAACATACTGAAATTTCTTTTAAAGTGTGTTATCCTATCATGATAAAATAGATACCACAGGTCTAAAAGGATTGTTTGTTTGTTTTTTTGTTTGATTAGGGGCACATACCAAAAGGTTTGGAAATGGCTTTGCAACTTTTAACTCCTAAACAAGAAGGTGCTACCAACAACAGTTTTGAAACTAATTTTTGTAGAAGGATTCCTATGATTTCTCCAAACATTAAGATATAGGCAATGCCAGAAAGACATAGATATATGTTAAAGACTCTGCCTTCATATTGTAACAAAGGCTGTTTTATAACTTGGGGGAACTGGAATATTTGAGCGATCTTTATATAATCCGCTTATTTTCAATGCCTACCTTTTCAGCTTTCTTGGCTATAAATAGTCCTCCCTCACATGACACATCATACCCACAGGTCTCTTGCATCTCTACACGTGGTAGATACCCCAAGGAGTCCACAGGAAGCCATTTACAAATTGTTTGAGAGCTGCCTGAATTTCAAGAAGAACATGGGCATGGGCACGGACATGTTCAAGAAGAAGCCACAGAGGATTTATGTGTTCCGAGCAGCAGTGATCTCACAGACACGGGGCTGACTACGCCAGATCTCTCTGCTGCAGGATCCAGCCATGACTGCAGAGCATGCTATACCAATATTGCTTGCTGCAAAGAGCCCTTTCACGAAACCATAATTAACATTTCAAACAGCAGTTACAGTTAAGATCTCCTTAGAAAAGATGCACAAATCTGTTTTCAATAAAAGCATTTTAATTGCTGTAAAGGTTTTATTAAAATCCCAACAGACCAATTATAGTCAATTGTTTCCAGCCTCTACCTGCGTAGCAATCACTCAGTTCTCAACAGTGAAAGTTATGTGCTCCATTACATGCTCTCCTCTCCCTCTCTTTCTGGTAACCACATTTTGTACTCGATAATGTTCCCAAGGTAGTCTGGAAGTTTGGTTTATCTATCTCTTTTGCTAACAGTATTCTATTTTACATTCAGTTTATGTGCTTATATAGGAAAGGATTTATGTTGTCTAAAAGAATAAGAAAAAAAAAACTCCAAACAAAAAGACTCATGCACAAGAAAGCATCAAATCTAGAAAAAAAAACAATTTATATGAAATATTGCATTCAAAAAAAGCAGCAACAAATTTGAGTGGCAAATAAAAATACCAGGTAAAATATTCTTTGCATTGGAAGCTTACATCATTTATGATGGAAACAACTAGCAAATCCAAACCATTCACATAACCAGCCATTCAGCTCTTCATGCCATGGCAACAATGTCATTAAACTAATCCATCCTGTCAAACAGAAAAAACTTGTAAGGAAGCACTGCCCTGGGCTGCAACAGAGGGCAGGTAGAGTTGCAAGCATGGAAACCACAGCTCTATGGACACGGCCCTACCCAGAGGAGCCATGGCCCTGCTTTGGATCAGCCACCATATCTCCTGCACCTATTGCAGGGGTCTGAGAGGCAACTACTGCAATAGTATGAATAGCTAGAGGTGAATAAAAGAAGTGTGTAAGGGTTGATTACAACCTGGAAACACCATCGGGAACAGTGACAAAGCAGAGGTATCCTAAGAAAGTCATTTAATCTGTGGCAGAACTGAAGACACTGACAGGGAGGATGTCAGCTCTGGGGATGGCTTTTGCGTGTTGTTTCAAGGCCAGTTAGATGGATCAGTCTTTCCAGTGATCCCTGACCTTTAATTCCCACTGACTTCCCAGAACACACTATGAAGGCCTAAAACTCAGTTTTCAGAGGACAGATACCATGCTGAATCATCACTATCTCTGGAGTGACACCACTCTTTCTCACCATTGATATCAAATTCTTCTACTTAGTGGTTCACTTTTTTTCCCCACTCTCCTTTTCACTGTCTCTCCCCTGAGCAGGCAAGGAGCAGTCTGCGAGAATCAGCAAATCCAGCACTATGCTCCTTCTAGTTTGCCCTTGTAAACGCCTTGTCTCTGTGCTATGCAAAACCTCAATAACACTGGAGCAGTGAGGCTACTAATTATTGCAGTAAACAAATAATCATTAAATTATAAATTAAAGTCCACATGTAAGGGGTGGATGACATCTTGCTGAAGAGGTCCGTGTCTGGCTAGCTACTCAGGAAAAAAATGGAGGTTTTATGGAAGCAATGTGGTGTGACATATTGTTGAGAGGAGGCTGGGGTACTATGTGAGGCACAAGGATGCAATGCCCAAAGAGCTTTTGTTTCTGCTTGTCCCCGAAGGTACTTCTATATACTTGGTGTTTATTCCTATTTATATTCTATATAAATACAGTATATATAAATACATTGCAAACAATTTCCAAGTTAGTAAAAAGGCACTTACAGGATCCAAATAGGAATGTGAGCTGTAGTACTATGCTATTTGAGACACATATTCATAGGTACATCAGACATAACCTTTGCCATCACATTCACCTTCCATCATTTCACTTTATCACATGATTCCCACAACACTAATAATTTCCTTATCTCCACTGAAAAATTGTTCAGGGGCTTACAAAGAGTGCCATGACATAATGATTAATCTCCAACTAAAAGCCTGATTTTATGCCAGATTTTCTGACTCAAAGCAAGGCCAGTGGCTTGCTTCTGCCTAATCTTAAAAATAAATATAACAAACCACCAACCTGCAGAGACCATCCTGTAGATGATATAAATCCATAAACAGAGAATTACAAAAGGCCTTGCACCTTGATAGTGTGTTGAAAGGTAAAGCATTATGTGAGTCACAGAAATAAATGTAATAAGAAAGGCACTGTCGGGCCATGAGAACAGAGAAAAGAGCTAAAATTAGCATCCCACTTAAATGTCTTTCACAGTAATGCAAGCTCTTAAGTTTATTGTTGTCATATGTCATGGCAGATACAGCTTCCATTAAAAAAAAACCACAACAACAACAACAACAACAACAAAAAAACCAAAAAAAAAAAAAAAACCAAAAAAAAAAAAAAAAAACCCCAAAGAGGGAGAAAGGGGAAAGGAAAATTTTCAATTCATTGTTNAGAAAGGGGAAAGTAGAATTTTTCATTCATTGTTCAGCAGGGACAAAGAAACTCTGGAAGACCCTGAAGAACTGCAATACATTTGATGAAGAACACCCCTTCAAATAATAGTCTTTTCAACTGGCAATGTCTACAGCAGACAAATTTTCAGGCCTGATTCAGCCCGAGACTGTTTTCCCAAGCAGGAATGGTGGCAGATGCTGTCTTTCCAGGGCTACACTGCTAAAGCCCAGGGCTCTAGCACCAGGGAGAAGCAAGATGAACTGGCAGTTGCTTGCTAACCTTTTCTAAACCATCACACTGCTGCACAGTAATGGCTACCTGCAATGCCAGCATTGGCTTACTTCTGGGTCAAGAGGTTGAAGCTCTAAACTTGCTTTTTCTACATAGATACTCCTGTGTGGTTGCTGCAATGCCAGCATTGGCTTACTTCTGGGTCAAGAGGTTGAAGCTCTAAACTTGCTTTTTCTACATAGATACTCCTGTGTGGTTGTTATTTGAGGTAACAGGGACACTCCCTCTAAGAGCATTGAAGCAGAAATGCAATCTGTCTTGTGTCTCGTTAACCCTTCTTATAGCTCAAGAGAAGAAGCTATTCCTCTTCTGCCTCTGCTGAATTATATTTAATATGCTTTGAATATGCTCCCTTAGTCTGTTCTTTAGACCCTTTTCAGGTTTTTCAGGTAAACCATAAGCATGTAGAGGAGAAAGGGAGGTTCACTGTCCCAAGATCAGCCCCAAATCGTCACAAAACACACTGCCCTTGGATTTCAGCTCTGAGGGCTGTGCTTTGCATTGAAATAAAAAATGAAGTTTAATTCTCCTAGTGTTTGGGTGTCAGCATGTAGCTCACAGCTCTGTGCTGCCAAGTGAAGATGACAACTGTGACATGTACAATGAAGATGGATACACCTCAGAAATCACAGTACCTTGGCTCCCTACAGAGCAGAAACAGTTCAAGCAATAAACAGCTATTTTTCATCACTAGGTGGCTGAGACACCCCACTGCTGACCAGGTCTTGGACTTGTGCTCGGTCTACCCATAGCACATGGGGTCTCCCATGCAGGTCAACAGCAGCAACAGGTTTTACACTGAAGACACTTTCCAATTAGAAGAAAACAGGCAACTTGACTGAAACAGACACCTAAGTACCAGGAGGGTAGTTAAGTTGTTTTCTCTGTACAAGCAGTACCTTCATTAAATAGCTCCAATTGTGTTCTTCCACAAGAGTAGCCTTAATTTCTCTCTTTCTGTTTTAACTCTCAGTGTAGCTGCTTGTGTTCCTTGTCCCGACTGCAGCTTTATCTCCCTTTGCCTCCTTCTCCAGCTCGGCAGATAGTTTGTCATCATAACTGGAACTGCACTCACAGCTGCCAGTTTCTTCCCTGCACCATTGCTGTTCTTACCTCACTCTGAGAAAAACATTTGCTTTATTGCTTACTTTTTTTCCACACCTTTTTTTTTTTTTTTTTTTTTTTAACCAAGGGGGGGGGAAAAATNAACCAAGTGGGCTGGAAAACATTCTTTTTTCTCTCTGGACAAGGCAGAAACCAGATAGGTCCATCTGTTCTCCTTTCAGGATCAGTGACAAAGAGATTGTATGGACATCTAAAAATTACATCCCACTCTTCAACACAGATGACAGCTCTGAAAGAATGACCATGCTGTAATTACTTTTTTAAATAACTCAGAGGTACAGCTAGGTATTTGTGTCCAAGATAGGATAACATTGATTTAGGGCACTTTACTGGCAAGAAACAAAAAAACCCCAAAAAACTATTCTGATAATTACTATTTGACTGTAGAAATTACTATTTGATGTAGGAACTATATTGCCCAAAATGATCAGCAACAATTTCTGACCCCAATCCTTCAAAGCTATGCTAGAGGAGCTTTCATTTCTGCATGAAGTGAAGCCTGGGGGGCATCAGCAGAGTCTCATAGGAACACAAGGCGACCCTAAGAGGCACCACGAGAAGATTTAGGTGTGAGACTAAATCATAATTCTGCAGTCCAGAAATGTGGTGATCTTGGTTCATGCATTTAGCTGATATGAGAAAGGTGTTTGAGACTTAAAATTGTACAAGATATTAATATTTGTGCCAATCGACGTAAAGGCCAGACAGGATGGCTCCATTTTAAATACTTGTCCAGAGTACTCCATAAAGTCATTATCTCTGCAAGACTTTCAACAATGTGATTAGTCTAAGATTCACCTCATTTAAAGTTAACATTTGTAAGTACATCTAAGCCATGTATTGACCCTCCCATTACAGTCAAGGGATAACATCTGGTTATCCCTGGTATCATCTGGTATCATCTGGTATCATCTGGATAACATCTGGTATCATCTCTGGTAATCAGGATGTGATTTATCAGTGCCCGCTTAGTTCAGGATGAGTTGAAAGGTAACCAATACTCCCATAGCAGTGGCCTATATTGACAACTGAGGAAACTGAAATGACTCAGTCTCGTTTAGACATTTACAGGGAAGGCATCTACATTTAGTCCTAAGAATCCCATTCCAATTGCTGTTACTGCTACTACTTACACCATATTACATCATGGTGTTAACAGTCCAGTTAAGAAACCAGTGAATTTGCCCTGTGTTAGGTCATTACTTGTTTGCTTATCTGTTGCTAAATTTAAAAAAAAAAAAAAAAAAAAAAAGAAGAAAAAGAAAAATCACAAATCCAACATATTCCTGGTTACAACCGATTAATCACCAGCCAAGAACATGCAGAATTATCGCTTTAAGCCCATCCTTTGCAACTAAGATACAGTCTACAACTATATTTTGGAAAATTCTCCATGTTTGGTTTAAAAATGAGAAGTGGAAAACTGATAATTTCTTGCACGGAATCTTCCAGTTGATATCTGCTCCCCTTTTAGAACTTATCTATAGCCCGAATTTATCTTACATCATCTTCCAACCATTGCTATATCATCATTTATGCAATTAAAATGTCCTTTACTATGACAGAAACTCCCAGCCTTCATAGCCTGGAGCAAACATTGATGGAGCACCCAGATTAATGCTTATACACACATTATCTACTTCAATTTCTTGGAAATTAACTCATGGTAAAATAAGAGAAAAACAGCACTGCTAATGAAGGCAAGAACTGACACATTTCCATCTGCCCAAAATCTATTTTCTTCACTCGTCCTAATAATGTTTTCATTAGACTTAGTGTGTCCAGAAAATTCTTTAATGGAAGAACTTCTCTATGAACTCCAGTAAAATGTTGCTCTGGAGATGATTGTGTCCTGTTTTGGTCTCTGAGAGCAATGCTGTGTTCTCATCCCATTTGCTGGGTAATGTGGTGACCTAGGCAATAAGACCCAGCATTCAGTCCTGCCTATGTGTTCACACATTATTAGAAAAAGTTGCTGTCCATTTACTGTTATGCCACGAGCTCACATCCTTTCTTTTTCTTGGTTATCAATGCTGGTAGTAAATGGAGCTGCAAACTGGGACCTTTTATTATCTCTTCAACTTCGAAAGAAACAACTGCAGCTGTGATTCAGGCTGTATATGAAGTACCATGTCTGTATATGGTGCTCCTAAACCTCTTCCTCCTGCCATCAAGATCAGGAAAGTCAATAAACTTAAGAGATGGATACTAGCTCAGTTTGTGCTCTTTCTGGTGAGAGAGATGGGTATCCGCCTCCAGTTTCTGTTCTCTCTTTCTAGAGAGAACAGCTGAGTCACTAAAAAGAATCTTTTACCTACACGGGTCATCAATAAATCACTCTGGTTTTATGCACTCTCTGCCTAACACCAGTATCATCCCTAGAGCAAAGAGTAATCAGGAGCAGTGACTCAGAATTGTGTGGATTTAAATCCCAATTCTGAGAGCTTCTCCTATACTGATGCTGTTTGTGTGGGGACTCTAACTTTGGGCTATGCCCAAAGTCACAAGCTGGTCCTGTGGGAATATCTTACCACCAGATGCTGAATTTAACATCAGAGAGCTGTGTAACCTAAGAAGAAACACTAATGATGATGGAACACCTGGTGATTCAGAGATAACTCCTGCACCTTGACTACCTTGCATCCCACCTGGAGTACTGCATGGACAAAGTAATTTCTGTTGAGTCCCTACGCTGTTGGAATTAGATGCACAATTCTAATACTGACATAGGTGAACTCAGTATTAACATCCAGTAAATAAAAAAAAAATAATAATTTTTAAAAAAGTATAAAAAAGATCAAAAAGGAAGTACAGCTATGACTGGATAAGAGACAAACTGCCATGCCAGTTCCATCAACCTGCTATTTGCACTTAGGCCAACTGAATTTAAGTCAGATTGAATTCTACTAGTTTACACAATAATGTACAAAGGGATGAGAGGTCACACACAGCTGGATTATCCAATGATTGGTGCTATCCTTCAGTAATGAGGTGAAGAATGCCACCAAAGGAAAAAGAGAAGATAGGACTGAGTGAGGAATGGGCATGGAGAAAGAGATGGGAAAGTAAAGAGGAGTTGTAGAGTTGGAATAAATTCCTGGAGACTAAATGAGTCTTCTGAATGATGAAAAAAATGGTGGAAATGTCAAATTACAGTATCAGTAAAAAAATGAGAAGATATTGGGACAGGTTTCCTGTCTTCAGTGAACTCTATTGATTACACTAAAGATTACCTCAAGTTTTTCCATTGTCAGTACCGCAAACATAGATGATGTTGGTGCTCCTTAGCCAAGCAGAAAGCAAATTTCTTTGTGGTTAATATTAGCATTGTTTCCTCCATATTGGACTACCTTGGGCAGCATCTCTGTCCAGATGTTACATCTCACTTATCACCATGCGTATTCACGACTGAATGTAAAGGGGAGGGACAAAGACTCTCTGCGACTCTGGGCCTACGTGTATGCTCATTGTGAGAAATGCATAAAACAATATATTCTGTGAAGTGCAACCAAGAGTATCAGATCTTAACTGGATACAGCCCTCAGCAATCTGATTTGGCTTTGAAGTTAACTCATCTCTTCAGATTGGACTGGAGACCTATAAAATCTTGCAAATTAAATGATTTTATGATTGCAATTGCCAACTCCCTCATGCAGCCCCAACACCAGACATGACCTACACAACGAAATGGGCCAAAAGACAGTGCCTTGCTTGCTTAACTTCTTCAGCTTTCTGCACTGTATTTGTTAACTAGACATCTGAATTTATGATAAAGGAAAACTCCTTACTATACTTCGGGGAGCAGCAAAGGAAGGAAAGACTTCATGCTTATGCAAGAGTTCACAATTGAAGGAAACAAGCCACAAACACCACAGTGTGAGTACTGGCAGCTCTGGGACAGATTAATGCTTACTTGTTGTCTTGCCAGGGGATCTCCATCTCTCCTATTTAGCCCATTTTTCAAGCTATCTTACCTTATGTTGAAGACAAGTTTATTGTGGTAGGGAAGTACCTCACCAGAGATGTAAGACCTTGACCTCGGCCTCTGGCACTAGCAGAATACCAGCAAAGCCAAAAGCAAAATAAAAGTCTCTAGTAGGTCCAAAACAAGCTTGTGATGCAGCAGACAAATCAAATTGTTCTTCTAACTATAATAGATTTACTCTAAATTTGCACTGACATGACTAAAAGAGGTTGCTTACTCAGTTCTTCTGCAAAAACAAGTAAAACGCAAACTAGCAGCTGCTAAAGGAATACACCATCACCCAAAAATGCTTCCTGATGTCAGGGCATTTTCATGCATTGAAATAATGTACAGTTCTCTGATGATTTCAGTAGCAGGTTCAGTTAAGCCAGCTTACTGATTCAGATGGTACAGGAAAGCAATCATGTCTAAAACACCGAATGGTGCTTGCACATCTACAAAGTCTCCAACTTTACAGAGGAACCTGTAGCATGCAAAAAAAGCAATCTAAGCTTGTGAATGACCTTCACAATCTCCCTCATTCATCCCAAGTCAGTCAAACTGACCTTCTACATTTCTTACAGGCTTGAGAAGGTCAGTGTACAAGCTACTCACAACACGTTTTCTGGTATTTAAAATGTATCTTCCAGAAAATAGCTTTGTCTATTCATTGATTTGGGGAGCTAATTTTGACAGGTCCACTGAGAGCAGCAATGCAAATAGACAAAAACTCAGGAATAGAAAGAAGCAGTACTGCTGGTGGAACTCACATCACAGTAACTGCTGTGCTCAGGTAAATCACAAGATGCAGAGAGAACTGAGTCAATCACAGCCTTTTGGTTTGAAGCCCAGTACAAGATGTAGTTGATCTGGGTTTGACCATGACATCAAGATCAGCTGCAAGTATGATTAAAAATCAAGAGCATATTAATGGGAGGCCTTGGGAAAACAGTGTTCATAGGAAACCAGAGAACAAATGGAAGATGGAAAGGTAAACTCAATGCTCACAACTAGGGGAGAATCTTAAAGCTCCGGAAATCAACAGTGTAAGTAAGATGATAAAACTGAGGACGTCAACTACACTATCATATTTTCCTTCATGCTAATGTCAGGGATGACTACAGGCCAATCATAGCCTAGAACAATAAGCAGCTGCATATGTACAGCTCTTGAGGAAAGAGAATTGCAATCTTATGTTTAGCCTAAGATTAATAAAAATACATGTAATGGTAAGACTCTTGGTTTTTAGAGGTGGACTTGTTTGTCTCAAAGTGGCTTTTACTGTAGACATTTACCAGAGATAATTCAAATCAGCTCCTGCTACAGACAATGGAAACCTGCTAAGTGGAGCTGAATTTGTGATTTATTTCCATGTAAAGCAGACCTCTACCTTTGGTAGGGTGAATCACACCATAAAATCTATTGACTATATTGACTAGATCTCTACTGGCTATAAAGAGAACTTAAATCCTTATTGCACACACAGAACCATACATGAACACACATAAATTTAGTTATCTTAATGTGGTCTGCTTCTCAGGCCAGGCAAAAAGTTTCCCATCCTTCAGGGGTTTTCAGTGGAAATAACTACATTAAAGTTAGTTATTCAAGGTCTTCTCTGTAGGCAGTGGAAAGTTTCAAGCATTGCAAGAGGTAATTAGTCTCACTTATTTCAGAATCATCTTTAGGATGAGATTTACTGCACTTCAGATATTTCTATTTTCTATTTTTCTTCAGCATCTATAAAAGGAGTTCCAGACAGCTACCTTAGACAAAGTACTAGATGGATGGATTCCATTGTGAATGTTGAGGGGCAGTCCCTCAAGCCCTGAGGAAAAGCAAGGAAATACAGTTGGTTTAAGTAATTTAGCACTGAAGAGAGCAGCATATTTGAGATTGTAGTATGTGATAATGCTATATTGTGAGAGCAGAAACTGCCATGAGCATGCAGCTGCCACATTCCACCTCTGTGCAGGGTTATTGAGCCCGGCACCTAACAAGGTAAAGAAGCAACATCTACAATGAGCAAGACAAAATCTGGAGAAATGTGCAGAGAAATATAGCAGATAGCAGCAACGGTGCAAGTAGAAATATATTCTTCTGTGTTTTAAACAAATCATAAAAGGATTTGTAATGAATTACCAGTGGGATCTTCCTTCTGGATTGCTACCACAAAAAATGTTGTTAATACAGGGATGAAGTATTTGAACCCTCAATGCAGTGTGATCAGCACAAGGAGTGTTGAAACAGGAAAGGAAAAAGCCTTGACAAAGTCCCATGAACAGCAAAAGGAAAGGGTATAGAAAATAAAATGTACTGGACACATCCTACATTATTTTAGTGAAGTAGGGTTTCTTGGATCTTTATCAAAGCGAAAGGTCTCATCCCAAAATGAAGTGGCTTTTTGCATAGTCCTAAGGGAATACCCTTAAAGTGATTACAGTCTCACTTACAATGATTATGTCTATACTAGTAGCGCAAAGATGCTCATCCTGCTCTATGTCCATGAAGCCAGACAACATGACCAGCATCCACAGCATTAGTCACCCTTGTCTCCAAAGCAGTGGGCCACACAGAGACTCCTATTGGGAGTGGTAACACTTGATCTGTGCCCAGACAGTGTTTGAGGTCTGATCAGAGCCAGTTGTGTGCATTGAAATTCCTCCAGCATGTCTCACAAGAGCAGCAGTGTTAGCAAAGGTAGAAGAGCAAATTCCAGCTCTTGTAATTACCTTCCTAAATTAATTCCCCTGCAATTTCAATCAGCTGCTCTTGACATTCCCTCCTAAGGGTGCAATCCCTTCTCACAAATGCTCTGAATGCTGCATGGAGAGGCATGAGGGGAACAAAGATAACCAAAGCTGATGCTGCACTGCTAAGACCCTAGTGGGCAGCTCCCCACTATGCACTTTGGGGATTTCACTATCAGTTCCTCAGCAGCTGTACTTGCTTCTCCTCCATCCCCACTGAAAACAGAAAACTTCAGATTTTTTATATTTGCAGTCACTGGGGAATGCTCTGTAAAGAGTCTTCTGGTTTAGATTAACATCTTTGTAGTTCACTTGAAGCTAGGTATAACTAAATCTAATGGCTCCTATAAAATATATAAGAACTAGGACTTGGATGGATTGGAGCATTTAAGCTTTCAGCATTGCTTTAGCTCTACTGTAGTGGTGGATAGCACCAGGAATATTGAATTATTTCGGTATACAAGATACAATGTCAAAAGCAGGAAAATGGTCAAAGTATAGATACTTCTCATACCAGAGTCTCAGCATCTATCCAAACTGAGATTTAGCGCTATTGGAGATGCACAACTCCACATCAGCATGTTTTTTAAAAAACACATGAACAAGCAAAAATCAACACCTCTAAGGCATGCAAGGTGCTGTTGAAGCAGAGGAGATTATTAAGGTACGGAAGGGATGAAAGCTGTAGAGAACTGTAGCTTAAGAGGATCTCACCAAGCTCAAGCAGTAAGTTGGTTATGCAGACCTTAGATAGGTTATTCCTGACATCGGTGGGACCTTTCATTGCTCCAAGTTAAACATGCTCTTAAATAATTTGCTCACTTAAGGCAGAGGAAGGCAATTTGCAGATTTCCAGTGTGAAAGTTTTCCCAAAGTGCCTTTTTCCAAAGTAGGTTACCACGAACCTAAATATCCCTGGGCATATCTCTCTCTCTCCACAGAAAATGGTACGTTTCCCAGCTGTCATGCTGATGGAAGGTAACATATACTTAATGGCTTTTGTGGACCATATTCCTTGTAAGGCTATTAATATTTAAGTCATCCCATTTAATACAGTATCTGCCAGAAGCAATAGAAGATGCAAAGTCTCTGTGGCTCCATTCTTTCTGTAAAATTTCACACACAAGAAGGGAATATACTATTATTAAATACAAGAATAAACACTATTATTTATTCATACTATGTAAGACTGATCATGGTAGTACCCGACCACCAAGCTCCCTAGCTATGTCAAAGGTCAGTAATGTATTATGCTTTTAAACAAGTTATAAATAATCTTAACACTCACTTGACTGATTTGGTCTGGAAAGTTTCTTACAACTGTTAAATTAGATCCAAATTACTCAGATCTAGGTTTTGTCTTTGAATATGCATTCTATCACCTGACCTGGTACACATGTCTCAGTGCTGGAAAGGATCTTTTCCTGACCAAAAGGTACCAGACTGTTTAAGATATAAATAATTTAATCAAGCAATATTCGAAGACAGGGAGCCCCATAAACAGAACAGAAAGATATCAAATGCCTTTGGGATGATGTTTGAGAGAAGCAGGAACTGTTGGGATGGTTTCATGTTCACTTGCACACACTTAATTAGGTATGCAGTGGTGTATCTCTGGTGCTATATGTATGAGAGGATTTTTAATGCAGCTGTTAATATGCATAGCTTTAGTTGCTAGTTTTCCCATTAAGTTTGTTTTGAATGCTTCTTCACTCTGCATCAAAATGAGCAAAATTACTGTGGAAAGTGTCTCCCTGCTTGTTTATGAAAGATTTCCCTAATCTCTCCCTCAGATTAAAACAAGAAGAAAAATCCATATGTGCCTTTCCAACTAGCAGCCGACACAGAAATGCCCAGACTCTGTTATGCCCCATGATGATCTGAGGTTTGCTGCGAGGATCAAAAAGAGGCACAAGGAGAAACAGATGGCTTTCACAAACTGAGTGGTACCTCCAACCAGACTCCCAGCTGCTGCACTGGAGATATTGTGATAAACCTAGTCCTGGGATTTACCACTGATGGTGCCTCTGGAACTGCTGGAGTAGCACTGGAGTGGTGCTGTTCTTCACTACAAAGTTTCTCAGAAAAGCAGAAAAGCATAATTTGCTAGCTGATGGACTGGATCTGTTGTATCCCCTCTAACCAAAATTATTAAATTTATTTAGGTTTATAAAAATGACATCTGAGGCTAGGACTTCTTTCTGCGGGGCTTATTCCTGGGCTGAGCTGGCAGCGTTGAGAGATCAACTGCTGAGTGTCTATTTGTCGCTGGTGGTACTGATGCTCGCCCTCATGACAGGCACCGCCAGCCACAGTGAATCTGGATGTCCATCCACATGAGGCTGTATTGTGTGGAGTTAGTGGGGGACTGCACTTGCAGAAGGTCACTTAGGAATCTGCATCCCCAGAGATTTATGAGGACACAGAAGTGCACACCTGTGCTATATGTAGCAGTATGCCTGCAGCTCCTCTGAACCCATCAAGCAGGCATGAGTGGCACCAAAACTCAGCAAGTTTAGCAACGTAGCCATGGCAACACCAAGTGCACAAACTGACCAACCTCACAGGCACCTGCTCCAGAAGTACATCTCATTGTCAACACTGAAGCCCTAACAAGAAGGTATGAGGCTCTAAGTGAAAGCACACCTATTTCCAGCAAAGAGCCAAGTCTGTAATTGCAGAGGTAATTTGGGTGATTAAACAAGTGTTCGGCACTCTGAGCTGCTGAAGTAACTCCAAAGTTATGGCTAGGGATCATAAACTGCTTATGTTACACAGCCTGTGGCTCTCCCAGGCTCTGCTGCCCCTTCTCATTCCTACCAGCAAACTCCAGCTTTTGTCACCTGGTGACCACAGCCTGTGATCTCACCCATTCCCAGTGGCCATGTCTCGCTAAACCACAGGCAAACCCAGGGCGGTCTCCACAAGTCTCAATGGAGATGCAGTAGCAGAGGTGTGTGGTGAGGTCTCCAATGACTAAGATTTCATTATTTTTTACAAAGTATACTGCAGAATATTTATCCGTGCATTATGATGAATTAGCATAAATAATTAAAACAGAACTCATATTGGTGAATACATAAGCAAAGGGCATTTACTAATGGACTGGACTTGCTCTGCTTCTCCAGGGACCCACTTAGAGAGAAGTTCATGCCAAACTAGCCAAGGAAGGATTCATATTTGTCCTTCTTTTTACCCTGAGCCTATTCCCATCTCACTCCAGATGGCTGACATAGGATGGTGGATCATCACATCATCTCCCAAAGGGCAAAGAGTAAAATATTGGCAGGTCCCCAGGTCTTCAACCTGTTCCCCAAGTCCCATGACACTCTTTTCTGCAGATAACCCACCTACGATCAGTCATGTAAGAAGTGCTCACCGGTGCTTCCCAGAAATACTGACAATTTGATGGATCGCATGACTCTGCCTCCTCTTTTTATTCCAGGTATTAAGAAGATTGCATGGCAAATAGCAAAGTGTTTCAAAGCATTCCCCATGGTTTCCCACTCTCATCAGCAGGTATGCCGTGATGATCTACATCAGCAAATGAAGCCAATATTGCACATTTTCCCAAAAATGAAAATCTAATCCCAAGCCTTTTCCTGGTCTTACATTTTCCTGTGAAAGCAAAGGTTGCAGTTGTCTCAGAGGATGCTGTGAAAACAAGAAACCTCCTAGCTATCTCCCCTTCAGCCTCATTTTTCTGTAAGTCAGGTTGAAAATTTTCCATAAATTGGAATTGCAAACTTGATCTGTGCTTTGTTACCTTTCTGGACTTGGTCCATTATTCACCAAATATTTTGTGCCTACAATTAAAGATAAACTGAAAAATCAAAGTCTCACTTTCATTCCATTAATTTATGCTCCTGTGCATAAATAAAGCATTTGGATATTTCATGGAAGCAAATGGTCTGAAGTTGCTCTCCCTGGCCATGGCAGACATCCCATGAGGCACAACCACAGGGGGTTCCTGCAGTACATTACACTGCTCAACACAAAAGAGAATAAAAAACATCCTGGGAATAGCAGTTATGCCTACAGGGAGACTAGCTCGGAAAGTGTAGGGATAGATTGCAGCCTGATCTGTAACCCTTGAGAGACATTTCAAAATTACAAACCTCAAACTTTAAACCAGTTTGTCTAGGTTGAGTCTTTTGGGGTGTTTTAGTTTTGGTTTTTGTTTGAATTTTATTCATTTATTTATTTTTACTTAAAATGTTCAGCAGGAGTTTAGCTTTACAGAGGTGGATTTTTTCATGGGAAAATCATTTTTCTCTTACAGATTATGCCATTAAGATATGGCCATATTGCTGAGAAGCTTCTGAACTCTGGTGTCCTAGCAGAGGGCAATGTCGTGAGTCTTATGTTAGTCTTCTGTCTAACAAACCAACAGAGAATAACTGTTTTCAAATGGTGAAGGAAACAGAGTCAGCTTCTTTAGGACCAAATCCCTTCTCTTTGCTATAAGGATAGGCTTGGACAAACTCACTGGTGCAGAACAACAAAAG
Source organism: Ramphastos sulfuratus (assembly GCA_013399055.1). Lineage (NCBI taxonomy): Eukaryota > Metazoa > Chordata > Aves > Piciformes > Ramphastidae > Ramphastos > Ramphastos sulfuratus. Next base: position 314,274 of record WBNM01013525.1, read on the forward strand.
AAGAAGAATCACAGGGAAAATATCTCATGTCACTTTCCGTAAATCACTGACAGTGAAAGCTGAACACTAAAATTGCCACCAGGAATTCCTCCCTTTCTCCCCTATAGCTTTGTTCCTAGGACTTGGTAGGGCCTGATAATATTTATGCATTCTTGTATTTCAATAGATTGAAACATCCCAGTAGATGTAATCTCATCTAAATGAGAGTTTTCAATAGCCACTGCATTAAACCTTAGAAACATGCACATTGCAACAGTGAGACACACAAAGGATCATTACCCCTTTGAAACCATGTGGGCATCACTGCATGATTTAATAAGACCCCACCTGTATCATCCTTTTAAACGTTCTCGCACTCAAAGCTTTTGCAAAGACCTTTGTCAAACCCCTTCCTGACCCCACACAACACCCTCAGTATGTCTTGAAAGTTGCAACTCTCTCCCCAGCCAGCAGCTTGCTGCTTCCTAAATCCTGGGATACACACAGCACTGGAGACCTTCATATCATTTCTTCATTAAACATCTCTGAATGATTAGCTCCATAAAGAATTCATCAAATCCATCCATCCAGCAATCCCCTTTTGGCCCTGAGCTGGTTATTCTCTAGGGGGTTTTGCTTACAATATCAACCTTTTTACTCTTAATTTTAGTTGCATGATGTTTATTGCAAAGTTACTGAGAAGACTGAGACATAGTATAATGTCATTAAAATATACAAGACTTTGCTTGAATATTAAAACAACATCAAATTTGTAGATTTTATGGAAGGGCTGGCAAGCTCTCACCTACCCAAGGGAAAGCATAAACTGTTCTAGTGTGAAAAATAGCACCGGGGGACTGTGGGGATGGTGCTATACAGTGTCACAGTAGCACCTCCAACGTGAGAGAGACTCCTTTTCATAAGGGAAAAAGTTAAATGACAATTCATTTGAAAGCAAGAACAAAGACTCTGGATATCAACTTAGCTGCTGCTTTCCCATGGCACTGCTCCTGTTCTCAATCAGGTCACCAATCTGTAGTTGCAGAAGCAAGGTTTGAGCCTGTCAGCAAGACCTCAGAACACTTCCACCAGTTTCAGCAGATTTCTTTTCTAGAGTTTGCTCCTACAGCAATGTAAGTAAGAGTCCACAAGTTCTACTGAATTAAAAAGGAGCTGAGACTGAATAGAAACACAGTGTGGCCAATGGCAGCCTTGGACTGCTGAGCCCTGTTGCAGGCTCCTGGGAAGGGATGGTGGACTAACTGGGTTAAGGGGTTTTTTCATTAATGTTGAATTTGGCACTGATCATCTTCTCAAGACCTACTGACCTCTGTGAGAGCAGGTCAGACTCACATCTCAGTTTTGTAGACACTGAGAAACCACTCAGTGATGGGTCCAATCCTAAGAGAGATCAAATCTTACAAACAGGGATTTTTTACCCAATCTATCATCCACATTGGATAAGGATCTTAAGGTTAACCATACACCTAGAAAGCTATCTAAAATGAATGCAAAATGAATGCAACTTTAAAATTCTTATACCATTGCAAATCAATGTGAATCTCACAGCTCACCCGAGCCTCTCTAGACTCATCCACTGCCCTGTTGCTTATAAGCAGACATGAGCCTGGGCGTGGATTTGACCCAGCTGCCATAGCTGGCCACAGTGAGATGCCAGCTGATTATAACCCTTTGACATATGCTAAAGCCTCACTCACACAGTGAGTGAGTGGGCTGGGCTCTCAGTGTGTGGGCTGACCAAGGCCAGATGAATGGGGTGCCCCTTTGAGACATGATTCTTCCCGAGAAGAAAGAGAATTATGCAATACCAAGAGTGATCAGAGAGTAAGCTCTGTATCACAGTCTTCCCATCATAGTGCACCTCAAAATCTGTTGCTCCCTGACTACTAGTACAAGTTTTCCTATGGCAAAAAGGAACAGAACTGAAAAAGTGTCACCACATCTAGTGTCCATATTTTCTCAGAAATAAAGGTGGAAAGCAGAAATCTTTGTCCAAAGATGCACTTTATGAAAACATGGAAAAGAGGGGAGCAGAAGAGTGGTGATACACAGCAGCAGTTGTTGTTTTCACTTCTCAGCCAGGGCTAACACCCTGCAAACATATACAAGAAATTTGCCTGAAGGCAAAATTACAGCTCTTAGACTCAATGTGTTTGTTTGCAAGTGCAAAGGCTATAGGAATGATCGGGACTTCCTAAAATGCAGCTCCAGGCTTACAGCCCATGCAACCCACAGCACTTTGTCTTGGGCAAATAAGCCAGTTTCAGAAATCACCACTCCAATTCTCTACCACAGAGCTCTGTACAGCAGTAAAGAAAAACAGCAACACCGTGATCAAGGATAATCCCTTGGGCTTTCAAACACATTCACAACACTAACAACTACATGTATTTTAATAGAACTCTGCTAACTCCATTCTATGCTGTAAACGCATTTTTTTTTTCTATATTCCTTATGAAAAGGGAAAAGAATTTATAAGAATGCAAAGCAATGGTCGTTAACTTGCCACATTTGGGCCACAAAACGAGTTTGTGTTTGATCTCAGTTTGCGAGTGGTCAGTTTAACTTTCTGGTTGGGAGTGCTGCAATGCTCGAGTTTCACGCATCGCAGTGTGACACTTTTTGGACAAAAATCCGATAGTTTTCACTTGATACTTTCAATTATTGAAAGAATCGGCCCACTCGGGGTTTTATAGCAGCTAATTTAACCGCACGCAAAGCTCTAGGTTGATATGCAGCCAGCAGTGTCACCCTTAAGCACCTGGAGCTTTAAAATCTGTGAGAGCTTGTTTTTTCCGACATCCGTTTTCTAGGGTCTAAGGCACACCGGCTCGCAGAAGCCGCTCCAAGGTGGGTGTACGTGTAACAGAGACACAGACTTAGAAGAAGCTGTTCGTTTCGGAAAACCCGACGACAGAAAATAAATCCCTAAAAGCACTTGGCAGCATCCCCATGCTAAGACCCTTGCCGCCCACTTCGGTACTGGAGCGACCCCCAGCCGCATCTTATGCCGAGAATGATGAAGCAAAACGGTGACCGCTGGCACATCACTTAGGAGCAGCCCCGGGGCAGCCCCCGCCGTCCTGGGACGCGCCCCCGGGATAGCCTCGCCCCGCGCTCCCGCCCCGCGTTACTCACACGAAGGCGTGATAGAGCAGCGCCCAGCCGCGGGGTCGCTCCAGGGCGTCGTAGATCAAAGTTTGTATGCGGCGGTACTTGGCGTGGTTCCGCTTCACTGGGCGGCTCAAGGGGGTCTTCGCCAGCAGCCCCAGTCCCGGCGGGCTCCGCTTGCCGCCCTCCTCCTTCCCGCCGCCCTCCAGTAGTAGAGTTCCGTCGCGGTCGGCGCCGGTGCCCAGGGCCAGCGAGCCTTGCTCGGGGTCGCCACCGCCTCCCGCCGCCGCTCGCCGCCCTCCCGCTGCCGCCGCCGCCCCTCCGGCCGCGCTACCACCCGCTGCTCCGCGCCGTGCCTTCAGCCCCATCGTCGCCGCCGGGCCCCGGAGGCGAGCTGCAGATCAGCGGCGGCAGCCCCGGGAGCCCCAAGGCCATGATCCGAGCTCCCTGCCTCTGCCCCCGGAAAATGATTTCTTTATCTANGGCCCATTGTATGCAGCCAGCAAATAGCCGGGCGCCCGCCCCCCGCTCCCCCAGCCCCGCGTGTCTAGTCATCTAGGGTGCGTGGGGCACCGGCGCCGGCCACCCCCTCTCCACGGGGCCGCCCCTCACCCGCACCTCCCGGTTGACAGCCCCCAGTCAGCTGCCTCTGGGGCCGCCGGCGCCGAATGGGGAGATCCCGGCAGCCGGCGGAAAGGGAGACCCCGCTCAACAACCAGGGATCCCCCTGCAGCATCACAGCCCCACTCCCCCGTTGCGGCTGGAGGGGAGGGAGGGGGAGGGCATCCCCGGTCCCCGGCTGGGGCTTGCTTTCACTGCCGGAGCAAGGAGGAGCGGAGGATGGGGAAGAAGGATGGTGGCAGAGGCGGCGGGTGGGCGGCTGGAGGCGCTGCCCGCCGATGCTGCTCGCTCTCAGCCGAACCGAGCCCGAGCCGCCGCCCGTGGAGGGGAAGGTGGGGGGAGCAGCACGTCCAGGCAGCCCCCTGGCCTGCCAGAGAGCACCTTTTTTCGCACGGATATCTTACAGGACATGCTGCTTCTGCCCCAGACCGGGTGGCCTTCCCAAGTGGTTCCTCGGGGGAGCAGCGCCGGGCCCCAAGCCCAGCTGCAGCCCCGGGCGATCTGTCTCTGATCCGTCGGACGTAAGAAGTACACATATATCCCCGACACCTTCCAGCTTCCCACGCGTTAGCATCTGTACCAGCACGGCGGTTCTGCCTCGGGTCTAAATCCTGAAGCGATGTGATTGACAGTCACGTAATTTTTTCCTTTCAATTTCTTGGCTGCAAGAAAGATGGGAAGGGACAGCTTTTGTGTGCCCTCTGCCCTTGGTGCTCTGGGACCTCTGCCACAACACACTCCAAATCTCCCTCTCCTTTTAGAGATGCTCTTGAGTAAAAACCTGCCTGCAGGTCTGAGTATTTGCATAGCTACAATTTGGGGGGGATACAAAGAGTCTAATCAAGCCTCTCTTTCTTGCCAGACAATAATAATAAAATATTTTTTTAAAAAAAGGCAAAGCCTTGCAGATTGCTGGTTGTTTCCATGAAAGGTCTCCGCCTCCAGATGGGGGAGTTTTCCTGGTATCTCCTGAAGAGATGCCAAGACACCCAAGAGGCTTTCCACACTCATAAGAGAAGCAGATCTGCCACCTGCTTTAGCTGTTTCTGCTCCATTCCCCATAGGATTTATGATCTGAGCAGTCCTTTTGCTGTTTCATACATCAGGAAGGACAATGGATGCAAAGAAGGCTCCTTCAGGTGATTTTTTTAACCCAACAGAGGGATGCAGAGGCCATACTGCTTCAAATCAGACTATAGGATACTATTGAAGATGTTCCAGGTCACTCAAAAATGACACATTGTCACATTGCTGGGCAGAAACTGAGAAGATGCTGTCCCAGAGAGGGAAAAAACACCTTTGCTTTCAGCTTTAGAAATGCCAGCACTAATGTGCCGTTTGAACCTTCGCAACCCCAAATGATTTGTCCACAACAGACTCGCAGATACACAGATTACATTGGGTTGGAAAGGACCCTCAAAGGTCATCTTGTCCAACCCCCCTGCAGTGAACAGGGACACCTCTAACTAGATGAGGGTCTTCAGGGCCACATTGAGTCTGACCTTGAATGTCTCCAGGGACAGGGCCTCAACCACATCTCTGGGCAGCCTGTTCCAGTATTTTGCCACTCTCGTTGTAAAATCTTCCTCCTTATGTCCAAAATAAACCTACCTTGCTCAACTTTAAAACCATTGCCTCTTGTCCTTGTTGCCACAAGCCTTTCTAAACAGTCCTTCCCCGCCTTCCTTTATGTCCGCTTCAGCTATTGAAATGTAGATATATGGTCTCCCCAGAGCCTTCTCTTCTCCAGACAGAACAAACCCAGCTCTTTCAGCCTGTCTTCACAGGAGAGGTGCTCCAGCCCTCCACAAAGTCATCTTTGTGGCCCTCTTCTGGACCCACTTCACCATGTCCCTGTCTTTCCTATACTGAGGGCTCCAGACCTGGATGCAGTACTCTAGTGAGTTCTCACCAAAGTGACAGAATCATCTCACTCAATCTGCTGGCCATTCTTTCTTTAATGCAGCCCAGGATGCCATTTGCCTTCTGGGCTGCAAGGGTGGACTGTCTCCTCATGCCCAGCTTCTCATACATCAGCAGCCCCAAGTTCTTTTCTGAAGGGCTGCTCTCAAATTCATCATCCCCCTGTCTGTACTGATGTCTAGGATTACCCTGACCTAAGTGCAGGACTTTACACATTGCTTTGTTGAACCTCATAAGATCTTCCTCAGCCTACCTCTCCAGCCTGTCCAGGTCCCTCCGGATGTAAGCAGACAAAGCAGACAGTGTGGAATCTCTCCCACCTGGCCATAGCATCAGCAGCCAGTGTCAGGTTAGCTGAGATTTCCATGACACTAACAGCAAGAAGTGGCTGGCCCGAGCATGGCACCGGGAACACTCATGTTCTGCTCCCAGCTCAGCTAACATCTATCAACTTCATTTGAATGTCATTTATAGCTGTATTCCCAAGGAGGGCTGTGGGAGGCTAGGAAGTTTTGGTAACTAGGCCATTTATCTCTCTCCAGCTCCGTTCTGCCTCAGTACAATAGTGATGATACTTCCAAATACCACAGGGGAGCTGTAAGTGTTAGTGAGGATGTATGGGGCACTGAGAACAGAGCACTTGCTTCAAATAACACCCTATCCTTAACCTTCATCCCAGAAGAGGTGGGAGGAGAAGGGGGAAGGACATAAAATTTATAGCTAACCAATGCATCACAGTTCTAAACCGCAACAGTAAATGTTCAAACCAAAATGAGGATGGTAAATAATTTTCAGGAGGGGTAAGAGGGTAGGGTAATAAATTATTTTCACTTGCAAAAGGTTGTACTGATGTCAAATAGCAATAGGTGATTGACAGACACGCTAGCTTGTTTAGCTTGTATAGCCCTCACACAACACTTATCAGTTACATGTTGGCCTTTTTTCAGTAGCATACTCCAAAAGGCATTTGCTACATTTTCCTATCTTAAATCAACCCTGTACAAACCACCTTTCAAGAACAAATAGAAAAGAATTTCTATTGTGTCTCTATATTTAAAACCCTTTCTCTTAGCTTTAGGAATTCTTTTCTCCCATGCTTTATCTGGGATAATTATTGTGCAGATGTAGTTGTACTGACTGGGAAGCAGTGTAACACAAGACAAGTCAGTGAAAGTCTTCTAAATCATTGCAGAGACACTCAACAGTTTCAGAGGATCTTAATCAGATCCTAAGAGTGGTGCTACAGCATCTCAGCAGTGGTACCTTGCTTGGGACCCCAACACTATTGCACACTATTGGCAAAGCTCCCACTTAACACCAAAGGGAGTTTGTCCAGATGGAGCACTCCAGGCTATGATTTGGCTTGATGAACAATTACAGTCCATTAATATTATTTATGATTTGTTGCTGGCAGCACCCAATGTGCACAGGTTTGATATCCACCTCCTTGGCTGACACAGAAGAACTCTGTAATCGAAAGTGAGTGCTTCTGCCGAGATGGAATTTGCAGCCAGAAGGATATAACAGGCTCTGTTGGAAGTGCTTCAAGACTGGTGATAAGCATCTCCCAGTAGGTTATTCTGTCCCTTGTCAGACAGAAAACCAGCACAATCAGAGAGGTTATAGTCTAAAATCAGAGGAAAACAGGAAGGGATTGTATATAGGTCAAGATAATATAGCTAAATCTTGGCTTATTTGCAGCTGAGCTGGATTCTTGGAATGACAAAGCACAATAGTGCTTGGTAAACTACACACAGACACAGAGTGTTTTAATAGAGTTGCATGACCATTCAGCTGTATCATCTGAATCACGCTTATGAGAAAGAAAACCGTAAAGAGAAAAATGGCTACTTTGCAAAAGACTTCAGGAGCAAAATTGACAAAGAGCTGTTTATGAGCTTCAGTGATAGAAAAACAGAAATCTGGTACTTGAAAAAATGATCAGGGAGCTATCCAGGAATGAGGATCAGAAAGCAGCACCATGTGAGTGAAACTGTCATTAAAATGTCATGTCATACTTCAGTAGGACATGCTTTGAGAAAGGTGCCGAAGAGCAGAACCACAGGGTTTATTTTCTGGGATGAAAGACTTGAAGTTTGAGGACCTCTCTACCTAGTGTATGGAGGGTGAAGCTATAGAACCATAGAAATAAGCGGGATCTCAGTTTCAGTGTAAGCACACGAACAATGTTGAATTTTGATGCCCTTTTCTTTCTGTCCTTCTGCTGGCTTCTCTATCTTATCAAGCAAGCATTTTGCACAGCTCCAAGGCTTCTTTTTTTCTCATTTAAGGTGAGAAGATCTAATCACATTTTTAGCTTGTCTCTAACATCATTCTCCTCTCAACCTTTGCTAGAAGCTTGTTAAATACTTTTATGCTGCCTTCTCCAAAACTCCAAAGGCTTTGGGGAGGACTCCATACATACATCAAGCTATCTCATGATCTTTTTCAATCATTTTTTAAAAACTTGCTACTGAAATGCCCACAAAATATATGAGTGTGCCTCTAGACAGCCTGGAAGTACCCACTGATGAATGCCAAATGAGAGAGTGTAAGTGGAGAGCGCAGCATTGATACTCTAGCTAATTCAGAAAGTAGCAGCAGTTTATCTGTAAGAGATCTGACGCCCCACAGGGGATGATTTAGGGGACTGCTGTCCCAGACACAGCCCCTGTGCTGTCACAGACACAGTCTCTGTGCTGTCACAGCTGTTATTCCACTGCAGTGTTTAGTAGCATAGATATGTTCAAGCACTTCCTCTCTCTTTGTGCATCCATCTCCTCCTCCTTCCTTACAGCCACACATCAAGCTCTTTTTTCTTTAAGGCTTGTTTCTTAGGGCTTGGCATTGAGAGACTCTAAGCTGTGGCTGTTGCTCATGCCTGCTGATCTCATATAAAATGAAACCTAACAGTCATTTAGTAGAACAGCCTGGTCAAGCATGAAACACCCTCAGACTTGGTTCTAAGTCAGAATTGCAGGTTTTGTCTTATAGTTATTAAAAAACTGTGGTCTAGTTTAACTTGAAGTTATGGTCTGTGATCTGCAGACAGTCAAAGTGATCTGTATGTCACCTTCTGGCTTCCAGAACTTTGCATGAACTGCATGAAGCCAGGCCAGGCATAAGGCCACATAAGAGTCTTGATGGGGAGACTGAAATCAGTGTCTGCTCCTTAAATCTGCTGTTGGAAGAGCAGCGGAGATGTCCACAAAATCTCAAAACTGTGCAGAAAAATAAAAGATAGTTATGACAGCCAAATCTTCCTCCCCTAGAATGTAGACAAGTCTGATGAAAAACAGCTCAAGCAGGTTTCCTTTTGTCTGCCATTACAAGGTGCATATGGAAATCAAATCATGTATTAGTTCTTGTTCAGGGTCAGAATAATTGTGGGGCTGGCACTGTTGGTCCCAAAGCAGGCAAAATTCATTAAAAGAAAAACAAAGCAAAGTCAAAAGAAAACACAAGGTGTAAAATACTTACATGGAATCAGTGCTTACTTGAAGGAAAGACTCACCAGGATGGGTCCTCTGGTCTGAGAGCTCACAGGTCAAGTGTTCCCTGGATTGCAACTGCAGAAGCTTTGACCTAGCAAACAATATCATTGTCTGTTAGTGGTGGGAATGAGTCCACAGAATTCACCCATGCCAAGTCTCCTTTCCCTAAGCACCAAATCCCTGGCACTCAGCAATTGTCTGAGCACAAGAGGTAGTCACTTCTGTCATCCATAGGAATGGGAGACCAGCTGTCAGCCACACTGCCTTCTAGCTTCAGAGAAACAGCAAAGAAAAGAAATATCCACTACTACAAATTGCTGCATGGACAAAAGAAAATCAATACACTGTAGCTTCACACCATCTCAATGCCATTAAAAGATCATTGCAAAACAATCAGAAGAGCATCCACAATTCACTCATGCTCACCTTACTAAATCCATAGCACAATGCAGAAAGCATGTGTGCAGCCACAGTCTTGTCCCATCATTTTGTACAGTCCTTGCCCTTGATACAAGAGAAGGAATTTCAACCAGCAAGGTTCATGTATTGTATCAGAAGCCTCAAACCTTGGACTTCTATCTCTGCTGAGCTCTGACCATCCTAGTCTTTGACTTTCCAAAAAAAAATAATCACCCGAAGCTTTTGATTCATTTCAGGCATGACTCTTTAGCACACAAGACAGGACAGCACTGTAGCTTTAAAAGTCAAAGGGATGCCAGCAAAAACTAATGGGATTCTTCCAGGGCAGAGAGTAAGGAAATAAAGATAAATCCTCATGGATCTTCTGCTGTCTCTCATCTAGTCTCATGTTTTATGATTTTTTCTGAGGTGCTTGGAATTTCTCACTTTCCCTCCTGACTGTTAGTGAATGAAAGTAAGGTGAGAGTCTCACTTTCAGGTGTTGGAACATGACAAGATCAAGTCAAAATCTTGACATTTGAACTCTCATCACGACAGCTGGCTGTGATGGTTTGGGAGTTACCTGCCCCCCTCACTTTGTAAAATGACCCAGACTAGAACTCAGCTGGCTAGAAGTTAAGGAATGAAGCTATATTTACAGCTTAGCACAATATACAAGCAGATATATATACTATATGCAAGAATATTTACAGAAATATACAAGGTAAAGGTAATACAGAAACACAACACCCCTCCCAGAAATCAGAGACCCCAGGAGGGGCTCCCAACCACCCTTCCACCTTCTCTCCACCCCTATACCCTACCCCAAGGTTTGTCTTATACTCAAGGTGAATTTGGAGGATCGGCCAGGGGGGTTAGAAGAAAAAGTGGTTAGTAAAATTACTCAGAAGAGAGAAGGAAGTCAGAAGCTGCTAGACCGAGACGCTGTGCCCTAGAGACTACTGATTTATCTATGCTTATGTTCTTAGTTTTATCCATCTCAGCAAGCCTATGAGTGAAGTAGACATCACCATTGTTTCCCTTTCACAGCCTATAGTATAATTTTCTCTATTAAAATATTTCAATTAGCCTCAAACCAGCACACTGGCAAAGCAGGCAGCTATGAGATGTATGTAGTGGAATCAGTACTGACTGAAACAATTTTTAAATTTCTATACAGATAATTTTTTAACTTCCATATTCTGCCTAATATAATATAGTCGCTCCAAGTTAAAATATATCTAATATTTTCTCTTAACATTAGGATAATGAACTGAAGAGTCAGTAGTGGAATTTGGATCATGCAATGGATTGAACAAAAAAATGAGGTCACCCTAGAGTTACTAGAAGGTGCAGCCTGAGACTGCTTTTGCAAAGGGCTCGCATCGGAATCCCTCTTTGCTTTCAGATCTGAAAAAGTCACATTTGCAACCACGTGTCTTGTCTCTACTGATACTATCTTTGCTGTTCTTAAAAAATGACTGATTAGGAAGTACCATGAGAACAATGTTGCAAAGCTCTGCTTTGGAGCAATCCTCTGCCTACCCAGCAAGTCACACTTGCTGTAACATTGCAAATATGGTTCTAGGTACTTCTTAAATTATTGCTTATCTTGATTTTGTGATGAAAAATTCAAAGAAAATGTGACCACAGACAGTGTGCCTAGAAGATATAGGACAGAATAAGATTTGCTTTCATCTATTCAGGAGGAGAGTTGATTTGGTAATTAACACATAAGTGTAGTACTTCAAAGATCTCTTTTCTTCTTACTATTACTTATTCCCCATGTGACTGGGATCAATATTAGACTGTGTCTCATTCAGGGAGCAGTTGTTTATCTCAGTTCTTCAGGACTTGCTCCTGTGCTACATATTCTTCCAAGGCCAGTGCAAAGTGCACTGGAGCATTAAGGCTTTAGGGCTCTGAGACCGCAGCGTCTGGCATTATGCAGGGCCCAGTGTGATGCATGGGATGCCTCAGCACTGTAAAAACCAGAAACACTACATTATTAATAAGCAGGTGAACAAGGCACTGTTCTTTACTACATGGATTGAGGTACTAGCAGTGAAAGCACATCTGTTGGCCTCATCTCCGCCAGATGGTTCCTTTCAGCGCCCAAAGTTACTATCATTTATTTCATCACTAATTATTTTGGGGCTTGCTGAGGAGTGGACACATCCCAGATAAGAGATCAGTGGTCTGACACCTGAAAACTTTGCTAGGAGAATAAATCCATAGACATTCCTCAGCAATGAGTTAAAGACTTGGAGCTTTCTTTTTAATTACATGAACTGATTTGAAAATACAAACGAGATTTTTTTATCAATATGTAAGTTAAGCTTAGTTTATTGTTATCCTTTCTTGAAAGCAAGTCTTGCAAGATAAGATAAAGTCACTTTATGTCCTCTAAAAATAGTCTGAAAGTTGATTCTTTTTCAGTTTAGCAAAAACAACAATATGGAAAAGTTTGATAAGAAGTTGCTGAAAGGCCAAACAAAGTTTCAGTGTCTGAGTAGCTCCTCATGCTCAGGACTCCAAGGAGGTTTAAACCAGGGCATTGTTTTCTCTTTGAAGTGGACACTGAGGACACACATGGCTGGCCAGGGCAGCATCATTGAACAGCAGGGACTGGACAACCTGTTCCCAGTCAGTCAAATGTCTGGTGCACTGTGGGCCCTGTAAACTGGGAAGATTTGATGCCTTTTTAACTGAGATTCTGCAGTAAAGTCATATATCCCCTTGTCTGAGTCTTCAGACAGCTTGAAATCTCACTCAGCATTGAGAAGTTTTATCAATTAAAGAGAATATCATAAGCTCCCAGACGCTCAAGCTAAACATTGGTTTTATTCTCTGTTTTTTAAATGAAAAATAAAATTTTCATTTCTTGTCTGCTTGTCTCTTCATCTAGCTGCCCGATCTCATTTTCACAGCAGCAGATGCTTGGGCTTTGACTCTGGCTGGAGATTGTTTTGTAGGAGACTGCAGCACCCAAACTTAATTCGAGCTTGATCCTCTGTGTTAGGCAAATGATAATTTATGATGCTCAAGTTTATTATGAACCTGAAGTTTTTGGTAGAGTTTTCTAGCAAGCTATAAGAACAAAAGCACTGCGAGTGAGTTAATTTAGTTTTGAGCTCATGACAGGGCTTGAAACTTCTTTTGGGTCAAACTCAAGATATGCTAAAGGTAAAATGATGACAAGGATGGAATTCATTGGAGGGAGTTTTACTTATTTTGGAGAAACTTAGAGTCAATTCCATTTTAAGATTCATTTGAAGTGCGTGGTTTACCATTGTCAAGGTTCCTTTTTCGAGGTTGAAACCAGTAGTAATAAAAGTAGAAATCTGATCAAAGCCAAAGTGTGGCATTTTGAACAGCCAGGACCAAATGTCTCCCTCTGCTGAGGGGAATAAAGCAGATTTTAAAAAAAAAATACATTTAGACTGTTTGTGGGAATATGCTTTCAGGTTGTTGTAGAAAGAACCACTTCCTCTTAATGCCACAGTATGAGGTCTTTGAAAATTAAAGTTCCTTGTGGGGCAGAAGCTTTGGACAGTGCATGGACCAGAGCTCATCTCAATACTTTGCTATTGCTTGCAGAGGAGCATGCTACAGCCTCCATCTCAGCAGGCTTTTGCAGTTTATGTTTGAATCCCACAAACTTAAGAGATTTAAGTGTGTTTAAAAGTCTCCCTGGCCATTTTCTTGTTACTTTGGGTCCTGATGGCACTTGTCAATGTAGGAGAGTTCAGCACAGAGGCCAGTTAGTGAACAAACGGAAATTTACTACAGGAAAAAGAGCTAAAGGGAAGAGTTGCAGATGAGGATTTACTTTGCCAGATCACTATCTGCTTTCAGTCCAAATTACACCTGATTTGCTCATACCTTGGTCCAATCAATCTGCCATTAAAAAGAAAAATCTAGGTGTATCTAGCCTTGGAGAAAGAACTCCCAGTAATACATCATGGAGGAAAGTGACAGAGCAGTTTAAAGGTATTCTCAGTGCAGCTTCTTCACCTGCAGCTGACCTTTCTGCTTGAAAAGAAACTTAATTCTTTAGACCATCTAGACCTCATTCTTTGGAGGCATCACTGTTCACTAAAAGCAAAAGTGCATGCACCACAAGATATTGTTATTCTCAGCAGAAAGCTACAAGAGCATTAATTTGAACGCATTAGCAAGACCTAACGTATTTGTGCATGTTGAAGAGAAGTCTGTGTTCCTCTTCACTACCTCAGCTGCCTTGTTTTGGCAATTCCATCTGCATCATAGTTGTTTTGGGCCAGAATTGTGACTTGCTGGTACTGGAGGCTGAAAGATGGAAGGGAGGGAGATCTGGGATGATGAATCTGGAATTTCCAGATCTCATGCCAACCACTCACAGCACAGCAGGGAGCAAGCCACTTCGCCCAGAGTTTCCAACATTTGCCCTTAAATCACCTAGGCACAAGCTGTGTTAACCATCAGAAAATATGCACTAACAGAACTGATCAAAAATGTAGGGCAAGGGTGACTCAGCCAAATCAAAGGCCTCATTCAAATCTTTTGAATTCCCCTATATTTCCTCAGCAGGTTTCCAGGCAAGCTTGGAAAGAGCAAAACACTGCAATTAGCTGGAAATTTTCAATATGGATTTCAATGTCTTGACTGGAATTTGTTATGCTCAAAAGCTTCAATGCTTACTGATCCATGCCTTAATTTCCCTACCTTCAGATGGTCATGATGTGGCAATAATTAGTATCTGGAAAGCACTTCAGATGCTTAGGCAGTGCATTCCCTAGAGCCAGTTACCTACAATCAATGGGATATAATGGCCTCATATTATCACAATAATTAAATACTTCCAGCTCTTCACTTTACCAATGTTTACAGTGCACGAGACAGAAAATCTTAACTGTATCTGGTTGACAGAGAGCACAAGCAAAGGAAAAGTAAGTACAATACTCAGAACAACTCCACAACATGCAAAACCCTCATGTGCTTCTAAGCAATTAAATTCAAAGAACTTAGAGGCAGTTTAAATTTCTTAATTTTAGGACTGCATGAGTCCACCCTGATGCTTAAAAGAATTTCATCCATGCACTGCAGGTCTTGTGCTTGAATCCTGATATATAATACATAAAATTACACAGATTATGATTGGAGCAGCTGTACTTCTGAGGCCTTCTTCATTTATTTTCTATGTTCCTAAATAAGTTCCTTCAATAAGCTGTTACTGGGACAGAAGGAGAAATACTTGTTCTCTGAGGCATCGGTCTTACTAATTAAAGCCTTTGTAAATTATGAGTATTGAACTTCTGTTAATAGGCAAATCCACACAACAATTTGGAGATCATTTTTGCCTTTATCCTATTTATATTGTATCAAATGTAAATATCTGTACTGAATGGATCAAGGATAGGTAATAGAGTAATTTTATAAATAAAGATATCTAAGATTTAATGAAGAAAAAAAATCTAGGCTTTTATGTCTGAATGGCTGGGCTAAGTTCTACCTCCCCTTTCCTTCTTCCTTCTATCTGGAAAAGAAAGGATAAATCTGGAGTAGTTTGGTTTACAGTGCAGCTATATACACACATATATATTCCTTCTGCTATAAACAGTCACATAGGCTAGAACCATAATCACAAATTCTGTCTCACCAAAACCTGAACTTTTCTTGACCCAACTCTGTGTTTTATATACTTGAAAGAAAACAGAGATTGAAAAGTTGGATCTGAATAAGACAACACGTTCTGTGCACAGCATAGTGCAAAATGCATTTGCAATATGATTACCAGCACCCAAGTGAAACTGTGGTATTTCAAACTGATTCTGAGTCATGTAATGTATCCCTCAGAGAATTTAGTGCAACATAAGTAACAGCAGACAGACCATCCTGTGTTTGGAAAACATAATCCATTTGATGCATCTTCAGAGAAATACTGAATAATAGAAGATACTGTGTAGCATCTTAATTTTTTATGATGCAGCATCACAATACAGGTCACACAGAAAATTTCAGTCTCAAACAAACAAAGAAACTAACTAACAAACAAAATAGCAAAATAACCCTTCCCCTAAAAAAACAAACCAAACCAAACCAAAAACATAATACATAAACTCTAGAAAGTCAATGGGGAACTTTGTGCTGACTTCTTTGAACTTTGATAGATCACACTGAGTCCTTCAAATATGCCTCCTGATGTTATTTTCCAGTCTTGAAATTAAGAAAGTACCTTTGTGGCAGGAACTGAATGAAAAATGAAAGGAACTTTTATCTGTTTGTTTCTACTTCCCTGTGTTACTCTCATACATTAAATTGCTCATAAGCATTCACAGAGAAATTAAAATTCAGCCTCAAATAACTGGAAAGACCTCTTCATTAGGCCTGACTCAAAGGTCACCTAATAATTTCACCATTCCAAATACTTTTCTGTCAGATGCTCAACAACAGTTTCACTCAAACTTCCCATAATCTTGTTGCAGTGTCAATGAGAACCAATTTTAGCAGTGCATAGCTTGGATTTTTGTAAGATGTCCTTGCCCTAACCTTATGCCCCTCATATCTTCAGATTCAAAACTCCCACTGCTCATTAATTCCCTACTTTTGGTTCAGGTGGTTAAATCACTTTAAATCTGTGCTATCAACAAACACGAGACAAACCCTTCATTATGTGAACAACTATAATAACAAAGATCTTGTTGGCTTAAAGGGACACTAAAAGAAAGGGAAAAGATATAAAGTCCTCCATTTTAAAAAAAATCTACTTGTTTGTGCACTACATGTGATTTGAGAGTCATTAGCATTTTGTTTTGGTTTTGTCTTGTAATTAGAAGGATTGTGCTTCATTATCCTATTCCCGCAGTGACACTGTCCTGGTTATCCTTCTAAAAGAAACATTTCATACACAGTGTCATTCAATTCCATCTATTGATTATAAAAGCTTTGGAAATTTCTCAGTTTCTTATTTCAAGATGGTATTTAAAGGGGGAAAAAATATAACCAACCAAAAAAAAAAAAAAGTCAACAACATAACCATTTATTCTTATAGAGTTTTTATATTCTTGGGAATGATATAGGCAAGCATTTCAGACAAGGCAGTTCATTTCCACAGAACTGAATACTTGGAATATTTGTGGGAAACATTTTGACAGTTCAGTTCTTGCCCTTTTCCTTTACAGGATAGCTGTCATTAGAAGTGAGGGGTGGGGGTAGAGAAGCAGTCCACATTAATTAACTGATGTAAATGTGATGGAGAGGAGGGAGTTGGGTATTGGGTTTTTTTTCCCCCAAAGACCCTGAAGATGCTGTGCTATACATTGTATAGAAACAAGCAGTTTTCAATATAAGAGATTTTCAAGGTTGTCTCACTGAACTGTGTCCAAAGAGCTCCATCTCTTGCTTCTCATCTCATCAGCCAGAATTCTGCCCTTGCTTTAATAATCAGAGCCTCTCCTTGTACAAAACATATGTTCATAGCTAATAACATGATGTTGCCAGTGATACATATAATCTTAAATTCCTGTGTGCATATGTTAACTGTAGCATTCATTTTGAGCATTCTTATATTCAGAAGGGAAAAGGTCTTTCCTATATTTATGCTAATTAGCATAACATACTCTACCCAGAATCCATCATATTCTCCTAAGCTCTGCCAGAGAAAATGTATTAATAGCTGAACTGTTGCAACCCTTTATTAATATCAGCACTGCAAGCTCTGCACCAATTTTGAGGCTTACCAAGAAGGCAGCATTTTTGTCCTTTTTCCTTAAATCTTTGTAACCAAGTAATCTGAGATAATACAAAAATGTTCCAGAAGCAGTTTGGATGTAAAACCACACTTCACACAGAGTTCTTCTACCTTGTAGCTGTTGGATCAGTGATCCAAAACCCTAGATTTTGACTTGAAAAATGACCTAATGATGTTTCATCAGCTCCCGAACCTTTATGAAAGTCCCAAAGATGGCAAATACTACCAAGAATTGCTTCATGTGAGAGGAAATTATACCCACAAAGTGGAAGTAGGCCTGCAAGCTTCATCTTTTTGTCCTCCTACAGCAGTGAGTATTGTGTCCAGTTTGGAAGGAATGCAGAAAATAAGAAGTGACAGATAACCAGAGACTGAAAAAAAGCAAAGGTCATGTCAGCACACTGGATTCTCATATCCAGGCAGATGGATAAGAAAACTACAGGTTTATTAACAGGATATTTCTTCAGCTCCATTTCAGGGGAATATCACACACTTCCTTGTTCCAGACAAGATACACCTTAAAACCTTGCTGTACAGGCCTTGGGAGGCTTATCTGATAGGACCATATCCCAGAGCATCCAAGGTGGAGATGTTTGGTTCCTTGAAAAGCTCTGGTCTGACACTGCTTTCTTCTCATTATAACTTGCTTCAACCTTTTTCTTCAGCTTCACTCTTTACTTGTGCATGTATACAACTCTCTCTATGTCCTCCACTTTATTCAAAGTCTCATGTTGTCTTACAGCTGATCTTTAATGGTTGGACTCATTGATCTTAAGGTCTTTTCCAACCTAAATGACTCTATGATTCTATCTTCTCTGAACTGCATGCTTGGACTTGGGACATGATCTTTGCAGAGAAATGGAAAGCACAGGGAAGGTTAACATAGCCTGCATGGCCAGTACATTGTCTAGTATGTCCTATACTCTCTCTAGGGGGAATATCTTCTGGTTGGTTTTTGGTTTTTTTNCTGCATAGGGAAAATGTGCAAATGTGGAGAGAAGGAGAAAAGAGAAGGAGGTTCGTTACAGTTTGTACAAGAACAGATGCATGGCTACAGAGCAAAAAGACAAACGCCACGAGACAATTGCGAAAAGTCATGGCATGTGAGTTACTTTCTAATGTCTGTGTATTGTCAAATCATTGTAGCAAGGCCTATGGATGGACCAAGGGAATTACTTCATCTAGGTAGAAGTCTCAATGCTTAGCTACACTGACCAAGAACATGTAATAGTCACATAGATCCATTCGGCACAGTTTTTACAAGCCAGTGCCTAGTGCAGAAGCAGCAAGATAAAACCTCTGGATCTGCCAATGAACACCACAACAGACATTTCCGTTTCCCAAGCTCTAAGGTGAGGGCTTTCTCCACAGATGGCAACAACCTTTCTTTGCCTGTTCCTTCCTACAGTCTTTATTCTGCATTGAAAGGGCATTTGAGATCTCCCTAGCTTTAATGAGGTCTAAGTTTCACTAAAGTACAATCTTTCCCACTCTATTAATGATTTATTGAAGAATATTAGTTTTCTGAGCTGCTGTCTCTTCATCTTTCCCTTGTTGCCCTGTTTCATCAATCCAACTCATCTTTTAAGGTGAAAAGGTTTTATTAGGGTTACTTGTACTACAGATCTGACATGCTCAAATCTTTCACACACATAATAGTGTTACTTAGTTTTGAAACATGACTTTTCATCAGTTTTACTTGGATGGTAGGCAAGACAAGAGAGACAATGTGTCAATAGCTGACCGAGAAATTAAAGCTAGCCTTCAAGTTTAAGGTCAGAGCTCTGTCTATGATGCTGTACCAATATATCTGACACTGGGCTATGTTGTGCAATCAGTCTCTTGCCAGTTGGCTGAAATGAAAACTGCATAACTCAGATATCTTCAGGAATCATTGTTCAGATTTGAGCAAGTTTTGTCCTCTTGCAGAACAGCAAAAAAGTGTTCTGAGTTTACAGTTTTAATTAGCCAAGAATAAATTGCTGGAAGAAACCAGATACTGTTCATTTGTTGTCTCCACATAGTAACACTTTATAAATGAGCACAGAAGACACACAGATCAAATTGAAATTGCAGATACAATTTCACAGCATTGTCATGCTTCTGTTTCTCCTTCCATCAGTAGTTCTTGGGAGAGAATTTCCTCTGGCATCCAAGGTCCCCCTCTTGCATGAATATCTGTATTTTTCTGCATCCCTATGGTACAGTTTAGGAAGTACAGTATCCTCTAGAATTTAATTTTCTTTTACTTCAGTCCCAGCAGGGATTCAAACTTCCTAATAGCTTACATATAGTAGCAAGAAACCAACAAATACATTTTGATTACTGCAGTGGTGCTCAGCTGTACCTTTTGATACAGCAAGAAGAGATGATGTATAAGGTCATCCCTGAGACAGAAAGAAGAGGGTCAGGAAGTGAGAACCTAGGTGGCAAGAGTCCTGTGACTAAGCAATGGCAAGGGTGTTTTCAGTTAACAATCTAAAGGTAGGTGAAAATTACTTTGGACATCTCAGAGTAGCTGTAAATACTTTGTGCATAGCCTTGCCTAAGTAGAACTGCAACCAAAGTTGCTTAGGAGAGATATGCTGGAGGTTGCCCAGAGTCTCAAGTCATTTGGGAGTAATTTGAACTGGCACAGCTTGTCTCCTGGTAAGCCATGAAATGTGTTGCAGGTTCGTGAGGTCTTGGAAGCATTCATTGACTTGGCAGGAGACAGATCTGGAGCCCCTCAAAAGCCCATCCAGTGAAGTTCACTATGAGAGTTATGGTCACTGAAAAGAGAAAGTCTTGGTTCAAATGATGTAGCATTTGATCCTTGGACAGAAAACCTTAGCCAGTGTTCAGTCGAAAGTATAACAGTCAGGATATGTGTTGCAATAAAAAAGAGACACAGACCAAAGCAGGAGAACTATATACTGCAATCAATTAATGAAGAAGGAAATAGAAGATTTTTTTTTTGCCTTGTGATATCCATCCACTGGGTATAGAGGTGAAGATATAAAAACTTTGCTCTGATGCTCACTAGCTCAGCCTTATGAGTCACCTGTTTTAATATGGGTGTTTGTCAGAAAAATCAACAACAGAAAGAACTTTAGTCTTTCCCTTCTCTAGAAGCAAGCTGTCATCTCTAAGTTCAAATACCTGCTTTATATCGGAGAGAAACTGAATATCATAGAAGCTGAGCCCTGTGTTACTAAAGTAGGTGAGCTAATTAAAGGTCCTGGTTTACAATGAGGATTGTATCTGGCTGCTAACAATTTTTTATATTTGAGCTCTCCTGAAGAGTCAAGAGTTCTTTTTCCTTTCTGTCATACAAGAACCTTTCAGATGGCTTTGTGGAGCAAAGATGACACTCAGTGGCTGGTTAGGTTATCACAGATGTGTATATTCAATATTATTGCAGAGGAACTGCTTTTAGATGCTGTCAGCAGAGGCTGTTCACAGAAGCCTGCAGTGCCATTTTGGGTACAATCTTCAGATTTCCAGAGAAGGACGGTCAGTACTCCTCCATGTGCATGCTAAGCAGTCATTAATTTTTGTTGTAACTTTCTGATAAATGCATTTTGCAGCAGAATTTCTTGCAGTTTTTAGAAGATGTGAGAAAAAAGACTTGAGGAATATTTCCATGGATTTTTTTTTTTCTAGAAAATACAATTACCTGCTTTTTGTATTCACAGCAACAGATTTCCCTATGCTGTTAGGAAGAGCCTTTACTAAATAAACCCAAAGCCCTTTGCAAGCAATATAGACACCGGTGTTTCCAACATGCAGCTGAGATGGAGACTTAACATCAGGATCACAGTGATGAACCAAGGCAAAATTAATGTTCATTTGCCAAAAGAAAGATCCAAGCAAGCATTTATCTAGTATGGAAGGAATTGGGTTTGGGAAGGTTTAGCCTTGTCCCCCAGTACCTTCCCAATAGTGTGGTAGGACAATGGTGTGGGAATAGAAGGCACCTAATGTGGTTACTTTGTGACTGAAAGACCTCCACAAAAGGCCTTGAGCTGTATGGTATGTACTACAGACAGTGTATATATGCTGGTTAACTCTCTGGTGCATGCTTGTCTGTCTCAGTATCTTCTGGTTACACCTGACCCTTTACCAAACAAGGAGTTATGGACAGGCTCTTGCATTAATATGTTGCCACACATCTTCCCCTTCCTCCTAGTAAATTCCTCTAGAGGAAGGCTGCAAGAAGCCTGGAGGTTCAATCACAGGTATGATTGTCTTCGGTGATGAGATTCCAGATGAAATGAGCTGTGCTCTCAGTCCCATTTCTCAAAAAAAAATATATGCCTGTGCCCCAGAGTGAATGTGTCCAAAAGCTGCTTTCATTAATAACATAAATACAGGGAAGGCAGAAATTCAATTCCTTTTGCTCCCTGCAAGTTCCAGGCACCAGAGCATAAGGTATATTAGCAGAAAAGCAGAGATAAGTTGCACCACTGCTGCCTGTGCTCTTTCTGAGTTAAAAACTAAGAGCTACAGCCTTCAAGGCTAGTCTGGCTACATTCGCTGTCATTAATCTGATCCATCAATAAAGGGGGAAAGTGGATGGACAGAAAGAGTACAGTTTCTAAATAGAATAATGCTCATTTGCATAGTGATTGACATTGGGAAGTGATTGCCAAAGTCCTTTTTAGTGATGATCTTCATGCTGATAAAGACAACAAGAGCATCTGCCACTGAGATGTCAAGTAGAAATTTGCGGAGATCAAGGACAGAATAAAGCATTTCTGTAGTGAGCAAACTCTGAAAAGATCTTTGTGACTACTAGTATATCCTCTTGCTGCAATGGAGAATGTCCTTTGCAGTATAGCAGCCTACTTTTTCCACCTTTCCAGTTTGGCTGGGATTCCCTTGACTCTTTCTTTGCCCCACTTTGCAGAGCCTCCTCAGCTGTCCCACCTGGCAGTGCAGTCAGTAGCAGAGCTTTTATTAATATTATCATTATCTGACATTAGGCTTTACAGTCATTAGTTAGCTCCAGGCCTCAAATAGCATACACATATCAATGATTACATGTATAGTCCTTCCATGCTTTTTGGCATGGGGACCTGCAAGGCATGGTGAATGATAGCAAGTCATATCATAACTACCCCAATGGACAAAAGTAGTGCAGCTACTATCAACAAGGATAATAGTGAATGGTAGATGTAAGTATCACAGTATCACAGTATCACAGTATAGCAAGGTTGGAAGAGACCTCAAAGATCATCAAGTCCAACCCACTACCACAGACCTCAAGACTAGACCATGGCACCAAGTGCCACGTCCAAATGTGCCTTAAATACAACAGCATAACCAATGAGCAAGTAAAAACAATGTTATCCATTCTCAGTGCGTTGCATGTTGCAAAGTCAAATCAGATGAGGATCAGTCCACAATTGCACATACACCCACAAGAACTCCATGTTACCAAAGACCAGAAACTTTCTACCAGAAACTTTCTAAGAGTGTTTTAAAAATTATTTGTGAGCATCGAAGTACTTCTCTGTTCGGCTAGTTTCTAAACATGACTTATGTAGTCTTCAAAAGAATCTGGCTTGCATACTAGCAGAACATTCAAAAAGGCCTTTTGTCCTTACTTGAATAGATCAGAATGCAAATGCCTAAAGAATCCTGAAACTAAAGTGAAACCAATATATTGTTAGCTTTGAACAGAGGGATGCTGACTTACATTTGATACTGGAAATAGGCTCATGAGCCCAGAAATGGGTAAATGGAAGGAGGAGCACATTCTACAGAGCAAAGTTTGCAAATACAAGTCAGGACCTGCTCTTTTGCAACTACTTCCTGTGCAATCTGGAATGGGAGAAACCTAGGTGTCCACTCCAAAATTATCCTGATTTCTTTAAAAGATTGTAATTTCCTATTGATTTGCAAGCTCATATCTAATTCACTGCTAATTTTCCCTTACAGCTCCCATTATTGCTTTCTCAGTATCTTTCTCCTATTCAATGTTTCACCTGATTTCCTTCTCCCTGCATATATGCACTTGTATTATCACTGAGTCTCATTTTGTTATTTTCTGCTCTTACTGTTAACTGCTAAGAAGGTTTAAACCAGTAAAAGGTTCTTTGTGCCTATTGTATGCCCATCAGCTGTCTTTACTGGGATCACCATAGCCCTAAATGGCTCTATGTTCTCTGATTTTCTCTACAATCTCATCAGCACTTGAAACTGCTATCAGTGCATTTCCCCAATGGAGTGCAACAAAGTAGAGCATCCCAATTGACACTCTTTCTGATATTCTTTCTGTGTATTAAAAAGACATATTCAAAGTAGGACAGTTCTTTTCAGTCTGGATCTTTATCTTTGGCAAGGCTGTCATGCTTCCCTTTGAGTACTGGCTGTCAAGTAGTTGGGATGTCTAGAAAATCCTCCTTAATCCTGTGGTTTTTGAAATCTGTTTACCACACAGTGACTGAATACTAACAATGACAATAAACCACTTTATTCCTTTTTTTCATCTTCTTTAATGAAACATACCATTTACTCATCTTCCTGGTACCATTTCAATAGATGACCTAGTGCTATAAAGAAGAAAATCACAGGTACACACAGCTGAATTCAGCTGCCAAGGTGAGACTGCCTTCTTACAAACATCTGAGCAGCCCTTAGTAAAAACAGTATCTCAAACTCAAATTCAAATCAGGTAGAGTTTCAACACAAGCTTTTGGAAAGACAAAGAATAGCTAGACTAAGATGTCCAAAGAAGGGCAGTGATCCTGCCTTGGCAGGATGACCCAGGATCACTAGATGATCTCTGGAAGTCCCTTCCAACCCCTAATATTCTGTGATTCTATGATTCCATGATTCAGAGAAACCATTTACAGAGCCCTGTAGGAGCCATGGCATACAGGCAAGGTTGCTGTGGAAGGGATAAGCAATGTTTTCTGCTCACTGAGGGCAGAACAAACGACCTACATCAAGGAAAAAATGTGGCATTGATACTGCTTTTAAAGGCATGTTAAGGAAATATCTGGGGAAAATTTCAGTAGGGCCGTTCTGACCTTGAGGAAGAGAAACAGTCTCTATGCACTCTCAGTGCTCTAATTCCAGTGGCTCTGTGGAATCCTGCAGCAGTGCTGGGAACCAGGTATCAGGGTCATCCAGTGTCTTGTGGGTGGGTACAGGAAGTGCCACACTGAAAAGCAGCCTAAAAGCCGTATCAGCCATGAAGGGCAAATGACTGTAGTCTTTATGGGTCTTCACATTTCATTCCCTAGGGAGTAGCCGCTCCATGAGGGAAGTGGAAGGTGGGCCTCAGAGCCAGCTGAGGCTTATTCTGTTGGCATAGCTTCTAAGAGTCATCAGTGATGCTGGTTTAATTGCATTTACATACTGTGCTATTTCAGAACACCATCCACAACAATCCTAATTTTGCTCTCAACAAGATGAGATGGCTTTGAGCTTCACTGCCAGTAAGTTTCTGGTGGTCTAAGTTTTAACTCACAAGTGGCACATAGTCCTGGACCTGTGGTCACACCACTCAGTACTGATCCCAATTCTTGTTTACACCAGATCTCTCAGTATTTAGATTAATCTGGTAGCAGGACTTGATAGCTCTTAGAGAATCCTATCATGTCTGACCTGATCTCCATCCACAGACCAAACTCTCCCTGTGTAAATGAACTGATTTCCTCTCCTGCTCTGGAAGGACAAACAAACTGCAGAAGAGTAGTGGAGCTTGTCTGTCCTGCCAGGCAGTAAAATTCATGATGGTCTTCAAAAGGAATCATCGGTAAAAAATAGAATAGCAGGACAAAGGATGACATCCAGATTATAAGGAGCCTTAAATCATCTCCCTCCAAAAATGAAGCAAGTACCTCAATGTGTAGATAGGGAAGAGGTCAATCATTCTGTTGTTAATAACATATCACAAGACACATCACATACAATAACTTAACTCAGAGTTGATTTATAATTTTTATAATGTAAGGAATTCAGCCATGACTTAAGGGCCTGAAATGATGAAGACGTTATCTGATTTATGATGAAGTTGTGATAGTTAATTGCCTTCTTCAATAAACAGTGGTTTGATTTTTTTCACTCCTGGCAGTGTAGTTTCAGTTTACAGTCACTAGATCTTGGTGCAATTTTATTTGCTGAATGGAAGGGCCTCTAGTTGTCTGTCAGCTCTTTAAGGAGCTGATACAAACTATTAGAAAGGTTTTCAGCTGTGCCTGTGGGTTCCCCGTGTGAAGCTGCATTTAGGGCTGTCACTGCAGTATGTGATTTTCAAGCCCAAACCATGCTCAGCCTGTGCTGCTGGCTCTTAAAGAAGCCTCACTGGCCACTCTTCCCTGACTGGCTGTAGGCAACTCTCATTAAGACCCAATTGATTGACTTGTCAATCCAGTGCATGCATTTCATTCTCTATCTTTGATTGGTGTCCTAATACCTAGCATTTGCAAACATGGAAGAAACTACTAGGTATTAATGAAATGTTCACAAATCTCATCATTTTCAGTCATTGTGTTACTGCTAATCTGATTTTTTTTTTAATTAAGTTTTACCCTCTAATTCTTTTTATTACTGCTTAATTTTGGAATAAGAAATATGCTCAACATAATTTGATAGCTGAACACTGAACATCTCACTCTATTAATAAACCGAAGTGTTCCTGTTGCTGAGGAAGATTAGTGCAACCCTGCTTGCTGAATGAAAAGCAAACTAAAATGAAAACATTAGCATAGATGTGAATGTTCTGATTGTTTGCCATAGTTGTCCTTGGCAATGAGATACAAGGTGAAGCTGTAGAAATAATATGATCTTAAAACGACTGTAAATTTGAAGAATTGTGTGTATGTAATCAGCACAAGGGACTAATTTCTTGGTGTTTTCCCTAGGGCAGTGTTCTAGATATCACACCATCCTCATTAATGCATAAGATGTTAAAATAAAGTACACACTTCTTTAATTTCAAACATAATAGGTATGACTCTGCCTCTTCATTTTAGTGTAAATCAATCCAGAATCTCATGCAACAAATTTGTGTAATGGACTGAAACCTAAACTAGCAAAGGTAGTATTAACAGAGCTTTGTCCAACCACCAAGAGCACAGTCAATGACAGTCCACCAAAATTTACTTTTTGTTGTCCTTAAAAAATAACATACTTGCATTATATACTTTATTTATATATAACAAAAATAGTTTAAAGAAGGCTGAAGGGGGATCTTATCAATGTCTATAAATATCTGAGGAGTGAGTATCAAGATGAAGGTGATGATCTCTTTTCAGTGGTGCTCAGTGATAGGACAAGGAATAAAGGATACAAGCTAGAACACGGGACATTGCACCTCAACACAGAGAGAGACTTCTTTAGTGTGAGGGTGACAGAGCACTGGAACAGGCTACCCAGAGAGGTTGTGGAATCTTTCTCTGAAGACTTTCAAAACCCACCTGGATGTGTCCTTGTGCAGCCTGTCCCAGGTGATCCTGCTTTGGTGGGGGGGTTGGACTCCATGATCTCTGGAGATGCTTTCCAAACTCTAACATTCTGTGATTCCAAACTGACTCCTAGTGAAAAGTGACATAGGTAAAAAAAGAAATTAACATGCAATCTAATTAAAATTCTTAAATATTCCTAGCAATTTGAAGTCTTGTCATTTTTTAAAAAATTGTTTCAATAGCTCTGGGATTACAATCTTTTGCATGGGCCTGAAAACATCTCCTATAAAATTGTTGTTTGGATGGTCAAAATATTCTCCTTATCCTGTTTGCAGCTTATGTACTCAGATTCTAGAAAGACCACACTCTTATAAACTGATCTGAGACTGGCATGACTGAAGCTGACTTTCTCAATGGCCGTAGGTAAACAAATATAATTTCACAAACACATACCCAAAGACATAAGAGGTTTAAGATTAGATTTCTTCTAAATAAATCTTGGAAGAAAAATGCTTGAGCACAAAGTGTTTGAAATCTGAGAAATGTTCAGGAATGTGCTGTCACTGTGTGACAGGTCAGTCTCTTTATCCTGAACTGTCTGTCCTTCTCTATGAATGTTAAACCATTAATTATATTGATGTTGTATAAAAGCCAGAGATAGTGAAATCTGCACAGGAAGTTCTCATACAGACATCCATTGTGCACACAACTGGGTCCAAAGTAACACAGACCAAGGGTTGCACAGTAACTGTACCATGTTGAACTTGTTTTCCAGAGTTTCTAGATTCCTGTCAGGCCAGGTGCAGGGCAAATATTGCATGAAAATTTGATGGAAACTCAGTCCTGCTGCTGCTGGCAATACTTTTTTGTTAATCTCCCTTTACAACACACGATGCTGTTTGTTTGCCACTGCCATTACAGAAATTTTGTGCTGTAGAATAATTTTTATCTGAGGAAGAAAAAAACTCAAAACAATTTCAGCTCTATCAGGTGTACAAAAGCCATTCATGTGGCTCAGTGAAGACATCTCTAAAGCTAAGCTGTAAACTGGACTAAATCTCTATTTTAGGTTATGTGTACATCCCTGCTATCTGACACAAAGGGCAGCTGCCCACTTCTGTATGAAGAAGTTCTTTCCCTTGTGAAGCAGAACAGCTGCATTCATAGTATCCATGGAGAATGACTCTAGTTTGTTTTAGCTTTTTAGCTCTGTCTGGGGACTCCTTGGGAACATATTAATTGGCCCCAGGTAGAAAATGCACTGGGAACAATTTCCACATCTTGAAAGAATGAAGAGAGAATTTTCATGGAGAATCAACATCACAAATTTAATAGCACAGATGTAGCCCAAGAGTCGTTTTCTAGCTAATCTGGAGTAATGGGCACTTTGTCATAAACAGCACAAGTAGATTACTCACACCTTTAAGCTGCTTATTTCTATACATGACAGTAAAAGTGTGAAGAGTGACTAGTTGAGAGACACATATCTCCGTGGCAGAAATCTAAAGATACATCTCCTTGAAGAGTCTGACAGTTGCATTTCCAACATAATATTTCATATTAAAGTCAGTGGGACTTAATTAATAGTTTAGTTTTAAGCCTATACTTCAAATGTCCTTCTTGCCCATCAATGATCTATGAAATCAAGGGCAATTCACTTACTCCTGGTTTCACTGAAGCTGATGGCAAACTCCCATTTTCCTTATTGGAGCCTGGATTTCCACATTAGAGTTCAAGTCTCCAAACAGGAGATGCTCGTTTTAATTGGCTTACTTGCCAGTGTGTCTATTGATAGGCAGCAGAGTCTGACAAAAACGATTATATCTGATACTCTGGACAGCATTGCTACTCTAGCTTTTCCCCAGCATCTGAAGAATTGGCACTTCTTAGAAGAAAGTCCATACTAAATTAGGAAAAAATCCTCTCTGCTCTATATTAACAGCTTGCAAGCAGCAGGAGACTGAAGAGTTTCGCTCTATGGTGTTTTTTTCAATGGAGAGAATTGGTTCTTTTCTTGTCCTCTATTTTTATTGCAACATTTTTGCCAGGACTCCATATGCCAAGATGTAATTAGTTTTCAGAGAAGACATTTGGAGCTCTGGCACAGACCATGGATAGTTTTAACAGCTTCTTTTCTCTTTCTTCTGAATATTAAGCAGGAGCATACAACTGTCTGCAACTTCTTTCAAGGCATCTCTGGTGTTTAAATTATTTTTCAGAATCAAATACATTAAAAATAAAAATAAGATTAACACAAAGAAGATATTTTAAGCACATAAAATATCAGGAATTCCTACAGTTATGATGGTTCATTTCAGTGCTAATTTAGCTCTGTCTTTTAATTATATATATATATATATTCATTCTCTCTCTCTTTCTATATAAAGACAGGAAAGACTGAATAAGGACTGCCAGGTGGGTGCACTAGAGAAGAGCTGATTTTCTGTGAGCAACTATGTCTTTCAGTATTTCTTGTCTCTGAGGTGCTTGATACTCCAATCATTTCTCTTGATATTTTGTGGCTCTTTATTTACTCAGTAATTTGGTGCTAAGCAGGCTTGACCATGTACAGAGAAGGGCAACAAGGCTGGTGAGGGGGCTGGAGCACAGCCCTGTGAGGTGCGGCTGAGGGAGCTGGGGGTGTGCAGCCTGGAGAAGAGGTGCTCTCATTGCTCATTGCTCTCTACAACTACCTGAAAGGAGGTTGTAGCCAGGCGGGGATTGGTCTTTTCTCTCAGGCACCCAGTGACAGAACAAGAGAAGAGAGTCTCAAATTCCACCAGGGCAGGTTTAGGCTGGATGTTAGGAAGAAATTCTTCACAAAAAGAGTGATTGTCCATTGGAATGGGCTGGCCCTGGAGGTGGTGGAGTCACCATCTCTGGAGGTGTTTAAGAGGAGGCTGGATGAGGCACTTAGCATCATGGTTTAGTAACTTAGGACTGTTAGATTATAGGTTGGACTCAATGATCCTAGAGGTCTTTTCCAACCTGTTTAATTCTGTGATTTGGGCATCTGAAACTAGCACAATATTTGCAGTGAGGTGGAGGATCACAGCAGGTGAAATGTCACCTCTCCCTTTTACACCACCCAAAAACTCTGCATGCTTTACGTGGTATCAGCCATGACTACAGTGCTTTCAAGCTTCCTCGGGCTTATGGATTTTTGCTGGTTCACTTCCCTGTCATGGTAGGCCTAAGCAGGCCAAAATAGGATTATACATGTCCTGGCTTGTCCAGACATGTTTTTATGCTCTCCCTCCTTCTGTTATGGGGTGAAGCAACCACGGGAAAGAGGACAAAGAACCTGGAGCCACTGAGTCTAAGGACCCTGGCCTGCCCAGACTTGTTTTGCATCCTGTGGTAAACAAAGTACACATGCTTAACTTGAGTATGCCTTGTGCAAGGCCCGTGTTCTGCCCTAAAGAGGGTAAAGTAAGCCTAATATGGTCAAGCTTGGTTAACTGCCATTCTGATTGGCTATTCTGTGTCCAAAGGCCCATTAGTCTTGGGCTGTATTGATAAAAGGAGATGAGCAGGTGACACAACCTGTTCGGCTGTTGTAGTCATGCTTGCTACTGCTTCTACTGCCTTATTGTATCCTGAACTGCCTGGAAACTGCCTGCCAAGAGCTTACCAGGAACAGGCTCTAAATGCCTCCATGCAATCAGCCTGCATAGCCAGTGTGACATTGTGCTGAGACTGCACATGGTAAGACATCCTGACTACACCTGAAAGTCTCCTGCCAAGACAGGAATTCCTGGAAATACACAGAACACCCAGAGAGATCAGGACCAGGTCAGAGATTTTCTGTCTCCTTCCCCAAGCAGTCTGTGAAGTCTGGGAAGAATCAGAAGTCTCAGCAGCTGACAAGACAGTAACAGAATTCTGTGAAAGCATTTGGGTGCTGTCTGAAGCTGTAGCCAGCCCTGTGAGTCAGGAGATATTTTGTGAGTAAATCCACCATTGCCTTCTGCCATAAGCAGAAAGGAGCTCCTTGAGTCCATCTAGTGGGCAAGTGGGGTATTGACCACAAGAGGTATATTGACTGAACAGAAACCTTCTCTTCCAGTTCAATTAATAGTTAGTTATTTCTAGATCACAGAATCATAGAATCATAGAATGGAAAGGTTGGAAGGGATCTCAAGGATCATCTAGTTCCAACCCCCTGCCATAGGCAGGGACACCTCCCACTACTGCAGGTCACTCATGGCCTCATCCAACCTGGCCTTGAACACCTCCAGGGAGGTTGTGGAGTACAGAATCACCCAACGTGATCGAAGATCATCCTGTGCTATTATCTGTATAAAGTTTCCATGATTGTGCAAAGAACCAATCATTATTAAAATTAGTGGTTGGAGTGGCAAGAGTTCTGAATATTGAATATTAATAAACAATATCGGTCTTTGAAAATCATTATCTTGCATCAATTAATTACCCCTCCATAACATTCCCATCATCTTGTGAGTCCAATACAAAGGAAGCAAAGCCTCACAGTCATGGTAATATTTAACCCTACCTTCTGCTAGAACAAGCATGGGGACAGGAGTGAAGTAAACTAGGCTTACTTCTAGAGACTCAGAGAATAAACTGTTATCTAACTGTACCCACAGATCCATGGATGGAAGGGATGGAAGCTGCTGGAAGGTGTGTTATCAGTGATACACTGGTTGGCGGATGTCCTGGTGTCCTATTTTCAAAGTGCCTGTCCTTTATGTGTAATGACTACGGCAGCTCTATGAATAATTTCTGCAAGCATGTCTGGGTCGTTTTTATGGGCTTTCCAAAGCACATATTCACCTCTTAGTTGGCTGGGTGACCTTCATCTGCGTGGGCATGTGTTCTCAAAGGCAACTGCTGTTTCGAAGTACCCTTTTCCACATTCGCAATCTGGCTCCTCTGTGCAGTTTTCCTGTGGTTCCTGTGCAAATGCAGCTGTCAATGGGACTTGCAATTGCTGCTTGATGGCAGTGAACTCCCTTTACAGTTTCACAGCAGAAGACAGACTGCACAATCTTTTACTTCTGTAAGACCGTCAGTTACAGTAATGCAAATATTAGATAGTTCATTGCTAGAAGATACTGAGACATGGAGACATGGAAGGGACAAAATGGTAAAGAGACCCTGCATAGACCATGCATAGGCAGGACATGAGATTGCATTGCTCATGGCAGTTCTGCAGAAGAGTTCTTAAGATGTGCTGCAGCCTATGCAGAGTTGATTGTTGAGAGTACTTTTCATGTAAGTAAAAATTGGCTGAGGTAGGAAGAAACACTTGAAATATATAGGTCCTTAGTTAAAATGGAGTGCTTGCACAAGTCCAATTTAAAGAGTGCTTAAGATTTTAAAGTAACAAGGGCTGAGTACATGGAAGACATAAGCAAATTCAAATTCTTCCACAAAATACTTGACTGAAATGCTTTGCTGCTTGACTGCACCTTGGCAATGCACCCAGAGGGGGAAAAAAAAGGGATCTCAGTTTGCACAGCAACTAAATATGCAGAGCTATCAAACAAAAAGGATGTCAGTGTTCACTGAGCTGGTAACAGAGACTAATCCATTGCAAGGCTGGAAGAAATGTGTCTTGGATCTTACATAATCCAGACAGCTTAGTTTCAAAGGGATGTATTTTTGCATGTCAGAAAATCAGGCTCTGACTAATAAGGCATTTAACATAAATGACATGGGTTTGATTAAGAAAAAGTGACAAACAAGCAGAATGTGGTGTCTCCCCTACCCTCTGATTCTCCCAAAGACAACTTCAAATCCCACACTAATTAGATGCATGTACAAACAACTGATGTGCCATGTCTTTAACAAGCAAATGGTTGTTTCCTATGAAATATAAAGGTCTGTCTTTCTATTAGCAAATTTGGCTTTGCTAATTACAGCAAAAAGCCATGTAAATCCTCCCTTCTCATCAAATGCAAGGGGTACTAAGAATGGCTGAATATCACATGCTATGGAATGCTTGCCTCCAACCTTCTGGTGTCACTCACCAGCTGACTTCCACTGCCTGAAGTGCTCAGGATGAGCCATGTACTTTCAGAGTCCCTCTGTTACTACCAGCCCAAAGTCTTCAAACAAGTGCCTGAAATGCTGCAGAGTTCTTCACCTTTCCTGTATGAGCACTCATTTAAGACTCAAACCAGAAGGCTAGCTGTCGTCATTGGAGTACGATACTATGAATACTGCAGTGGGATGGTTGAGAGAAGCCATGAATGCTTGATCGAAACTGTATCCAGCTTATGAAGTCAAGCATAAGCCAGCTGGAGGTTACTAACACACTCAGCTCCTTACAAGACCCCTACTTAACCTTCCACCATTCTGTGCATCCTTCTCCTCTGCCTGTCTAAAGAGGGGTTTCCTATGACTGTTCCAGCTGTCCTCCAGGCTAATTTCTAACAAGATCCTCCTTTTATGCTTGGTTGCATCTCAACCAGTAAAGTTCTCACAGTGTAGGTTAACCTGGAAATGTATTTTAAAATGCAGACAAACAATGGATGGATATAGAGAAACATGATGGTATTTATTAGAAAGCTTTCCCTTGCTGAACCAATAAATACAGCTATACATTTTCTAGGCCATGTTTCATTTCAGTATTGGCTCATCTTTCTTCCTGGCACAAGGATCAGGGATGGGAAAGAATAACAATCAGTGATTTCTGCCTTAGACCTGATATCCCTCAGGGGTCCATACTAGGACCAGTGGCGTTTAATATATTTATCAATGCTATAGACAGTCAGATTGAGTGCACCATCAGCAAGTTTGCAGATGACACCAAGATGAGTGATGCTGTCGATATGCCAGAGAGGAGATGTCATCCAGAGGGACCTGGACAAACTGGAAAGTTGGGCCCAGATGAATCTCATGAATTTCAACAAAAGCAAGTGCAGGGTTCTGCATCTGGACCAGAACAATCCTCGCTATCAATACAGACTGGGGGATGAGGTAATAGAAACCAGTCCTTTGGAAAAGGACTTGGGGTGCTGATGGACAAGAAACTGGACATGAGCTGACAGTTTGAGCTTGCAGCCCAGAAGGCCAATCACATCCTAGGCTACATCAAAAGATGCGTTGCCAGCATATCCAGAGAGGTGATTCTGCCACTTTACTCTCATGTGACCTCACATGGAGTACTGCATCCAGCCCTCAATACAGGAAGGACATGGACCTGATGGAGTGGGTCCAGAGGAGAGCCACGAAGATGATGAGGGTGTTGGAGCACCTCTGCTACAAAGACAGGCTGAGGGAGCTGGGGTTGTTCAGCCTGGAAAAGAGAAGACTCTGGAGAAACCTGATGGCAGCCTTCCATTCTGCTGAAGCAGGCCTACAAGAAGGACTGTTTACAAAGGTCTGTAGTGATAGGACAAGGGTCAATGGCTTCAGACTAGAGAAGAGCATATTTAGATTGGATGTTAGAGGCAGGTTCTTTACCATGAGGGTAGTGGAATGCTGGAACGGATAGCCTGAGGAGGTGGTTGGGGCCCCATCCCTGGAGGTATTCAAAGCGAGGCTTGACGGGGCTCTGGGCAACCTGATCTAGTTGAGGATTCCCCTGCTAACTGCAGAGAGGGTTGGCCTGGATGACCTTTGGGGGTCCCTTCCAACCCAGATCATTCTACGATTCTATGATCTTGCTAATCATGGAAATGCCAGAAGGAGATGCAGAAAGCTGAAGCATTTCTGATGGTTTTGTAGTCGTAATAAGAACTTGGAAACTTTATTTCCTTCAAAATTACTTTGTCTTTGTCCACAGGGTGAAGCACAGAGTTCTCCAGACATTTTCACAGTAAAATTTACATGATGGGAAAGGTGATGTGGAGATCTGGAAAAAGAAATCAATTACACAGTATTTGGGTTGGTCTGCATAAGAAGTTAGGCACATATTCTCATCCGAGTGTCTAGGT
Source organism: Ramphastos sulfuratus (assembly GCA_013399055.1). NCBI lineage: Eukaryota > Metazoa > Chordata > Aves > Piciformes > Ramphastidae > Ramphastos > Ramphastos sulfuratus. The sequence continues at coordinate 348,862 of WBNM01013525.1, forward strand.
TAGAAGCCTACTCATCCTACAGAGAAACCTCCTGGAAGTTCCATTATCTTTCCATACATTATGAAGGACCCCAATCTGTCATTTATATTTAGGTGAGAAAAAACACATTTGTTCATTCTATCAGAGCCATGATTTGCTCTGAAACTGGACATGAGGCAAGGATTGATGCTGACCCTCTTAAGAAAGTGACGCTCTGACTGTGTTTTAATTTTTATACCTCTTTTTCCTCTCTTGCCTATAAGGAATAGTTACTGCGCTGATTATCATGCAGTGTTTCTCAGAGATAGCCTGGATTCAGCTCCCTAGATGACATTTTCCTGGGGGTAACAAGGGTAACATCAATTTGCAGATTGCATGCAGTAACTTTTCCCAAGTAGCCAAGTCTTTAGACAATCCCCAGGGTAGGAGCCAGCACTTTCTGGACCATTACTTTTATGTGCTTTGGCACTCTATTGACACATTCAGTGTCAAACCTCTCTCTTAGCACATACAACACTTTGTCTTGATTTCAGACTCATCACTATCTGTAGAGAACATAAATTTCATTCCAGAAACAGCAAAAAAACACATAGAAAACAATTAAATAACAAAAGACCCTTCTGCCAAAGAAACATAAAATCTTACAAAGCAAGCTCATAAACAGGCGAGCTGTGTTTGTACCAGAAACATGGATTTAGAGGGCAAATAAATGAAGAGCCATGTTACCAGAAAGAGCCTATTAAAAAGTGTTGACACAATTTTCATTCCATGCAAACCTGTATGCATTTCAGTAAAAATTAAAATTCAGTTTCAGTTTGGAAAACAATCACAGTATGTATACTATACTTCCCTCTCTCTATTATCACCACTGCAGACAGCAGCTCTGTTGCCTTACAACCTACATGTTCCCATTTGAAAAGACGAAGCACAGGGAGTGAGGATCATGACCAGGTAACTCCATTACCTTTGTGAAGATGAGAAAGAGGCAGGTGTAAGTGATGTCTGGAAGCTGCAGGGTACGTGTCAAGCTAAAAAGAAAACATGACGTAACCCCAAAGAAATAGGGGAAATGAGGACAAAACTTTAAGCAAGACCACACTGTATGAATCTGAGAACACCACCAGGAGTTGAGTTGGAGCAGAAGTATGGCAGAGGGCTGATCCCTGAGGGATGAGTGAGGGTGGTAAAACACTGAAGGGAGGCTTTCTATAGAGGTGGTTGATGTTCCAAGCCTGTCAGTGTTTAAGAGGCATTTGGACAATGCCCTTAGGATTTGGTCAGAACTGAGGTGGTCAGACAGTTGGACTAGACAATTGTTCTAAGACCCTTGCAGCTATGCTATGCTATGCTATGCTATGCTATGCTATGCTATGTTATGCTATGCTATGCTATGCTATGCTATATTATGCTATGCTATGCTATGCTATGCTATGCTATTCAATTCTAATTCTATTCTATCCTATCCTATCCTATCCTATCCTATCCTATCCTATCCTATCCTATCCTATCCTATCCTATCCTATCCTATCCTATCCTATCCTATCCTTTTCTTCTTGTCTCACCTGTGCAGGGTCTGACATATACGCCCTTAGCAGTGAATCAGCAGATTTAGATACATAGGTTCTGTGAGAACTCATATGAGACCTTGTTTCGAAGAACTCAACGCCCGTGCATGGAGATGCAGCTGGTTTCTGAACTGCACAGTCTTTCCTGCCTTGAAATGTTGAAATGAAGGAGAACAATAAAAATTACTCAAATTTATAAGGATTTAGTGGAAGAAGAATTAGCACCTGTTTGCAAATCCTGTATTCATACCACAAGTCTTTCTCCGAAGTGATGTTGTTGGGTTCATTGATGTATTTGCTATTGCCATTTGAAAAGCTATATCTAAACTCCCAGTTCTTGCTTCAGTCCAAAATTTTTTACAGTGGGATTCACAGTGAGTTTCTTGACTAGAGTCTTGCATTTTTTTACTAAACTCTTACATTTTTTTATCTGCCATATTTCTATATTACACTATCAGAATATCCGAGGGTAAATTGTCAAGGTCTGAATCCCTTGACAGAGTGCAGCAATAAATTTTGTGGAGTCACTGTAATTGCTTCTCCTGGAAATGCCCATGAATATGATGAATATGATAAAGCTTCTCACTGACCTCTTACTGTTTCCCAGGAAGATACATCTTATGCAGATACTAATTTGTTAATTGTCAAACAGTCAAAGGCATGCAAATGATGTACAAAGTGGATCTACTAAAGACTATTGACATGCAAATAATTTCTTTCAAGTCTAAAGAGAACAAGAGAACATTCAGCTCTTTCTAATTCTAGTGCAGAAAGAGTTCATTAGCTTTGAAAAAAAATTTAAGAAGTAATTTTGAAATAGGTTTCTAAAGGTAAAAGTAAAAAATTGCACTACTAGCTGTTAGAGAACTTTTGTGATTAAATGACCTACTGATTGAAATGACATTGTTGAAAAACATTTAACAGACATTGCTGTAGAAGTGAAAATGGCAGATGCAAAGGTCCCATCAAGTTACTCTGAGGAAGCATGGACAAAAGTGCCTTTGGCATCTCAGTGTGTTCTGCCTCCTCAGCTCAAGTTCAGAAGGAGGGAGGACTGCTATTGGTAACATCTTTTTCATCCTATCTGCCTGCATGGGAAAAAGCTCTTGTGGATTTAACTTACCTGACAAGAGCTGGACAGGAAGTAAGAATTCTCTTTTTTTGTGCTTTTGGGGAGATGTGATTTTAAAAATCCTTACTATTTTGTTTTGCAACCAGCTTCTGTCCTCAGAAGCGCCACTGTATTCTACTTTCTGTTTGTGTATTTCTATATAGAACTGATGGTTCTGTATGTTCAAGTCTAAACTCCTCCAAGGGAGTGACTAAAGATAGGATCTTGGTACTTCATGAAAAAGTGAAAAATCACTGTCCTCCAAAGGCATCTCAGGTTAGATACAAAAAACGGAAAGAAAACGAAACCACTAGTCACTGGAAAGTCTTACTGTCAATATTTCAACTCACATAAAAGTATTTTTAGTGAGCATGTAGAAAAGGATGTTTTAGTTGACATAAAGCACTCAGTTTTCAAAAAGCTTTTGACAAGGCTGACAGATTAGGAAGAGAACTAAACTATGACAGCATAAGGAGGAAGGTCACCTCAAGGATTAAGTTTCTTAAAGACAGGAAAGAGAGTAGGAATAAGTGGTCAGCTTTCACAATGGAGGATTATCTGTGAAACTCTCTAGAGACCTGTGCTCAAAGTTGAGCACCTAAACAAATTCCCTAATGGTCCAGAAAAAGAGATGAGTAAGGAGATTATAGAATTTGCTAAAATGAATGTTGAGGTGATAAAACAACTTGCAGCGGTCATATAAAACTTCCTGAGAAGAGCACAAAAATATCTGAAAATCCCAAGTGTTTGGGTGATTGAATGAAACCAATAAAAAGGGGAAAATAAGTGCCTAAACCACCCTGATCTGTCAGTACATAGAGGAAGGGTCTTGTCTAGAAATAAAATTTGAAGATCCTGTAGACAGTTGTTTAAATATGTGACCTCACTGCTCGACAGTATCCAAAAAATGAGACCATTAAGAATCTGTAGAGAAGGGATAGTTAACACACTGCTGTATAAAAACAGAGCAAACATTGTCTTATCTTATACATTGTCCTGGTTGTTCTAGGATGTAATAGAGGTAGAAAAGGTTCTGAGAAAGACAACAGGAAGAATCAAAGGGACTAGGAATTCCCAAGGAAATGTTGGAAGTCTTAAAATAAACAAAGGCCATTATTTATAAGATGCATAATTAAAGCATGAAGCTTGTAGTCACAGGATACAGAACAGAGATTTGTAAAAACATAGTGTGAAATGACAACACAGATTCACAGAGGTGTGTTCCATCAAGGATAATTGCATGTTAGCTTCTAGGTCAGGATATCCCACAGCTGCTGGCTGAGATTGTATCATGGAAGGATCGCTATTGTCAACATTTCTTATATGAACAAGGTTGATACTTCCCAGCAGAATGTGCAAAATGGATTTTTTTTTTCCTCCCCCAGAATAAGGAAAAAGGGATTAGGCTAGGCTGGAGTGTGCAAGAGAACCACAGTCTCAGTCCCGTCTCCCCTAGAGGGTTAGCAGGCATGGAGAGGCTTCCACCCTCCAGAGTGGTGAGTATGTTACCATTCACTGCATGTGCTGACCTACGAAATGTCCTGCTTAGTACTGAATCACATCTTGAGCTAAATGGACATCTGATTTGGCTTCATCTGGCCTTCCTTATACCTACTGCTGTGGGCAAAAGCAGAAGAACTTTATCAGCATAGTCATGCCTCCTGTCCTGTTACTGTTGGATTGAGTGACTGAGGTATGTCACTTTATGTAAGATTCTTCATATGCTCACCTGTAAGATATAAGTTCTCACTTCTGACTCTTAGTTTGCCAAAAATTTCAATATCAATGAAGCCTCCTCTGGAAACTAGTGGAGACTAGATAAATCTGTAAGGCTCAGAACCATCTGGGAAACTGCAGAGTATGATGTCCTGGAGCAACTTACCTGTGGATTGAGCAATGGGGATTTCTTACTGCAAAGGCACTTTATTCTTTGGTCAGACTGAAGATTATTTTGCATCATCTTTCCCAGTCTGAGAAAATCTCCAGGTTAAAAAATACCACACAAGGACTTTATAACCAAGAAGGGAAACCTGAACTCTTTGTCCGACCAAAGCATTGTTTTTTCTCCTGATTCAAGGACCCAGTGATAAATTTAAGGACTGGTATCTCAAAAACTATCCAGGTGCTGAAACTAATTCAGTCCCCCATATAAAAGGTAGACCTCACTGCCTCTTAAGTACATGTAGTGATTTGCTTTAATTTTGTGATTCAGATATTATATCTTTTCTACTTCAATCCCAAGATGGTTTAAATGTCAATTGTCCTTGAATCCTCTACACTGAATCCTGAACTGATACAATAGGAAACAATGAGCTATTTTTGTCTACTTAAAAGAACATGAAATACATCTAAGATTTTCAATGAGGCACAGGGTTAAGACAACCCAGCAAAATTAATTTAGCTGAATAACTAGGACTTTCATGCCAAACATTTCTCTGCTACTTACAAGCAAATATTAAACTAAGTAATCCCTTAGAAACAGGCTTTTAAAACTCTATTAAACTCTTCCAAAGTCTTATTAATTCTAGCAGTATAGTCTGGTTTTGATTAACCGGGTTGTTAAGCATCCGCTGTCAAACACTGATAAAGAGGAAGAATTTGCTTTACAGATAACAGGCATGTAATTATGTGTCCCATCACAGCTGATAAAGTGTGAGAAATTACCTCCAGCCCCACAGAAATCACCCCAGAGCATTTTGCACAAAGTAATCTGACTCCAAGTTCCCATCTATAAGGTATACATCAACACGCTCCAGGAGCCTTTGACTCCCCACTGTCACTTTGAGGATGTTCAGACTAAGGCTCAAGATTTGTAGGAAGGAAGGGGAAGAAGTTTGATTGATCTAAAATACTACAGACTTGTACTGGAGACACAGAAAAGTTTTAAGATAGTGACTTACTTTCAAGCACGAATTCACAGACTGATCTAAACCTTAAGCAGTTAATTTAAACAGACATATTTTTATTTAGAATATTGAGAAATATCTTTAGTGAGATGAATAGAGGCTTTACTATAGGTATAAGGGAAAGTGATACTTTTTAAAATAATTTAGCTATCTAAAGCTGTAACTAGATGCTGAGCATAGGCACAGAGGAAGTTCTGAAAAATGTTGCAGGCTGTGTGCAGTTCTGGAGCTCCCAGCANTCTTTCAATCTTCAGAAGTCCAATACAAAGTCTCATGTTCAAGGAAATTAAGATAAGTGGGGAAAAAAGGACTTGATTACCTTAGAGGATTTCCACTGCAAAATGCAGTTCCACACAGGAAAATCAGGCAACTCGGATCTGCTTCACAGGTGATGCCACGCTTCTCTTCAGCTATACTTTATAAATGGTTGATAAAATTGCTGTGGATTTTCCATTTGGAAATTTATACTGCTGATATGGTTTCATTCAACTATGGAAGCATATTGGAAGTTTATTATCAATCTCAGTGAAATTCTTAATTAAAAAGTCAGCTGGCTGCCTGCCTGCTTGTAAGACCAGAGGAGCCAACACTAATTTATGTAGACTGTAAAACAGGCATAATTACACTGCCAGTAGACTTTCAGACAGTTAGCACTGAAAGCACAAAAACAAGGGTCGAAGCACAGCTGCAGCTCACATTGTTCTAACCAAATGTTCACCAGTCTCCTCAGCACATATTCTCTGTGAAGTTTCTGAGAAATCTTCAGAGTTTAGAACTGAGGAGCTTTTAAGTACCTCCAAGCATATGGTTCATGATCTGTGTCCTGGTTTTGAGCCACGAGCTGCCCAGGGCAAAAGGCCAGAAAGGTATTTTGCACCAAAGGAGTGAAAGAAACACTCGTTCTGAATTGGAGGTTAAACAGGAATGCTATTTACAAATATACATAGCAATACAAAAGGTATTCAGAGAAAAAAATAATATTTACACAAATTAGGCCCAGTTCTCCACCTGGGCCTACCGGGCCAAACTGTTCCAAAATCTCCCAAAACCTCCCCCACCAGCTCAGCCTCGGCAGGCCCAGGAGCAGGCCAAGCTGCCCCCCTAACGAGACAGCCCCCCCCAAGTCAGGCCCACTAGGCACAGTGGTGCAGCTAGAAATTAGCTTGCCAGGCAAGGCTGCAAACTCCCCAACAAACCAAGAGCTAACAGCTAGAAATCAGCTTGCCAGGCAAGGCTGCAAACTCCCCGACAAACCGAGACCTAACAGCCACTGCACGTGCTAGGAGAAGAGAGGAGGGAGGGGGAGAAAGAGGGAGCATAGTTTGCCCCTTATATAGGGAGATAAAGGAAAGGAGAATAGAATAAACAATTATGATACCCTGTATCTTCCCCCAAGATTTCTAGTCCCTCTGGAGGACTTGTTCTCATAGTCATACCAATTAACTCTTAATTTCCCTTAACCTACAACATTCTAATTTCAGAGATTTTTTTTTTTCTGCTGACATTATGGCTTTAGTACTCTGGAAGCTGTATTTCCAGTAACAGCAACACAGCTCCCACCTACCTGGTCTTTTGCACCCAGAGATCTATCACTCTGGCCTTCCTCTCCATCCCTCCCACTAACAAAAGGTGCTATTGAAAGTAAGTTCTTTCTCAATCCAAGTCAATGGTCGGTTGGGCTCATGAATGATAAAGTTCCTCACCTTACAAAAGGTGTACTGCATATAATTAATGGATGGATGTTAGCTGCTACAATTCATTTTCAACTACAATTACTACATATTTTTTCTGAAAAGCTGCCTTTCAACAAGCCCTACTCAGTGCACGAATGTTATGTCTGCATTAGCCCTGCAGGCAAATACTTCTGATTTCATCGCACTACAGTTTCTCTTTATTGTCATCTCATTTTCAGAAGTCCTTCTAAAGCTCACTTCTGACTGTGGCCTTCATAGCAGCTCAGCTGAGATCCCAGCCAATGCAGTAATTTCTGTCAGTGTCTTATATCTTGCATTGTAGAATTCACCTCTATGCAGAAGATGGTACTGATGGTGGTGTACTTTAAAAGAAAGAGCCTGGCAGGCAAGCCAAAAGCTTAGCACTAAAACTACCCTCTGAAAGTATGATTCATAAACTTTATAAAGTTTCATAAAGCTCAGTATTGTGTCTGCTTTTGGGCTTCTTAATGCAAGAGATGTGAACATAGTGGAGAGTCCACTGAAGAACCATAAACATGATGAAATTGACTGCAGCATATCTTCTGTGATGAGAGGGTGACAGAGCTGAACTGTTCAGCCTGGAGAAGAGAAGGTTCAAAGGGATCCCATCAATGTATGTAAGTATCTGAAGAGAGAGCAAGTAGCAGAATGGAGCCAGGCTCTTTTCGGAGATGCTCAGTGACAGGATCAGGCAATGGGCACAAACTGAAACGCTGGAGGTTCCCTTTGAACCTCAGGAAACACTTTACTTGAGGGTAGCTGAGCACTGGCACAGGTTGCTCAGAGATGTTGTGAAGTTTCCAATCCCTGGAGATATTTGAAATATATCTGGACATAGTCCTGGCCCTAGGTGGCCCTGTTCGAGTAGAGGATGCTCATTATCTTGCCCTTATGGGAATCAGCATTTGAAACATGCAGTGGGGAAATGTATTTCGTGTGTCCAATACTGTTACCCATACCAGATATAATCAGATATCCACACTGAACATCTAAGACTATGAGACAAAAGGCAATTTTGAGTCACGTTTTGCTGTTTCAGTGTGTGCAGTTCTGCCATACGACTGTAATTTTTAAGTGCAGTATAGCTTTACACTGTAACAGTGTACAGGTCCTCTTCTGCTTTCTGGGTTGTTTTTGTTTTATTGGGGGTTTTTCGAATTAACTTTGCTGAGGAATCAGACTTCATTTTGGGCATCAACAACAACCCCCTTGTCCTTACTGTGCAAACACAAAACTTAGATCCCATTACCCAGTTTTATAACAAGTGGTAGATTTAGTGGCAAGTCCAAGAGCCTTCCTGAACCATTGTAGATCCTCCTTCTTCTCAGTACTGCAAGAATTTATCATTAACCCCCATCTCCTGTCTACTGGATGATTAATAGATCTGTCCACTCACACTGCTTAAATTCATCCAGTCATCTATTTAGAAGTGATATATCACAACATACAAAGTGCTCTCTGAAATGTTAATATACTTACCCCAGTCACATACTAAGAGATAATGCTGTATATACAGCTGCTGAGTCTGCAGTGGCAGAATAAGGCAAGTAGCAAATGAAAAGTGGTTCCTTTTTTTATGTTGATGGTAGAAGCAAACTGCTGCAGATGCACAATGGCTTTGATCAACTGTCATGCCTTTAACCGGAGCAGACAATGTTGGTGCTATCCTTCCTTCATTACTCTTCCTTTTTCTTGTGGGATCTGTGACTATCTTTCTTGTATTCCTTTTATAATACTCATTTCTTTTTCACTATACAAAGGTATTTCATAGAACCAACCAGGTTGGAAGAGACCTCCAAGATTATTTGGTCTAACCTACCACCCAGCCCCATCTAATCAACCAGACCATGGCACTAAGTGCCCCATCCAGTCTTTTCTTGAACACCCCCAGGAACGGTGACTCCACCACCTCCCTGGGCAGCCCATTCCAATGCCAATCACTCTCTCTGTGAAGAACTTCCTCTTAATATCCAGCCTAGATCTCCCCTGGCACAACTTGAGACTGTGTCCCCTTGTTCTGTTGCTGGTTGCCTGGGAGAAGAGACTGACCCCTACCTGGCTACAACCTCCCTTCAGGTAGTTGTAGACAGCAATGGGGTCACCCCTGAGCCTCCTCTTCACCAGGCTGAACAACCCCAGCTCCCTCAGCCTCTCCTCACAGGGCTGTGCTCCAGGCCCCTCATTAGCTTCATCGCCCTTCTCTGGACACATTCCACTACCTCAACATCTCTCTTGAATTGAGGGGTCCAGAACTGGACACAGGACTCATGCTGTGGCCTGACCAGTGCAGAATACAGGGGCAGAATAACCTCCCTTGTCCTACTGGCCACACTGTTCCTGATCCAGGCCAGGATGCCATTGGCTCTCCTGCCCACCTGGGCACACTGCTGGCTCATCTTCAGCTACTATATATCAGTACCCCCTGGATCCCTTTCTGTCTGGCTGCTCTAAAGCCACTCTGTCCCCAGCCTGTAGCACTGCTTGGGGTTGTTGTGGCCAAAGTATAGAACCCTGCACTAAGCCTTGTTAAATCTCATCCCATTGTTCTCTGCCCACCCACCCAGCTTGTCCAGGTCCCTCTGCAGAGCCATCCTACCCTCCAACAGTTCGAAACCTGCTCCTAACTTAGTGTCATCTGCAAACTTACTGATGCTGGACTCAATCCTCTGGTCCAGATCATCAATAAAGATATTGAACAGGATTGGGCCCAGCACTGATCCCTGGGACACACCACTAGTGACTGGCTGCCAACTGGATGTGGCACCATCCACCATCACTCTCTGGGTCCAGCCCTCCAGACAATTCTTGACCCATTGGTGTTAAGTACCTCTGCCTTTTCCTCATCTTCATACTATATTCCCCTATGCATCTCACAAAGAGTGGAGGTTGTCCTTGCCTCTTCTTTTGCCATTAATATATTTATAGAAGCATTTTTTATTCTCCTTAACAGCAGTGGCCAGTCTAAGTTCTAAATGGGCTTCTGCCTCTCCAATTTTTTTCCTATAAGACCTAGCAATATTCTTAAACTCCCCTTTTTTCCAAAGGTGATACACCCTCTTTTTTTTTTTTCTTAATTCCTTTAGAAGCTCCTTGCCCATCCAGTCTGGCTGCCTCCCTTGTCAGCTCATCTTCTGGCACGTTGGGACAGCCTGTTGCTGTGCCTTCAAGAGTTCTTTCTTGAAGTAGGTCCAGTCTTCCTGGACCTCTTTGTTTTTAAGGGATGTTTCTCAAGGAACTTTCCGAGTTAGTTCCTTAAAAAAGCCACTCTTTTTTTTTTTTTTTTTTTTTTGGCTGTTTAATTTTTTCCTTTTTNATCTTTGCCTTCTTTTCTCAAAGTTGCATTAGTGACCAGTAATTGATACTTTATGATTTATCTTTATACTTTTGTGGGCCACTGGTATCTTGTGCTTGTACACTGCTTCTATTCTCCATGGCCCATACTCAAGCTGAAAACTTTATTGAAGCTGATTCCCAGAATATTCGCCATGTCCAGACTGGATCCCAAGATTATGGTAGCAATTATTTCTTTGGTAGTTCCAAGTACATTTTGGGGTCTGATGTTACTTTTCCTGTGAGATATAATAGTAGCTCAATACAGCTACCTTGGTTGGTTTGGGGTTGTTTTGTTTTGTTTTGTTTTAGTTTGGTTGTTTTTTTTCCCTCTCCCCTGAAACAGGGCATTATCCACTAGAAAACTGATGAAGAAGAGAACTGAGCTGAAACTGGGAAAGATCCCATTGTGTTATCCTTTGGTTTGACAGCAGAGGTCAAACTTTATAGCTTTCTGATTAAATCATCTCATATGACCAGGCTGAACTATGTTTTCCACAACCTTCTGAAAATCCTGACAGGTGCATCTGAACTGGCTGAAGGATTGCAAGGTGAATTGTCCCTACAAGATTTTCAGAAATCAGCAATGGAGAGGAATACCTTCAATTTGTTCACCTCTTGGAAACATCTGAAAATTCCCACAGCTATCAATAAAACTATAGGAAATGTATTTCTTGATCTGCTGCCAAACTCTCTTGTTTTTTTTATCTTCAAAAAGGTTGTGGAGTCTTTCCTCTCCACGTATTACAAGGTCAGCACAAGTCATACTTCCATACATAAAAAAAAGGAAGCTGACTTGAAAGGAATTACACATAAATTGTCCATCTGACTGCTAAAAAGTACACTGTTGCCTGTTTCCCTGCTAAGTCTGGAACAGTCTATCACAGTTACACAGAACAGCACCAACTTTTAGGACCCACAGGCTCTCCCCAAGCCTGTGAAAAATTTATTGCAAAATAAGTTGATGTTTTTATGCTCCATTTACCAGAATAGAACTCATTAACTAGATTTCAGTGTTGAAAGGCTTATATCGTGGAATTATTTATTTTGGAATTGGAAAAATCAAGTCAGTGCACAACAAAATCCAAGATGCGACTACAATAGATCAGATGATGCCCAAACCCAACGTTGTATCTTTGTGATATATAAATTTTCTTTTTGCTGCCCAGTGCATTGTTACTATAGGAGTGAATACTTTTTTCTTAATTAAAAGGTTAAAAAAGACATTCGAGTAGATCTATATCCTTAAGTCAATTGTTTTGTAGCAAAAGAGCTAACAAGGCTTACACTCCTATTGTTTTATATCATATGTCCCCACCTGTTTCTCATTTCAACAATCACTCAACTCAGAAATTTGTCATGACCCTCCTGTGCAAAATCCCACTGTCATCTCAACATCCACATTTTATTTCTGTACTCAAGGTCTAACCAGATCTCCTAAACATTTCTCATACTCTCCTCAGTTTTCCCCCAGGTTTCCAGAGCCTTACCATGACTCCTGCATGACCTAAGCAAGAATGATAGTATGTATGAAGAGTTTTCAACATGTTCCTTAGCTGAGTGGCTACTGTCAGGACACCTAGTGGCTGAGATCCCTCTTCCAACAGCAGGTGACTCAAGACAATCCCTTTTTACTACGGACAGTTTTCACTAAATCTAGAGAAGCTAAGTACTTCTGTGACATTTTCTTCTGTCAAATAGGGTGAAAATAACAAAAATGGCATTCAAAAGCAGAACTGGGATAAAGATGACATGAGACGTGTTTTATCGGGAAACTAGGCAACAAAACCCAAAAGAAAACGGTCTTGCCAAATTCAATAATTTTCTAATATAACCAAATACACATTTGTTCTTTCATGCTGCCTTTTTCAGTCATGGGGTGATCCAGAAGGTGAGGTTAAAAAAGATAATGTAGACTCTGGTTGCTAAAAATAGGCTGGAGGGCAGAGAAGGAGCAGCTAATCCTATTACAGCAGCTTAAATTTATTTCATCTAAAAGCTAAAAGCTTGCCTCGATATTTTTAGGGGATTTTGAAAAGATGGAACAGTTTAGAGTAGCTGCATGAAGGAGGACTGCAATGATTTGGTTGATTTCATCCAGCTTCCCCATAGTGCTGCATTTGAGATACTGTATTGGTCATTCTCTACCAAAACCTTCAAGGAGTAGCATCCTAGATCCTAAATTCAGGACCTCCACGTTAATTCTCTTTTTCTACAATAATAAATCTTTTAATCTAGACAGTAAGTTCTTTGAAGAAATGATAGTCTGACTTACACGACCCCTGTTCTGACTTGAGAGTTACTAGGTAAACAATCTAGAAAAAAAAAAATAATTTGTATATAGCAATACACAAACTGAAATTACCACAGGAAAAAACAGGTATGACAAAGTTATTGTTATAGAATTTAGCAATATGTCCGTGTTCAGATGTAATATACTTACTTTACACATAGAGGAATGAAAACAACCCAAGCATACACACCACTTACAGAGGCACTATTCAAAAATGTTTTAAATTAAGGGAGGAACATCTTCATTATTTTCAAAATCAACATAAGTATGCTTAGTCTCAAGAATCTTCCCTGGCTGTAGCTTAATAGGTCCCTGTCCACTTTGCTCCTTTTCTTGGATTATCTTTGTCACATCAGGAAATGAATATTTACTAGGATCCACTTCCAATTTCTCAACTTGTCCACTCCTGAAACAAGAGGAAAACAAATGGAACAAACTAAATTGCAGTGTCAAATATAATAGAAGTATTTTGGGTGCCAGTTTATAAAGCTGTTGACATCAGTGTGAGAGTTGCTGAGTCCGATTAAACCAAGATTAAAAGCTTTTACAACCTGAAAATTGATTGTTATAAAAACCCTTAATGTAAATACAGAGAAGTACTACAAAATCTCTAAGGTTTTGCACAAAAGAATCCTTAGCCTACAAACATCACACTTTAATTTTTTACATATATAATTTTCTTTATATCAGAATAAGGTGGTTACTGGTATCACATTACAAATAGTTGGCTTTTGATTTAAGACAAGCTTTTTTTATCTGATTGGTCTTTTGTTCTTCCTTCTTTCTGTTCATTACAGGTCCTTCACACTACATGTCTACTAATTTCCCTGTGACAGAATTGTCTTTAGAAAGCAGAAATGCCTTTATTTAGAGAGAAAATTTAATTTATTTGCCCCTGTCAGCTAGCTTTTGTTTTGTATTCTAAAAAAAAAAAAAAAAATTAAATGAAAGTGTAAGAAAGGTCAGAGTTATAATAGATTTTCCATTTTTTATTGCTAGTAAGGACATTCTTTTACATTACACTTAGAAATGTGCACAGGTCACTCATTAAGGCAACGTATCCCCATCACAACATAATCAAAGATTTGAAATATTCTTTTCTGTCTTGAAGCCTTTAAAGCCATTGTTTTTTTTCCAATAAAAGAGCTCAATGATTAAATGAAAAAAAAAATCTAGCCTTTTTTTCAAGTAATTTGTAACTGTTTACGTGAAAAGTGGCAATGTGGAAATTTAACTGCAAAATGATGTTCTGATTTCTGAAAATTCCAATATAATTTTACATCTTCATACTAATTTTCATATTATACTGAGTGCTACTTTGAGTCAAAGTTCCAAGCTTAGTGATACAAAGGTAGTGCATCACTCAACAGATGTGAGAAAACTCCATGTTAACTCAGAAGATTGGAAGAGCTCATTAGAACTGGAACCATCAACAAGCAGGAGTCGCTATATGAAAGAATGTATTTCTTTGATGAGAAAGGTCATGAAAATATGGGAATAAAGTACATTAAAATATTTTTAACTGATAATATATGATCTTCAGCTGTTAAAACAGAGAGTTCTGCGAAGCAGCTTCCAAATTCTGCCAATGATTCTCCATCAAGTCTCCCTGAGATCTGATAGGACATCCCAGCCCACACCTGTCTGTAGGATCTCTGTCTCAGTGAAAGAGAAATGCTGAAAGATTCATGGGCAATTTTCTCCTCTCCTCCTATGTTATGCTGAGGAAAGCATGACCAGCACAAGTCATCAGACTAGCCATCTCTTCCAGCTTTATGCCACTAGATTTTTCTTGTGATAGAGTAATTATTTGATTAGTTTGCTGAGCAGAAAATGCCCAGAGAAGCACCCTATTTTAATAAGCTGGATAACCTTTTCCAAGAAGTGGCACAAACAAAAACCGCTTAGAAGAGAATTTTATAGATAATAAAGACAGATACATGAAAACTCTTAGTTCTTGTTCTTCAATTTCAAAAGCTAGTTTTATTTTTTTTTTCTTGTACTATGCAGTTTAATAAAATAAACATGGATTCACTTGGTGGTAACATTCTGGAAAATTATTATCCCTAAAAGATAAGAGATATTTTTGTTTAGGGTGCAAATTATGAAATGTGCTGTGACCCAGCAGGTGTTATTAAGATCCCAAAGATAGAACACTCTACAGGATCTCAACCTAATCACTAATTTGAAGCACCTGAGAAAAAGATAAAAAAGCATAACTACAAAAATTAATTAGCCTCAACCTGCCTTACCACCACAAATAAAAAAATATTTTCCCTGATTTGAAGTATTTGAAGTCAATAGTAGTGGATTCTATGGAGTTTGAATAGCTTATTAGTAGCAAAATAAACTCCAGTACACCAAAATGAATTAACAGTGAGCGATGTAAAATTCACGGAATAATCTATTCAAGGATTACAGGCATTGATCATTCTCAAAATATAATCAGCACACATTATCTAGAAGTATCTATTAGCAACAGACAGTAGGAAAGATTGAGAGTCAAGCACAAGTGGGTTGGTTGTTTGTTTTTTTTTTCAGAAAATAAGTGAATTTTAGGTACATGTTCAAATACTCTGTACTTCTTTAGTAAAGCTTCATAGTGTTGTTCCCACTACCAAGATGCAAATATTTGTCTGACAATAAGATTCAGTTATGCTGAAGTCAGTGGAGCTATGACACATTCATCTGCTGAGAATCTGCTCCTCTCATTGCATAATCTAAGTAAAAAGAGGCATAACCTAACTACCTGAAAATGTTTGGAAGAATGATGTTTAGGTCATCTAAATATTTTTCCATTAATTCTACCTAGCAGAATAATCTTATTGCTGAAGCTCTTCCACAAACAATGTTAAGATGACAGTGAAGAAAAGAATAATACTTGCAGGATGAGCTAGAGCATGTCTGAAAATCTCACTGTTTGTGAATTATTTCAATTTCAGTTTTTTTTAAAAAACACAATGACATTCAAGGTTTTTAGCACTGCTACCTGCTGCTGAATGTTCTCTACTAAAGCAAAAGTTATGGTCTGAAGAATTAGAGCACCATATAAAAATAAATACTGGATTAAATTTTTTTTTTCTGACATTTTTCCCCCTTACAAAGGCTCTTTCCATCTCCACATAGTTCAACAACACTTTTAAAACAAGAAAATGAAAAGACTCCACTATAAAGAAGGTCAGTCCTTCCATTTTGCATAACTATAGCAGCCTGCTGAACAATCTGGTATGTCACAGAGCACATATTGGATAACTTGATATTTCTTGATAACTTATACTTTTCTTCACACAGTTCTTAATCCCCACATTTGATATTTTAATAATTTAACAGTTACATTTCCCTCTTTCAAATTCCGGATTTCAAGTAAATTTAGATTGCTAAAGATTTTTCATTCATTTGATCCAGAATACACAATTTTCAACATGTGACTGAAATTTTCCTTTATGGCATCAGGATTTCCAGAAGTATTTACAAATCACAAGCAACAGCTCTGGAGACACACTTTTTCCAGTCTTCTAACATTGTGAATAAAAGAGCACAAAAGTCACTATCATCTTTTAAAAAGTACAAATAAATAATTTTCTTGAATAATAAAATAAAGTGATTTCAGAATATAGAGTTATATTCTACTTGAGAGCTTTGAGAAAGACAAATCTTTATACATTAAAAACGGATGTTGAATTGCAATACTCTTGTCCCAACTTCTGAAAATATGGACTTAGAAAAATCTATTAGGTATACTAACAAATAATCAGGAATTAGACATACTTGGAATATTAATAGGTGTGTAAGAGGACTTTCAAATCTCCCTACATAGGTGTAATCTGAAATGAAGCTATAAATGGAGTCTCCAGAATCAGTGGATCATTGGGAAGATATGAATATACCATGACTGGTAACATAAAATTAGTTTTTCAAGGATTAAACTACAGTCAAGAAGAACAACCAAATCACTACCTAAAAGCTGTGATAAATAAAAGCTTGGCAACAGGTAGGTCATTCTGTTCTAAAAGACAAATACATCTTACAAGTAGGATTTATCAGACTGAGACCACACATAATACTAGCATCCAAGTTTCTAAAAGCTAGACAAAAAAATCAGTCATCATGACATTTTCAACTTCACTGCTCCATACCTTACTTTTTGTATTTTTTTCCACTACAATCACTTCAAGATGCTAAATTTCAAACTGACCTTGACTGTTAGCAAAAAGCTATGCTCTAATACCTGCAATATGTAAATCGGCTCAATTTCTATAACTGGCCATAACAACATATTATTTTCACTCTTTGATTAACCCAGAAAAATAAAAAGCATTGTTAAATTTGTCAGCCCAAACTGAGTCTCTAATGTTTAAACATTAGGGAAGCTTACACTGAAAACACACTTTAACAAGGTGTTAAGACTTTGGTACAAAGTTTGTAATGTTACAAAGACGCTTTAAAGTATGTCTCTGACCTCTTTTTTTTTTTTTTCTTTTCTTTTTTTTTGGTCTTTGTTACATATGAAGATTACTTAGAATGTAGTAAACAAGAGTTCACTGAACAGTCTTCTTGAGAATGTTTTTCTCCAGGACAGGTTTCTCAAGTCTTCTTGCCCTTATTACAGTTACAGCTTACCAAATGCCTGTGTGTACAAATTAATTTTCAAATCACTTCTGAGGCACCCCACCTTTTGTTCTCATTAGTCAAATGATACCATCTGCTTTGATTAGCTCCAGACTTCAATGAGAATGCAAATGAACCTATACTTCAAGATTAACTTAAGTAAAAGGCTCTTCAATGTGTGGCTTAGTCATACCAGACTCCACTTTCTGGTTAAGTGAATTGAATGACAATTCCTATGATTCTCCTTTCCCAGTCGGGGTAACCTGCGCTGTAAAAATTCTCAGTGTCTTCACGACAACTAACAAGCTATGTAGCCCAAAAATATTATTTCTGCCAATCTCACTCTCTTCATGATCCACTCACAGGTACTTAACACTAGGCAAATAGTGTATCTCAATAGAATTGATAACTGATTTGCCATTTTTTATCTTTCCATACATTTATTCATCTTTTGTCCCAACCACACTTTGGATACACTTGTTTTCTTCAACTCATGCTTGGTTTAGACACAGAAGCGAATACAAGTTTTGAAAGATCACATAAATCCTCTTTCAGGTCTTTCAGGATTAGTCTGCCTACAGCTCAGTTCAATTTCTGACCTCATTTTATCTCTCATTTCCAGCCATGAGAAAATTGATGATTTTGTTCTACTGTATTTCTCATTACAACATGAAGTTCTCTGGTTTCCAGGTTGCCACATCTCTATATGTCTGTGTGCAAACTCTAGGGCTCAGAGAAGATTGTCAGCCACTAACTGTGAAATGAGTGCATTCCCATGTCACAAGGATTCATTCTTTGAAAGGTCCAAATTAAAACTCCTTACTCCCAAACCCAAAAATTGTTTGTTTGTATCTTCTCCACCAAAATGAACTAATCTAAATGAAGAACATCCCTTACATCAGAGTTTTGCAGTATGCCTCATCTTCAGCAACACTGTTACATTTCAAGTGAGACAACTATAAAGAGGTTTTGAAATAATCAGTCTTTCATTTTTTGCTTCTTAATAAATAAATTTTAAAAAATCAACTACAAATAAAAAGTTCTAAGGAAAGCAAATTAGTGTCTGTTCACCACTGTGAAACTGTGAACTACAAAAGTAGTTCTGTTAATGAGTCTTGTAATGATATATTTGCTAGAAAACGATTGGGATTAAAATCCAATACAGTGATCAAAAACATCCAGTTTTTCTTGCCCTCAAGTTCAACATAACTTACAAGCAATTTTACATATATTTTTAATATATCTGGCTGAAATCAGATAACCTGTTCAAAATTATTCATGGCTATAACAGCAGTGATGGACGTTCCAGCAGCATATATTTTTCTTTCGTGTTCCATTAAGAATCCAGATGAAATAAGCAAAACAAATAATCCCTCCAGAAAAAAAATAACCTCCCCAGAAAACATCCTATAAATTACATTCTGTCACTAAGAACTGATTCCAGTAGACTTTTAACCAGATTTCTAACCTAATACATTACATTATTTTCTTCAGTATCTGATGGCTTAGGCAATCACTTCAATCTCTCTTAGCTAAGAGGAGAAAGACACTTCCTGCAGTCAGATTTGAAGTGCTCAAACTACTCAAACAGAAATCACCTCTATCTTACATTCCTTATTTCACTATAGAAGATGCTGATTTATTCAATTCTGCTGTGTGAAGTACTTTGGGAAGTGCTGCTCCAGTCCTTTGCCTCTTCAAATTAATTCTTTCTCTGTATCTCTCAACTCCTCTATATAAAAATCTACAGTAAGAAGTCCCTCTCATGTATTGCTATGTGTTGTTCTTTACTGGAGGCATTCCAGTTTTATTTAATTATTTTTTTTTAATTTCCCAACATGTTAAAGGAAGAGTAGTCTGCAACTGAGGGTGAGACAAGGATTATTGACTTTATGTAAATGTAACTTTCCATTATGACTTCAGAAAAGTCAGTTCCTATCTACATCTGAATTTCACCTATGCAAAGGTGGTGAACTCAGAGTCTGTACCTTATAGATAAAAGTAGTAAAGAATGCCATACTCAGCTACTACATTAATGGAGGGTTTGTAAGCATAATCAATCTACCTGTCAAATTCCTCCCATAGAAACTTGTCTCTTTGAAGATTTGGAATATAGATTTGTAGACAGTCACAGAAGAAATCTCTCTTACTTGGTAAAAGTAAAGATAGCATCATCATGTAATCTAGCTAACAAGAGTTAAAGACATTTAAAGCATTACATTACATTTTAGGAGATTACAAGTCTGACAGCATTTAGCCAAGACATCTGTAGCTGTCAAGTGTAATCACTGTAATGAATATTCTTCTGTAATCTAAGAGACATCTTTTCAGCAAATTTTTAACATCTGGCAAGTCAGTGACTTTTCAACTAAGGAGGTCAAAGCTTACTATTTTTACCAAGAACTGCAATTCAAAAGACTTTTCCTACTCCTTTTGTGATACATATTCATGTAATATTTTAACAGTGCATTTTGTGTTTTTCCTTCAAAATCTGAAGTATATTCATAATTTCTTTCAACTGCTTTGAAATCTGACACAAAGTCTTGGGATTTTGCTATGCCATGGAATATCTTTAGTTCATTAGCCAGCAGAAAAGGGTATCATTTCATGTTACTGTTTCCATTAATTCCACGTTCTCATTATTACTCATATTTAGACATTTACAGCCAAAGTAAGGCACACTGAGAAAAAAAGCCAAGACATCTATTTAAATTAATTTATTTTAAAGAACTATTCCCTTTGCAAAGTAGAGTCATAGAATAGTTTGGGTTGGAATGGTTCTTTGAAGGTCATCTAACCCAATCCCCCTGCAGGGACATCTTCAACTAGATTAGATTGCTCAAAGCCCCATCCAATCTGGCCTTGAACATTTCCAGTGATGGGGTATGTACCACCTCTCGGGGCAACCTGTGCCAGTGTTTCACCACCAGCAACAAAAATTTCTTCTATCTAGCCTAAATCTACCCTGTTTTAGCTTAAAACCATTACCTCCTGTCACAACAGGCCCTGATGGGTGTTATCTGCAAATCTGCTCTGAGTGCAGACAGTCCTACTGTCTATGTCACTGATGAAGGTACTAAGCAGTACTGGTCCCAGTAAGGACCTCTGAGGGACACCACTTGTCACTGATCTCCATCAGGACACTGAGTCATTGATCACTACCCTCTGGATGTGACCATGCATGCAGTTCCTCATTCAATGAACCAATGAATCAATCAAATCCATATCTTTCCAGTTTAGAGAGAAGGATGTTGTGTGGGGCTGTGTCAAAAATTGTGTCCAGATAGATGATATCTATAGCTCTTCCCTTGTCTACTGATGTAGTTGCTCCATCATAGAAGGCCACTAGGTTAATCAGGCAGGACTTGCCCTTAGTGAAGCCATGCTGGCTACCTTGAATCACCACCTTATCCTCCATGTGCCTCAGCATACCTTCTAGTAGAATCAGTTCCATGATCTTCCAAAGCACAAAAGTGAGGCTGACAGTTTCTCTTTTTAAACTGAATGTGATGTTTCTCTTTCCAGTCACCAGAGCCTTCACGTGACTGCCATGACTTTTCAAATATCATGGGGAGGAAGTGTGCATCATTTGGCTTGGACTTTCTAAAAATCTTTGAAATATTCAGTAATCGCAATGGTGCTCTGTAGTAATCACTAAGGAAAGGGTGCAGTCCATGTGAAATCTCAACAAATCCTTTCAGTTGCCCTATCAGCTCATCATGTAGATTATTCAAGAAAAGAAGTCATGACTCATTTTTATTAAATCCAGGAAATAAAAAGCATGATGAATGACACCGAACTCCTGCAGTGGCATTTTGCCAGTATCCTAAATACTGAAACCAAGAAGAGTGCCCATGATCCCTAATGCTATGTTTTGCTAACTGCTTGGCTTTTACATCAACATTTACCACAACAAAACTAAACAGGGAAACAAATGCAAACCTCCAAATATAAACAGATAAATGGCTTAAACTTTGTTAATGTCTCTTATTCTGCTACGGATACCATTGCCTATAGCAAAAAGAAAGGAAAAATTAAGATATACATAACAGTATTTGTACTTAAACCAAATGTTCAGCAACCCAGCACCCATCTAAAGCAACGGCTAACAAAGATAGAAAACAGTGCATCACTGATATTTGCTTGCTTCTGGCAGTCATTAAGTTCAAGGTTTCCAGTTTACACCACATTTAACAGAATGAATCTATATTATAAAATTTCAGAAATGCTGTTTTAAATCATTTATTCATTCAGTAGCTAAACCTTTATACCAGCAAGCAAATATATTAATGAAAGACATTCAAAATCATCACATTCCAAATGGTTCTCAGAATTGGGTTAACAGCAAGGAGCTCTGCAGAGGCAATTCTTAGTAGATTATTTAATTTTGGACTATACCAGTTTAGTAATATGAAGATGGAACAAAAGTGATCAGCAGAAATAAATGCGCTTCTAGCTCTGCTACTGTAGCAGATCACTTTGTAAACACCACCAGACAGGCTACTAGTCTAAAGCTTTTAGACATAGTTTTACTCTATAAAAATCAGTATTTTCATAACCTAATAACCTGAGAAGCATATATTCTGGTAAGTGATTAACACATGGATAAACAATAAAACTAATGCAGAAGAAAAAAGAGATTATTACCTTCTTGCATTTTTCTGCAGTGTATTGCAGTCAGAACGTTTAATTGAAGTTGATACTTTTTGCTTAGCCAGGATTATTTCTTTAACCTAAAATAAAAATAGAAACAGAAATAACTCTCATAGAAACAGATACTTATGCTCAGAAGCATTTAAATAATCTCCCAAAAGTAGAAAAACTAAAAGAGTCTCAATTTTTCTCAGGACATTTATTTTTTCTGTTAAGATTTTAACACTATTTGCTCAGTGTGAAATACATGAATAAGGCAGTTTTAAGCAAATTATCTCAATGGAATTATATTCAAGTATACATGTATGAGAGTGTGTGTGCTTGTGTGTGTGTGCTTGTGTGTGTGTGTGTCAGTATGTAAAACTTCAATATCTAAATCTCTTTGCATTTAAATATATGCTGTCTTGTTTAGTACCACATTAATAATGCACATTACTGATTTTCTCCCTAGCTAACTAACTAGTGCATCATTGCATTTCAGTTCTGGTGTCCATGTGCTAGTTTAGACATATTTACTAAAGAATATGCTGCAGGCTGGACTTCTCTTCACACTTTATAAAAGAGACAAGTGACTACAAACTCCTTCAGTCTCTTTGTTAGAATCTCAAGTTCAAAGTCCAAATGAACACTCCTTCCTAGAGTGGGAAATCCCATGTCCATTACTACTTTTTATCGAAGATGGATTATTGAGAAAAGGATCTTTCATATCATAAGAGTATCTTTCCCTTCTTACTATCATGGGAGATGGACTCCTTAAGCTTTTGAAAGTAAGGAGGTGAACAGGAACTATACCAAATAGCTGATTTTCTTGACTGTTTCTTAGTGAAATTGACATGCTAGTAGTCTGTTCAAGAAGCCCAGTGATTTTAAAATGTCTATTCTAAAGTCTACAAGAAGTAAGACAGAGCCTGGAGCTTCTGCCATTCATTTCTGAAATTAATTGTGAAGAGGCTGTTCCCCTGATTCTGTATATATTCTGGTGAAGGAAAGTCTCTTTGGACCTCTCTCTTCTCAGGAGACCCTCTAGTATTCTGTGCTTTTAACAATTCATTCATCAGATCCCCTTGAAAATAAGGTTCCTTACTTTGCCTTCAGAGCACATCAAAGACAGTGTGGAAATCTGCCAGTTCTGCAATGAACCACCAGAAAAGGCTTCCCTGACAATAACTGATCCTGGAACTGATCCTGGAGAAAGGTTACAATTTGCATGCTAGAACACCTATTGTGAATTATCAAATATTATTTGACATAAAAGCCTTTTTTTGCTCAAAAGATACTCTCCTACCTCTGTCCAAGACAAAAAGAAAAAAAAAAGCATAGTCTCTACACGTTCTTATTTTTTAAGCAAATCCATATGAAACAATGATCTTTGAGCTTCATCAAGCCAGTAGCTGTGTGTGCTACTTTTAACACAGCCCTTTCCCTACAACACAGAAGTGAAAGTAACACACAAAGAAAAAAAACCCAAACCAAACACACAAACCCCCCAAATCTCCACACTGACATAAAGAGTTGAGATAAAAGTTCAATATAAATGAGATAACATAATGCACTATTACCTTAGCCTACTTGCAGAAAAAGCACAGAAGAAAGCAGCAGCAAGCAGAAAGCCAGTAAGCCAAAAATCCAAGCCCAGGAGCTACTTCCCCATCTGTCATGGTAGGCCTAAGCAAGCCAAAATAGGCTTATACATGTCCTGGCTTGCCCAGATATGTTTTTCTGCTCTCCATCCTTCTGTTTTGTGGAGAAGCAACTGTGGAAAAGAGGACAAAGACCTGCCCAGACTTGTTTGCAGCCTGTGGTAAGCAAGGTACGCACACTCAGCTTGTGTATGCCTTGTGCAGGGCCTGTGTTTTGCCCTAAAAAGGGTAAAGCAAGCCTATGGCTTCACCTAATATGGTCAAGCTTGGCTAACTGCCATTCTGATTGGCTATTCTATGTCCAAAGACCCATTAGTCTGGGGCTGTATTGATAAAAGGAGACACAACCTGCTCTCTGCTGTTGCATCTGTGCTCTGCCGTTGTATCTATGCTTGCCTTCTTGTTACTGCCTTATTATAACCTGAACTGCCTGTAAACTCCACTGCCAAGAGTTTACCAGGAACAGGCTCTAAATGCCTCCACACGATCAGCCTGCACAGTCAGTGTGACATTGTGCTGAGACTACACATCACAAGACATCCTGCCTGCACCTGAAAGTCTCCTGCCAAGATGTGAAGTCCTGGACATACACAGATCATACAGAGGAGATCAGGACCAGGTCAGAGGTTGTCTACCAACTTTCCCCAGCACCTTGAAGCCTGGGAAGAATCAGAAGTCTCAGCAGCTGACAAGACAGTAACAGAACTCCCTGAAAGCGTTTGGTTACTGTCTGAAGCTGTAGCTAGCCCTGTTAGTCAGGAGATAATATTTGTGAATAAATACTTAAGCCTCTTGTAATTCACCATTGCCTACTGCCATAAGCAGAAAGGAGCTCCTTGAGTCCATCTAGTGGGCAAGCGGTATACTGACCACAAGCAGTACACTAACTGCAGGAACCTTCTCTTCCAGTTCAATTGAGTTCAATTAATGTTATATTATTACAAGTTATTTCTAGATCCTGTGTTATTACCTGTATAAAGTTTCCATGACTGTGCAAAGAACCAATTATTATTAAAATTAGTGGTTGAGGTGGCAGGAGTTCTGAATATTGAATATTAATAAACAGTATTAATCTTTGAAAATCATATCTTGCATTAATTAATTACCCCTCCTTAACACCATCCCTGCCATCCAGTTGCCATCCCAGCAGAAAAGAGCCAACACCCAAAACCTGGTACCCAAAAGCAGCAGCAGAAGAGGAAGCCTCTCACGTTACAATGTGAACTTCAAGCCCCATAATACTTTGCTACAGCCAGTAGTTCCATTTTGAAGCTGGCGTGAGGCAGCATGGTATGAATAGCAGCAGATTAAAACTCAACCTATGACACTGTGATCCATGGAGGGTAACTGTTCTGGAAAATCGAACTGGCATAGTTTCAGCTGTGGCCAAAATAAGGCTTTGGGCTCCACAGAAAGATAATTGTGAAATCTAAAGCCTGTGGTATACAGGAAGACAGACTAAATTAATACAATAACAATAAATCTTTCTGAAAGCTATTCTGTGAAACCATTACTAATATTTGCATTAATATCAATTTAAAAAAAAAAAATCCAGAAAGGAAAATCCTCTTAAAGGTGTTATCAGAAAATTCTAGAAATGGATGTGCTAAATCTAAAACTTATTTAAGATAACAGAGGAAATATATGAAAACAGTATTTATAACTTGAGTCATCTTTTCAATCCACATTTTTTCCCTGCAGTGGCATTCCTCTACAATGGGAATTCTGCTGACTAACAGTTTCTCTGAAATACTTCTGAAGAATGAAAGGATTTATAGAGTTCCACAGCTGTATGCCTCCACATGCCTTTGACAGTGATAAAGTATTACTGCATTTACCACACCTAGATAAGTGAGAACTATATAATGAAATTCAATCAAATAACCTTTACACTGACATGCATAATATATATCACTCCTATTTTTAAATTAATTAGAGAATCTAACTCCATTGATCTTTAAATGTCCGACTGTTTTTGAAAGCTCAGGCAATAAAAAGCTGTCAGAATTTATTAGTGACTGTTTATATAATTAAGAATTAATCAGAAAGTCCAATTTTTTTATCTCTGATTCACTAGGAAAATGAGGTTTTAAAACATGATACAGAATGTCTCAAAATTATCAGTAAAAACTGCTAATAACACTGGGGTCTGGTGCTTTTTCTCAGATATTAATTAAAATGCTATTGGTGTAATTAACTGATGACATCTTGCAAAAATCACTGATTTAATATGCCAGTTTGGGTCAAATTCTATTAAAGAAACTCTCAGTTCCTGTATGATTGGCAAAGATGACTCAGCTAGATCATAGATGTTCAAAGTTTGAGAAGTCTCATGTCACAGATATTTCTCCCAGAAAAATGAAGCATGTACAAGGTAGTCACTATCAGCTCCTTACTCACGCAAAGTCTCTGTGCAGATGATGGTTACTGTATAAACAACACACTTTAAAAGTGTCACTACATCATTTCATGGAATGTTGTGTTCCTTCAGTTTGTTTTGATGGTGTTCCAAAAAAATGTTGGTGGACACTGTCACACCCATTCTGCAGTGCTTGCTGTGCAGTAAATAGTACATTTAAGAAAATAATTTGATTTCTTTCACTTCATATGGAAAACACTATCTCCAACATCTGTAATATGCCAAGGTCATGAGAGGCAAGGAAAAAGTTTGGGTTTTCATTTTAAAGGCTAGGGAACTATGAACAGGTCAGAAGATGAATGGTAGAAGGTTTAGTAACTGGATTAGAAAATCACTAAAGCAAATGGGAAACAGTGGGTTCAGTTATCATTCTACTCTGTTACCAAGAAGAGAGAGATCTTTTCAGGACACTATTGCAGGAAGCATGTCATAGGACACCGTTTTTATGTTAATAGCATTTTTAACAATCTAGTTACCTAAGGAATGTGCTAGATCATTTACTTAGTTGAAAATAACTTTATTTCTATAGTAATTGTTTATCATAAACAAAAGTGCAATATAGTTATTTGGCTTATCACTGATATAATCTGAATAAAAATGCACTAACTCTCTTTCCATTATCTCACTAAAAGAAATTCATGTTGAGTTGATGATCTCAAATCAGTATTCTCAGTCAGAATGACCTGAAAGAAAATTACATTTTGGGCTTCCAGTTTTGCTGATCTTTATTCATTATACTTCACTTCCTAGATTGCATCCCATTAATACCAATAAAATTTGCAAGGAAATTTGTTTAGGAAACTATAAATTCTCCTGAGCAAATTTTGAACATTGCCAAAATATGGAGCTTAAGAAAATGCGTACAATTTTCAGTGTTCTTCAGTAGTTCCTAGTGAAACTGCATGCTTGATGTAAGAGTGACAGTTTGTGATTTAATGAGAGGCTGTCCACGTAGGAAAAAACAGATGGCAGGGGATTGAGTACAGAAGAAAACTTAAAAGCTATAGGGCCTCAAGTGGAAAAAGCTGAAAGCTGAAAAAATAACAGTTTAGTTACATCTACTAGTTGCATAGTCTTTGAATTAAATCAGACCACAAAGAGAAAGAAATTACCCCATACTGCAGCTGAAGGTTCCTCTTTCAGGAAAAGATGCTGTAATTGATACATCCTGGCAGATTCATATGCAGCACCATGTCCTACTGCTCCTACACACCAGAGAAACTTGCTAGAGGCCAGTAAGATAAGGCTAGGGCAGCAAGGATTATTTTTTTTCCTGTAACTGTCCTTGAAAAAGGTTACCCTATTTCTGAAAGCAAAAAATATATGATGTAGTCCTACAGGTCTTAAAAGCAGTCCAACTCTTGAAAGGCATAATGGTGAAAGAGCAAGATGCTGAAGTTGATTACTGTCTCCTGCAGCTCCCAGAACCCCACCATATAATCCATTCTCACCTCCAGAACTCTACCTTCTTAAAACTTCCACTCCCAAATCAAAATACCACTTACATGTCCAAGGTACAAGCTAGTTTTACCGAAGACACACAATGGAGATGAAATGGAGATGCCTATTGGTTTGCTCTTATTTATACTGTAAGAGCAGGGGTGGGCAGGGAAGAGAGAGAGTACAAAACCCACTTAAAGACAATAACTTTTATTTGTCATCAGAATACTCAATTGACTTGAATCCTGATCAGCATGACACCATACAGGCAAACATCAGAGCACAGGTGAGACAGGAGACCACAAAGTTAGGAATATTAGGGGAATATGACTTTGACACAGGCTTCTTATGTCCTAGGGGCTGCTGTGCAGCATTTTGCAGCTGAAATACCATGTTGCCATAACCCTTTTGATTACATATACTCTGTACAGCTGCTCAGTGGATTCTTTCCAGACAGGGAAAATTAGTTAACTCTTCCTTTTATGACTTGAGATGTAAGCATTGTACATCAGACCTGCCTGAAGTTGGGTTTTATGATTAAATTGTTTTTCTGAAATATTCTGTCTTTAATAAGTGTGTCCTGATAGAAAAAGCTAGACTGAATAACTTTAGCTAGCCAGATGTTACCTGTAACACAAAAACATTTCCAAAGTACTCAAAGCATTTAAGCACCTTCATATGTTTATAATTTATGTATATGTTTGTACTTTAATTTACATACCTTTGGCATACTGACAACTAAATGACCAGTTGTTTGTGATCTTTTAGCAGAGCTGCTGTCTGGCTTCACTTCCTCAGGGAGTACAATCTGAAATGGCTGTGAGAAAATCAGGGATTGAAATATATCATGCCAAAATATCTCTTCTTTGGTCTCTTTTTCTAACTAGACAGAACACATGCAGAAACATCACTATCAGATGCTTTGATCTTAAGGATAGTACAGGTCTAAATCCTCCCACTTTATATGTAGTATTACTAATCCTAATAAATTAACATGCTAAACAGCTTTTACTTATAAGTATAGTCACATGTATGTTCCTGAACTGCTGTCATTCCTTAAGTAACATTTCTAAAGAAGGTTATAAAGTGATGCTTGACTTACATTAGCAATTAAATGAGAAAGATTAGATGTAAAGTAATTCTGAATATATAGTGAAAGTATAGTCAAAAATAGGGATTTTGTTTGGCTCTTCATGTACTTCGATTTTTTTAAAAATTGTAATAGAATTAACATCACTGAGAAGAAAGAAAATTGTAACAACATTTTAAATGCCCTTTAAAAATAATATATATCCATTTGTTTCTGTCAGCTACAAATTCCAGATTGTGAAATTGCTAAATTCTAGCCTAGGGCAACTAGCAAGCTCCCTTTGTAAGCGAAGTGTGTGGGGGGAATATGAAGAGAGAAGGAGTGAAAAATAGAGTGAAATTTCATTTCAGGCTTACATGTGTTCTGGTTAGCACTTCCACAGTTCATGTGTGCTCCAAAATAATGCAAGTACAAAAAAAGATTTGTTCTGCATAGGTGCACACAGTTGGTAACTCACAAAAGTCAGATCTGGAGTCCACTGAGTATAACTATGGCAAGCAGTAACTCTTGATTTGAAATTAATGTAGTAAAACCCCACTAACCTTTCCCTTTACCAGTACTCGTATGTAAGTTGGCTGGACATCAACCTCAAGCAGGGAAGTATCCAAATGTCTTCAGAATGAAATATAAATAAGTGAATTAAAGTCAACTTCAGTAAATAAGCAGTGCAGATCATATAGCTCTTTAATGATGATTTCTGTTTATAAATTACAAACTTAATTTCTGTTATTACATTATATGAAATATTACTAGGATTTAATGTCATTGGAAGAAAAATATGATCTTCCTTTGTGTCTAAATTCTGTCAAATCCACCACAACAGCTGCTGTATAACTGTAAGAATTCAAAATCTTCATGGAAAATAAAAAGGTCTTTCTTCTATTAGTTTAGTGCTTTACATTAATATGAAAATGAATCCACTCGCTATCTAAAATTGTCAAAGTACTCTGCTACTTTTCTTTCTAAAAGCTTAGCTAGTAAATATGTAATAAAAGTTCATTTTTTTCCACAGAACTTTCTGGAAAACAATGAACAGAAATACTTCATATTCTTGGAAAACATGATACTTCTAAATTTCAGAATTGTTAAACAAATTCTGTGACCCATAAAAGCTCCACTCTAACATCTGCTCTTCACCATGTGACATACACACTTAGGTGAATGCAGAAGTATGCATTCCCTATTTTCCTCCTCTTATAGTATTTTTTCTCGGTTGAATTTTCCAGACTAGTCCGCATTTCTTACAAGTGAGCACAAAATACTGCAACATATCCAACACCTTACTGCATCTGGACAGACTTTCTGAGGCTTCAAATAAATGCAATTCTTATAATTTAGAAACATAGACCCAGCCTCTTTTGAGGCAAATTAATGAGCTTTAATTAAAAAATACCTGGCATTAATATGTGTTTCTATGTTATGAAACTAGTTCAAGTTTTCCTTGAACAAGTTCTTGTTACGGGTAAATAAGTTTGTGCATTTCCAGTCCCTTCCTGAAGCATGGTCAAGGCCACTCTACTGCTTAGTTAACTATCAAATAGTTATAAGGTTTCCCTATATATTTTTGCCTGGTTCAACCAAATTTCTTCCAGGCAATGCCCTGACACAGTTCAGGAAATAGCATGGGTCATGGGCTCTTTCCAGTAAATAAGGAAAGTAGGACAAGGCTATGCTATTCTGTCTTGCAGAGGAGAAGAATTTAACTAGAAGAACATGAACCAGAGCACTTTAAGGGCCAGAGAATGGGGGAAAAATCCATTCCCTAGAGCCCTAATCTGCATTGGACGACATTTCACGTTGGTATAAAAGGAGATATATGGAGGCAACCTGCCTATGGACTGCACAAAAGAGCAACAATAAAAAAAAAATTACTATTAGACACAGTCCTCATACAGGAGTAACAGGACAGTCTGAAGGGTCTTTGGTTTAATGAGCTTCATTTCTTTGGCAGAGGCTTACAGATTGAGTCCATTACCTGCTGTTATTTGTTCCCCTCTTGAGAAGCCCCCATTCGAGAGAGAAGCATAACTGAAACACTGTGTATTAGAACTTAAGAATGCCAAAAATTAAAAGAACAAGAAAAATATATTCTGACCTGTAAACAGCAAGATCCAAGACAATCTGGTTGTTTTCTTCATCATCTTTCAATGAGAACTGAAGCCTAATAATGTCAAGAAACACCTCCAGGATAAGTACAGTTGGAGTGATTAAACAAACATTACAATGTATTTCAAATTCAACTGCTAGCAATTTTTGGTGAATACAAATACCATTTAGACAATGTCATGTGAGCATTTTAGAAATAAGTGAAATTTTCCTGATGAACAGAAGAAATCTGGCATTTGAGCCGAAGTCATTCTAACATTTATTTTCAGTTCTCCCAACCCACAAGAAAAAGAAAAAAAACATCCTGCTGAAGGTCAGCTAAAATTGCAGTTTGTCCATGAAGAGAGAGAGAGAGAGAGAGAGAGACATCTGCTGGTGAAACCTGCCTGCTCTAGTAACAGCTTTAGAAGAAAACAGTTCATGAAACGCACGAAAAGCCTGGAACTTGAGTCATAACCTTATCATACGTTCTTGTTGTGTTGGGTTTTTTTAATTGCGTCTTTGTTCATAGCACTTCATTTGCTTGAAGTATAAAATATCTGCCTATGCATTTCCAAAATAAAACATGATTTGCACGAGGTCCTTGACCAGTTATAAATGGAAAACAACATTTATTACTGCAACTGTAAGGAGATCTATTGTAGACTTACAAGTTCTTACATATTCAGACATTTCTCAAGTATTTAAGTAGAATTTTTTTTAAAAAGGAAAAAAAAAAGAAACAACACCCCAAAACAGAATAAAACCCACCTACAAAAGAAAAGAATTTTATAAATTAGTTATTAGCATAAAATTAGAGGGGTTTGCTTAATTATCTGGCATATTTCAGTGACATTAAAATATTTAGATACTCAGATAACAGAAAGAAGCTCAAATCTTAATGGCAATACATTTTGTCTAGCAATAAGAATGTACTTCATACTCTTTGCTCTCCTATATTATGATACAGTCAGTTTGTAAGAAAGCTTACAGAGGTTTCAGTTCATGTGTTTTTTAATGGAAAACTGAAAAGAATACAAACCAACTTTGTTCTCCATTCATGCTTTTTTCTTACTGCATCCCAAATTCTGAGAATTCACTAAATCATGCAGGGTGAAAAAAAGAACTGTAACATTTTCTAGAAGGAAGCTTTATCAGAACTAAGGAAATAGTTTGCTGTCAAAAGCATTCAGCCAATCCTTTTCCTAACCTTCCAAAAGAACATCAGAGAAGATTAGACATTGCTATGGACATCAGATTTCCGCACTGAAGTAAAAACTTTGGAGAACACCATCTGTCTAATTGTATCTCTTTATTTATGTCTCTTCAATGCACTGCCAGATTGCACTGAAGAGCATGTGATATTCTTGTTGAAGCCATGACAAAAACTGCTCACTGATCTGGCCTTACGTGGGCACATCCAGACTAAATTCTAATCCAGAAAATGTGGGTGACACAAACAGGACTGCTACTAACAGGGAACTCCTGGAAACTGTGTTTCTTCTGAAAAGATAGCTAGAGCTTTATTCTAAATGTATCTGCTTTATAAAGACATAATCAAATTCCACTAACACAAACTATTTAGAATTATTTCCTTGAACTAAATTTTTTTTTCAGTCTACCCATTTTTATGAAAAGTACATCAATATAACAGTATTTTCTTACATGAGTGGAATAAATGTGACTTCTTCTGCCACTACCTTTAATTTTCCCTATGCCACTGAAAATTATACACTGACACTTTCAAATTTCCACTTAATGAATTTCCAAGATTTAGAAAGCATTCTTCATGCTTACAACAAGCATGTTCTTAGCTTTGATTTTGCAGCTAAGTCAGTCTCAAAATGGAAAAAAATTGTTCAGATGACAGCAGACAGGTGGGTAGCCCATGGTATGCCACTTTTTGATCACAGTCTCCTGTAGGAGGCTCTTTGGGAAGCCGTTTCTAAGGAAACAATATTTGCACTGTCTCCTGTTCCCTTAGAAAACGAAGGCTTGGTTCAAGTGAAATCAATGCATGGCTGATATCCCTTGAAACTGATTTCACAACACTGGAATGCCCAGGGCCTTTGTCAACAATAAAATACAAGACACTTCCCTGTATTACCAGCCTCTCTTGCTGGAGACCTCACCTCATTCAGTGCCAGAGGACCTCATACCATAGAATTTAATAACATATCTTTCCCACTTCTACCAATTTCACATCTGCCGTCAGAGGACAGAATGATTTAGTCCAGAAATATTTCTTGAACATATTTTTCCACACTTAAAGTGGCTACTCATGGATATCTATCTTCAACAGTCAAAATGGCTAACATTTTTCCAGTATTACCAATATGCTCCAAAATAGAGAGCCTTCTAATAGACAGGAAGAGAGTAAAACATACTATATCTTTTAGAGAAACACAAGTTCTTGTTTGAAGGTCAAGATGCTAAACTAAACAACCTTCAACACTTCATTTACAAAAAAATAATTATTTTTACAGCATTGAAATTTAGAAGTTGACCATCAGGAATACAACACTGCAAAGAGAATTTGTCAGCCCTCTTATTTTTATATTTTTACATATCTTGAATTATTTGCCCAAATCAGTTGTAAAGAAGTCACTCTGTTTCTCTCAACCTTACATACTTCGGCACATTCACATTCAGAACTTTTCCCTCTGCTGTGACCAATGGCCGGAGAGGCTTCTCTCTCCTTTTTGATTCCCTTAACAAAACAGAAAGAAAAATGGTTTATAATGTCACATTCTGGTATTTTATGTTTAATACAAAAAAAGAAAGAAGACGATGGCAAGAGACAAGGTATTTGATGTAAAGGCTATATCTTATTTCAAAAGCAAAGAAGGTTAAATCAGAAGTCCTACTGCATATTACAGGCATCATCTACATGTGACCAAATGCTTTGTAACATCATGTCTTGCATTGATAATAACTTCTGTATATTACAATATCCATTATCAAACAGTAATATATCAGATTTATCAGGTAAATCTTAAGAAATCAGTGGACTACTTAAACATATGAAATGGGACATTCTTATTTATGAATGGTTATTGTAATCATAAGGTATCATTAGTATATGCAAGCAATTCTCAAGATTTTTTTAATTCATTCTAATTTAATTAATTTTACTAAACGAATGCCTGGCATATCAGTCAACAGTAATATATTGCTTTTTTGTGTTCCCAAAAATGATTTCTTATTGTAAATTCAAGAGAACTCTAAAGAGAAATCGCTAATGAGGGAAACAAGGCATTTAGACTACCTTGTGGGGAAAAAAGAAAGAAAAAAAAAAAAGGTATATAAATACCATGTATTTGAAGAAGAAAGAAAAACATTCAAGTAGATTAGATAAAATCAACTTCTGTTTAAGAAAGATTCACAGTTATCCATGCATTACATATTATTCCATAGAATAAGTCAGAGCTTTAATATGCAATTTGTGGGCTATCAGTTTCTACACCTGAATGACTGCTCTTGACACTTAGCTGCAAAGTGAATACTTCAAGAAATTATATCTTGATAACTTTCAGCTCTTAATAATCTGTTTCTAGATTAAATCTGTCAGGTATTGTGAACCATTTTAAGACAAATTCAGTTATGTCATAATCATCAGAGTTTACGGTATCTTTAATATTGTGCCGAAATGAGCTAATAGGTCTTGTTCTGGCAATGAGCAGCTAAAGGAGATCCCTGTGCACCTTTCAGCTGTAAATGATTTTACATTTGTTTGAATTTTCTTTGAACGCAAGTATTCACTCTTTTGGCAACAGCCAAAGCCACTTAATTTGTTATTAACTGTACAATACCCCAGCTGACAAATTTAATGTCTGTTACCCTACCACATCTTAAAAGGGTTCAAATTTAGCATTGGTCTGATTGAGTTCATGTCAATCTTAAATTAAAACAAACATCCTTATTTGCTAAGTAACATACATTGATGTTACATTTCAGCTTCTTCTTACCAGTAAAGATGATATGAAGCTGTGAGGGGCACTTTTCAGTTCTTGTCTTTCTCATGCTAACTAATGAAAATCTCACCACCAAAACTAAATCATGAAAGGACTTTTAACTTCTTTAAATCCCTTCAGAAAAGTCCAGAAATTAATTATTCTATCTTTATTATAATGCTATTTAGGGAAACATTTGGAACATATTTGCTTTTGGCTAGTGCGAGGCATCCCCAAACATACCAAAATTCTACCTAGCTGGAATCTGGGTTTCACAGTGTATCTTCTGGGAAAGTGCTAGATCCTGAATTAATGATAGCAGCGAGTTATGCAAATTCCCATATTTCTTGTAGACTTCTCTGGGACTGACTTTTCAATACTTAGGCCTGATAAATCTTCTAAAAAGTAGCCCCTTAAAAAGAACAGCTGAAAAAATCTCTGGCGCAAATGCTGTTACATAAGGAAGGGTGTTTGTGAAGCTGATAAGCCAGAAGCAATAAAATAATTCTTTTTGCTAGTATCTGCATTACTTTTGCATGTTCAGCAAAAACAGTGACAACTTTAGAGTTTTAAAGGCTTTTCAAGGGCCAGACATCTTCAGATTCACCATGCCAAACAGCATAGATAACAAGAAGAATTTTATTACTTGGGATGAGTATCTTTGATAAACTATGTGAAAAAATTTTCTAAGTCACATAGGAAAAGTCCTTGAAATGTCACTTGTGCAGAAATTTTATATCATGGCCTGTAGGGCGTATATATAGTGCTATCTTGACTCTGGGTAAATGGTTTTAGCAAGAATATTACACAAAACATATTAGTTAGATGACAGAAAAGTGAAACTTTTAAAGTCCATAAAATGGAATTGAAAAGAAAAATTATATTTAGAGCTGTCTTTGGGAAGAAAAACAAAATAAAGGATATCATAAATATAGTTTAGTAAATGAAACCAAACAAAACTAAGAATTTGATTTGATAAACATATTTAGATTTTATAAGCATATTTGCACATGCAATAGACATTTAAGCTGCTAGCTCTTAGTAATGTTTAATGTAAGGCAGTCAGTTACCTCTCCTCTTTACCTTTGAAAATTTCCAATCTATAAAATATATTAAACCAAAACCATACCTTACATTCTCTTTAGCTCTCCGTTTTTCTTCAATGTATCTGTGAGTTTCTAATCTAGATTCTGGAGTATATGGTGTGGGTTCCTCCCAAAATCTTCGATCTTCTTCATCATCTTCTACTGTTCTAAACATTTCTTGTTTTTCACCTCCTTCTGCTTGATGATTTTCTTTGCCCTGTAGGGAGTCTGGGCTACGCAAGATCACATGGAACATTATACCAGTGAAATGAAGGAAGTGTCAGCACTTGCTAATGAATTCTTGCAACAGTACTTTTTTAACCCAATACTAATATTCCTATGAAGAACAGTATCTTATACATTTGGATAACATTATCAATCAATAAAACTTATTTCAACATAATAGTTTTCTTTTACTTAACTAAGAAGTGGTATTGTGGTTTTGCCCAACCATCTGAAAACCCTAATACATAGTTCAAGAGATTTTATTTCAGGAGCAGAATTTTCAAGTACTCTCACAACTTTCAGGTGTTGTAATGGTGTAATATTCACATATTCCAAATATCAGGCAGAAGCAAAGCAGAAATTTATAGGGCAGCAACATTTTACTTTGCCATTTCCTTGAGTGCCATCTTAGAACCTGAATCATTCTCTCCTCCTTGTCCTAAGCCTCTGTAATGTTCATAAACTCAATCTGTTATACAGCTGTGACCTATGAGGACAAAATTCCATAGCCAGTTCCATGGAACTTATTAGATGTAAAGTAAAATGGATGGCAACTGTAGTGGAAGATGACAACAGACAAAAAAAGATTTCTGCTTTCTAGGCAACCTCAGTGATATTAGGTGGAAGAAGTATACGTGTTAATATTTCATAGCCTTTTACATCTCAAAAGATCTGAAATATTCTGTTTTGGTCTTCATAGGTAATAACTCTAAAGCAAAATAAATTATATTTGAACAGCTGCTTTCTTTGGAACCCCTGCATTGCCTTAAATAACAATTTCCACCTGTTCTCCTGGAAGAAGTTATCAATTACACTATTTTGGCACCCAGACAATTTAACCTGGAGTTTTGGGACAAAAATCACATTGTATTGTCAGTGATTAATTATGGTTGTAAATAATTATATTTTTCATTAGAGATAACATTCGTAAGAAGAAATAATTCTGCTAGAATCAACAACAACAAAGAAAAAATACTTCATTGGAATTATATTATTTCACAAGGAAAGACAAAACTCTTAATGAAGAAGGAATGATATTTACTCACAAACCGTTGCTGCTTACTGTTACCTGTCAAATCCAAGCTTAGATTCCTTTTGGTTTTGTTCCTTGACTTTTTTTTCTCGCATCCTTCTTTGAGCCTCTTCTTTTTCTCTGGCCCTTTTGAGAAGGTAAGCTTTTTCTTGTTCCCTGATTTTCTGTTGAACTTCTGGGTAGTTTTGAAGTGCTTGAATCCTCTCTGACCGTTCTATTTCTTTACCATCCAAACACTTCCCAAAATGGGAAAAAATCAATAGCAGTATGTGAGAAATTTAAAACATATTCAAATCAATAAAGCAATTAAACTGTAGGCTAATTTTTATAGATTGCCTTTTGCATAAAATCAAAACCCTACCTTAAAAACCTCCATAACACTAAGTTATACTACATCAAAAAGAATTAACAGTAAGTTGCTATTCAGATCTGAAAGTGGGTTTCCATGTCTGAGAGCTACTTTTGCATTTTCCAGGAATTTCAATTGGGTTTATTAGACAATGCAGTTGAGTCCTTTCAGACATTTCTGGTATTTATCTGACCTTAACTCAAGTAATGAAGCTACTATAAAATTACTTCTTTCGATGTGTTAGCTTATTGCCAACTGAGTTAGTTGAGTCTATCCTTAATAAGTTAAGCAAGTGCCTGTGTTTCTCCAGGGCAAATTGTGGGAGCATGTTTCAGGACTTTACCTGTTTCAATGACATAAAATCATTACATCAGTTCAGTCACTGCACAAACCCACAATCTCGAAGTATTCGTTTACAGCCAATACAATACAGTGCATTTTTACATCAATTCTATAATTATACTGCCTTAAACTATTGGATTAGTACATGTGGTTGGTATGGTAGCAATAACCTGGTAAATTCTTGCAATCATGAAAATAACTTTAAAATGTGTTTTGTATATAAAAAACAAATGAGAAAAAAAGACAGAGGTGTAAATTTTTTTTTTCTTCAAAATTTTAAGGATCTCAAATATTACAGAAAAGATAACAAATACATGTGGGTTAGTTAAAACTGAACTAATTTATTATCACATTGTTTACTGTAGTCACTTATATTCTTCAAAATGGAGTTCAATTTCCTGTGGACAGCAATAAAAATGCTACTGCTTTCCTATCAGAGACATTTATTTTGTTTGGGATTAGTATGTTCCATCAACAATGCTCATTATTTATTTGGATAAAATTTATTTTTTTTAATCTTACCTTTAATTGTTGAAGAGTTGCCACTACAAATTGTCTATAACCTTCAAATTGAGTACATGGGTTACCAACTAGAAACAGTTCCTTCAGGTGTATATTGTGTTTTAGGGCTTCAATACTGGAGAGTTCACCAATGAAATTTGCTGTCAGGTCAAGCTTCCTCAGTTCCTCACAGCCTGTTTGAAAAAAAAAAAAAAAGTTAATTCAATCTGTCCATAGCATAAATGTACACATGACACACACAGATGTACACACACTTGAGTATAAAATTGCCTGCATTTGCTCTCTATACTAATTTCTTCCTATGAGAAGACATCTTTTCCAAGCAACAAGTCAAAGAGTAACTCACAGCCTAATTTTATGAGGTCACAATACTTACAGAAAGGAAAAAAATCTTGGTAAGATAAAAAATATCAAAACTTATTAATGGTTTAATTTCTAGCAAAATTTGTGGTCAGTGCTGGTATAATAGATGATAATTTCATTTTTGGATAAGCTGGACTTCTCATGGTCTGATTTCACTGGTACTCCTCCTCAACTGAGTCTTCACCATGCAGCTACAAGAGTGTCTAATTGCTTCATGAAAACAAGATCAGTGATGAGTTTAATTTCTGGGTACTGTTAATTTTAGCTAACATTAGTCAAGTGTAAAGATAAAGTTTTCTAAAAATTCATTACAAGTCAAAGTTTCCATTCTATGGCCTCAGCTGTAATGAATTCTTTATCACTGATTAAATTGCAAATACCAGTGAGAAAATGTTGTTTGTTAACCAAAAAAAGATAGTTAGAAACACTAAATTATCTAACAAAATGGAAATCTACACCCAAAATTTATCACCCTCTGTCCATGAATCATAACTTTGACACTAAGAGTAAAAATGTTTAGCTCAGAGCGAGCTCAACTTCGATGTTCATAATTGCAACCATTTATTTCCCTTTGCAGGTCTATTTGGTATTTTATGCATAGTGGAGCTGAAAGAAAATAAACAACTCAAAATGATTTATTAAGGGATTTAAATAACCCAAAATTTTGCAAGGCTCATTCCCAAAGGTTCTGATTCCTCAGTAAATGACAAATCACAGTAATAAATAATGCAGCTTGATAGAGGAACTTAAAATTTAGCGGCATGAGAACAGATGCAAGTTTCTTAACAAATTGCCAAATACTACCTGTTTCTTCAACTTGTACAAAGTTTTGTTTAGCCTATTTGCCTTTTTTTTTTTTTAATTTAAGTCATCTTCTTGAATCTGCTTGTAGACTTAAATAATGAACCAAACCAAACCAAACCAAATCAACTAAACCCCACCAAAATAAACAAATGAACAAACAAACAAACCCAGCTTTTTTTTGTTTTCTTAAGGTGGGCATTTTAAAGATTCAGCAAGTGGCCTAATCTCAATCAAGAAAGAGAAAACAAATCAAAAATTATTCATTATAATATGTAATATGTTTATGGGTATTTCTAAGTCTTTGATTTGGATCCTTGAGTAATCTGTACTAGTGGGAGGTGTCCCTGCCTATGGCAGGGGGTTGGAACTAGGTGATCCTCGAGGTCTCTTCCAACTTTACCATTCTATGATTCTATCTTGGAAAATGACAGATCTTTTGTGCATGCAATTATGACACAATAAAGAATTAAACATAGACAGGACTTCATGCAATGAAGAGAACAGCCATCTGAAAAACTCTTAAAGATACCCTAGACTGCCAATGCCACTTGTGCACAGAGTAGAACTTCCTTGTGTGTGACATCTAATTGTTGAATTGAAGGTGACTGCTGAAACATTACACAAAAGAGAATTTATACACGCTGCAGTGTCTATTTCAATTAAAAACAAAACAAAATACAAAAAAACCCCAAAAAACTTCACAAACACCCAAAAACCCAAGAGAAACTCACCAAAAACCCCCATTGTTCGAACCAACCTGTATGACAAATTATCTTTTCTTTATCCAATGCGGAAATATCAATTTCATGCAAAATTCGAATTCTCACACTGTAGAGTGTTAAAGAATTGAGCTCCCATAGCTGGCAATGCTGATGAGAGTATGCAAAAAGCAAGTTAAGATTCACGTAAGAAAGCCGAATGACAAAACTCCAGCTGTCAGGAGCAGCTCTTTCTGAGTACCTTTACTGGTGGACATACTTAATGGCTTCCACCTTCTTTTACAGTCACAGCTTCAGTGTTTCAATATGAAAAGGCAAAATGGCTTACTTATAAGCTTACCTTCCAGATTTTCAATTCTTTCAATGTTGTTCAAAGCTATGTTTAAATACTCCAGCTTCTTTAGTTTGCCTACATTTTCTGTAAGAAAACATAGAACTATTATTTCAGTTTTCTTCATTGGAATAGGCATTATCATTTTACTTGTTCTCTTCAAATAAACAATAAAGCAGAAAAATAAGAAGGACAGATCAGAATATATATGAGATTACTGGACACTAATACTTTAATATTAAGAAAAAGCCATAACCCAAAATGTTCTCTGAAAACCAAAAATAACATTAAAAAAAATATAATTTTTATCAGAAATCTGTAAAACATATATATAATGCAAGTGGACTGATCAAAAGATGTGGTGAAAACATTTCTTTTGTCATAAAATTCAGTATCTACTTTGACAAACTTTTTATAAAGAGTTTTACATTCACTTATATAGAAAAGATTGGCTTCCTTAGTGTACATTTAGTTTTTGAAGATCTTTTATCTACAAGGTTAACACAAGAAAATTCTTTCCCCCTTTTTTTTTTTTTTACTAATATTTATATGGCTTCAGTATGAACAAAATAATGCCACACATACTCCCATACCCCCTTTATAGTCTGGAATCTAATCTGCATTGTTTTCACCATGCACTACTGAAATTAGCAGGTTCACAATGTGTGGAATTGTGTCAGAATGGTTAGCATCACCTCCTTTGAATACAAAAAGGGGGTGAAGAGGCAATAGGGCAGCAACAACTACTATCAGTCACAAAAATGTCTGAAAAATGCAAATACCAGTTGCAATATATGATATGATTCTAACACATGACACAAAGGTCAGAGGCATAAATCTGAGACAAGACATATAGTGTAATTTCTGTTACAGTTCACCAGTTTCTCCCAGTTACCACAGGTTCTAGTCCATGGGGGTTGGACTAGAGGTCCCTTCCAACTCAGTGCATTCTATGTTTCCAAGATCTGACTGGAAATCCTGTCCAACATAATCGGTTTTGCCCGAAACTCTGTCTCACAAGCTGCACTGACTAACTGCTGTAAAAGTGTCCCTGCTCAGACAAATAAATTCAAGCACAAGGAGCTTTATCTGACCAACACAGATCATGTCTGCAGCTGAGTTAGCTGTCAAGAGAAGGAGGCTGCCTCAACTGCCGGAAAACACAGATCTCTAGAAGTTTGGCGATACAAATGCTACCAGTTAGTCTACTAAGACCTCAGAGAGATATTTTCTTCCTAATTCACTAACAAATGTTGAAATCAATTTGTCAGCAAGGACTTGAGCAGCTTAGATTGCTTGTTCATTTTTTCTTATAGTATTTCTATAACAGCAGAGACTATACACAAAGATGTGAGAGGGAAGTGCTGAAGCCAGTAGTACTGTGAGGTTTTTTTCCATTTACAAAAAAGAAGCAGGACTCATGCACACAGAGGATGAGTAGTAGGTAACAGTGATCTTGAGAGATGCGTAAAGTTGTTTTTTTTTAAAAAGATGAGAGACACATCCTGATAGAGTCAATATGAACCATTTGGCTACGAGTGTGCTGGGAACTACTCTGTGCTCTCCATAAACATGTTGGTGTCTGCTGAGAACTGCTTACCAAATTCAGTACTTTGTAACACAACCCCTATTGACAAACCTTTTGGTTACTACTTAAATAGTGCTTTTCTGGTTTGTTTTTCATTTGGTACTAAAGTGTTATCTCAAAAAGCTGCTGCCTTATAGAAGAATATGTGAGGAAGCTGCATACTTTTCCAACTTCTATAGTTAGATAAAAACTATGCCTCAAAAATTAGATTACTGAAGAAATTTTGCATCCAAAAAGCAATAATCTGACCAGTGATACACTCTACTAACCTAAAAGAGGTATGAATGTTGACAAAAGAACAAGAGGTCTTGTGTCTTATTAAGGGCACAGTTACAGGAAAAGGAAAAAAAAATAGTCCCATATTGATGAGGCAGAGCAGCACAAAGCAGTTTCAAAAGCCTTGTCCCCTCTGGGAGAAGATTCCTTCACTCTAAGAAATGCAGATGTTATGGATATAGATACAGTTGTCTGATGAATCCCTTCAGATAATTTAAAACCTTTTCCTAAAATTGCTCAGCACTCAATTTTACCCTAAGATTTTGTATTTTGTTCCTTCCTCTTAAGGAACTTGAAAGAAATATGGTAACAATTCCTGAGCACTCTTGACTTTCCATTTTTCATCCATACACTATCTGTAGAGTCTGATTATTTCCAGTCCAAGGCCTGATGTGGTATCTTTCTGAGGAGAGTATAGCAAATGTGTGAACCTACACCACAAAACACAGAGCATGTGAAATTATACCTTCTCATGCAGTGAAGAAATACCATTAAGACTTTGCTGTAAAAAATTGTCTTTATGTGCAAATGCAAATATTTTATTTGAATGAATAATATTTCAGTATTAACATTTGTATAAAACCTGTATTTTAAAATTACCATGAGTGAATCCTATGGCAGGACAGTCCAAGGTATTTGCTAAACTGCCTCTATTTACCCAAAGACAGGATCTGGAGTACTGTGTGCAGTTCTGGAGCCCCCAGCACAGGAAGGACATGGAAGTGTTGGAGCGGGTCCAGAGGAGGGCCACAAAGATGATCAGAGGGCTGCAGCAGCTCTGCTATGAGGACAGGCTACAAGAGTTGGGGCTCTTCAGCCTGGAGAAGAGAAGGCTTTGAGGAGACCTTACAGTAGCCTTCCAGTATCTGAAGGGGGCCTACAGGAAGGCCACACAGGGACTATTTATAAGATCTTGCAATGACAGAACAAGGGGCAATGGGTTTAAACTGGCAGAGGGGAGATTTAGACTAGATGTTAGGAGGAAGTTCTTTCCAGTGAAGGTGGTGAGGCACTGGAACAGGTTGCCCAGGGAGGTTGTGGATGCTCCCTCCCTGGAGGCCAGGTTGGATGAGGTCTTGAGTAAGCTGTGCTAGTGGGAGGTGTCCCTGCCTATGGCAGGGGGTTGGAACTAGATGATCCTTGAAGTCTCCTTCCAACCTTACCATTCTATGGTTCTATGATTCTATATTCAAGTTTTATCTTGATTTTTGGAGATTTTAATCCATAAAAGGTGTTTCATACTCAAATTCTAGTGACTTGTATATCAGTACTATCTTTTTCATTTAAACTTTCTCTTGCAAATATCTGGCCACCTCAGAAACTGACTAAAGAGCCAAGGAAAGGAAGTCTTGTAGCTGCAGATCCACAAAGAATTATTCTGTAGTTACTCACTTTACATTCCCTTAAAGTATAACACCACTGATATTTTTTTCTGATTTCAAAATTATGCAGGTACACCAATTTAAAAATAAACATAACCAGAGAACACTTACCAATTTTTGGAATTAGATTATTCTGAAGATAGAGAATTTTTAAGTCTCGACACCATTTGTCAAGATACTCTAGTTTTTCTATTTCCTGTTGATGTAAAGAGATTTCTTCCAACGAAAAGATTTCACAGTTGTTATGTTCTGCACGTCTTCTAATAAGATCTTCA
This sequence comes from Ramphastos sulfuratus, assembly GCA_013399055.1. NCBI lineage: Eukaryota > Metazoa > Chordata > Aves > Piciformes > Ramphastidae > Ramphastos > Ramphastos sulfuratus. The sequence continues at coordinate 392,943 of WBNM01013525.1, forward strand.
GTGACTGAAAGAAACATTAGATGTTATATTTCCCTTTAGTTGTTTTCTGCCTTCTGACTTATGAACAACATAAAATCATTAAAAACTTCTGTTCCACCATACCAAATAGATGTCTGCTAGGAATACCAACAAAAATAAACTCTGCTAGAAAAGACATCAAGTACCAGGTAGCTTCAGCCCACTCTGACACAATACACATCATTTGTGAAACACTCTCATGTCACCTGTAATGTTTAGAAAAATCCATATGAAAACTGCTGAGTCTTCCATAAGTGTGATAGAGCCCTTGCAAAAATTAATCCATCATCCACTATTTCCAGCCTAGCTCAGGTGGCAGATTGATTCATATAGACATTCAATGGAGCATTCTATGCTCTTTTACTTCCTGATGCCAGATGTTCACATCACAGACAGCAGTAGGGGAGGAAGTAAACTAGCTAGTGTGTCATCATATTCTTCCACCAGCACAGTGTGCACAGAAATAAGCAGCAAAATTGTTGAAAGTGAGCAGATATTTTTTACTTTTTTCATACTTGAGGAAAAGTCATAACTAATTCATGCTTATAAATGTTTGTTAGAATGAAATTTAATCCCGAGTATTTTTTAGGTGCTACAAGTTTGTTAGCAGCCGGTAAAGGAGTTTCAGTGGTCAAAAACCACCAGACTTGGCTATCAGAGTTATCATGTAGCAATATTTAATGCCAAGCAACCTTTTCACACTGTGAAAAGGCTCTGTATAATGAAGGTAAAGAAATTCTGTGTAAATTAATCCTCACTCTTAAGGTACATGTTTTTACTTTGTTTCCAGCCCACTGCAGCAAAAAATAGAACTACAATTTTCTGTTCTTTGACAGGCAGTGAACTAGAGCGATGTACTAATTTAAAAAAACATAAGGTTTAACATAGGTATTTTCATCATGGCTAATGAAAAAAAAACCCAACAAACAAAAACCAAAGAAAAACCACCACACACACATACAAAACCAAAAAAACCCACACAACCCAAAAAACCACCAACCAACCAACCAAAAATACCCCAACCAGCAAACAACAAAGAACTCCACCAAACAAACAAACAAAAAAATCAAACTCACCCACTACCAAGCCTTTCAAAAGGGCTCTGATGTAAAATAAGTAAAAATGACAAATATACAGAGATCTGTGAAAATTAATTGTTCCCACTGTGCATTAATTAAAACTATTTTTTCACTGCCTTTTTGTCTCAAGGAAATTTAGTGAGATCATCCATTTTTATTAATGGTCCTGGAATGGCTGCACACATTCACACAGCCTAATCTGCTACAAGCTGGGTGAACTACATGGCAATACAACCCAAACTTGAATGTGTCTGCAGCTCCTCTATCTACAGCCTTTGGGGAAGCGGTGGAACTGGTTCTGCAAATATTATTTTATTTAAGGTTAAATCTCTTTTATGTCCAGCAGAGTTTCCTTTGATATGATTTACATAATTACATAATGGTGATACTGGTATTGATGTAAGAAGGGATCCTGTTTGCACATAAAACACATTGGGAAAGGTAAGTATTTTTTTAATCATGTTGGGCAAGATTGCTGATTCTGAACAACCATTGTTTTCTTTTTACAGGCCATTCAATTAATAGAGATAAGACCTGATTCAATTAATGAAGAGGAAAAAATGGCCATAATAATGGCCAAATATTTTATTCTTCACAGAAAATGTGAAAACCACTAGCATTTCTAGTAAGTTACTTGGCAAACCTGCTGGAAAGTGAAAAAAAACAACCAATCCAAAAAACCCCACAAACAAACAAACAAACCCCAAAAAAACAACAAGAACAAAACACAAACCAACAAAACAGCCTGCTTACTAATGTGTTTGGTGGCAGTATTTCCAGTGCAAACAAGTATTTCTGAGCAATATTTCTGAGCAGTATTTCTGAACAATATTCCACAATCTGCATACATCCATATTGGAGACAATATTATGCTTTATACTTTCATATGAAAAGAAGCCATATAAACTATATCTGACAGAATTTTATTACAGTCAGACTTCTCTTTGCTGATGAAAAGAAAATTGAAGTGATTGTTGCAGCAATTATGCAAAGACGTCCACTTCCATTACCAGCTGTTTTACAAGGCAGAGACAATCATTCCCAATGGAAGCAACAGTACAGCTTTAAAGACCTATTCTGGGGACCTGCTATAGTGAAATGTGTGAGCATTTGACATTTTGTATGCTATATAGTTCATGTAAGAGGAATGAGGGAAACAAACTTGCAAGAGAAAACAACACATTTTAAATAAAAAGCTTTTCTAGGACATTGAAAAAGCACACTGTAATGTTACTTCTCACTGAGAAGTTCATTAACCAGGTCGTCTCATGTGGTGAGCAGTAACAGGAGAATGGGCCAGAGACTTGAGAGATCACAAATACTCATGTTCCTATGAATGCAGGAGGAAATAAGAGATGGCATCAATCAGCTGGAGATAACAGATCCTGAAGACTTAACAGCTGCACTTCCAAAAATTATATGCTTAACTCAAAAAGGAGCAGATATGAGGGAAAGGATTAAAGGAATTGAAAGAATAAGCAGGTGGACAGATGCAGGTATATCAAGAAACAGCAGGGGAACATGCATTTCAGAAAAGTGAAGTATTCAACCATGATTTTAAGACTCAAATTCATACCACGCTGTTTAAGAGATGAAACCATTCTCCTTCAGGCAGTGCCTGCTCAAAGTGGGCATCTGCCAGCTTCATGCAGAGAGAAGGAGTTCCTTTCCAAAGCACGATTTTAGCCCAGCAAGGGACTGGCAGTCCAGTGACAGTATGAAATCAAAATAGATTACAGGGAAAATCACAGACAAAGGGAACTTCTCAGCAGCTTTTTCCTTGACTGATTTGTGTATGTACTCAGTCTTTTAGGTCATATTGCTTTACTTTTAAAATGTAATGGATTCGTAAGTAACAGAATGGTGTATTATAACCTCATTCAGGTTCTGATAAAGCACCTCCATTGTCCACTTCTAAAAGGGAAAAAAAAATTAAGGGGAAAAAAAAAAGTGGTGTTGAAAATCTGTAACTGCAGGGAAGGTCCAGCACTGACAGCTCAAGGCCCGGCAGACACAAGCCACCCCACCCAGCACCTTCCCTTGCAGGGGGCTGCCCCGCTACCCAGCTTGCTGTGGTGGCTGTTTCAGGAGGCTGGTGCACCTCCGTGCTGCGCTTGGCGAAATACAAGGGGTTGATATTACCAGGGAGCAGGGGAAACACATAAACCAGGCAAGTGAGAGCAAAGAACGAAGGAGGGCAGAGAGGCTGCCATGGGGTGTGGGGATTGTGGAAAGGGGGTCGAGCCCGAGGAGAGGGAGCGTGGTGACCAGGGAGTGAGGCATGTCCTGGAGAGGAGGGAAAGGGCTTGGGGGAGGAGAGGAAAGCGGCTCTCGTTGACACTCACTCCGCACCATGGCTGCTGTCAGCTTCCTGCCGCCTCCATTACAGGACGCCCCGCGCTGCTATGGCAACAGGCCGGGCCGGGAAGCGGCGGGCGGGGCGGCTGCCGAGCGCCGGCTCCTCTCGCCTCGGGCCTTCCCCGCCAGCCCTTCCGTCAGGTTTAGTGGTTTTCTGTACGCGCTTTGTCATGTCCTTGTGTGCCTGCCCGAGAAGCAAAATGGGTTTTGTGTAATCCAGAAGTCAGATGTCTAGTGCGCTGGCTGTTGCTGACCCCTTCCTCTCACTGGGCAATCATATATGAACTGCTTCTAATCAAGTCCACCACTAAATTGCGTGCCCAAGAATCACATCTGCGTGTGGATGTGATCCCCTCCAGGGATGCTGATTCCACCATGACATTCTCATGTCTGATATTTTCGATTTTACAGTTAATACAATGATGTAAAGTTGATTCGCATCCTTGCTTAAACAGGTTCTCAGCTGGCAATGTTACAGTTTGCTAAACCTCACAGAAACTAGATGGCACTACATGTTCTAAAAGATCACGTTAAGAGCTCTATATGGAGTCCTTCATCCAATCAATTCTGAACTGCTGACCACCACTTTGAGTTCAGTCCAATTCAGCAGTGCAGAAGTGTATGTTTGATCTCAAGATAATGAAATTCTTTTGTGGTAGTTGTTTTTTTCTTCTTCATACTTAAATTCTTATATTCTTCTTTGTAAATTCATATAGAATCAGAATCATAGAATGGTTTGGGTTGGAAGTAACCTCAAAGCTCATCTAGTTCCAACCCCTGTCAGAGGCAGTGACACCTCCCACTAGAACAGGTCACTCAAGGCCTCGTCCAACCTGGCCTTGAACACCTCCAGGGAGGGAGCTCCACAACCTCCTTGGGCAACCTGTTCCAGTGTCTCACCACCCTCACTGGAAAGAACTTCCTCCTAACATCCAGTTTAAATCTACCCCCTTCCAGTTTAAACCCATTGCCCCTTGTCCTGTCATTGCAAGACCTTGTCAATAATCCCTCCCCAGCCTTCCTGTAGGCCCCCTTCAGATACTGGAAGGCTACTATAAGATATCCTCGAAGCCTTTTCTTTTCCAGGCTGCAAAGCCCCAACTCTCTCAGCCTGTCCTCATAGATCCTGTTAATTGCCTTGATCACAACCTTGTAACAGACTTCATCAGTGACTCCAAAACTTGTTACGGAACACGAACTGCCACAATTGTCACTGGATCAAAGTGGAAAGAAACATCAGGAAGGTCAGTATGCATTTCCTATCTCTTTACTAATACAGGTCTTCATTAACCTAAATTTCTAATCAAACCTAAAGGTCATCTTCTACTAACAGGAAATTAATATATGTTTGAATAAAGCCGTAGTTTTGGGGTTATTTTAATTATCAATCTAATTTATGAAGTCATTACCTCTGATGTGTAATACATGGAACTCTTTGAAGCCACTCTGCAACCTTCCAATTGCATTACTATTTAGAGGATAGGAGAAAAGAAGTGCCATTCAGAGTTAAAGCTACTAAGATTTGTGGGGAGCAGAAAATGCTCCTTTGTGGATGCAAAAAGGAGCAGAAGTAGTTAATGTACTTTAGTTTAACTCCTCCATGCTTTTCCTGGTCTGTCTGAGTAACAAAGCCATGCTGAGGACAGGAATGTTTACACAGCTGTTTGGATGACATCACCCTGTGGCCCACAGCCTCTCTACATAGTGACGGAGATTAAAGAAGGGACACTGGTGAGGCCTTCCACTATTTACCCATTTATTTCATACTAATTGTAGGCTTCTTCAAATAACAACTTTTACAGATGTGCCTTTCCTAGAACTATTAATTTTTTACCTCATCACATATCCCATAGTCAAGGTAATCAAGAAAAACAACCATTTTTTTAAGTGCATTGCACAGAAATACTTACATTATTTCATTATGCTAAAAACATGAAGTTTTTTCAACCTTTTTTGCAGAGATTCTAGATGATAGTTCTGAAGAAAGAAAAGTAAAATTTGGAACGAGTTAAATAGCAACACACTAGGGTGCAGTGAGTTTACCTTGACTAGCTGCCACCTGTCCTCTCTTTTGCTCACTCACTCCTTCTCCTCGACAGGACAGGGGGAGAAAACAGGACAAAAAGCTGGTTGGTTGAGGTAAGGACAAGGAGATCAATAATTACTATCATGGGAAAAACAGATTCCACTTGGGTAAATTAGTTTAATTTATTTCCAAATAAGCAGAGTAGGACAATTAGAAATAAGATGATTTGTAAACCCACTTTCCGGTCTTGTATGTTAGGTTTAAACCACAGTTTGTTCTAGTGAGTATCTATGTAGGTTCTGATTTGCCAAATTTAGTTAAGCTGTAGGAACACTTGTTTGAGCAGGTACTTCTCTCTTGGGACAGGCACAAAAGAGGTATTCACTGTGTAGCAGTGACTGAAAAGCTCTCAGAGTGTGTTTTCTTCTTGTGATGAACGCTCTGTTTATGACTCAGGGCTAAACTATTAAGGAAGTCAGACAGCAGTACTTTGAGGCAAGCATTTGAAACACACTAGTACCTAACCTTGTGGCCTAGTACACACAGGGCAATACTAGATACTGCAGTAGGATAATTAACACAGGTAACTGTCCTTAAAACTGCAGGCTCTTCAGAATGAGGCTTATAATCCTTGATTATGATTTTATTTAGTATAATGACATAATAACAAGGTGTAACATAACATCCTTGAGTATCCAAGGTGTAGTGCTAAGCCTCTTGAATGCTCAAAATCTCAGACTGTCATTGCAATATGGCTCTCCAACTTGTGCCTTCTTGCTTCTAACTTCCACTAGACTCAATTCAAAGGCTAAGAGATCTGCCAGATTGCCCTTGGGTACATTGAACTCCTGAACCCTGATGCAGTTTCAGGCAAATAATATCCTTCCGAGCATCACTTTTACCACACAAAAAAACCCAAATAAGCCAAACTGGTTTTAGTCTTAGCAGCATTTTAGATCTTATACACTCAGAAGAATTTTCTAATGCATGGGAAAAATGGTAATTCACAGGATCAGCTTTCAGCATGGAGGCCTACATGCGAGATGCTCTTAAAATATGCTGCACTGAATAAGATTTCTTCAGCCCCGTAATAAGTCAACACAATATAAATATGTAAAATTTGATGTCGCTTGCTGATACAGTGTTGTACAACTCCTCAAGAGATGCTTGCAGTTTTCAGATGAAATACAATTTTTATATTTCATACATTGACCTTATTGTACTTATTATTTCCGTGCAATTGCTTTTCATATTATACTAAGAGTTTTCAATAGCAAATGCCTGAATTCTTAGCACAAAGCAGTGGACATGACAGAAATAATATAATCAGCTACATTAAAAACAGGTGATTGTAGTTGAGAAAGAAGAAAACTGGTCCCTTCTGGCATGACTTCTCTGAAGAAATTCATGTTATTGTTTTAATACATTAGAAGTTTATTTATTAAATGTATAAACCAATGCAATACAAAATATATTTCTATGTCATGATGAAAACAGGCTTAATACTGTATTAGAGAGAATCAGAAGTATGTTGAATATATGTTCATTCCANTTGGGTAAATTAGTTTAATTTATTTCCAAATAAGCAGAGTAGGACAATTAGAAATAAGATGATTTGTAAACCCACTTTCCGGTCTTGTATGTTAGGTTTAAACCACAGTTTGTTCTAGTGAGTATCTATGTAGGTTCTGATTTGCCAAATTTAGTTAAGCTGTAGGAACACTTGTTTGAGCAGGTACTTCTCTCTTGGGACAGGCACAAAAGAGGTATTCACTGTGTAGCAGTGACTGAAAAGCTCTCAGAGTGTGTTTTCTTCTTGTGATGAACGCTCTGTTTATGACTCAGGGCTAAACTATTAAGGAAGTCAGACAGCAGTACTTTGAGGCAAGCATTTGAAACACACTAGTACCTAACCTTGTGGCCTAGTACACACAGGGCAATACTAGATACTGCAGTAGGATAATTAACACAGGTAACTGTCCTTAAAACTGCAGGCTCTTCAGAATGAGGCTTATAATCCTTGATTATGATTTTATTTAGTATAATGACATAATAACAAGGTGTAACATAACATCCTTGAGTATCCAAGGTGTAGTGCTAAGCCTCTTGAATGCTCAAAATCTCAGACTGTCATTGCAATATGGCTCTCCAACTTGTGCCTTCTTGCTTCTAACTTCCACTAGACTCAATTCAAAGGCTAAGAGATCTGCCAGATTGCCCTTGGGTACATTGAACTCCTGAACCCTGATGCAGTTTCAGGCAAATAATATCCTTCCGAGCATCACTTTTACCACACAAAAAAACCCAAATAAGCCAAACTGGTTTTAGTCTTAGCAGCATTTTAGATCTTATACACTCAGAAGAATTTTCTAATGCATGGGAAAAATGGTAATTCACAGGATCAGCTTTCAGCATGGAGGCCTACATGCGAGATGCTCTTAAAATATGCTGCACTGAATAAGATTTCTTCAGCCCCGTAATAAGTCAACACAATATAAATATGTAAAATTTGATGTCGCTTGCTGATACAGTGTTGTACAACTCCTCAAGAGATGCTTGCAGTTTTCAGATGAAATACAATTTTTATATTTCATACATTGACCTTATTGTACTTATTATTTCCGTGCAATTGCTTTTCATATTATACTAAGAGTTTTCAATAGCAAATGCCTGAATTCTTAGCACAAAGCAGTGGACATGACAGAAATAATATAATCAGCTACATTAAAAACAGGTGATTGTAGTTGAGAAAGAAGAAAACTGGTCCCTTCTGGCATGACTTCTCTGAAGAAATTCATGTTATTGTTTTAATACATTAGAAGTTTATTTATTAAATGTATAAACCAATGCAATACAAAATATATTTCTATGTCATGATGAAAACAGGCTTAATACTGTATTAGAGAGAATCAGAAGTATGTTGAATATATGTTCATTCCATCAGTATATACTCTACATGTAAAGTGCTATAGATCCTGCAAATTGATATCCATCAGCAAATCTCTGCTGCAGGTCAGAAGAGTCTTAGGTGGTGAAAATCAGCTGATTAGTACCCACTCAGAATCTGAACCTATGTATTTCTGGTTTTTTTCCCTATTATTGTGTTTTGGTTTGTTGTTATTAATAGTAATTATTATTAAATTCTATGGTGGTAACAGTTACTTAATAAATATAACAAAACAAGGCTTGCATGTTCACACTGAGGTACCAATAAATCCTCTCCCAAAGAGTGCACAAGGGCAGGACAGAAGATCACAAATAACAAACCAATTGAAATATATGCAATTCCCAATAATAATCTTCATTATTATGGACAGCACCTTCATATATAGGAAATAAATGCAAACAGGAAGAACTTTACTGATATGTAAATGCCAGAGATAAGGAAAAGTAAAAACAGCATGAGAAACCACAAAAAAAAAGAGATAATTTAAAATGAAGTAACAGTTTTGATCAGTGTTTACTGAAAAGCACAAAGATGTTTAAATAATGCTGCAGCTAATTCACAACAAAATACATCAAGGAGCAGATTCTGCAGAACTGGACTAAATGCCATACCTGCGTTGTGTACCAGTGTGATTCATTCCATATAATTTAAATAAAAAATAGCATTTTTTGTATGGTTTGGCTTCTATGAGTAATGCTTCCAAGATAAATACAAGACAGATTTGCTTACAGACTCAGAATTTTTTAAGTAAAGGGATACCATCATCATGCTTGCTGATGTTCCCTTCAACACAAATGTTGTTGTATAAAGCACTATGTGATTATATACTCAAGAATGACCCTGTAAAGCAGTTGAATGCAGCAAGAAGTAAGAGAATATAAGACAAAGTCTGAAAGTCTGGATTTAAACATTTAGGTTGCGAAATGTTGTCTTTCATTTTTCATCAGGCAGATCCTGGCTTTTTTTTTTTTTTTATCCAACAGGATTGAATATATTGTGCTTCTTTACAGGCCTCAACAGGAGGCTTGGATTTATGTCCATTGGAATCTGTGGGAGAGAACTGCCAAAGCCAACCAGTCTAGTAACTGAATAGAACTTTGTTAATTCAGCAGTAATGAATATCATAGAGGGCTGATCTAACATGTCCTGAGTATCTTATTTTTTTATCCTGTGAACTCCAGTTGCCAAAATTTCCCAGAATTTGCCTCTGTCCAGATCAGAATAACTCTAATTTATTCACAGACAGATTCTAGCAATTCATTTTAGACCCAATTTTTGGCCACCTGAATCAGTTTTTTCTTCAGTAGTTTACAGTGAACTAACTAGTTCAATGTGAACTCAGGATTTTCTAGTTTTCAGCACAATCACTTTGATGACTGCAAGGTAATTACAGTCTTGGACTTTTCTCTCAGCGCTGGATTCAATTTTCTGGATTATTCTTAGAAGAGAGTACTTAAAGATTTGTACTATGGGTTGTCTCTATAGTTAAATAAAGAAGCAGAATTATTTAGTACTGATAAAATTATCTAGGTGTATTAACTACAAGAAAATGTGAGGATGAGTATTGTAGCTACTATTATATTTACACAATACATCAGTTTTATGAATAAGAGAATTCTATTGTCACCATTTATTGAAGCTATAAAACCTGTCGTCATTACATCAAATGGTCTGTCTTCATATAAAGCCAAATTAATGCACTGGAAAAAAGTAAATGACTATATAAAATTGATAATTTGGATGACATTTCCTGCTTTGAGCTCTTGATGCTGAGCTCTTGCTCTTATCTTCAAAATATAACCAGTGTATATTTACCTTTTGAAAAAGAAATGGAGATTTTTAACTTAATTTCAAGCACTCTTTTCCTTACTGAATCATTTGTTTGGATTTTCAGTGCTAGAGTTATGGCATTAGCCTACTTGAGTTTGCCTTAGACACAGAGTTGAACAGACAGTGGTGTTTCAGTTTTGGTGACTTTTTCTTATGCCAGAACCTTTTGTTTGTGCTCTTTTGCTGCGGAACTCAACTCCCTGCCATTATGCCTGCCAGCCTGATGGCACTCCTAGGATAGACCCAGCCCTTCCATAGGCAGCATTTCATGTCTGATTGACTGTCTGGGGCTGTGCTAGCATTGCATTTAACACGGTAGGGGACAAGGCTAGAAGCAGCACTAGTTACAGAATGATTTAGTGGGCAATAGCATACTTACACATTAATATTGTTTTGTTGCACAGGAAGATGAAATCCATGCTGTCCTAGATAAACCGGCATACAGGGAGATATTTTAAGAAGCAGATTATTAAAAGCTCGGAGCCACAAGATAACAGGTTTTGGTTACCCACAGGTTCCATGTCTAATACAGTCTCTTTTGCAGCAAAAATCCAAGATGAAAAGCAGCATTCGGTTTTTCTAAAGTTATTACCTGCAGGTTTCATATTTTTCACCTGAATCCAGGTAATTGAGATTCATTATTGCTTCTCCACATTCTGACTTCTGGTTTTCTGAAGAGTGCTGTCCTTTCAATAATATTTATTTATTCCCTTCTTTTCTTAATGCTCAGCATAAAGGCCAAAAGACAGTATACATACACAATACAACATAGCCTCTGAAATATGGTACCACATGTACTCAGGCACTATCCAAACAATGGCATGTTGTTACAAGAAATTAACATAGAAGTTATCAGAATAAATCAGGTTTTCATAAAAAAAAAACTGATTCAATGAGGATTACAAAATACTTTCTACCATCCATTTCATGTAGAACTTACTGACGTCAGAGACAACAGATACTGTAGTTGCTTCACATGACTGCTTTCAGATAGTCATCAGAAGTACAGCCTCACAGTTTGACCACAATAAAAATAAAGTCAACACAAGTTGGGTTTCAACAGAATGCTAACAATTCTGTTATTTTTTTCTTGACAGGAACATGTGTAACAATGGCTGTAAGGGGGTATTGAGTAGCTTGATGCTGAAGAGCTGGGGAAAATGAAGGAAAAATGAAAATTATTAGTGAACTGATTTTGAAGTATACAGCTGTAAGTACTCTGCTTTTAAGTTTTTAAGAAAGGCAAAAATTAGGTTGTTTTAAAATGCTAGATTTCCTATCTTGCAGTAATTTGTGCCAGTCTGCATTTAGTTTATTCCTACTAGCCAACAAGGCTGAAGTTTCCCACTCCATCCTGTAGTGCTTCTTTCATTAATATTGATACTGGCTTTCAAAAGCAAAGTTAGCTTTAAAGCCCTCAGCTAAACAGTCCCACTGGCTTTAAGAAGTGCCAGGTCTAGCATCCACTGCTTGTCAGACTGGATCAGTAGGCTGTACTTTTCATCACAGGCTTTAGTAAGTCTGCAGTGTGATCTAATGCCTGCATACCATTCTGAAATGCTCAGGGTGAATATCGTCTTTTTGAGGACTGACTGAAAGGTTTACTAGGGTGTGTCTACAGCTTTGCAGCTGCTTTTAGATCTCAGAAGTTGAACTGCACTTATCCAGTCAAACAAAGAACGAGGCTGTGTTATCAATATTATAAGGAACATAAACCTGAGCACAGTTCCACCCACTTCCTTCTTTTAATTTTTATTATTTCAAAGTAAACAGGTAAAGGAAATAATGGAGCCAGGACTGTGATGGCCAAGTACAAGTAAATCAATGCTCTTAAGAGTTCTGAGCTCCGCTAAAATATAATTGCTTGATAAACTGAAAGTGGAAAGTGAAGATGAGGATTGACTGAAAAAAGAAAAGTGAGTGAAGATTCTCTAATTGTTTTCCTGATATTTTGGACTGACACATGTTGCTGCTGCATTACTCCTACTGTACAGCACCTGGCCTACTGTTCAACTGACCCATTACAAAAACCCATGTTTTCTCTGTGCTGAGGCACAGTAGTTGCTTAACAACTTACACTCTTTAGCAACTGTGGTCAAACAATAAAAAAAATATTTCATCAATCAAAGAAGAATTTTAGATAGCAAAGTGGAGTAATCACAGTGGAAACTGTTTAATGAGAAGTCCTGGGAAACCTTCTGGCATGTTTGAACCTTGTTTTGTTATAGACCTCATCCCAAAATGTAAGGAATTTTTCCTAAACTTAAACATATACTCACCAATTATTCTTTCCAGTTATTTTCTGAAGAAAAAAAAAAAGGATACATTTTCATTTGTCTTGGTTTAAACCACAGATTGTTATAATTAAGCATATATGTAGGTTCTGATTTGCCAAATTTAGTTAAGCTGTAGGAATACTTGTTTGAGCAGGTAACTTCTCTACTGAGACAAGCATAAAAGAGGTATTTGTACCAATGACTGAAAAGCTCTCAGAAGGTATTTGTTTTCCTCTTGTGATGAACAGCTTTGTTTATGACTCAGGGCTAAACTATTAAGGAAGTCAGACAGCAGTACTTTGAGGCAAGCATTTGAAACACACTAGTACCTAACCTTGTGGCCCTCATTTTACTGTGAATAATGACACATAACAAGGTGTAACATACCATCCTTGAATATCCAAGCCCCTTGGATGCTCAAAATCTCAGACTGTCATTGCAATATGACTCTCTAGGTTGCGTCTTCTTATTTCTAACTTCCACTATACTCAATTCAAAAGCTAAGAGGTCTGCCAGATTGTGGTGTTGCCCTTGGGATACATTGAACTCCTGAACCCTGACACAGTTTGAGAAACAAAAAATATCCTTTTGAGCATCACTTTCACCACATAAAAATTCAGATAAGCTTGAATTGTTTTAGTTTTATCAGATTTTTAGATTTTATACACTTTGAAGAATTTCCTGCTGTGTAAAAGGTAAAAACATGGTTATTCCTAAACCTAGCACATTCTTACATGCTTTCAACATGGAGACATATGAAAAAGCTTGCCCTTCTGTATATGTAAGTGTTTTTCTCCAGAAGGATTTAGAAGCTACAGCTCTGTGCAAAACTTTGAAATAAAGCGATCTGAAACAGCAACATCAGCATCTTAAATTAATTCCTCAGGCTGATTTCATATTTCTAAGACATATCAGACTACAGTATAAGTCAAAGGCTTTAAAGCTCTATCCTGAACCTTACAGGTACACTGTGGTAGTGGGGTCAATTCATACTAATTCTGTAGAGCCTGGAAGGTGATCATGTGGATAGCAGCATAGTTAGCTGGTTTTAATTTTTCCAGACAAAAATAAAGGCATTTTTTGGTGTCCTGGGACTAGACTTCAGTGCAAGCCTTGAAAGCACACCTTTGGTTTCATAGTAAGGTACTACCCTTGCTCTGTCTTTTCATCTTCATGTTATGGCATGTTAGGTTTATCTTCCTTTTCTGCTAGCAAATAGGTGTTACAACATTTATTGCACATTATGAAAAGGCAGGTTTTGCAAATAAACAGAAACTTTTCATAAGTACAGATCAGTAATGCCAAATCTTTCATCAATTACTTCAGATCATCACTTCTATCTTTTGATGTGAAAACTACAGGAATCTCTCATTCCTCAATATAAAATTTCTAAATTTTATATTCATCACTTACAAATTCATCACATGACACTGGAGCCACTTACCAAAACTTAGTTGTTTTGAAAGATGTATCAGGACTGAAGAAAGATGACACAGCAGCATCTTCTGACAGTAAATCTATGAAATTTAAATACAAAATCCTGTAAGTGATTGAAGGTTACATTCTGTCCACATATGCCCACATATTACTTATTAGCATCATTAAGAGCCATGGAAGTACATCCAAGGATGGATTTTGGTCCTCAGATGTGCATTAGTAAAATATTGTGTGTTTGATATAAAGAAAGTCTGTACTTACAAACTAAAATTATCAGCACCAAAGTGGCAGACAATCCTCCCAGAAAATATCTGAGAACATAACAATACCCATAAAGGTTAGAAAAAGGCGAGGGCTGTATTTTGGGTTAATAGCAGTGACACATGGGTGGGAGGATGAGAGAGAAGGTTCTTGCAGATGAACCCTCTGAACTTTGGTAGGTGAACTGCAATTTGAAACTTTAAATTACTTAAGCCATTGAGGGTAACCTTCTAGAAATAAAGACCTCAGCATTTGCACGTTGAGGGGGGATTTGGTCACTCAGTTTGATCACTTAGAAAGACACTGATCCTATCTGATTATTCTCAGCCTTTCAGAGCCCCTGTCCAAACAAAGTACTACTTAACAAAGTAGTTTTTTATATTTCCCTACATATTTCTTTTTTTGGTTCCTATCTATATAGCTCAGATATTGCCTTCATCAACTATCATATGAAAACTTACTTTCACAGTAAGATACACCTCACTTAGAAAATGTGACCCTTAATTTATATTTTATTCACTGGTTTAAATGAAGTAAGCATTAATATCAGAACCAACAAACAAAGGAGATAAAAGTTACCTTCTACCTATTGAAATGGTTAAACACATGATCAGTACAACCATCTGAGAAAGGACACTTTGCACTGTCCTGGGTTCTAAAACAAAAATCAGGAAAATAATTTTCATGAGTTTGCAAGAAACTAAACATATGACAAGAGGTGTTTGCAAAGACTACCTTCAGCCTCAGTTTCAGTTTCTTCTTAAGAGAGTTTGCCTAGAGTGATTCAAATCAGAAACCTAATTTCCATGCTCTGGGTGTCTCTCAGGAGTCTTTTCCTCTCCACAAACATTGAGACACTGTGCTCTCCATGCTCTCAGAAAATGAGGCTTTCTGAGTCACTGCCTAGTTCAGGTTATCACTTGAAAACAATAGAGGAAAAGATGAGCAGGGAGGAGTGAAGAAGCAAATATAAATGTTAAGGCTTTATTATTTTTAATCAGCTATCTAAAATGTATGTTTCAGGAAATAAATTCTATTCTGCAAGGGGCAATATCAGCATATTTAATGTATTTTCATGTAACTCTAAAAATGAGACATATCAGAGTAAGAATGTAACATACTTGCATTGCTCAAAGTCTTTTCATTTGTGTTTATCTTAAATGGAGAGCTGGATTGCGAAGCACAAAATAGTTTCCTAGGCTGAAGACATTCCTCAACTTTGGTGAGAGAGGCTCCATTAGACACTGGAGTTTGCCTCTGTGGCACACAGCTATTATATTCAGAAGAAAAGTCTGAATCGCCTAAAAAAAAAGTGCCTATGTAACTGAGATTGCACAAAAGAAGAGATCTGATACTTTGTGTTAGTGATTTTTGTGAGGTCCAGATTGTTACGGGTAAGGAAGTGTAAAGTTCAATGTGTGCAGGAGAAAACATGCAGAGTAAAGACAAAATTGAAGCTTTTAAAACAACCAGGTAAAAGCAAATGGTGCTACATATTACTGACACCAGCATAAACATCACTGGTGATTACTCTGGATTCAAATTTAGTCTAAAAATGACATTTTGGCACAAAGGTCTTTGTGGACTCATACTCTTGTTTTAATGCCAGGAGCTCAATTCACCACTTAAGTTTAATGTTCATCTATTCTTTACCTGCACATCTGGGCAAAGAACCCATGCAAAATCTATAGGAAATGATACTCAAGTTCTACTAAATATAGACTGTAATGCTGTGGCTCAGTTACTTGGTACCTGGTCAGGGCTTACCATTATCACTTTGACTGGCCTCTAGCTTATTGTATCCATAAAGCCAAGGATCATCTACGTGGGACGAATCCATATTGCTGAGGATAGTGCTGCTGAGCCATGAACTGGAGGCACTAAGACTGAATAAACTGTCAAGAGAGCGACGGATTTTCTTCCTTCGCCTGAACACACTAGAAAGAAAAGACACATTGTCAGGAAGAGAGCAGGAGCACAGCTTTACAGCTTGCACAACTGAAATGAAAGAGCAGGTTTTGGGTGCTGTCTCTAGAGCTGTTCTCGATTCTGGGCATGTCACTAAAAATGTCTGCTGCACACTGCAATAATGTGAGGGAATGTATTGGCAGCATGGCAATATATCATGCTATTGTGATACCAAATGATACTACAATTACTGGGCTCAATACTGCTCTGAGTGGTCTCTTGCTACCCATGAGTTTCACCCTACCATATATCATCTGATGCAGCCTGAATCCACTGTATTTCTACTTTTTTTGAATTATATTTTATATATCTTCCTAAACTGATGTTCTGAAATCATGAGAAATTTTTCCCTGAATAAAAGTTCCAGGACCAGATCTTTTCTATTTTTAGATATATGTATTTCCACATTTTTTGGTAATACTTCAATGGTGAAATGAGCTGTAACTCTCTTTTTCCTTTATTGCACAAAACTACAATTACAGCAACGACAGTGTACTGAAGTTTTGGATAGTAAGATTAGACATGACTGAAAGTCAAGTTACTTTCACTTCACTCTCCAAAATAAATCAGTTCAGATGTTCCCATTAAGAAGCAATACTGATCTCATGCCAAGCAAAACAAAGCCACAGAGGTACCTGCAGATGAGTCCAGAGATGTGGAGGCATTAGTCAACATTCAATAAAATCTGCATCTAGTTCTCTTACCGAACTAAATTCTCTTTGTATGTAACACTTGTCTGGGTTGGTGTCAGTGTTACATTACCCTCTTCATCGGACAGAAAACTGTCTTCAGTCAAAACATAATAACCATTAGAAAGCAGTCGAGGGCTATGGTGACATGTGGAAAGGAAGCCTGTCAGAGGACTTGTGGAACAACACTCATAGGCAGGGTCGTCATCCAAAAACGCACAAGCATAACTGAAAACGATAAATGAAACCCTCTGAATGTCTAGACAGAGCAAACCCATGATTTAATAATAATGAATTTACATTACTAGCTGATGGGGTCTGGTAATGACATGGATTTCAAACATGTGGATATAATGATACTACTTCTGGACTCAGGGAGTTTCAGTCTGCTAGAGTGTGCTTGCATCCAGAGCTTCAGATTACAGGACAGCTTCATGCTGGGTAAAGCATTTCATGAATGTGTGGAGCTTGCTTGAACTGAGAAGTCTGCATGGTGTAATTCTCTGGCAGTGCTTTTGGACAAGGAGTACTGCCACATCTACACCTAACTGAAGACATGAGAAGTAATCCTGTATTTTGCTTCTCTGAGGTACTCTGCATGGTGCACACCTGGGTGCTTCTAAACTAAGCAAGATTTATTTGCTTTTTATAACCTAGCCGTATTTCATGAAGACTTAAGTATATGACTTCTAATTTTTACAAATACATGCTGCTAGATGAAAATGGGGTAAACTCTACAGATGTTGATAACTTCACCTAGCGCTGAAATTCAGCACAGAAAAATATATTAAGAGAGAAGTGAGTAGTGACAGAGCTGAATCTAAATGTCATAGACATTTTGCTTAGCTCAAGGAAAACTGCATCTTTGGTTAGTCATTTCTCCTTAGCACCTTTGAGTTCCAAGTGGCCATCCATGGAAAGAAAGGAAGACTGTATTGATTCAGTGCCTGATGGGGGTTTCAGTAGCTGGTTTAACTGTCCCATATGGCATGTCACAGAGGGATACCATAATTTCAGTGGTGGGAAAAACAGGTGGAACAGACATACTCTGTAACCTTTCAAGTGCAAAGCTTGTGCTTCTAATTTCCATGGCAGTACTTCTGAACTTCCATTTCAAGCAGTAATTACATTAATAGCAGTGTTACAATTCTAAGGGGGCCAAAAGAGATTTTACAAAATCTCTAACAAAAACCAAAACAATTAAAAACTATACTTTTCCCCAATACCTTGGAAAAACATGTTGTGAGAGGCTGCATCTGTGTTCTCCATTAAATGCTGTTGAACCTGCAAAGGCAAGGGCCAAATAAGAAGTAATTATCATACCCACTGACCATTCAGTTGACAACTCTTCACTGACAGGTATTTTGTGCATATCAAAAAGAAGCTAAAAAAGAATTTAAGGGAGAGGTTAAATGAGATAAAACAGATAAAAGAATGGAGGGAAGACATACTAGGACAACATAGGACAATATAGAATGAGAGCCACACATAATCAAATACTTGTACTCTGCACAGTTTACAACCTTCAGAAAAATTATTATGGATGCAAATGCAGTAGCTGCAGTAGTTTTGCTATTTTGCTGAGTTTTGTTTGCTTGTTTGGTGGATTTTTGTTTTTTGTTTGTTTGTGTTTTTTCCCCCAGAAATCTGCTTCATGCCAGAACCAGTATATGTAATGGCAATGGATAGAGTGTAGGATGGATGAGCCACCATTACATTTCAGATGAAAATTGCAAACAGAACAGGCAATGAGATATCAACAGTGACAAAGATTTGACAATATTGTGTCAAGAGACTAAGGAAATAAGATTTGTCTGGATTACCATGGCTCAGGTCTGTCAAGTGTTGCCAGGTGTTCAGCATCTGACGGAATTAATGTTATGAAATATGAGTAATGCCAATGAGTATCCACTGGGCAAATGTATAGCTGTTACTACATGGAAAGATTAAAAATACGATCTTTCCTTTATGATCTTTCCCTACATTACCTTGTCTCTTGTGTATCTTTAGAGCATCATACTTAAAACATTACTAGTAAATGCCCATCACTCACCTAGGAAAGGTCTAAAATATTTTTTTTTAAATATTCTGTTATAAGCTGAGGCAAAGAAAGGATATGAAGGTATTTTTTTCCACTATGGTAATCTTGTTTATCCTTATTTGGAACTCAGTTGTCAGTCACAAACAGGATGTGAAGGCTAAATGAGCTTTGGTAAAAGGCAGGGTCACCAAAGAAGGGAAGTAAAATCTCCCACAGTGTTTTTTACCATATTCCCATGCATGTTGCTTCTCCTACACTTTAACAAACATGCAAACCAACCTGTATCACTTTACCACAAGAAAATTATCACAGTATCACAGTATCAGCAAGGTTGGAAGAGACCTCAAAGATCATCAAGTCCAACCCATTACCACCGACCTCCAGACTAGACCAAGTGCCCCGTCCACGCGCGCCTTGAACACCTCCAGGGATGGTGACTCCACCACCTCCCTGGGCAGCCCATTCCAGTACTGAATGACTCTCTCAGTGAAAAACTTTCTCCTCACCTCGAGCCTAAACTTCCCCTATTATGCTCTAACCCTTGCAAAAACAACTTGAGGAGGAGACAACCGAACAAGATTTGGTGGAGGTACAAATAGATCAAGTAACATTGTTCAGAATGCCACACAGCAAGTTGTACAGAAACTGAGAGCAGTGGTGTATTTCATAGACTGACATATTGTAGACTTATTTTTTTTCATATACAATTAGCTTGTGAAATAATTCCTTTTAGATAAAATCATTAAATTTTGCAAAAACATACTCAAAACCAAGAAATTAATCCAAATTCTAAATGAAAATACAGGAAGAAGTCAATAGGTCATCTGTAAATGAAAATCTGCAAAATCCCCCATCTTATCAGTCAAGCAAGATCCCCTCTGCAACAGATTTTTTTATTTCAAAGCTCAGACAAATGTGCACAAATTTACTTCCTCTTGATGTCGATGTAACATGTGATATTCCATACATCTTGGAAAGGATTGTTTCATACACCTTGAGATAAGATGCAATATAGATTATCTGTAAAAGAGTTTGAAAAGAAACAGATGTTTTATTTTGCCTTGTTTGAAAATCAGAATGTGTAAGATACTATCATCAATATATATCATGTTGTTAGCTGTCATGCATACTTGCTTAGACAAAAGTTATTGATTCTAGGGCAACTTTGTTTTGAAAAGGGATGCAGATGCATGCCTCAGCACCAGTTTATACATACTACAACTCTTTAATAATCTGAGAGTGAAACTTTACAGCAACTGAAACCTGTAACACAGCTGTACTGAATGTGATTTTCACAGTTATGATATTACAAAGTAGCAAGAATAAGAAAGAATAAGTTTTAAGGATAGTAGCTTAAATACATGGGTAGTGCTGTCATGGGAAGTGTTGACATGTGCTGGTCAAAGTGGCAGAGCAAACCGCAGTCCTTCCGTTTCCAATTTGAATAATTTTGTAACTTTGCAAAATACAACTCTGTATGTTTAGCTGCCACCCTTTACAGAAGGTTTAAAGTAAAATACAGCATATACATATATTTGTAACAGAAAGTGAGTGATATACAATAGGTAAATACACCACTGGGGAGGCAATGAATTTCTTTTCTTTTGAAGGATAGTTAATGAGCAATTAGCTTTCGAACTCTCTTAAGTAATGGTAGTATCAAGCTTCTGCAAATAGTCATAGAACAGGCAGTCCAACAGATTTTTTTGCTACCCTTGATCATGAAAATTTTTGTCTCATGCATTAATGAAGAGGGTTCTGAAAATCATAATTCAATCAATCCTAGAGAAAGCATAGAAACGTGTTGCAGACAATGCTGCACAGTGTTCTGCTTTCATTTAATATTCAGGCCCACTTCTGGGCTATTAGTAGCATGAGAAGCTATAGTAACAATATAAGCAAGCCAAAACAAAGCATCTCAAGCACCACTGTACAGTGAAGCTGTAGTATTTTATCTGTAATCAACAAAATGAGCATCAATACAGAACCTTTAAACTATGACAGGAGAAAAGGCCAGTAGCTTTAAGAAATTTCACTAGAAGTGATTCTGAGGTAAATATGGCAATATTTTCTGCCAAGAATTTGAACAGAAGTTCAAGACAACAACCCCCTTGAGTTTCAAAACACCCAAAAGCTCATGTCATAATATAAAAATGAAAGTCACTGTCTAAAACAGTTTCCATCACCTTTTCCACCAAAAATCAAATTAATCTTTAAGCCAGTGATGTTCTTAGTTGGTATCCAGCAATCCCCTATTCATGTTTACATTCTAAATATGTACATTAACACATATTAAAATGTAGCACTAATTATTAAAACAGCTGAAGCCCAGGCAGCCAGTTTTAGTCTACTGTACCTATGAAACACAAATGCCTACAAAGACAGTTTTATTTGTTCATGCATCAGTCATTTCTTGAAGAGCAGTCTAGTCTTTTCTCCCTGTAAGTAATGATAACAGCATTCACAAAACCACAGAAGTTCCTGAAGCATAGAAATTAATCCAAAGCTTAGTTATTCCTTAGCTGACAAATAAATTAAGAGATAAAATCTTCCAAACCTGGAAAAATCCATTTCACTATAAACACATGTATGCAAAGGAATTCCTCATCAGCAGCATGAGATCCTCTGAGATGTGCAGCTTCCTGGAAAAGATCAGCTCTGGGTCTTCAGAAAGGCAGGTCTATCAAGTCTCCTGTTTCCTTTTGAAAACAGCCTGTGCAATCAACGGCACAGAGGCAGAATGAGGTCATGCTTCCTGTAAAGTAGCCTCACATCAGAAGCACTCATTTTGAAGAGCAAACTGAAGATTAAGTTTAGCCCAGTGAACGGTCTTGCAGGCTGTTGCCAAAAAGATACACTGTAAATAACATCTTTTTTCCCAACGGCGATATGGAGAACAAAGATCCTTTTCTCATTAAGAGAAAAAGACACAGACTTTTGTTTCTGCTTCACTTTTTAACTTCGCCCAAAAAACTTTCAAGTGGTATATCCAAATCACTGCATTTATTGAAATACTTATGAGCTTGATGAGCTTTGATCTAGGAAAATGATCCAACTACCAAAAAAAAAAAAAATCCATGTACAGTGATAGGACATTGTGCAAAAGCATTACTAAATGGAAGTTGCATTTGATTAGAGTTCAGAGTTCTTTAAATTTCATGGTGAAAATATTATTGCAAATATGTATCATGCAACGTGAAGACAAATCTCAAGGGAAGGAGAAAGGAATAAAGCCACTTGTAAATATATTCATTTTTCCACTCTATACATTTCATATTATGCAAGTTATCAATTCATCATACCTTAAATCATGTAAAAATAAAGTCAAATTCATCTAAGGGAAATGGAGCCCTAATAAGATGTCCTGGCAATCAAAATTGTCTGGCTGTAGAACTATTACACACAAAAGTAATATAAATCAGCTGCTTAACACTGAAGATACAACCTTAGGGAGCAAAACTTCATCTCCAGACGAATTGGCAAAATATACTAGTAGGTATCTTTCCTGATGCCTGTGTGTATCACTGACAGAAAGAAAACATAAATCCAATAACCTATGATTGATTTGATGATAAATTTTTTTCCCTGAAGAAAGAAAAATACTTCCACTGATAACAAAGGAGTGTAAGTAAAGTTTTCAGCTAACAGACATGGAAACAAATATAGCAATGAAGCAATTAAAAAAGGGGCTACTGTTTGGGAGCTAAACTAAGATGAAGATTTTAAGGTCCTTTTGCTCAAACATGAAAAAGGAGGGTGATGCTCATTCTTCATGATTTTAATTTAATGAAATTATGCTAATGAGGAAATTTAGTCCAATACTGTTTCTGTGGCTTCATCACAGTAAGATTTCCTGAGCCACACAGTCTCTCTCCAGGCAATGGGCATAAATTCTCAATGGTCTTCAAAACTAGGTCACCTACTGAAGAGTTCCTATACGTACATTGATCTATAGCACGTTACTTCTTGGGAGTAATTTTGGTTTTTCATATTCTCTACCAACAGGGAGAAGTCACAGCGACAGTGGACAAGGAAAGGGCAACTGATGTCATCTACCTGGACCTGAGTAAGGCATTTGACTCTGTCCCATATGACATCCTGGAAAAACTTGGANGAGGGCCACGAAGATGATCAGAGGGCTGCAGCAGCTCTGCTATGAGGACAGGCTACAAGAGTTGGGGCTCTTCAACCTAGAGAAGAGAAGGCTTTGAGAAGACTTTATAGTAGCCTTCCAGTATCTGAATGGGGCCTACGGGAAGGCTCGGGAGGGATTATTTACAAGGTCTTGTAATGACAGGACAAGGGGCAATGGGTTTAAACTGGAAGAGGGTAGATTTAAACTGGACGTTAGGAGGAAGTTCTTCCCAGTGAGGGTGGTGAGACACTGGCACAGGTTCCCCAGGGAGGCTGTGGCTGCTCCCTCCCTGGAGGTGTTCAAGGCCAGGTTGGACAAGGCTTTGAGTGACCTGTACTAGTGGGAGGTGTCCCTGCCTGTGGCAGGGGGCTGGAACTAGATGATCTTTGAGGTCACTTCCAACCTTACTACTCTATGATTCTGTAATTCTGAGCTCTGTCTGCTTTTTTTAAGGACACTGGGTTTTCATATTTGTCTATACAGGTAAAATATATTGTGCCTATATTATATTTAGAGAGCTTTTTTTTTTTTTTTCTTTTTAGTAACTACCATTCTTATCTGCAACTCACTATTTCAGAAAATTCTGAAGCATAAACACTGTGCATTAGTAAGTATTTTATAAGTAGGCGCTAGCCTATAGTTTATACATACATACAGAGGTTTAATATATGGCTTTTGTTTTTGTTGCTGTTGCCCTAGTTTATGCATATACACAAAGGTTTATATACAGCTTTTGTTTTTGTTGCTGTTG
Organism: Ramphastos sulfuratus; assembly: GCA_013399055.1. Taxonomy (NCBI): domain Eukaryota; kingdom Metazoa; phylum Chordata; class Aves; order Piciformes; family Ramphastidae; genus Ramphastos; species Ramphastos sulfuratus. Next base: position 416,759 of record WBNM01013525.1, read on the forward strand.
ACCTAGTTTATACATACACACAAAGGTTTATATACAGCTTTTGTTTTTGTTGCTGTTGCCCTCCCTCTTGCTCTTCAAACACTCCACCCCAAACCCTATCTTAACTGTTAAGATTTCAGATTCTAGGAAATTAATACACCAATAAGATGCTGAGCAATAGATTTATGCCTGTTGCATACAAGTTTAACTCACAAAAGGAAGGAAGTGAAAAATTCAAATACTAAATAACACCTATCTTTCTACTTTTCTTCCAGGCTTACTCTGCTTTCAACAACACTACAAATAAAGGAGAAAAGTGTATTGCCAGTGGAAAACATTGTACTGAATTGGAATGTCAAGAGAAGTGAGTCTGGGGCAGCTCCATGCCTAAGGGCTCACCAGCATTGAGCCTGGGCCACATGATACACACATGCACACAGAGCATGTATACATACGATACACAGCTGGCAAGAGAGATAACAAAGACAGACATACAGATAGCACCCATTGCCTCACCCTTCTCATCTCTCTGGCTGAGCAGGGTAGAGGACCACTATTGAGAATATACAGATATATACACATCTGTACAAGCTGGATCCCTCCCACACCTGGACTCAGACACTCAGTCTTTGTGGTAGTTGCATCTAGATCCCATTCTCCCCAGCTGTTGGCACCTGGATTCTGAGCCTTTAAGGCCACAGTCCCAGTTTCAGTTGCTGGTACAACCACCACACACAAAGCTAGCTGGGATGCTCCTGGTTTTCAGCAGCCCACTCCCTATAGCACTGCCCTTAAGAGACATCCCTGGCAATAACGTGTCCCATATCCCCATGCAGAAACCTCCATCAGTCTCAAAGGTGCTCTGCTGTCAACTAATCCAGGTGGGTTTCATGCCTGGACACAGAGGCTGAGGCTCCTCTAGGACAGCTCCAGAGCAATCCAGACAGATCTTCCCTTCTTCCAAGTCCTTTATTTGGGTTCATATCTGCCTTTCTGCCCTTTCGCACATCTGGGCTGCTACAGACAGGTCTTTGATGGGACTGGTGACTCCTGGGATAGGCCTGGGATCCTTCGGGCAGGGTATTATTTGAGGTCCCTGTCCTGCTGTTGTCTGCATTCCTTTAGTGGTGTGCAGATGAGTTTTTATCACATATTACAGCATAACTCTGCAATCTTAGCAGCTCACTGCAACTCCATGTAGTGCTGTTCTATTATGCTAAACATGCAATTTTCAAAAAGAGCATTTTGCTTAGTAGGGTGAATTGAGTGGCCATGGTGGAGGGAGTAGAGTGCTTATTGACTGAACGCAATTGAGAGAAATTTGAGCTTCTGTAACTCTCTTTGAACCTCTTAGAAAGCTCACAGCCTTTAGCTTTTCCTTCAGCTTCTTTACTGTCAAGATCAGGCCATTTGTCTCATATCACAGCTCTCTTCCTAATGCTGTTCATACAGTACTCCTCAGGTAAAAAATATTCTGAGATATCTGAAAGTTAATTGAAACATTAAAAAAAAACCCAAAACCCCACAAAAAAACAGCAGGGGAAAGGCTGGTTGTGAGAACCACTGAGCAGTCACACTGGGTCAAACTGAAGATCTATAAAACTCCCTGCCTTCATTCAGTCTTGCTGCGGGAAAAACTGAGACCTTTGTGAACAGTAACATTTTAAGCTCAGTGCATTCCTTTATGAAGCGGAATCACTTAGCAATTTTTGATGTATCCTGGTAATTAAAAAAAAAAAATCTCGCAAATCCAGACATTTTATTTCAATTTTAAGAGTAGGCTGAGCCTGCGTAAAAGTTAGTATTTCATTGCAGTTTAAAGAACTGGGACATCATATATGATGTTCATAACTTTACCAGGTCAGCTGCAGCATGAAGAAAGATTAATTTGCTTTAAAAGAGGAGCAAATTAATTTTTAACATTATCAGATGAAAATCCCACTCCACCCTATTCAAGACCTCTTAAGCTTCAGGCTGGATTTTGTTTTCCCCCCAAATTCATTATGTTAGGTTAATTGCTCGTGCGATACAGGCAATAAAGGGCATTTCTGTTTTGTGTGGTAGAGTACAACATGTAGGTCTGTAGATCAGAATTAGCTTATTGATACATCCCCTCTGGTTGTATCTCTCCCCAAGAGATTACTTGCAATATGTCTGTATTATACTACATGCATAGTTCAAATAGACAAAAAGGGGTTTAAAAGGATCTAAATCAAGAAAAATACAATCTGAACCTTTGGTTGGGAGTTTCCTGGTTAGTTGCATTAAGAGTCCCAAAATGAAAATTAATGTTCCTCTGGAGCCAGTAATGTACTGCTGATCAAAGTACCTGAGATCTTAGGTGATTTCTGTGACAGTCCTAATGTGATCTGTGTGGACCAGTGCTGCAGTGACGGCTTTTGGCTTCTAACATATAACTAAAAGGATCATGGTATATTTTACATATCCTGGAAATCTGCAATTGAGGTGGTGTTGGTACCACTGGCTCTTGAGACAACAGTACTGGCAAAATAGTGATGATACTGATATCACAGTTGTTTCTGTAGTAAATCAAGCTATCTAATGCAGAAATGAAGACAAATAACAATCAGCAGTGATACGTTAATAATGTTGTTTTAAAATGCCTGCCCTTCGTGCTGTCTTACAGAACACCCTTATCAGCTGTCTCTCCGTTTCTATGTGGATAACCACTTGTATTCCGATAGTTCCTTTCTGTCTGTATGCCACTACTTAAGCAAAGTCTAAATTTGTGAATCTTGTAGCAAGAACAGGTCTTTCTGGAACTGTCTGCAATTTTTCCAGCTATGCCTGTGCCATACCTACTTGCTGCATATTCAGATGGATTCAAATTAATGTCCTGGACTGATTCTACTGCTAGGGAGAGAAAAAGGCACATGCAGCCTTGGTATCCAGTGGAGAATCATGATACACTAGAGACAGAGTGGTTTTAGAGCTTGGATGCTATCCAGCATTTCATAAAGATCAAGGATTTGAATGTGGCCTACAAGGCAATTGAGGACAGGGACCAGAACTCTGATAGCCTTCCAGGAACCTGTCCATGCAATGCCAGCACAGACACGATGGCCAAGTATCAAGAAGCAACTGATTCCTCCCATAAATGCTTTGTAAGCGTTTTACAGGCAGGGGTAATCTCTTAATTGACAGTGATTCTTCAGCCCCTAAGGACATCCCCTGGTTTACACAGAACCACAAAGGAGACAGGAAAATGCCACATCAGTTCTACAAAACAGTTGGTGTTGCCTGCTGTCAGACATGATGTGCATTTTTTCATTCTCACTGCTAGACATCACCAGGTTGGATAGATGTGAGTATATGCTACACTTCAGTCTCACAGGAAAATAATCTAGGAAATCAGTGCACAATCAGAGCAGGTACTACTACAGCTTTTGTTCAGTATTTTTCTCATCAAGGCTTTAAAAGAAACTTCAATAAAATATTTACTGATGCGTTCCAATCTACAGAACCTCACCTAAAACCAAAACCCAATCCAAGACATATGGCTGCAATCTGTAAGGCAAAGTAATCAACAATTGCTTAGCACTGTTTCTGAGGCAAAAGCACAATTAGATTTCAAGAGGTCTAACATTCATTGCATAACAATATTTATAGCACAGTGGATGCTTAGTATGCTCCCAAGAAATATCAGATGGATACACAGAAAGTCATTTGAGCAGGCTGTAATATGGCACAGCAAAGCTGCCTTCATCCAGAATGGGCAGCTTCTCCCTCCCAGCTATGCAGAGCATCAGAAGATACCACTGTGGTAAGCAGTAAGTTCACCTGCCTCACAGGATTTTCTTTAACCTCCATTGACTGCCAGTGTTTGCTCCTTCTTCTGTTTCTTTGTATGGATTTGGGACTCTCTCACTGATGTTGGAACTACCTGCATAAATGCAATTTTATCTTACTGTACATCACCCTCACAGTATTGCTAGTCAGGAACCTTACTTCTGGTTTATAGCTCTATGTCACCCCTCCAACATGCAGTGAAATAGAGAGTGGTGGCTGCAATACCTGTCAGCAAACAGCCAGCCCTCTGGGAGGAATAATTTATTGAGTCAAAGGCATCCTGCAAAGAACCAGTGAGCAACTGAGTGAAGAATGTCCAGCTTCAGTGTCTTTTAAAATTGGAAAAGACTGGGGTTAGTGTCCAAAATCTATGGGGTTACTGTTTTGTTTGGTGTCCATGACACTGGGTGTTAGCTACTTTCTTTTCCCACGATGTTCCAAAACTCAGCCACTTTAGGATATTTCCCAACATCTGGAAAATATATGACTTTAAGAGTAAAGACCTGGTTTTGGTGAGATAGTGGAAATCTTCACAAAAAGAGGAATTTCTGGAGGGGGGATTCTGGAATAAAGAAAAAGGACAGAGAAACTGAAGAGGAGGACACAGGAACTGATGTCAGACAGGGTGTATCAAGGAAGTAGCAGGAAAAGAACAGATTATTACAGAGCATAATGAGGACATGACCACGCTCCCTATAGAGACTGATAGAGTGGGTCCATGGGTGCTGCTGTGTTTTCACTCAGTTGAGCTTGTTTAAACTCCCTGCCTATGGCAGGGGGTTGGAACTAGATGATCCTTGAGGTCTCCTTCCAACCTTACCATTCTATGATTCTATGAAATACAAGCACCAGCAGCCACTTTAAATATCTTCCTACTATAATAAGGATAAAAAAAACCCATATATATTCTGTTGACTGCACCTCATCATTGCAGTATCTGACATTTGAAGCAGTTCTTTTGTGGAACAATTGAATTGGTCACAAGAGAAAACAAATGGCAAAACAAACAAACTAATGTCTGGGTTTCTCACCATAATATTTTTTCCCAACTGTTTGATCATTCTCCAAGATCTTTTCTGAACTCTTCCAGTTTTTGGATGACTTTTCTGAACAGTAAGTTATTTTAATAACAACATTACTGGTGCCAAATGTAGAGATAATGTCACCTCTCTACTCCTACTCAGTATTTCCATGTGCATGTGCTTTGCAGAGACTGCATTAGTCTTTTCAGCATCAACAGCACATCATGAGCTCATGTTCAGCTGATTATGAAATCCTCCTTCTTCCTCCAAGTCTCTGAGTCACTGACTGGCATAAAATCTCCTTTCCAGTTTGGTTTCCAATTTATGGTCTGCATAATATTCATAATGCTAAAGACATGCTTTGTGACACGATTAAACACCAGATTTCATGAGGAGCAGAAGTAATGAAATCTCCTTTCCTGCATCTCTGCCTTGAGATGTTCTGCTGTCTGAAGAAGAGTAAGCATTGAGCCCATCTATCATGCAGACCTTGACACAGTGACTCCTTCTTGCCCATTTGAGCATTTTAACAAAACCAGATGGGTTAACCTGATGAGACCTTTTCTTTCTCTAAAGTTTGAAGTAAGGCAGAACTTTAGAAGCGGAGAAAGGGAAGGCAGCCATGCAATGCAGCTATGTAAGTCACATTTTGCTAGGAGACAAGACTAAGTATCAGAGGCGTTTTTTGTGCTAGAGACATTTTCGTGCCAAAAGAACTTAATTAAAAAGTCCTTGGCTAAAGCTACTCCTCACTGGCTAAAGCTACTCCTCACTGGCCTTATAGTGGAACACAGTAACTGAAATGGGGTCCTGGGCCATAGGCAGGACCCGGAAGGCACCAGGGTAGGCAGGTCAGAGCCAGTAAGTTCTGTGGGTTCCCTCAGGGCTACAGCATGGCGGGGGAGGGGGGGGGGACCTGAAATGGCAGCAAAGAAATGGGGGCATTGGCTGTGAGTCCTTGATTTCCTAACCGTTCTGTTAATAGTGCAATGAAATGTTGCCATGTTCTGCTGTACCATGAACAAACTTCTGCTGTTCTGAAGGTAGTGTGGTAGGAGTTACACATAGCATCCTGCTTTGGGATGTCACTTTCTCTAAATCCTTAACTCGGGTTCCCTTTGTGCCCCTGAACTTGAGGGAACAGGCCTTCAATGGACTCATGGCTCCTAGAAGCTGACAGTGTCAGGTTATTATTTGAGCTCATTCTCCTGCTATTCTCTTTCTGCTCCTTTGTGGGTATACAGATGAGCTTTTAGCCCACATTACTGAATATCTGGGGCTTGCTGTGTTTCTGCAGTTCGCCATCAGCACTGCCACTTTTCAGCAGTGAGGTGATGCTCAAGATGCCACACACTGCTGTGAGCCCTTCCGATACCACAGATAACCCAGACAGCTTCCAGTAGCAACAGAGCATGACTCAATCACCCACATGTACCCAGCTCCATTCTTGACACTTCTTTTGTCTTTCCTCCGTCTCCCTTCTTGGATGGAAGAATCTTCACTTTTCTAACAGCTGCTGCAAGTTCACTGGCACTCAGAGAGTTCTCACTGCCAACCCAACTCTCACCATTCTGTAACGAACCCTCCACACAAAAGCCTGCATCAAAACTACAGTCATGGTGACAAGTGCTGGAGAATTTAAATTAATGCAATGGCAACTTCTCTACTAAAGAGAGAAAAAACCTCTTTTTTCTTCCTCCCTCACCCCATTTTTTTGTTGTTTTCTTTACTTGGTTTTACTTTGACCCTACTTCCTTTTTCAGTCTCTCCTGCTTGCCACTACCATCCAGAAAACTGGAACAGGAGAAAAATTAAAAGAAGAATAAAAAACTCCATAGCAAATAAATACCCTAAAGTATCCTATGACACAGTCTTCCTGTAAAGGGTCTTCAAGTGGGAGAGAGCCTCACAGGGATTAACCAAAGATGACTTCAGACAGCAGCCAAATGCCTGCAGAGTCACCAACTCCGCCTTCCACCCAGCAGTGGGAAGGGAGAGAGAACAGAAAGAACAAAATTGAGAATGGTTGTAGATCCAGGTAAGGAAAGTTTAATAAATGAAAGCAAAAACCAACCAACCAACCCCAACAAAAAAAAACCCAAACCAAAAACTAACATACCTAACCCCAAACCCCACCCCAAGCAATGCAAAGGCAGTCACTCACCACCTCCCACCAGAAGACCCATGCCTAGACAGTTTTCCAATGTTCACCTGGGAAGGCAAAAGTCCCACCATTCTTTTTCCTCACTTTCTCCCCCACCCTCCCACCCCTCAAGGTTGATGTTTTATGGCATGGAATATCTCTTTTGCCAGTTTTGAGTCAACTGTCCTAGTTGTCCCCCCTCCCAGTCTCTTGCCCATCCTCAGTGTACCTGCTGGAAGGGCAGAATGGGGAAAAAAAAACAAACAACANAACCTGAAATGGCAGCAAAGAAATGGGGACATTGGCTGTGAGTCCTTGATTTCCTAACCGTTCTGTTAATAGTGCAATGAAATGTTGCCATGTTCTGCTGTACCATGAACAAACTTCTGCTGTTCTGAAGGTAGTGTGGTAGGAGTTACACATAGCATCCTGCTTTGGGATGTCACTTTCTCTAAATCCTTAACTCGGGTTCCCTTTGTGCCCCTGAACTTGAGGGAACAGGCCTTCAATGGACTCATGGCTCCTAGAAGCTGACAGTGTCAGGTTATTATTTGAGCTCATTCTCCTGCTATTCTCTTTCTGCTCCTTTGTGGGTATACAGATGAGCTTTTAGCCCACATTACTGAATATCTGGGGCTTGCTGTGTTTCTGCAGTTCGCCATCAGCACTGCCACTTTTCAGCAGTGAGGTGATGCTCAAGATGCCACACACTGCTGTGAGCCCTTCCGATACCACAGATAACCCAGACAGCTTCCAGTAGCAACAGAGCATGACTCAATCACCCACATGTACCCAGCTCCATTCTTGACACTTCTTTTGTCTTTCCTCCGTCTCCCTTCTTGGATGGAAGAATCTTCACTTTTCTAACAGCTGCTGCAAGTTCACTGGCACTCAGAGAGTTCTCACTGCCAACCCAACTCTCACCATTCTGTAACGAACCCTCCACACAAAAGCCTGCATCAAAACTACAGTCATGGTGACAAGTGCTGGAGAATTTAAATTAATGCAATGGCAACTTCTCTACTAAAGAGAGAAAAAACCTCTTTTTTCTTCCTCCCTCACCCCATTTTTTTGTTGTTTTCTTTACTTGGTTTTACTTTGACCCTACTTCCTTTTTCAGTCTCTCCTGCTTGCCACTACCATCCAGAAAACTGGAACAGGAGAAAAATTAAAAGAAGAATAAAAAACTCCATAGCAAATAAATACCCTAAAGTATCCTATGACACAGTCTTCCTGTAAAGGGTCTTCAAGTGGGAGAGAGCCTCACAGGGATTAACCAAAGATGACTTCAGACAGCAGCCAAATGCCTGCAGAGTCACCAACTCCGCCTTCCACCCAGCAGTGGGAAGGGAGAGAGAACAGAAAGAACAAAATTGAGAATGGTTGTAGATCCAGGTAAGGAAAGTTTAATAAATGAAAGCAAAAACCAACCAACCAACCCCAACAAAAAAAAACCCAAACCAAAAACTAACATACCTAACCCCAAACCCCACCCCAAGCAATGCAAAGGCAGTCACTCACCACCTCCCACCAGAAGACCCATGCCTAGACAGTTTTCCAATGTTCACCTGGGAAGGCAAAAGTCCCACCATTCTTTTTCCTCACTTTCTCCCCCACCCTCCCACCCCTCAAGGTTGATGTTTTATGGCATGGAATATCTCTTTTGCCAGTTTTGAGTCAACTGTCCTAGTTGTCCCCCCTCCCAGTCTCTTGCCCATCCTCAGTGTACCTGCTGGAAGGGCAGAATGGGGAAAAAAAAACAAACAACAAAGTTGTGATGCTGTGCAAGTGCTGTTCAACACTAGCCAACACACTGATGTGCTACCAACACTCCTATAGCCACAAATCCAAAATGCGGCACCACATGGCTAGCAATGAATAAAGTTAATTCCAGTCAGACCCAGAATAATTTCCAGTCCTTGTTCCATTCCATTTACATAATACTCAGGTTCTACATTCTCTAGTACATCCCCATTGATCAGTGCTCCCCTTTGTCCTTTGACATACACACAGACCCTTAGTCCATCCCCTTATTCTGGGGGACACCCACTAAATTTAGTCCATGGCTTGCGCTCCACAGAGCAGCTTTTCAGATGGTTTCACACAACACAACATGATCTTTCTCTTTCTGCTAATTTATTATACTCTTGGGCCCAAGCCACCTCCTGAGATGACACTCCAAAATCTCTGCTTCCTGACCAAACTGTGATCTCTTTTAGCATTCATAGGCAGTGGAGGTTCCCCACTTGAGCCCTTTTGTGATCAATGCTAGTCACTCCATGTAGTATCAGTTGCATAAGGTGTAGAGGAGACCTTTCCTATGAACATCTAGTGCAGCACAAGCACCTTGGATCCTTGATAATCCCAGTTCTAGAACCCTGGGGGTTGACCTTGTTTCTCTTTGGGTGTTTTCTGCAAGATACTCCAGGTGAGGCCACACAGCTACAGTGCAGAGAATGTTTCTCACAGCTGTTCCTGTCTGGACAGGCCCAAGAGATACCACACAAAATATGTCCTGTCTGTCCTGATGCTGTTTATCGACTGTGGAAGTTTGACCTTGGCTGGACAGTAGGTGCCCATCAAAGCTGCTTTATCACTCCCCCACCTCTTTTGGACAGGGGGGAAAAAAATATGATTAAAAGCTCATGGGTCAAGTCAGGGAGAGATCATTCACCAATTACTGTCATGGGCAAACCCCAAACTCTTCTTGCAGAACTTAATTTATTGCCAGTCAAAAGTCAAGAGCAGGGTAATGAGAAATAAACACCACCTTCTCTCAAAAGCCACCTCTATAACCATCTTTACTACCAAAATGTTAACATACTTGAAAAAGCTTTCAGGTCACTTCATGAAGAGGACTGCCAAGTTGACTGTTAGAACACGCAGCTTCCAGAAAGAGAGTCTACAAAAACTTTTTGTTAGCTTGTGGAGACTTGACTGCTCTCTTAGTGGTAACATCCCTGAGAACGTGACAGTGCCAGTCTTGCCATTACAACAAAGTTGCCAACATCTACCCCAGAGAAGGAGAGGAGGGTCTCTAGGAGATGGTTCCCGGAATATTAAGATGGCAGCAATACAAAGGCCGAATGTCAGACTCGGCTCAAGGCTAGTGCTTTTTTATCATAGGTCTCCCAGACAAAGCAGACTGGTGATAAGCAGCACAGCAAGCAGCAAAAGCTGACAGCCAGCACTAAGAAGCCCTGCTGTTTCAAATGCTTCAATGTTCAAACTGAACATTGGGGCCACCACGTAGCAGCTCAACAGCTATGAAACCAGCATTCTCTAACCAAAACTGAGCTATATCGAGCACCAGGCTGGGTGCCAACTGGGACATCAGAGGGTTGGTCTTGCCAGCAGCCAGCCAAATGCCCACCCAGCTGCTGACGCCCCCGCTCCCAGCGGGTTGCAGGGGACTAGTAAGAACAAATGGGAGAGAGGCCGCGTTCCAGATCAAGCTGGTTTCCTGGGCAAAGGACGCAGCGCAGGCTATGAGGAGGCCGTTATTCTGAGCTTCGCGCAGACTGGCGCCCACCGGCTGCAGCCACGGTCACCTCAGCAGTCACCCCGACCTCGTTCTGTCTCTCCTGTTTTTTCTGGCTGTGGCTGCCGCTGTGACGGCGGCACAAGCCGTGCAATCCGCCAACACCCTTCAGCCTCGCCCGCGGGCCGCTTATCAGAACCCGCCGCTACTCGCCAGGGCGCACGCGCGCCGCCACCCCTTTGTCTCCCTCGCTTCGGCGTGTGCCCTCCCTCGCCCGCGTCACGCGGTGGCGGCTCCGCAGTCACGTGGCGGGGGCCGGTGGCGGTGGCATGGCGGCGCCAGGTGGTGCTTCACGGGCTCGTCGCGGCGTGGTGACGCGACGGCGGGGCGCGGGGAGGATGGGGCTGTGAGGGCGGCCGCCGCGCCGGACACCCCGCGCCGCGCCGAGCGGGAGCAGCGGGCGCCGCGCCGGGGCTGCGGGCCGTAACAGGCCCCGCCGCTTTGCTTTGCGAGTCGGAGGAGGCGGTAAGGAGCGCGAGGGGTGGGGGGGACGACACGGGCGGCAGGGCGGGTGGCCCCGGCCGATGGCCCCCTTCGGCGGGCCCGGGGCGGCGCGAGGCTCCGACGCCCCCTTCACCGCGACCGGGGCCCGGCGGGGCGGCGCCCGCGGTTTCCTCCGTACTGAGCCCTGCCTGCGGCCGAGGACGAGGTCCGGCGGGCCTCGGGCATTCACGTCCTCCCATGGGCCTGCAGGAGCACGCAGCCCCCGCCGGCTGGGGACCCGCCCGCGTTCCAAGCCTGGCAGGGGTGGACCCCTTTGTGTCTTCCTCGCTTGGGGAGCGGGGTGGGCTTCCTCAGGTCGGCCACTGTCTTTGAGGCAGCTTCCCCAGATCGCGCTTCCAGCGCTGACAGGGAAGCCTCGCTTAAAAACTGGGGTCCGGATGCCGTCGCTGTCGCGGTCCGGACCGAAGAGGCAATGACCCTGCAGCCTGGCACCGCTGCGCTTCAGTGGGCATGCATCAGGCGTCAAGCCACGCTGTGTTTCGGGATGATAAAGGCAGTACATTAGAAAGTCACCGTAACAGCAGTAATAGTGGGACAGAGAAGTGATTTTTTTTTTTTTTTAAATTTTTTTTGTTAGTGACTTAATTGCAAAAATCCAACAGTAAAAGACACTCGTAAATGAGATTCCAGAGTGCATAGAAAGGCTGAAGATGACTTGATTGTTTGTTATTGTGAATTTTATCTTAGTGCCTTTTAGGCTATGTTTTTCATTACATTTCTGATTTTGAGAAGGTAAGTTTTTTCCACACCAGATGCCTAAACAGTTAATGCCAAGTCAGGATAGAAATGTCACATCTTTTTCCACCCTTTGGAATACATTTGCTGTCGGTAACATGATTTAGGCATGTACTTTAACATGATTTTGGGTTTTTCCCCCCCCCCCTTTTCTCCAAAGCTCGTGCAAAAGAAAATATCAAGATGAGTAAAAAGCCTCCAAATCGTCCTGGAATCACATTTGAGATTGGTGCTCGTTTGGAGGCACTGGATTACTTACAAAAATGGTATGAAAGACATTGTGTAGTATTTGTTAAGAGCATAATTATTTTGTGTGTATTCTGTGGTTTGATGTTAAATTATAAAAAATACTTCACCCACTAATTGGATGTTTCACGTGTGAACTTTATGGATTTACACATAATAAGTCTGTTAAAACTGTTAGCTTTTACAAAGATACTCTCTCTTCAGCAATCCAGCTAAACTTTTCTACAGGTTTTTGTTTGATTTCAGTTGTTTCTCATAGTAAGGAGAGCATTTCCAGAGTGATGTGAAATGCAGGGTCATGTGCAAAGTGATGGGTGTGTTAATGTGACAAACTTCTGTGACTAAAGATTTGTACTGTTTTCATTTTAAGGTAGGCAAGCAGACTTGGGCTATCATACTTAATAGGGTCACAGAACTGACTTAAAAAAGGGAAAACATCCTTAATTAGAGCTCATGAAGTAGGCAAGTATGATTGTATTGGTATCAAACAGCTGGAGGAATCAAGTGCTCAGAACTCTGATCCTACACCACCCAATTATATCTTAAGAGTCAAGACTATAAAACAAAAATTTGTAGGCACAAGTACCATATTACAAAACGTGTGTATTGTGAGAAGAGCTGGGGTTTTTTTAGTGGTTAGTCAAAATTTTATTAATGCAAGTAATTTCATGGTGTGTTCTGCCTATGCTGTTTCAGTTTGAAAAATCTTTGGGTTTGTTAAACTAGGTGATAGAGGAACTTGGCGCTTCTACCCAGAAGTTTTTTCTTAGCTGCTTTCTAATGAATTCAAGCTAGAAAATCTAGAGGCCTGTACCAGCATTTCTGTTCCATTGCTGGAGAGCTAAGCACGTTCATCTAAATTTCTGTTCCTGTTAACTCAAACTTAAGTATTGGAATCTGCGTTGTTTACACATCTATTCCAGTAGTTACATGCTCTATACAAAAAGTTGGGATAAACTTTTTATCTATTGAGCTTTGGTTTTAGTTATAACAAAGGTGGTCTCTAACAGTGGTCTCTAAAGGAAAATAATATTTACAGAACAGTTCTTGTTTGTATCTGTTGCTGTCAAGTGGGCTTTCAACTGATTCAGTTACTGATTCTGTAACTGAATGCCAAAATCGTGAACTGTTTGAATAGTGCTAGGAAAATAAAGTAATTTTAATAGAACTTTATATAGCATCTTCTGTGACTAGAGGTAATTGCTTAATGTAAAAAACAAAAGTTAAAATATAACTTCAGGTTCAGCTTAATTGTATTTAAAAAAAGAACTGCTAAATAACCAATATATAGTTTGTATTTGATATTCCCAGCCTTTTCACATGGAATTCCCGCTTTTCTGGAATGTCTAAGTTTGGCCTTTTCATGTGTGAGTCCTGTTGCAAGCTCTGGAAGATGATTTGCTTGGTATTTTCAGGCAGAATGGAATTTATTATGAACTTTCTAGGAACTAATTCATCATCCGGACCACCAGGTAGAACAGGGCAGGTTTATATGCATATAAACTTTTGTTGTGACATATATGGTAGAAGAATTAGTATTAAACTTTTACAGTTACAGCAGAGCGGAAAACAGGACTCTGTCTTGGATGAAATAATATTCATGTACTTATCCAAAGAGCTTGATAGAGCTTACTGTTATGTTGTTTGTGGGGTGTCCTAGGCCAGACTAATAGTGCATGTGATTTTATTTTTTAACTTTCTGTTGCTTAAGGAGATGGTTAATGTGTGTTGTTTTTGGCGTGTTTTTTTTCTTAAAGTCTTTCTAAATATAAGCTGTACATCAGGGAAAAGAAAGTTGCTGGACATACAGGAAGTCTTTTTATATATTTTAACAAAACCAAAGTTGAAAAGCCATAGTATTGCTTAGCCCAGTTTTTCTCCAAGTGGAAAAAATGAGAACACTTGCTGTAAAGTAAAATAGCCTTTGAAAGGGTTTTAGTTTTTTTCTCTTAATTTCCAGAAGCCTGCTGTCATTTAAACATCCAGTATTTGTGATCAGTTAAAATGTTAATCAAGAAAGGGATTCTTAAATTGTCATCTTTGTAGTAGTTGCTGACATCTCACGGAATCTGTTGTTTTGTTTGAATTCTGTAGACTTTGGAGACAATATTGTTGTACCTTAATGTATGTATTGTGCTTTTTAAAATAAGAAGGTTTTTACAGACAGTGTTTGGGTCACTGGTATCACTGATGTTTATGATTACTTATTAGAAGAGAAGCTGGTCAGACTGGTCAGCAAAGACAGACTCGCAGAGAGTCTTCTGTATTGCAGAGGTAACTGCAATTGCTTCATCATAAAGTGCAGCAGTTGAATGGGAGGTCATCTTCCATAATGGATTTGTACCAATTGTTAAATTCACATTCACTAAAGTATGTAATGCATCTCTAATGAAAATCTATGGGGATCATCTGTCAGCATTTGGTTAATGAGATGAGATTGACTGATAACAGAAAATTATTAAATATATATATACAGGATCAGGGGCCTGACATGTGACTTGTGAGGAGAGGTTTACTTACCTCGGAGAAGGCTTCAGGAGACCCACTAGCAGCATTTCAGTGCCTACAGGCATGTCATCAAGATTTAGCCAAGCTCTTCACAGCAGCGTATGGTTGGAAGACAAGAAACGAGGCACAAGATGAAGTGAGAGGTTCAGGCTAGGTGCAAGGATAATCTTTTTCCCCATGGGACAAACAGCAGATCAGGTTGCCTAGAACTTGTGAAGTCTCACAATACTGGAGATTTTTGAGACTGAACTGGACAAAACTCTGGGAAACCTGGTGTGATTCCATAGCTGACTCTGCTTTGAGTGGAAGGTTGGACTGAAGGCTTTATGAGGTCACTTGCGACTTGAATTTTCCTATGATATAAAAAAAATGAACATGTGTGCACACCTCCCTATGCCTCTTAACCAACAAAACGATTGTAACAGCAGAAGGGCTGCACCTGTCTGCAGGTACACGCCAATGTCTTGAGGCTCTAGATGTCTACTGGTTGTCCTGTAAGTGCCAGATTCTGCTTTGAAAAACAACACTGTTATTTTTCTGAGACCATAGTCTTCATTAATCTGCTTGATCTGAACTATAGGTTAGGTCGTGGTACTTCATGCAATTCTGGAATGGAAACAGCTCACTAAAATAGATTAGTTACCAGAACAGCAGCACTTTGACTTGGTGTGTCAGATTATCCCCAACCTGATCTAGTTCAGGATGTCCCTGGTTATACAGGAACGTGGGACTAGATGACAGTTAAAGGTCCCTTCCAACCCAGTGCCTTCTCTGATTATCTGGATGATTCTTTTAATTACCTTTTCCTCCAGTATGGAAGTTTTTCCATATAAGACATTGGGAAATCTTATTTTGTACAATCTTTGTTTTGGATCTCCGCTGACTGGGTTGCCTGACAGCCAGGAATTTGAAAGGACTGTGAAGATGCTATTTTATAATGATACAATACAATATAGTCAGCAAAAAGTAGGGAGTCAGAAATAGCTGCTTGCAGATTTTGCAGGTACCAGAAGAGTATTTGTGGAGTATTATTGTTACCTGACCAGTGCTTCGAGTCGATTTTGTAAGCCATATTAAATTTTGTGGCTTTACAAAAGCATTGCATGATTGTTATGGGTTGGAATCGCTGGAACCTGAGAATGGAGAACGTGCAGTATGTGAACTGTGCAGATACCATCAGCTGACAGTAGTTTTCTTGTTCTCTTCAAAAAACAAACCTAAAACCCCCTGAAATGTGGACAAGACTCAATTTGGGATTATTAAATGCTATTTTCAGCATGCTGCTGAAAAACATCCAAAGCTTGGAGATGGTTGTTTCTTCACACAAAAAGAATCAGAATCATAGAATGGTAAGGTTGGAAGGGACCTCAAGGATCATCTAGTTCCAACCCCCTGCCATAGGCAGGGACACCTCCCACTAGCACAGGTCACTCAAAGCCTTGTCCAACCTGGCCTTGAACACCTCCAGGGAGAGAGCAGCCACAACCTCCCTGGGCAACCTGTTCCAGTGCCTCACCACCCTCACTGGAAAGAACTTCCTCCTAACATCCAGTTTAAATCTCCCCTCTTCCAGTTTAAACCCATTACTCCTTGTCCTGTCATTACAAGACCTTGCAAATAATCCCTCCCCAGCCTTCCTGTAGGCCCCCTTCAGAAACTGGAAGGCTACTATAAAGTGTCCTCAAAGCCTTCTCTTCTCCAGGCTGAAGAGCCCCAACTCTCACAGCCTGTCCTCATAGCAGAGCTGCTTCAGCCCTCTGATCATCTTCGTGGCCCTCCTCTAGACCTGCTCCAACACTTCAATGTCCTTGCTGTGCTGGGGGCTCCAGAACTGTGCACAGTACCCCAGGTGGGGTCTGACAAGAGCAAAGGGGCAGAATCCCCTCCCTTGCCCTGCTGGCCACACTGCTCTTGATGCAGCCCAGGACTTGGTTGGCTGTCTGGGCGCATGCACACACTGGAGTGTGATGGTCCTTCTGTTTCAGTTTTGTTTTTCTTCAGTTAAAAGTAAATACTTTTTTTTTAACCTTTTTTAAGAGTATTTTTCTAGTTTGTGCTGAACAAATCTTGGCAAATTTTTCTTATAACCGATTTCCTTATGACTTGTTAATGGGAAGTACTTGCTGGGAGTGAACAGGGTAAATTAGACAGACCGGGAGGTTCTTTGGGCCTTGGACATCATTACACTTCAGTATTGTGAAGTGTGGTGTTTGTATTCCCCTTTGTAGTACTCTATAATGCTTGCTTGTAGCTTTGTGATGGAAGGAATTTCTACATAAAGTCTCTTGTGTCTGAAGTGTAACTATCTCCGTATTCATTTTTCTACAGAATAGAAATACACTGTGTTGTTTGCCATAGTAAAATCTTTCAAAAGGTGTGTTACAAAAATTATGTTGTCATTTTAACTTTCATTAGAACGAACTGCTTATTTGCCTGTGAAATATTTGTATACTTTTGCATTTTATGAGATTGTTTTCAGTAGAAGGACTAAACATGTAACACTAGAAAAATGCTTCTGTGTGTTGCAAAATTTGCAGTAATAAATTCTGCAATAAGTACGCTCTGCTCTTTTCCATTGTGGTACCAGTATTGTGAAATATTATTGTTTTACAGATATTTGTGGCACATTGTGTGACTCAACTTAGTGAGTATTTAGGATAATAGCTTGTTGCTAAATCCAGACAAAGTTATTTTTGGTTTACCTAATAACCAATCCTATATAGTTTGGGTGCTTCAGACATTTACTAAATCATCCATCTCAGAGGATTGAAGTTGAATGCAGATTTTGGCTGTCTGCATCTTGGAACCACTGTTTTAATGTACATCAAAGAAACATGAATTATTGGAATAAAACACTTACAGGATGATATAATTATTACGAGATTCAACTGTGCAATCCGATATCAGGGACTTTGATTCAGAGGTGATAATGACATTTGAAAAAAGACTTTGACAGCAGAAATTGTATTTATCAAAGAGAAATTAACTAATAAATAGCTGATGCTGTATTTTCTTTGAGTGGTCTTTAATGAAACCTAATATTTTGCATATCTTTTCTAAATTGATGCTACTTTTGCTCTTTTTTCTTTCCATATATGTAAGCATCTTGACTCTTGGCTTGCTGAATTTTCCTTAAAATAGTTTTTAATTTTTAAATATTTGTCTCTAAACTATACTCTGTATTTTATTTCCCTCTCTTACTAAGTTTTGTCTTTCCAGGCCAGTGTACCATATTTTGACTGTTTATTTCCTCCATTGTCTTATGCACACAGTGCTTGAAATGGTGACTTTGTTGATGATGGTCACTGAAAGCTACCAGCCCTTAGAACAATAGAAATGTAGCAAGGGAACTGCTATAAGGTAACACTGTAATGAGAACAGTGTTTGCATTGCAGATACGCAGGAAGAGGAGAATTCTGTCTTTTGGCTTTGCATCATTATCTGCCTGGCATGTGATAAACTTGAAATTTTGAACAAGGAAGAGGACCGTCATTCTTGTCTTCAGTTTCACTACTGCAGCTTCAGTACTTACACATAAGATCTCATTTTTGAGTGCTACAAAGTGGACTTCCTCTTACTTTTCTGATAGTTTTCCTTCCTTCCCTCTGTTAAATGCTTTCTGTATTATCCTTTACTTCTATTTGGAACTCATCTAGGCACTCATACCTATACTGTGGTAATAGTAGTGTTACTTTTGCCTCTGCTTTGCTACTCTTCCTGCTTATTCAGACGCTTGATGTCTTGTTAAAAGAAGTCTGAAACCGGAACAGAAAAATGAAAAAACCCAGTTGCAGTATATGGACTTAAGAAGAAAACATCATCAGAGGCAGGGCTTTGCAAAACTATCTTTTGGCTGACTTCTTGAAGCCTTGTTCAAAGTTCAACTAGAATGGTGATGATGGGATACAGATTTTGACCCAGCAGTTTTACTTTCTGTATTAATACATTATATCTTGAGCTTCATTGTTAGATTGGTACATTGGTGTTGTTAGCCTGCTTGAGAGGGGGAAGGAGATTGATCTTGTCCCATGGAGTTCTGCCTTTAAAAAGGTTTTGTTAGGGTAGCAAATGAGTCTGCAATATGAGATGAAGACTTTTATTTTAAAGCTCAGCAAGAAGTTGAGTAGGTAAAGAATGGCTATGAAAATATTTTGTATTTCTGACATATATGGATAAGAAATGCTACAAGAGGTTGGACTATGCATACTGATGAAAGGATGAAATATATCTGAAATAGTTGCAGTAGTAACCTAGAAAATGAGAGATTTTTTTTAATTCAGCTCTTAAAATATTTAGATGTTGGGAAGCTGTATGCAGTGCTGCAGCTGAAGAAGTAGGATTGGAGAGATTATGGGGCAAATTGAGATGGATGCCTTTTGTTTTCCTGGTGACTTAAACAAGGCAGTAAATAGGAAAGCCTGTACTTCCTGAGAATTTAGAGTTTAATCAGAACATGGCATTAAAAACTCCTTTATCAGCACTGTCAGTATTCTGGAGAGAAAGTAGTAAAAGTTGAAAACGTTGACAGAGTTCCTGTATGTTAGTTGTGTTTCTAGATGATGGAATTTGCAGCAGAACTAGAAATTAATTGCTCAAGCTTCACTCTTTTACTATTGCTTTACAGTAGCACTTGTTAAGAAAACAGATTGTCTCAATGTAAGTGAAAGACAGCTGTCCTTTTGCTGTGGTCTTTCATTTCAATGTTTAGTTAACTTTAAAACATCCTTCATATGAACTTTGTAGAAAATTCCTGTGACCCAATAAAATTTTTAGGAGATACTTTGTATTTTTTTAATCCATTTCTGTACTTTCATGAAGGGCAGAAGGAGCTGAATTCTGCCTCATTCAAATATTCACTGCATTTATGTGGTAGAATTCATACGATCTTGTAATTTTGATGGAGGAAGTAGTGTAATAAAACTGGTTTGTACCTTACTCCCCTACTACAATTTTGTGAAATGCATCACTTCAGTGAAACGTATATAGTAAAACTGAATAGTATCTGCTGGAGAAATTTGCGGTTACAAGTGTAATCTCAACCTTTATGGTTCCTAAATTACACCTATGCCACACCCAGAATTAACTTGATCTTGCTGAAGCTCAGTCCTGATTATGCTCAGTAGAATTATGCAGTGTTTCCTGAGGGTAAAATCCACGTGTTAAGAATGAAATAATTATTTTAGTGCATATGAAGTTAAAGAGAGATTACAGCTAAAAATAGCTGCTACAAATCAAACTTAATGGCAATAAAATCATGGAAGCTGATCTATAAGTTAATAAGTGGCTTAGATTAAAAATGTTCTGTTGATTTCTTGGTTTGAATAATTTCTTGAATTTGTCTGGAATCAGTAGTATAGTTTGAACTCTTTCATATAATTAGGACTGAATGTGCTCCTAGTTATACTTTATATCTTTTCCATCCCCAAGTAAACAAAATCTTGAAATTTGGTTTAGACAGTCACAGGTTTTGAAACTGATAAGTACAAGCTAATACCGGTTTTGGACAATTTTGTTCTGGGAGTTTGAGGTTTAAATTTGTGTGTAACCATCTGACTAGTATGAAGCTAATGATTTATAACTGTTGTGTATAGATAACTCTTAAACTAAATGTCATCCTGCTATCAATGTTGTAACATCATCTTCAGACTTGGCAAGTTCTTAGTACTAGGTGTCAATAGGACTTTCTGAATGATCATGTAAGCACTGTTGTAAGGAAAAAAAAACGTAATTGAGGTTTATCTGTTAATGTTTATTCTTCAAGGTATCCATCTCGTATTGAGAAGATTGATTATGAAGAGGGGAAGATGTTGGTCCATTTTGAACGTTGGAGTCATCGTTATGATGAGTGGATTTACTGGGACAGTAATAGGTTGCGGCCCTTGGAGCGACCAGCGTTAAGGAAAGAAGGGCTTAAAGATGATGAAGAATTTGTTGTAAGTAGCACAATTTAATTTTCCTTTGACTCTTTCTTGTAAACTGTCCTACATATTTTCCTGTCTTAAATCTCTGTAGTACATAATGCTTAATTTTTTTAAGGAAAAAAACCTAAATGATTAAATATTGATGGTTAAATTTGTATAAAATAGGATTTTAAACCTGGAGAAGAGGTCCTGGCTCGTTGGACAGATTGTCGATACTATCCTGCAAAGATTGAAGCAATTAATAAAGAGGGTATGTATTTGTGCATGGTCCAGTTGGTAAGGATTGTTTGAATATGCTATGCCATAGCTGTAGTCTCCTTCAGAAAATAACTGGGTATAAAATTTTCTTCACTGTCTCTGTATTAAGTGAAAACTTTTTTATTTTTTAAGAGGTTCATCTTTTACATGTGTGAAATTAGAAAATAGGAGCTCGTCCTGGAAGACAAAATGCTTAATATTTTCTCAGTAGTAAGAAAATGCTGTGTTCAGTGTTAGGAATGTTTTGAACTTTTGTTGACTTGAGCTAATGATATATTTAAATTTTTGTAGTTGTTTTAGGAATGGTCAGTATCTCTAAGTTTATTAAAGAAAAACAATGGAAATGGGGTTGCAAAGAAACACTTCAGTTGCAATATTTTACAATGTGGTCATCTTATGTTCATTAGAAATATGTTGAGGTGCTTGAATGTGTGCAGAGAAGGGCAACAAGCCTGGTGAAGGGGCTGGAGCACAGCCCTACGAGGAGCAGCTGAGGGAGCTGGCATTGTTCAGCCTGGAGAAGAGGATGCTCAGGGGAGACCTCATTGC
Source organism: Ramphastos sulfuratus (assembly GCA_013399055.1). Classification (NCBI taxonomy): domain Eukaryota; kingdom Metazoa; phylum Chordata; class Aves; order Piciformes; family Ramphastidae; genus Ramphastos; species Ramphastos sulfuratus. The sequence goes on from WBNM01013525.1 coordinate 437,975, forward strand.
TCTCTACAACTACCTAAAAGGAGGTCGTAGCCAGACAGGGGTTGATCTCTTCTCCCAGGCACCCAGTGACAGAACAAGAGGACAGAGTCTCAAACTGCGCCAGGGCAGGTTTAGGCTGGACATTAGGAAGAAATTCTTCACGGAAAGAATGATTGGCATTGGAATGGGCTGCCTGGGAACGTGGTGGAGTCCATCCCTGGAGGTGTTTAAGAGGAGGCTGGATGAGGCACTTAGTGCCATGGTTTAGTTAATTAGAAGGGTTAGGTTATAGGTTGGACTCAGTGATCCTAGAGGTCTTTTCCAACCTGTTTAATTCTGTGATTCTGTGAAGTGGAAGTTGTAACTGCAATTTAAAGCAAACAAAGATTTGATTGTGAATTGAATTGTTTCCCTATCGTGACAACTTAAATATTGCAGAAATCTTTCAATGAATTATGGGTGAAAGTAAAACAGTATTATAAACATTCTTGGAATTGTCCAAATGGACAAAAAATAACAATATAAAAACTGAGTTGCATTAAGGCTGTCATTTGTTTTTTCTTGAAAGTCTCTATCCAAACCTTGAAAGTCTCTATCCAAACCTGATTGCTTTGTTCATACAACCTACAAAACATTTTGCTAAAGCTTTCATAGTAACAAGGTGTGTTTGTTTCTTGACTACTCATAGTGATTACATCAATCCTTTTCCAGGAACATTCACAGTACAGTTCTATGATGGTGTTATTCGATGTCTTAAGAGGATGCATATCAAATCTATGCCAGAGGATGCAAAAGGGCAGGTAAGAATACTTTAGAGTATCTCTTTCTTAAATTTAAAAAATTCTTTATAAAAGTATCTTGAGATAGTAAAAATGTCATCTAGCGCCTCTAGTTGTAGATTCTAGTCTCTTTTCTAGGTCCTGCACTGCCTTGCTTCACCAGCTTTGTGGATGGTACCCCAGAGTATGCTGCTCAAGTTGTCTTGCCTCTGAAATGCCTAAGCACCATACACTCCATTGCCAACTAATCTGTTCACAGGCTTTTGGCTTGCAGAGTTTAAAAAACCTGGGCCACCCAGAGATGTTTTCCTCTGGTGTCCTTTCAGGGAAAAGATTTAGCTTGTCAGTAGTTGTGCTGCTGATTTTAATTTTTTTTTTTTTTCTAACCCATCTTCCACCCCATCTCTTTCATTTATTACTGTGGTAACTTTTTGCCCCGATGTTCTTATTAACATGATTGTTCTGTGGGGATTTTTTCCCCCTATGTCCAGAACTTCTTGAGGATTCAGACAGAGAAATGTTTATTTATTCTTGGTAACCAGTTGTTGTTAAAGAATAGATTGGTGAGTAGAAGTTGAGGGAGGCTGTGAAGTAGAAGGAAGTATTTAATTACTATGTACATATTTACTTGCAAAAGAAAAATAACGTTGAGAACCCTAGAAGTGCCACTGCATTTATCTCGCATGGTAACCATAGTCTCATAGGTAATCCACTGATGCTATTTGAGCCTCAGAGATAAGAAATGTGAAAAAAATGCTCAAATTTCATCCCAGTTCTCTTCAGAATACACCTACCTTGGCCCACAATTCCCGTATTTCGTAATTACTGTTGCAATTATCCATAGTGCGACAAGGGCAAATGGGTAAGTGAAACAGCTTGAAAACTTTTCCATATTCTGGCCTCCAGGTTACAGGTACTTCTGTTTGACTCTTGATCCTCTAGCTATGCAGAGAACATTGGAACTTTGTGCAGGCAACACTGCTGTTTAAATTAAACCATTTCCTTAAAGAGATTAAATTGAAATCCATAATTACAATAACACTGGCTTCTTGAAGCAGTATTAGAACTCTGTTGAATCAATATATATGTCAAAATTCTTTCAGTATAATAGTGAGTTAGAAAGGTAGAGTGCTTTGTTTTGCTCCATTTAAAGGAAAACCTGGATAATATCGTTGTGATGTTACAAAATTGCTTGCTCTGTCCTGTGCTTTTTCTAGGGAGCTATTTTGTGTCTAATCCTGAATTACTACACTTAGGCCATAGGCATTTCAGTTTAAAAAAAAAAAAAAGAAATCCATTTCTTAGCAACTGTTTTGATGTCCAGGCATGCTTGGTAGCAATCCAGCTCATCTATGATCTCTAATGTTTTCTTAGTACTTAAGAGTTGTTTTGTCAGCCCCACACATCTCAGAGGCTGAATGTAAGTGGCTTCAGTGAAGTCTTTAAAGAGTAAGGGGCCCAAATTTATACTTTCTGAGATGAACTTAGAGTTTTTAAAGTTGTTTTGCAGCAACAACACTAATTATGCTTTCTATAATGCTAATTTATACTAATTTTGGCATTTCATTTTGCAAAGTTAGATATCAGCGTGAAGTTTTGTAGCTTTCAAAGGCAAAGATACTTCTTTTCTGCAACATCTCCTATGTTATGCTATGGTGAAACATTTGTTTTTCAAAATATTTTGTGATATTTTGGTTTGAAAAATCAGTTTCCTGAAACTGAGCTTTTTCCAAGCCTAGACCTCAAACAAACGTTTCTTCATTTTTTGCATTATTTATTTTATAAGAAGATACTTACAAAAAAAAATGCAAATCATCCAAAAAAAGTCAAGAATGTACCTTGCTTTGTAAGATAGTTGAGTTGGCAGATCCAAAACTTCATGCTTAATTTGAACCTATGTCTTGTTCTTTATCTGTTTCCAGAGGAAAGGAAAATACCTTTCAAGAGATGAATGTAAGCTTAAGTTCTAGTGCGTTAGCAAATTTAACAAACATAAGGATCTGTTTGGAGGAAGGTGTGTGTTAAGCATGCAGAAATTGAAGTACATGGAGGAAGAGGCATGCAGATCAGTTAATTCTTTGAGCCTAGTGTGTCTTAAAGGAAGATACTGTATTGTAAACTGTAGCACTCAAACTATTTTTGAGTTGCAGCAGAAGTGTGTTTTACTAAGACTCAACTGTGAAGGTGGAAAGGCAAAATATTGAGTGGAAAATATTGGTGGGATTTAATGCAACAAGACTATAGGTTAGGTTGCTCTGCAGACAAGCACAAACTAATTGAAATCACACAGAAATTTGGCTAATGTAGTATAGCAAGAAAATGAAAAAAGGTGGGGATATTGAGACTACCCTTGTGAGAGCACATGTGAAGTACTCAGATAACTTACTTTTTCTGTTTCATGTTTTTTGTTTTATCTTCGATGTAATTAGGCGCGCGAGAGGGAGCAGATAGCGCCGGAGCTGAGATTAGTCACGGAAATCGAACCAAAAGAAGTGAGTTTTGAGGAGGGTTTTGAAGGAGAGGGAGGGGACTTGGCACACAGGAAGAGGAAGCTGAGGAAAAAAGCATGGATTTGCAATTGGGACAGAGGAAAAAAGATGATGTGACAGGAGACAATGTGAGCCAAGATATAGGTGGGGCAGCCTGTTTAGAACTTGAAAGATGAGGGTAAGGAATCCAGGCTTGATGTGGAATCAGCCAGTCGATAGACTGATGTTTTATGTACGTGTATGTTTGAATGTGTGGGAGTTGGGAGCTGTGATGTGTCAGGAGAGGAAAAATGCCTGAATCTTTAGTACTGTAGAGAAGCAAAAAGGTGGTGGTTGTAGGCAGGTGAAGGGAGAACGATGTATGCGTGAATTCTCCTATTGGCACAAGGGCTGAATTTCAGACGTGGTTCTGGTTTTGCCTTCCCACAGTTACAGATTTAAAGTTATGCAAAGGAATATTTTAAAATACAAGTGTTGAGCCAATTGATTTGTAAGGCTGTTGGGTAATTTCCACTAACTTAGTTCTTGATAATGCAACTTCCTGTGCTTTGATTTAATGAAACTAATTAGCATAATGACTATTTTTTTTTCTCAGCTGTGATAAAGCAATGTTTTGTCTTCTAACTACAGTGTTGTATTACTTCTCTCCTGTCAGTTTTCTCAACATTCTTGAAAGACAAATTTTAGTGAGAATAAAAAAAGGAAATACACTTTTATTTTTAAGTTTATATATATATATATATACACATATGAGAAACTTTCAGTGGGATGAGATGCTGTGGGAAGCGGGAAATTAGGCTGGGTTGTGCAGAGTTACAAAACCACAGACAGTAGAGGGGCAAGGTCAGGACACAAGGGAGAAGCAGAGAAAACTTTTCATGAGGACTTTTGTTTTTACTTTATTAATTTGTAATGTTTTCATATTTGGCTTTGTGTGTACTAAATGCGCTATGGAAAAGTGTTGCTATGTAAAGATTTACAGCTTCTTTGTGGAATATTTATGATATCTAGTATCCTGCCATTATCGCTGACAGAGTAAATATTTTACAACAATCTTGACACAGATTTCGAAATTCATTGTGTTTTAGACTACTACTGTTGTTCTTCCAGTTTTTGTTAAATTTTTGTAAAAGTTCTGAAAAAGACACAAATGCATCTTTGTGAAGGAGGACTCCCTGCACTTTTTGGAAGTAACAGAAGTCTCCTTAGCATCTCAGATGCTAAATATTTCCTACATGTCAGCTCAGCAGGGGTTCAAGCTTAAAAAGAGGAATTGTCTCTGTCATTTTAGTGCCTGTGGAGCCAAATTAGAAATGCATCCACAGTTTTGGCAAATTTGGAATCACAGATTATAGAGCTTGGAAAGGACCTCTTGAGATAATCTTGTCAACACTTCCACTCAAGTTCTCTTCACCGAGCTTGAATTTACATGCAAATCTAGGGGAAAAAAAATAATGTAGCTATTGCCGTAATTGGTGTCTATGTGCTCTGGCTTCTGAATGTTTAGTCTTTATGTCCTTGTTGTGTCCTGCTACTGCTTTTTAAGCTCCATATCTTAAGTACTCATGCAATGAAATAAAATGCAAACAAGCCATTCATGCTGCTCAAGAACTGCTACTCTTAGAACAGGATGCTTAGTTCAGTGTGGTCCTTGAAGCTTGCTGTCTTTGCAAAGCTTCCAGTTTGAGTTGTTGACTGAAAATTAAAATGCTGGTTCAGACCTCTTTTGATGCAAATTGCACATCGTTTACTTCCTGCTTTTTTTTCGTTAGACCCAAACTCCAGCGGTATTACTGATCCTCTTCATCAATTGCCTGGAGTACAGCATAAGATACTTACTCTCAGGTCTCCTAACTACTCTACAGCACAAATTAAGCCCGTCCTATTTTTTGCTGGATGGGCTGGAGCTAATGTTTGTCCTTGTTTGGGTTGGCCAGAAAAGAGGTATGAGTGTTTTTGACTATGCAGCTGGCAGTTAGACACGCTCTCTGTGGCTGGCATGTCACTAAATGACCTTAATAGCTGCCCGTTGCATAAGCATTGCCAAAGCTCCCAAACCTTTTTGCTCTTCTGTATGCATCTTGTATTGACAGTTTGGCTGTGGAACACTATCTTTGAAGAATCAAAACTGTTTGTTTTTCAAAGAACATAGCTTGAAGGAACATAGAAGTATAACCCACGTAAAACACTGATTTAAACATACCAAGACATGGAAAAGGAAAAGCTTAATGCAAGGAAGAGTAATGTTTTATATTTTCTGTTATGTTTTTTTCCATACATTGAAGAAGACAAAGGAACCATCAGTGGAACAGAAATTTGAAAGGCATAAAACATGAGTGGGAATGGAAACAAGATTTATGAAAGCATGTTACTTTAGGTGCTACATATCATAACATAACAAGGAATCAGTCCAGGTTACAATACAGAATCACAGAGTTGTTTTGGTTGGAAAAGACCTCTTAAGATCAAGTCCAACCATTCAGCGTAGTCTCTCTACAGTTGAGGGAAAGATAATAAAAAAATAGAATTACTATTTGTAAATACTTTTGCAAAACTAGACAAAGAGTCTTTATGATTTTTTTTTTTTTTTGTAGGCAGTAGTATAAATCTGCACATAATCTTGTAGTCAAATTGCCATGTAGTAAATTAATTAACATTCAGAACACTCAGAACACTCAGATACTTAATTCTTACTGGTAGAGGATGAACGTTGCTATTGATTTTTATATCACACATAGCTTCTCCATGGAAAAATTGTGTACTTTGGTGCTATGGAAATTTTGAAAAAATACTTCATAAAAAAGGATCATGTTACAGTTTTTGCAGTCAGATTGATTCCTGCATTTAGGTGATGTAAAGCAGGAGTCTGATCACTCCAAACTAGTGGAAAGAACTTGGCTTAATCTTACAAGTATTTGGTTCTCTCCATTGGTGTATAAGGTGGCTAGATTTCATCTATGTGCAAAAAGGTAGATTAATTTGGGCTGCATGTTCTGTTGTTAACTCCTTGGATATGTCTGTATGGTCAAATAAGTCATTACCAAAACCAGCACACTTTTATTACCTTAGTTGTGAATTGTGAAATTCAATTGAATTTAGAACACTTCGTTGAAATGTTGGAAGAAAACTTGTAACATGTAATACCAAAAAAGTGTTGTGTCTAGTTACCATAGGCACAGATACAATTAGATAAGAGTTATCTCTGTTTTATGAGTTTAATTCAGGAAGAATTCTGCCCCAAACTTGCAGCTGTCTGGACCATGCTTTGAGGTGATTGTAGAATAATGATGAATTTCATAGCCAGAAGGGTAAGAAAATAGTATCTTGGGTTTGGGAGCTCCTGAGTTTCTAAAACTACGACACATAAAATACGTACCAGCCACAATTCTGTACACAGTGGTGTTTTAGAATTTTTCTTTTGTGTGTTTGGTTTTTTTTTTTCTTTTTATTCACATGGCACATTGATGATACATCAAGCTTATTTAGGCCATTTGGGAAATTGATTTTGCCACTCTTAATAGTAGCCATCAAAATAAATTCAGCTGCTTCTGAACATTTCTAAAGAATTTTCACTGGGTTTATAAGTATTTTCTATTTGTATCTCAGGCACTTTTTAATACTTACTTAACGTTTTTTTCTTTTTTGGAGGATTGGATAGCTTTGGTCAAAGCTGCTGCAGCGGCAGCAGCCAAGAACAAAGCAGGCAGTAAACCTAGAACCAGCGCAAACAGCAATAAAGATAAAGAGGACAGAAAATGGCTAAAAGTTCCTTCAAAGAAAGAAGAAACCTCAACCTCTGCAATCATGCAGGAAGTCCAAAAAAAGGAAGAGGAGCCTACATCTAGTGACACATTTGGTAAAAACAAATTCTGTGGGAGATCAGTGTTACTGAAAAATGTGTTTTAAGAAGAATTCCTGCTGTTAATTTTGCAATTAAGTAATAACTAGTATTTCTAGAGGAAAATGTCTCATTTGCTATTCCAATAACTTTACGTAACATTTAATCAATTAATTAAAAAAAACCCCAGATTAATCTAGGTCACTCAACATTTGGTACTTCTGCAGAACTTCTGACTAACAAAATCAGAACATAGCATTTTTTAAAAATACTTCATTGTATGCTTTGGTTCATATTCCTACATCATCTGTTACCTGTGACATAATCCTTGATCTTGTTCTAAGAAAAAAAAACATTTTACTATGAATGGTATATCTGTATTCAGGATGTTTGAAACTATCTCTGGGTTGTTAAATATTAAAGATTATGAAATTGAACAAATACTAATTTCTCAGAATGTAAAAATCACAAATGTTGAGGTTCTCTCCATCTAATGCTTCAATGGGTAATAATAAATTTCCAGACCATGTCATTTTAACTTGTAAGAGAATTTTATAATTACTGCAATATTCTAATAGCAGTTCTGAAATAGTTAGGTATTTTGGGTGATGCTACCTATTTATAAACTGTGTGTTTATTAGATTTCTCTTCTGTTTACAAGTAGGTTTTCCTGTAGTGGATGTTCCAAAGATGGCCTTTGTGCAGGCAGAGAGCACGTTATCACACAAGAGGAAAAGTAATCTGGGCAACTCATTTCAGGCAAAGAGAGCTCGTCTTAACAAGATCACTGGTAAAATTTTCTTTTCAGTATAATAAATATGCTTATAGATAAGGTATTTAAGTAAATTGATAAAAGCACATTCTTGAGGCAAATACATTATAGTCTTCTACTTCTTTAGAATTCTAAAGAAATCTATAAATGATAGAAAGTCTACCTTGTTCATAAATTCAGATGACGTTCTCAGACTTGCCTTGATCTCGCCTTTATAGGAAGATAGCCACCACAAACTGATGAATTCCTTGAGTATATTTTAACTCCACCTGCACAAATTTCTCCATTATTGGATGAATTTGGGGTTTGTACGATTTCTTAACGTGATTGCATACCACTCCTGTAAATTAAAGCCTTTGTTACTTGTGGAGAAACTAAACGTTTTGTCACGACTTAAGATGTTAGAATTGTTGCTGAAAATAGTGTACAGTATGTTGTTTAAAGGTGGACAAGCCTAGCTACAAATTGAAGCAGTGAAGAACTGAAAAATTAATTCCTTGTGTTGCTTACTCAAAGGTACTAATAGAAAACAAGTACACAGATAAAAAGTAGACTTTACACAACAGGAAATAGAATAATAGATAACTGATCTTACCTTCAAAAGTTGAAAAAGTCCATTCTAAAATTTGATAGAAATTTACTTCACTATGAAAAAATTACTGTAATCTGTGTCCCTACTTCCGCATACTCCCAATAAACAAGTTGTGTTGCCAACATCAAAAGGATGTTTCTTATGTGTGCTGGGAAGGGACTGGATGCATTTCAGAGTCTGGGAGAGAAAAAGTTACTAAATCCCCATGTTAACAGAGGCACCTTTGGAAAGAAAGAAATTCATTCCACCTGTTTCTCCAGTAAACAGTATTTTGTGTGAATCTGGCAAACTTTTTACCTGCTACAGATGAGACAGGGTTTGTTGTTTGGCTGATTGTTTTTTATAGTAAACAAGGTATGGTCATTCATATAAAAAGTCTTAACTGTTTCCGTAAGATGAAAACAACCTTGTTTCCTAATCCATGAGATGAGGTGTTTTCCAGACTTGTTTGGGCTGATTCCTCCTTTCATAGGTCAGCAATGGAGGATGTTAGTCAGTTTTATTTAGAGTGTGGTTCCATTTCAGTTTCTCAGTCAGCACTTCAGTTTAAAGGAGAAAATAAATGAAATGGTCCAGTGTGGAACAGGATATAAAGGAATTAGTCCTTAGGGAAAAATATTTTCTGTCTGCAGGATTTTCTTTTCTGCAAGGCGTCTTATTTGGTACCAAGTTTAGTTAACAGCATCTAATTTATCAGCCTCATTTCTGCTCTCCTTTGTCCATACTACATACACAGTCAGTGAAGAATGAATTTAATTGCTACGATGAGTGGTATAAATGTAAGATAAATATACTAGTCTTACATATTTACAAACTCCTGTTCACTTCTTTCCAGTAGCAGTTAGTAGCAGAAGATACCAAAACCATCTGAAAAACCACATAGCTCTGAAAATTATATTTTTCTGTTCTTGTGGATAGATTCTCTTTTCTTGAGGAACGGTATGAATAGAAATTGGACAGACTAATACAGATGAAGTGAATAATCAGAAACATAATCTTTCAACCATTGACTTTTGTTATCATTCAAAATGTGTCTCTCTCTCTCTCTCGCTCTCTCTCCATGGGAGAATACTGTACTAGCAGAGAAAATTTTACCTTTCAGTGAAAGCAAATTAATCCTTTAATCTCAAAATTAAATTTGTCATGCTTGGTAGGTACTTTGTGTAACTGTCCTCAAATCAATACACTTCTGCAACTCATGCTGTAGTAGGGTGGTTTTTTTTTCTATTTTGCATAAAATGGGAGTATTTAGAAAATGTAACTGCTGATGATACTTCCTTGAAGTTGTCATTTTTGTCTCTGGCATGAGTTTTTGGATTTGAAGGAGATTAGGGTGTCATGCTGGTGTACCCATCAGAATGGCAAAGACTCATAAAACATTCTATCCGTTAAGAAAACATTAATTTACCAAATGTCTTACAGCTTTACTATGGAAATAAAGCAAATAATATGCTTGTGGGAAGCAATCTGGATAGACCTATTCTTTGGATTTCAATTTGGCATTCAATATGTTGTAGAATGTTCTTACCTGCCACAGGGGCCTCAGCTGCATCTGGGGTTCTTTGCTCACCATTCAACAAAATAGTTACTTCCTTTGCCCCTTTTACTTCTGCTACCACTGCAGGGGGAAATGATGTTTCCTCAAGATGAACAGTGTCTCCTGCAAAGCGTGTGTTAATAAAATTTTCCAGGTTTTGCCTCTGTTGAATGTATACTTCCACATCTCCTGCTGCAGTGTTCATATCTGAAGGAACAGATAGCATCTGCAGCGAGCTTACAGAACAAACCACTTTCTTTTGCTATGCCATGCTTATTTGTTGTGTGCTATTACTGATAGACGATGCTAATCTGGTAGTCCTGCTACTATAGGAGCTTGTGCACTTCTCTATTTTTCTACAGGCACAGTAGTTGTTCAGAAAGACACTTAATAGGGTAGCCAAGAGAGAAACCAGGATTATGTATTCACAGATCTGGCAGAATCTAGGTTTATTTCATGACTTTACTCTGAGCACTGAGCATCTAGCTAGAAATAAAAATCATAGAATGGTTTGAGTTGGAAGAGACCTTCAGGATTGTTTAGTCCAATCCCCATGCCATGGGCAGGGCTATCTTCCACTAGATCAGGTTGCTCGAAGCTCTGTCCAGTCTGACCTTGAACACTGCCGATTATGTGGTATCCACAACCTCTGGGCAACCTGTTGCTTGTAGAACCATAAAAGCTGTCTTAGATGACAGTTTGTGGTTGAGTATTTAAAACTCTGCTATACTCAGTTTTCGTGTTTTTCATTATAGATACGTGATTGTCAGTATAAAGAACTGCTGATTTCACCGCTTGGTTGAAGCAGGATAATTTGTGTTACAAATGTTTGTTTAGGTTTGTGAAACCTAAATCTTTCATGAAGCCTAATGCAGAATGAGAGTCGTACCTGATAATTTTATTTATATTAACGTAGTGGGGTTACAGTTCACCTGTTCAGCTGTAAAATCTGCTTATTTACCCTTCTCATTGTTGTGAAAATGTTTATTTAAAACTGCTTTCCAATAAGCTGAGGAATAAGTTTATCTAGCATAAAGAGCAAATGAAACAAGACACCTGGTATTTATTGTGAAATGCTGACGTGATAACTCTCTAGCAAAATACTGGACTGTTTGCGTGTCTTTTTGGGTGTTCTTTTAGTTTTTATTTTTAATGTCTTCAGTGCTTCCTGAGCTTCACTAGTTTTGTAATTTCTTAGTTATTTTGTACTATAAATTTAGTTTTGAGCATAGCTAGTTTTTCATGGAACACTATAGGACTTTCCCGTGGATTTGTTGGCTGCACTTATTTTTGAGAATTTACTTAAGCTCTCTGCCTCCAATATTCTCAGGGACTGTAGTAGTAACTTACATCCAGCTCTGCATTTTTCAGGTTTTATCAATTCCACTTTATCTTGTGTCACAGAACTTTTTTTTTTCTGTGCTTGAGTAATTAAAATTACTGTGTGAAGTACAACTGCAGCTGTTGCTATAGATGTAGCTAATGGAAAAAGCTTTCTCATATTTGTTGCCTTGTCTTACAGGCATTTTTTTTGTGATAATAGTACTGATATTGTGTATGAGTTCATGAATGAAGAGACATTTTTCTGATATATTTGCTGCCAATATGGTCCTGTTATTGAGATAATTTGAGAGCTTCACTGCTGAGAATATTCATTTGGAAATTAAATCCCTTGTTCTGTTCTAAGGCTTGCAAGTGTTCGAAGTAGTAATGCAAAAATCCAATGGGAATTTCCTGAAGACCGCGAAGGGGAGATTACAGAAAAGGCTTATAAATAACTTTAATCTCTCAAAAGTTACTTAAGTATCACAGACTTCAACACCTAAGTGCTTGGGCTGTAGTAGAATGCTGATGCATTATTTTACAATTAATAATTTAAATTTCATTTTCATTAATGCCAGAAAATATCTCTTGTGAAAGAACACTATTGTGGGAACAACCTTTAATTCTTTGTTCCTTCTAATTTAAAATGTCCATCTTTGTGTTCACCTGTTTCAGAGAGAATTATGTAGTATATATAAGCAGTTTGTATTTCTCACTGTTCTGCTTTAGCTTCCACAAAGTTTTGTTGCAAGCTGCTTTTAACTAAAAATCTTTGCAACTTTTCTCCAAAGGTTTATTGGCATCCAAAGCTGTTGTTGCGGATGGTGCTGAAAAAAAGGAAGGCAGCAAAGAAACAGCTCCAGTCCTGGAGCAGGTATGAAATGGTAGAGTTTGATTCTTTTGCAAGGTTCCCACTGGAGTGTACCATGGAGATATAGTACCTACAACGTTAAAGTTTGCCCTTTCAGGTATAACAGGGAACTGAAATTTGATCTTATGTTTACATTTCTGGCAGAGCTGGAAGTATGAAATTTTAATTGTCTATAAACACAGTGTTGACTTGAATTTCAGTAATGAGCTTTTATGTTGGAAAACTAACAAAACACAATAGAAAAATGAAGTCTCTGTGCAACAAATATGAGACCAGTGTCCCAAGGTCCAGTTTTACAGCTGGAACCATGACTGACTTAGGAAAAAGCCCCTACACAATTTTTAATTTGTGTTTGAAACAGGGCTCTTGACATCTGACAGAACTTCTTTTAAAAGAAGTTTCTTTTATATTGTAAGAATTTGGTGTTGTAGGCTTGTTTGTGTTTTATGAACTGCTCAATGAGCCATACATTTTTGCAAGGGTGTGTATTTTAATAAATACAAAAAAGAAACTTTTAAATAATATTAAGGGTCTGATTTTTAAACCTGCGTATTTGCAGGACCTGAAGGCTGCCATTTGATCTTTGGCTTACTCCATTGTGTTGAGGCATTGCTTGACTCCCAAGTTATGCATTGTCCTGCATATTAAAAGGGCTGAATGCCTAAGCACAGTAAAGTAAGCTAAGGTTAAACAGTAGTCTTGATTCAGGACGTCTTCTCTTTTCAGTGATTTTAAATCAGAGCCTTAATGTAGTTTTAATACAGCTTTTTTGTATTCCTTTTCATTTTTCTTCAACAGCAGCACTTGAATAAAACAACCTTGCTGCCTGCAATCTTAAAAGAGCACTTCTGTTCTTAAGCCCCGGCACACTCTATGAATGGCCCCTACCCCAAATTTTATTTGATATTTTGGTTGTAGTGGTTCTTTAGAGCTGATATATAATTGCATTGCTGTGGTTTTTCCATTGATGACTGCATTGGATGCAAGTCTTATCAGTGGAACACAATTTTATGTTTCTAATGCTGTCACTGTAATGGCTAATGGAGCCACTACAGGGTCAATGCATTGACTGATACTTTGCATAAAGGTTTACAGTGTATTGACATGACATTCCATTTCTCAAATTTTTGCATATTAAAGATGCTATGATTTTATTGCTACCGTGTATGATATTTTCAATGTGCAAAAAACTGTGAAATGGCTTACAGCATGTTGTTCTTGGAGGAATCATTACAATGTAAATCTTAACCACGCAGAATCCCATTGTGGTGAATGGGGCTTTGTTGTTTACATAGACTCTGTATGCAACAGGATAAACTACAGTGCATATTTACTAAAATCTTTTTGTTACTTTTTAGACTTAGCGACTCAGCTGTTCCTGTTTTATGGATTAGATAATTTAAAAGATGTCTCTGTCATTGTTTACATGCTAATGGTCTGAAAAACCTAATTTTTGAAAATACTAGTTAAGTTCCTTTAGAGAGGCATCTAAAATCCCAAATTGTTCTATTCCTTGGCTTCTAACTGAAGCAAGAAACTTCACAAATGTTTAAATTATTTACCATGGGGAGGAAAATTTTTGAGCTTAAGTGCTTTTTGTTATTTCCCGTAAGTTTCTGACCAAATTCAAATTGAAATGGCTGAGTTAAAAACCTCCCCAAAAGATTTTCCAATAGCAAAGCTGACATTTCTTAGAGGTTTTGTCTGCTACTACTATAAAATTGAATGGGTGAAATATCTTGTAGGATTTTTTAATAATGTAATACAGAACATGGTAGAAGTATTCAGGCCAGTAGCCGAAAACTGACTTTGATGGAAGTTTATTTTATTTATATTTATATATTTTTAGTTTACAGTTGTCTTAAACCCAAAACCTCAGAGGATTAGTTGCAGATGCAATAGTTTATTTGACTGTATTAGGGTGTGTCATGTTCTATTTCCTTTTGACCAAGACCTGATTAGATGAATAACATTGATTCATTAAGGTTTTTAATGTTAATTTGTCCTGTTAAGAGGTTAAGCACCTTATCAAAATATTAATTTAATTTTTTTAATCTTGTTTAAATAACTTTGTAATTTGAAATTAATGGATGCTGTAGTAATGTCTTTCACATCTGTGAAGATGAACAATAAAATTGTTTCTTTACAAGTTACGACTCTAATTAATTTCTGGTAATACCTCTCATAACCAGCATAGGTATACTCGACAGTTCATGGAATATTTTATTTAAATGAATAAACTGCACTTAGTACATGTGTAAATGAGTTATTCAAAGTAGAACTGATGTCTACTGAATGGGATGTTTTACACCGGATCTTTACATGATACTTCTAGCAAGCTATTCATGTAGCATTCAGGGATTCCCTTTTACAAACAGAATGTGCACGAGTGGTTTTTTGTTTGTCTGTTTTGCCTTTTTTTCTTTTTCTCCATTGGAATGTGGAAATTTCCAGTGGAAAATAACATTGCAATTTATAACGAAGCCCAGTAATACCCTGAAACCATCAGACATGTGATGCTTCTAGTTTGGTTAAAGTGTTGCACACATTGTAGAAATATTTTTCTACTTTCTTAGTTATGGTTTTATTAGATGGTACTATGCTGTGTGATGCAACTGGGAAAAGAAAGGGGATGGATTTAAGAAATTATGTTCAGATGTTGTAGTTTGCTGTTACTGGGCAAATTGTGACACATGCACAGTTTATTCCAGAACTTTGAGTTAAAAATCTATAATACTTATGTCTGTCAATGCATGCAATTCTCTCAAAATAATATTTCAGTATGTGTCTATAAGAAGGATGAGAATTCATGAAACTGAAAGAATTATATGGTGATATTTTTTGTTTTTCAGAAACTGTTTTAACTCTTCATCTGCTCATTTTTTTCCCCCAGCAGTTAGCAATCTATTTAACCCTGTGGTGCTAGAAGTTGTGATTTCTTCATGTGTTTGCACAAATATATAACGTGGTGAAATCCAGACTCCCAGCACTGAAAAGGGTTGTGTGAGAGTGGTGTTCAGTATTTGGGAACTTTTTACTGTTTTCAGACATTCCTCAAAGGAGTATTATCAATTTTTTTTCAGGTTCTTCTCTAAAAATGAAGTTCATGTTAAAGTGTTTTTGCTATGGTCAGGGAAATGACTGTACAGGGAAATTGTTGAAGACTTTTTAGAGCTACAGCCCTCTGAACAGGGGTCGCTTGTTCGTAACAGTGCAAAAGCCTGGCAGAGTTCAAGATGTCTGGATGACTCTCTTAGTCATGTAGCTTAGGTAAACCTGTGAGGAGCAGGGAGTTGGACTGTGGTCTTAATAGGCAAACTTCAAGTAATTCTACGAATTTGTGATTGTACATCAGTGTATATATATTATCTTGTAATTTTGTGTTGTGTTGTAATTGCAATTTAGCTTAGTGTTCTCCAAGTTATACTTTGAGACCGCTCTGGTCCTGGTCTGCTGAAGATGAAAATTTTTAAAATGGGAATAGAGAAAAATGTTTTGGTTTCAGGCTTTTTGCAGGTATTTCAAATAGCAAGAAATGAGGATGTTCTGAATACTGAAAATAATTGATAGTACTCCTTTAAAATTTTGAATGTAAAACATTTTAAATAATTTTCATTCATACTGCAAATAATGTTGCTTTAAAATGTATTTTGAATACTGAAGTTGCTTTTAAAAAGATCAAAATAGAATACAAGAATTACAGTGAAGAAACTGAAATAAAAGTATCAATTTTTTATTATTTATTCAGGAGATTTCACCTAAACCACAAAGTCAGAAAAAAAATGAAGCTGATATTAGCAGTTCTGCCAACAATCAGAAACCTGCACTGTTATCCTCAACTTTGTCTTCAGGAAAGGCTCGCAGCAAGAAATGCAAACAAGAATCTGGAGATTCTTCTGGGTGTATAAAGCCCCCTAAATCGCCACTTTCCCCAGAATTAATACAAGTCGAGGATTTGACGCTGGTCTCACAGCTTCCTTCTTCTGTGATAAATAAAACTAGTGAGCACAGACATTTTAAAAAAATACTGTAATTACGTTTAAGAGATATGCAGAAATATTTTTTTGTTGTAAATGGCTATTGCTTTTAAAAATTAATCTGCTTTAAATAAAAGGTCCAGGTGGGAGAATTAGAGATAGCTCAGTAATTTAAAAGTCAAGTCATATAATAAGGTATATGAATTACTCTACCAGAAATAATACATTTAAATAATACCTTTATAGACATGTAGCATTTAATGGTGGGCTCCATCCCACCAGCTTAAATCTCCACTTCAGTATTAACAGTAATACAGGAGAAATCAAACCTCTCTCCTCAAGGGGCCTGATTCATTAAAAAGAAAAGACATAACCTTGGTTATGGACTACTTCTCTTAGAAATTCTACCTTCAGGAGGCTGATATGCTGTACCTGTTGGCTGTGTCATTCTTTACCTTTCATGATACTTCCTCCAAATGCAATGTGAAGGAGAAGAGAGGAATTCAAGATCTATGGTTGAGAATTTTTTTTTTGTTTTTAAAATTGTCTCAGAATACTGTAATTTTCATTTTCTTAACTTGTAACTTATTTGCAAGATAGCAAAATACTGGTTATAGGAAGAACAGGGAAAAGTTTGTACTGAATGCTTGAATATGGTCTTTTGTGTAACTTAAATATTTCTTATACCTTTTTTTTGAGATTACATTAGATTTTCAGTGTTACTTATAGTCAGGCGCTTTGTTGCCTGAAAAGCATTAGATGATGAGACCAAGAGTTAAAATAAATATGAGTTCCAGTAAGTCAAAAAACATATTTTTCTTCCACTTTTAGAATAATTACTGAGGGTGAAGGACTAAAACTTCATTGTGTATTCCCCTTAATTTCATTTGATATTTTACCTTAGGAGATAAATTCCCTTCAGTCTTTTCTCATAGAGAACTTTAAATGAATGTGCAAGACGGGTGCAGATTAAACCATCTTTATTCAGGACACATTGGTATAAATTGTATTTATCCCCACAAAATATTAGCAGTCATTATATTGTAATATGCCTTTCCTCCCCACCCTTAAAATAATGGTAAGTGGTTTTCCTTGAACATGTTTGTTAGGCTTCTGTCTAGCAGTACTTAAAATATAGCCATTTAAAAAATTGGCTACTTAATAGATTAGGTTTTGTTAGTACTATCTTTTAATCTGTTTTCCATGTCTTTACCTCCTCTAAGGGAAATTCAGTTTTACTGTGTCTTTTATTGTCAGATATGTACATCTTTGAATCCAGAAGCAGCTTAAGAAAAGAACAGTGCTTTACTATGTAATAATGACTTAAACGTTATTTTAAGGCAAAGGTTTGTAAAACTTCTGAGAGGTGTACGAGAGCATGTTTTTTTTTTTTTTTTGTTTTTAATGAATCAGGCCTATTTTAACCTGTATCAGTTCTCCACCACCTCACTTTTTAAAGAAACAGCAAAAAGGCTTCTTGAGCCTTCTTGATCTGCCATGTGTGCATTTGAATACAATTGGAGTATTGATATCAGGTTAGCAGATGATGGGAGACAGGATGTAAAATTAACCATGGCTTTTGGTTATGTTTTTTTTAAGTTATATATTACCTCTATCCATGACTTTTTAGATCTCAAATTGTGGTCATTTGTTCTGTTTACTGTTAAATCTCGTTGCCCCTTTCCATTTTAAGTAGCCTACTCTCATGGGTTATATAGGGGGGTTGCTTATTGTAACTTCACTGTTTGCCTAAAACAACAGTCTTTATCAGTGGGGAGGTAGATGGCCTAATAATGTATATAAAGCAAAATGCAGAATCATATCTTGAGCATAACTCCTTTTGTGCTCCTGGTAGTCACAGTTTTTAATTACTTTTACCAGTACTGCTGTGATTTACCAGCCTTGCAAATAAGAGCTATTAAAAGCACTTCCCATCTTTAGATCTCAGATACTGCGGTAAGATTGTGGTATGTATCTCTGCTTCATGAACATTGAAAGATCTCTTTTTAGGTCCATCACAGCCAGTGAATTCCCCTAGATCCTACAAACATAGCCAACGGAGAAGAAGATCACAGCGTTTAGCCACTTGCTCCTTGCCTGATGATTCTGTAGAAAAGTTTTCTTCTCCCTCTTCAGTTACTGATGGAAAAGTGTTCTCCATCAGTGGTCAAAATCAACAGTCATCAAAATTGGAGGGTAATGTATCTTAATCTAATAAAGAACTGCCCAAGAGAAATTGAATCATAACAATTAGACCTTTCATGGTTTTCATCTAATGGGATATTTTGACTGATTGTGTCTAAAACTGTATACTGTTCCTTTGTTACCTAACTGAAACCCAAACTGTTGTTTGCTGGACCTATATATCTTTTTTAATATTACATTTTTTCTTTCATGTAGTACCCGATGTTGCTCATATATCACTTGAGAAGCGTGGACCGTGTCTCCCTCTTGATTTAAGCCGTAGTTCGGAAGTTACAGCGCCATTATCCACAGAATCCACTTTCCATAATGAATATCCCAGTAAAGACAAGGAAGATATTCAGATGATTACATATCTTTCTTCCAAAGCAGTAACTGATGGAAGAGTAGCTACAACAGCGTCAGGTAAAGAGATTGGGTGTGCAACCAGTTAGGTTTATAGTTGTAGGGTAAAAACGTTCTATGTATTCAGTCACACAGAAGGATGAGATACTTCCTTTCTGCACACTCACAAACCCACCACTCTTTTCTGGGGTCCATCCATCTACATATTCTTCATCTTCCACTGACTTTGAGCTGCTTTTGCACTTTCAAACATGCTTTTAAGGAGAATCTAAAAGAGTGAAATATAAAAACATATAAAAATATTTCTTTCAGAAATTTTGTGTTGAAACTTGTAAAAATTTAGTTGTTTACTAACATACTAATACATACTAAATCTTGATGTACTCATTGATCTTGTGGCTTCAGCTTTAAAACTTCGTAGCACCTTGCAAGGCAGTCAGCATTCCTCTACTTCCATTTGCAGGGGAGTTTTGTCAATTGCTTGCTGTGAAAGCTACTTGAAAACATTTCTGAAAAATCCTCTAAAACTTGATAGGATTGTCTTACCCTTACAGAATTATCATAGAGCCCAATACTCGATCTCTATCCTGCCTCTCAGTTTGTAACAGGTTACTGGCTACTATGGTTTCAGTGAATCCTTTGGGTAGAAGCAATTAGGAGATATGATGAAAGTCTTACATACTGACCCTAAAAGTGCATTGTTTTCATCCAGTTATATGTTAGGTGTCCATATACTTACTTCTCAAGTAAGTCTCTTACATGGGTGAACATCATAGAACTTCAAGAAAGTTTTTTTTTTTGTTTTTTTTTTTTAATGTTAAATGAGAAAATTGTTCAATGAACTAAGAGGCGGAAAAAGTCAAAGGGGAAGGTTTTGATAAATGTGATCGATAGTAAGGGGGGGACATCATGACCTTAAAGTATGTAATTATGACAGTCAAAACAGTCATGTTTGGAGGAAGAGGAAAAAACAAAACAGTAACTTTGAATTAAGCTGATAGTATAGATACTAAGCCGATATAGTATAGATATTAAGCTGATAGCTCAATAGATAAGTAAAACATTCTGTTTAGTATGTACAACTCCTTGGATGCCTGCCCACATGTAGTGGGAGCCACTGAAGGTGTAAGGTGATCACTTCAAGTTGTAACATAGCTATTTAATCTGATACAGTAAAAAATAGGATTCTTGGATCAGTATTTTGTATTGTAGGTACTACTTCTCTCAAAAAAATAAATTTATTGGTCTCTGTCAAAATAAGGACTATGGCAATTTCTAATGAGTTTGCAACTTCTAAAAATACTAATTTCTTGAGTGAAAAAATCTGACAGCCTTCATTTTGCCTTTGCTACATTGCATAGCAGTAGAATCACAGATTCCTGAGGAAATTTCTTCTGTGATAGTCCTTTTATCTCATTTCTTCTGCCACTAAGAGAAGTGTTCTGGGGAGTTTCCTATTTGCTCACTCATAGGACAAGATCGTAAACTAACAGCCTCCATCTGTTTCTTTTTTGTTACAACTTACTTCAGTTACTAGGCTTTTCTTATGTATTTTCTAGATGATTTAATATGTATTTGGTGATGCCGATGAGTATTTATTTTGTTGTCTGCTTCTATTATTGGACTGACTTGAATTCTGAGTGAGATGATTTGAAACCTAGCATTCACGAATACGCTTGTGCATGTTGATTTGTTGAGCTGGGTCTTGATCTTGAGCACAGCTGAGTAATTAAAGAAATAATATGTTTCATTTATAGCCACCTTTATTTATAAGTAAAAAAATGATTGACATGTCCCTATACTTTGTGACAGGGGAAATTCCCTTTCAAAATTAAGTGGCATTACTATTTGACTCCAGAATGAGAAGATGGAATTTGCAACTGATGCTGAATGATACAGTTTATATTGTTATTTAAAGCTTAACGAAGCTTTTAATGACTTCTTCACCAAAAAATTACTAACTTGGTGTTTTTCAGAGGGGAGGGATACGGTGTGCTGAGCTCATTGACATGTAGCTCATTAACATGTAGATTCCATCTCAAAATTACTGCTCAAAGTGAACAGCTTATTTCATAAGTTGAGCAGAGAAGACTCTGATTAATTCCTTCAGTCTACAGGCTACAAGGAAATACTGTGCACTTTAGTAGACACCGGTACACTGCCAGTTAATTATTGAACAGAAATACTGCTTTGCTTGAACAGGTGCATGGGGCTGCTTGTGATCACTTGGTACTGCACACACAACTAAGAATCCTTGCTTTTCTTTGTTGGACTGCTTAAAATGTAGATAATTGACCTTTTTTGTCATTTAGCTCTTCGTGGACTTTAAATTTGCAGTGGGTCGGAATATATGCAAAACACTGCAATTTTCCAGTCCTGGCCTCATGATTTTTCAAGTCTTTTTGTAGTTACAATTTTCTTGAAGCTCATGCTTATTTTTCTTGGTTTCTGTAGCTCTGCACCATTTTTGTTAGTTTATTTTTTATGTATTGAGCAAACATAATTTTAGCAAACTATCTAGATTTTACTTACATTTTAAAAAGAAAATATTGTTACATTTACTAATGCAGCAATATTAATAAGATAATATTGCTATTACTTTTATAAATATCTGTTATTCCTTGTTCCACATCTGGGAATCTAGATGATTTTGCTAGCAGGTTAACTATCTGGGAGGAAGTTGTACTTAGGCTAAAAGAGGAAACATTGCATACTTCTGCATAATTTTATTGATAGCAGTTTACAGAAACTTCTGATGTAAAAAATTTTCAGAAAATTAGATCGGTCTTTTCTTAACCTCTTTCTGGTGCTATTGGTTACCCTGTTTTTAAGAAGTATTGTGACTCTACTGAATTAAAGCTTCTGTTACTTTGGGGCTGTTTGCTTCACTCAGCACATTTATTGCCAGTCAGGTTTACTCCCCAGTTTGAATCTCTGCCCTGAAGTTGCCAGCAGATTGTTGGGAGGGATAGTTAGCTGAAGGAAAGCAAGTCCTTTAACTTCCTATAGAGATTGTTTTGTGGAGGATCTGGTATTAATTTATATTACGTATTTAAAGTGCGTTAAGAGACAAAATTCATCCTATGCACTGGGAATTTAAACCACAAAATAAGTTGCTATAGGACCATGAATTATGCTGGTCCTGAAATGATTTAAATAGTAGATTAATACAGATGATGATATTTCTCTTATTTAGGAAAGTTGTAACATCAAGAACCTTCACACTTCAAAATAAATCACTTCACATTGGTATAATTTGTTTTAATTTGCTCAACTGCAGTAAGCATTGCCGCTAAAATCCTCTCTGCACTGCTACACTCTTAGCACAGCATCCTCTCCTGTGTCTGTACTTCTATTATTTCTCCATGTGAGACCAGGAGATGTGGCATTGGAAACATGTCATGAACTGGACTGGAAAGTGCTGTGATTTGCATTCCATTTTAATCTGAAATAGGTCTTCTGGTGATAAAATTGATCTTAGAACAATGACATCATCAGTTTATCAAGTCTAATCTCTAAGGATCTTTCTCTCTGCTGAATGCTAATTGCAGACCTCCTACGCCCCACTGTGTGGGAGGTGGCTGACTAGACTCCTCAGAAGGCGTAACATTGCAATTAAAAGTAGCAGTTAAAAAAATTCCTTCGTGGAAATACTTTTTTTTTTTTAAATAAACCCTTATTTTTCATGCTGTATTTGTTACTTAGCCTTCAGGCTGTGATTGTCTACTTTGACTAATTTTGTGGTTACTTGTAAGGCACAGCAACTGCACCGTTAAAAATTAGATGTTGCAAACCTTAACACTGTATTTAGGATTTGAGAATTTAGGATTCTCAGTCTAGAATGATTTCTGATTAATAGAAACCAAGAACATGGCAGTATATACAGGCATAATAGTAATTTCTCTTTTCAGGTTACTGTAGAAAGGCAGTCTGGAAAGTTCTATCACTGACCATGTGTGATTGTAACAGATTTCTGCCCATCATAAATTTTCTCTCAAACACTTACTGACTAGCTGATTACTTTGTCAAATGTGCTTGTATTGAAAATTACGGAGATACTGAAGTTTGTGTTGTGGCTGTCAGTATTAGAGCATGTTTGAATGTCTGAGGTAAAGATTTCTTCTGTATAATGATGTTTAAATACTAACTCTTTTAATACTGAGCTGAATTTCTCCTGAGATTCTTTGGATGGAGCATTCTCACATCTTTCATCCAAACGCTGGTGACCTAACCAAACTAAGTGCATTTGGGTGATCTTTTTGTGCTCATTTTAGAAACGAGACACGACGTTGATAGCATGATGATGTGGAGAAGTGTCACACTTCTTTTACCGAGGCGCTAAAATATACTCATTGCTTCACAGATGGCAAAGCAGCTTAGTCCCGTAGCAGAGAGAAATGTTAATTAAGAAACCCAAGAAAAGAATCATCTGAGTAGATTTTATGTTGATAAGTGTCCCTGTAAACTAAGTCTACTCAAAATACAGACAAAGACAAAAGCCAGTATAGAGGACCAGTCTTGAAAGGATTAGATCAGAAGGTTGATTTGAGGTAGCAGAAGGGCTCAGGTACCCTCAGCCATGGTCATACAGTTCATGTTTTCTTAACAGCTGGCATGCAGAGCTGAGTAGCTGTTTCTGGCTGCTGGGTAGATTGCATGCTATGATGATGTCTTACATCTTGCAGCTGGGAGCATCTGGCATTTAAAAGTGCTGTGATGTGCTGACTTCCATTGGTCTTGTTACCACTGCAGCTTTCCCACTCTGCAGCGTTTTGATTGTAGTAGCATTGGGTTGGTCTGCCCAAGCCTGGAAGGCTGCCTTAAAGAGTCAAGCCTGAAACATTCTTGCCTTTTCACCAGAACCCTTATAGGACTGATGAATTTTGTAAATTGTTGTAACTTTGCATATTTAAATGTTTTTTCTTGTTTAATTACTGAGAGATTTTTTTTTTTTTAAGAGCGCTGAAAGAACCCGTTCCAGATTAGCTTTGTATCCAGTCTTGTTTTGTATCTTGATTGTTAACAGATATTTTTCAGGACTTTTTTTTTCAGTTCAGCACTTTAATCCACAAATGTTTTTTACATGCTCATAGTTTTGTTGAACACAAGTTGAGAGACACCAAAGGTGGCTGGTGCCTCCAAGTGTTTACAGCTCTCATTGAAAAAAATATACTCCTTAGGACTTTGCAGTTGCATTTTTGTACAATACCTCCTCAGCATGGTCCTGAAATGTCCTCAGTGGTCTGATGAACATTAGGCTTTCCTAATGTTTAAATGAAACTTAAAGCTCTGACAATATTGATAACAACACTATTATTGTGATTGTGGTTATTAAAAATTCTTCTATTATTCTTTACAAATAATTTCTAGTTTGTTTGAAAATGCCATCGTCCAATTTAATTGCAATATTAGCGATGAAAATTACAATTTGAATTTTATTTTGTTATGACCTTTCTTAATTTAAATTAGATCAAATTAAAAAAACTTTAATATTTTGTCAAATAAGCTTGTCTGGTAAGAAAAGATAAGAATTGTCAGTATATGATGCTGAATTCTAACATTATCACAGTATTTTGCATGTAATTCAAATGTGGATTAAATAAGTATTTGAAAGATGGTGGATTATTTAGATGTTATTGAAATAAATGCAATAAGAAACATAAGTTTTATACATAGTACCAAAAATGTTTTACCAGTGCTTGGTTTCTCTGTTTACCTAATAAAACATGAATGTAAACAATATTGACAATGCCAGCACCTTTTAACCCTTACTGTTGTTCTGGGTTTCTATTACAGTGAAAGAAAAAGGAAACAAAAAGGCTTAAGAGTAGCAGCAAAATGTTTAAAACAGTGCAAGTAGTTTAAACATGAGTGCAAATTCCAAACTAGAAACCTTCTGTGGCATGTCTTGTATGTAAGACCTAGCCATTCGTATGCCATATGTTAAATGTGATGATGTTATTACCAGTATATGATATTTCAGTGATCTGACCCAGCCAGTGATCTGGCTGCAGTCCTTACGGAATGCCTAGTAAATCTGTCTTCTTGTTTTCAGCACCCTCGTCCCATGTACATGCCTTGCATCTGGAAATGCCTTTAACCAATAGTCTAAGGTTGCCCAAAGGGAATAGTAAAAAAAAGAGGTCTTCCACATCAGTGAGCTCTGAAGGGACAGAGATACAGTGCTCTGTCCCCATAAAGGAGAAGTGTTTTGAGAGTCTGAAGGAGAAAATATTAAAGAACGTGATTGAGAAGGACAAGCATTCAGAAGTTGGTAAACTACAATACTTTTTGTTTCCTGTGCTTTAAACAATAAAAATAATTGTAAAGTGACGTGAAAATTTCTGTTTCTATGTTTCTTCTTATTATGCACCAGTAGGACATTTTACAGTCTAATGACTTTTACAAGAAAGTGGGTCATCAGCCAGACATTGCACTGATGTCACATCTTCTTCATTGGCAGGTGCAGCGAGAATGGAAAGAAAAGGAAAACTGGAAGAGAAAGTTTCTTCAACATATGGTATGTATAGACCAACAATATTCTTAGGAAAAAAGGAAAAATCCTCTAACATTTGATGTCTCTGAAGAAAGCATAGCATATTTCCTGGGCCCAGCTGCACTTCTTTGTCTTGTTTACATCTTAAAAACAATTTTTATATCTGTATGAAAAGTTTATAATAGTTATAGTTTAGTTATATATATTAACTATTATACTATAGTTATTATATCGATAGTATAGTTATAGTAGTTATAATTTTATGAAAGACAAGGAAAGTGCCCATAGCAAGGGTATTGAAGGATCTGAGAAAAAACTGTCGGTGAGAGGCCAGGAAAATAAAGATGTAAAAACCCCAAACAGGGGGAAAAAACCCAAACCAAACAAACAACTCAAAAACCCAACCAAAAAAAACCCCAAACGAGCAACCAAAATAAAACAACCAAAAAAAAAAAAAAAAGGCACACAAAAAACCCAGCAACTTTTTTTTGTTTTGGTAGTCGAAGCTTTGAAGTAGTGAATACTGTTTTATTTCCTTGTACTGACTGATTGGAGTGGGGAGAAGAAAGCAGTCAAATGTTACTAGCAAGTGTAAAACACAATATAAAACACACAAAAATTATTATTAGAGATGGACAAGTGATTCTGCCTTGTGTTTCAAGGAGGGAATAGTGCTGTTTCTATATTCTCCCAGAAGATAAGACTCCAACTTGTACGTAGTAAACAGTGCTTGAATAATGACTTAAAGAATTTATTCTGTGTGACAAGTCAATTTCCTCATAATTTACCTCACCGTTGATTACTTAGAAAATTATTATTGAGTGAAAATGTTGAAGGATGTACTTTGTCTGAAGTGAATTAACAGGCTAAATAGAATATTTAAGACAGTACTCATGCGTGTATGAACAGTGCTTAGAAGTGAACTTCAGTGTGAAAAATCTATCATTTTTTGTCAGATTCAGTTTTGTCTGAGGATGTTGCTGTGTAGTAGAAAGTGCTGACAGCATCAGCAGTTTTGTGATACTGAAATTTACTTCAAATGACTTTCTGTGGGGGTAACAGATGTTTTTTAAGACAATGTTTATCTTTTCAGTTTGGATTTCTTCACTTTTGAAAGCTTTCGCTCTTGCCTAAGCTGTTTGTTTCTTTTGTTTTCATTTCATAAACTGTAAGTAAAATTGATGGCCTAAGCTACTTGAAATAATGTCACTTGTTTTGTGTGCTTTACTACATCTTTTGCTATGATACCTCATTTGGAAATACTTAAAATAGCAAAATGCTACCTGTGGAGAGAGATTTCTTTGAAGTAGCAATTAGTGAGAGACAAGCCCAATATATCAAGTAAATTGACTGAATCATTTTGATCTGTCTAGGCAACTGAAATACTTAATTTTGGGCATCATGTTTAAGTCAAATGAAGCAAGTAATTTGTAATGGTATTGCTTTATCAAAATGCTGGATTTTTATTTCAGGTAAAAAGAAAGAAAAGGAAAAGGAGAAAAAAGAGAAAAAGGAAAAAGATCATAAATCAAAGCAGAAAAAGAAGAAGAAAAAAAAGAAGAAATCTAAACAGCATGGTAAGTTCAGTTTACTATTTTTAAAAAGCAAAACCACTCAGGATATTGCTGGCATTGGATATTAAAACTTGCTTCTAAACAATATGAATGTCAAATTTTAGAGATTTCAGAGAGTACATTTTGGCCTTAAATGTTGAAACATACTCAGGTCTGTGGCCTAATTTTTATGTTTATTGCCTGTTTCTGTGTGACAAGCATAGAAACTTTGTATATGATATTTCTTCCTTCAAAAGATAAGTTCTCTTACCTCTTCAAATTCTTCATCTGAAGCTCTGTATATACATTCTACCTATTTTGCTTGGATATTAAAATTATTATAGTATTAATTCTGCTAAATTTCACTATTTTACTGTATAAAATGCAACCTCTCCATAACAGTTGATCCTTAACAGCTGAAGTTGATGTCTCTGTTGCAACAGCCTTGTCTGTTGTCTTGACAAATGGTGATTCCACTTGTCTTTGTCTCGCTTCCCTGTTCTGATTCTACAATTATACCTCTCATCTTCTATTATTTCCATTCCCTAGAAGGACAAAAAAATTTTGCCTTTTAGATATGAGGCTTAGGTAGCTTATGCTTTTAACCAAGTGAAAACCCTTTTCAAATCACTTTGTGCTTTTTTTTTTTTTTTTTTTCCTGCTCCCAGTTTGAGAAGTGCTCCTGTAAGAGCGGTGGTTTAAAGTTTTTGAGTCATCCCTTCTGTAGCTCTCCATGGCACGGTTATTCTGGAGTAAACTGAAAAATATTTCCGTTTTCTTTTTTTTAATATAAAGATAACTATCCTACTGACAACAGTTGTACTTTGTTTATTTTAAACTTCCCTAAAATCACATTAAAAGTCTCTTGGTTTACTTTTTTTTTATATCCAGTGCAGCATTATGGTAGTAAAAATAAGAGCATCAGCAAATGCAAATGCAGACTCATTCTGTCTTCTCTTGTCAAAGACTGGTTGCCCAGTTGCGAATACTCCCCTCCCTGGAAGTGTTCAAGGCCTTGAACAACCTGATCTAGTGGAAGGTGTTGCTGTCTGTGTCAAGGGGGTTGAAACTAGATGATCTTTAAGATCCCTTCCAACTCAAACTGTTTTGGGATTCCATGACTTAGTTGAGACGGGCTCTCCAGTCACTGTAATTAAGAACAGGCTTGCAAATGTTTTCCTTGAGACTGTTGCAAATGGCATGTGATGGAGGGAAGTAGGTGATGCTAACATCAACATCAGTGTATGCTTCTGTATTGCCAGTAGACACAAGCACACCATGCGCATGCTCTAGCAGCCTCATCCTGCTCCCCAGTCTGGGGTGCACTGCTCAGAATATATAGATATACAGTGTGGATCCCTTCAGCAGCTGGCCTCGGACACTGTCAGCCCAGTATCTGCCTCAGTTTCTTGCACCTGGAGATATGAGCCCCTGGAGATGTGGCTATAGCCCCCATCTCATTCGTACTCTTGCATAATCCCAGGTCTCCATAACCCTCCTGGTTCTCACCTTTTAGAGAGACACTCATGCCCTGTGTGGACTTCATTATGTTTCTGACTGGAAAATTATACAAAATATATTATGAAGAGCTTTTGCCATTTTGTATTTGCAGTTTCATCATCCCAATACCAAAATGTCGATGCCCTTACTTAGGAACCTAATGTTTTTGCATTTATTGTAAAGTTTTCTTCACTTCCATAGCACTGAGTTGTTTTCTTCTAACTTTTCAGATTATTCGGATTATGAAGATAGTTCTGTTGAATACTTGGACAGGTGCTCCTCCCCGTTAACACGGTCTTCAGGGAGCTCTCTGACTTTGCGCAGCATGTTCTCAGAGAAGAATACATCATACCAGTATCCAAGAGCTATCTTGTCTGTTGACCTTAGTGGAGAAAGTAGGTTGACTGAACAGTAGCTTTCAGTTTGTAGGTTTAATTCTTTGAAAATAATTTTAAAGGAAATAATTTCGTTTGTCTTTGAGATGGCAGTGATCGATTTAAGTCAGAATGCTTACTTTCTCAAGCTTGCTTTGGTTAAGTGTTGCTACTCTGCTTCTGAGGAAGTCACATTAAAGGAATTTTACAGAATTCTTCAAGAAATCTACCAATTTTTTTAATTTGTTTTTTGTGCTGTATGCAGGAGTTTTAACTGCTGGAAATCCCTACATTTCTATTGTCTGCACACACGATTTCATATGCGTTTGTTTTTACTAGACCTTTCAGATGTGGAGTTCTTGGATGATTCCTCTACTGAGAGTTTGTTACTTAGTGGTGACGAATACAATCAGGATTTTGATTCAACTAACTTTGAAGAGTCTCAGGATGAAGATGATGCTCTCAATGAAATTGTTAGATGCATCTGTGAACTGGATGAAGAAAATGGCTTTATGATTCAGGTAAAGAAATTTGGAGAGCAGGTGGTACTTTTCACGTGAATGTCTTGCTTGCACTTCCGATGTGCAGAAGACTATGTAGAGAGCTGTTAAGTGAGGTGAACAGTAGTAACATTTTTTGTATGCAGAACTGTTGCTCTGGGATGGAGTTTCTCTAACAATATCTAGAACAGGTTTGTAAGGAAAGGTAACATTTTTCTTTACAGCCAGTTGATATGTTTGGGATGAAGTTTCTTCTCCCACATACAAATCATCACTTCTGTCCACAGGCAATCCTGGTTTGGTCCTTGTGCTTAGCAGTACCAATTGTAGAAACCATTCTGCTCCCTGTAAATTTACCTCAGCTGTATGCAAGATCGTGTCAGTAATTGTGTGATGTGCATACTTCATCTTTGGAACAGTCCTAAGAATTTAAATCTTACTTTGCATAGAAAAAGGTGAATAGCATACAGTGTCTGCACAACATCCAGGTACTGATGGATTGCAACTCCTGCCGCTTGCTTGTATGTCTTCCAATGAGAGGAGCGTTTCCCATCTAGTGATGACAAATTTGAAGCCTTTGTCTCAAGGAATTCACAATATAAAGATTAGGTCAGTTGCAGGCAACAGAGAGGAAGAACTCGGTTGTCAGCAACTCTAAAAGTCATGAACTTGCTGTGTGGTTTGTTGGTTTTGTTTTGTTTTCTTTTTCCCCCACTCTAAAACCAGATTTGTATTCAACTACTGAGATACAGTTTCTCTGGAATATATGGAGAATTTTTAGTTGATATTTGAAGGAAGCAGTTATGGCTATTATGTTAATAGACTGAAAGTCTTTCAGAAATAATAGAAAGACCTGAAAATGAGGACCCAAAGACTGTCCCTGAGAACATACTGGAATGTGATGCTGTGTTGGAGGAACTAAGAAGGAGTTCAGCTGTGATAATAATGTGGAAACAACGAACTGGTGTAGAAATCTTTGGAGCGAGAATATGACTACAATTTGTTAGTGTAACAAGAGGAAAGGTGGTCTCAATGTTTTGAATAGGTTGATGCTCAAAAGCATGTCAAAGCAAAGAGGAGAGGCTGTCAGTACTAAACCAGCAGATACTTGGAACATGGGCAAATACTGAGTTGAGAAAGGAAAAGATATTCTTAAGTGGTAGTTTCCAGCCCATTTCTAAGGTCCAGTGTCACCCTGATTTTTTTTTTTTTTTTTTTTTTTCCTCCCGATGCCTTGCCTCAGTGAGAGCAGCCAGTTTGCTGTTTCTAGGTTCTTATATCTTACCACTTCTAGTTTGCTCTCCTGTTCTCTTGTTTCTCCTCTTTCATTTTCTCTTCATTTTCTTTTTCTTTTAGATTTTCCATTGGTGCGATATTAAAAGCACATCTTTCTAGCGCACTGGAGAGATGCTTTGTAAATATAAATAATTAAACTGAAGAGTTTTCTACTTTTCACTGTTATGCTGTAATGTATTACATTATCTTTCTACTTTACTGTAATATTATACTCTTGTCTTGCATTTCACTACTAAGTATTTAGGTGCTAGAATATTGAATGTTGTAATAAAATATTGTTTAAAATCTTCAAATTTTTTTTCCCCAGTCTGGAATTTGTGGTTGAGGTAACCTTCAGAAGTTGAGTTCCTTTTTAGCTCAACATCTTTGTCTACCCAAACACAAATTTCCCAAGTAAAATAATCAGACCAGCTGTTGAAGTTAAACTGCTGTTCTCTGTATTTTGATGATACAAAAAAATAGCTTCTGATTTTTTTTTTTAATATACTTAGTTCTAGTTTTGCTTTTGTGTTTGTTTTTTTTTTTTCTTATGTCAGTGTGAAGAGTGCCTGTGTTGGCAGCACAGTGTATGTATGGGACTGTTAGAGGACAGTATTCCAGAGCAGTACATCTGTTACATCTGCAGAGATCCACCAGGTATGGATAAACCACCTTTATCTGCAGCTGTCTGCTTAGGAATTTTGAGCAGAGATATTACGCATTGCTTAAATGGTTAAAGCTTTGTCTGTTTTGTGTTACCTGTTACACTGCTTTGGGGCAAGTAATTCAAAGTCTGGCTCTGAGCATAAACTTACTTTCCTGTTAGTAACCTCTTGTTCAGCTATGCTAAATCTTACTAAAAAATTTAATTACCATCACTTAGTTTTTGAAACTTGGTTCCCCCAGAACCTTAGTGCTATTTCATGTTGTAGTCTGAAAAGCCTTTCTAAACAAATCATTCAGCTATGTGCTTTGCCTACACTTGGAATCACATCTGTGCATTTACTTTTTTTTTTTTTGAGAAGGACTCATTGCTACAGTACACTCAAATATACTGTGGATGCCATTTCATATTAATTGCAATTTTATCATTTTTGCATTTGTCCAGAATTGTGTAAAGGTGTGGAATTGAATACATAAAACACAAAAAAAAATTCAGCGCTTTTTATGGTAAATGATAGTGCACAAGCTATCTTGTGGGTGTTAGAAATTGCAAGAATTAGGAGATATCTCTTTATTTTTACACTGAGTTCATTTGATTAAGAAGATAATGTTCTAAAAATTATTCTGTCCATAAACTCATTTTTCTTAGCAGTTATTTGGAGCAAAACTATGCAATTTGGAAGAAAGTTCTGAGTTTTTTCTGACAGTTGATACGAATGCACATAACTGTCTTCTGGTGAAATATCCAACAGTCCAGCTACTTCAAAAAGGCATATTTTATCTTGAATTTAAGAAATGAAACGTGAAAACTGTCTGAAGAAGTGTAAGATAGCACAGTATTTATTAGCTATTTTCAAGAAGAAAATTTAAGAAAATAGAGCTGGAAAGATGTGACTACTTCCATTTGCCCCAATCAGAATCTAAATTCATGGGATAGTCTTGTTTGGTACTTCTGTGTGGTGTACTCTTTGAGCAGTGAAGCTTTTTCTTATTAAAACCAACTAATCTGTCTTGTGTTCTTTCCTGCACTGTACCTAGGTACATTGTTATCCCCTGCTGTACAGAGGCTGTGTCCCTAATTTTTCTCTTCTCTCCCTTCCTAACCATTACTTCTTTTCTTTCTACGTCAGGAGAAAAAGGTCATTCACAATGTCAGTATTTTAAAGTGTATTGGGATAATGGGCAGAAAGGAGATAGACAGGGTATTCTCCTGAAAGGTATGGAGGGCTTCCATCAACCCATTCTTTGTTCTGTATATGGTGATAGTCTATGACATTGAGTGTAAGATATTGCAGTCTTAGTCAGTCTGTTTGTCTGAGTCCCTCACTGTAAACAAGAATATTGAAATAATTAGCATTATACATTTCTAGTTTCGTTTTTGGTTTGGTTTTTTTTTTTTTTTGCTGTTTCATTTTAGGTTTTTTTGGTTGTGATGGTTGTTGGGGTTTTTTTGTTTGGTTTTTTTTGGTTGGTTGTTTGGGGATTTTTTTTTTTTTTTAAACACTTAATGAAATTACTATAGAGATGTTAGCTAAATACACATTCATGCCTGTTGGGTCAGGATTGTAGATGTTGCCCTACAGAGCATGGGAGCCCATGGCCCACTAATAATCAATATCCTATCTAGTAGTGTCTGGCAAAAGGTGTCTCAAAGGATAGTGTAAGGACTCTGCTTTTTGTGAAGCATTCTCTTGGCCTCTAATAGATAGATACTTACATCAATGTTAAAGCAGAATATTTGTCTTTTAGAAACAAATTAGGTGTTTTGTTTGTGTCCATATAAAACCCACTCTCTACCATTTCTCTTGGTAGCTTAGGTTTACTTTTCTGTCTGTCATTTTTTTTTTCCTAGAAGTAAGCTGCAGTTTTTAGATAAATACCAATTTAAACACTTTTACTGCTGTTAGATTGTAATAGTGCAGTTCCTAATATCCTGTATTTTGATTGCAAAGGTAACTAATTTCCTAATGCCACTTAGAGAAATCTTGTGATTTCAGGTTTATTTTGGTTTTCATAACTCTTAAATTTCCTTTTAATCTGTGAAAACTAGGTTTTGATTCTTTAATAGCAAAATCTCGAATCGTTCTTTCATGGATGTCATGAGGTATTTAGGAGAGTACAGCACAAATAATTATAGCACTCTACTTTTAAACGCAGTTCTGCAGTGGCTGTAGCTGGACCTCAGTTTGTTTATTGCTTTCCTCAGGTCAGAGGTGGAGTGCCAAATATCTTTATGATAAAGACTGGCTAAACAATGGACACATGTGTGGATTATCATTTTTGAAAGAAAACTACTCTCACCTTAATGCCAAAAAGATAGTGTCAACGCATCACCTACTGGCTGATGTATATGGTGTAACTGAAATATTGCATGGACTGCAATTGAAGATTGGGATATTAAAGTAAGTATCAGTCCAGCATTTATTCTCTATCTTTATATAATACTTAGGTATCAGAGCCTGCCAATATTCCATATGCATAATTCTGTTCTTACTTGTATATTAGTTCAATTAATTCAAGTGCAAGAGGTAGTGTATGCTCAGCTTCAGTGGGAGTTAGTGAAGTGCTGTAAGTGATACTCTTTATAACTTGCCTATTTTCTTCCCCTTTGCTACAGAAATAAGCATCACCCAGACCTTCATCTCTGGGCTTATTCAGGGATGCGAAAAGAACAAGAACAAGTAACTGTTGGGGTAGAGAAAAAATTAGTGACTTTGCCAGATTCTGTTAATACAACTGAAAGGACATGTCACAGTCAAAACCATAAAGAGCCACCCAGTATACCCCAGAAGATGGAAGAAACATACATCACAAGTGAGCACAGTTACCAAAAACCACAGAGTTTTGGTCAAGACTGCAAAACAGTCACTGATCCTATGAGTTCAGATGATGAAGATACAAGTAGTTTTGAGGAAGATCAGGAATTTCACACAGATAATAAAAACTGTTTACAATATTCTTTTAAAGATGATGGCATGAATGAGCAGGTAAGTGTCATTCTTTATCTGCGAAGCTTCTTAGTTGGAAGAACATTTTCAGTGTGATAAACTCAAGCACATACAAATATTTTAAAATGTTCATTGTTGTAAGTTGACATACTACCAAATAAGTCAGCAGAAATCACTGGAAGCAAAGCTGGTCACTGAAATGATTTCAGGTAATGTAAGCCCATTTCAGATGGTGAATGAAAAGGTTAAAGTACTAAAACAGTTTATGCTCCATCCAGTGTTTAAAGGCAAAAGAAATTCCTGTGTTTAAAATTGCAAGGTCTTGATAAAAACATATGGGTTGGTTGGGTTTTTTCTTTTCAAGGGACAAGGGAAATTTCCTTTCAAGAGAAATTTAGGGACAAGTTTTTCTTTTTTTTTCTCTCAATTCTGGTTTTGTTTTTTTTTATCTGTGTGGTGGTGGTGGTGTTCATTGAACGGAGATGTGTAATAGTGTTTATTATCATACTGTATTGTCATTTTAATAGCAGTGCTATCTAGAATTCTGTCCACAAGTAGTGATTTACTAACAATTAATTTCATTTTGTGCGCAACTTCTTTTGAGTCTTTTATATTTCATATTTCTTCTAATGTTTCACAGGTTTGTAGTCAGGATTATATTTGGCTATTTAAACATCTATTTCTCAGTTTTTCATTAATTATTTAAGTCTGTTACTTTGTGGAAAATGTCTGAAACTTCTTAGTCTGGTTTTAGTGAAGAGTTCTCTTGAGCAAAAAACAAAGTGAAACAAACCTTTCTGTTTTCTGCAATATCAACTGAGAATAAATCGCCCAACTCATCCCCCTTTTGATGTACAGTTTCTGGTGTGGAAGAAATGAGTAAGATATGTCTTTTTTCTTTTAATTTTAGTGTTAAATGTGGCATGTAAGCTATATAGTCTGAATGGAAAATTTGAGCTTGTTCTAATTAGATATAAATGTTGATTATATTCAGTTTGTACAGTAAGGAGACACTCAGCAGTGTAAAATATGCTTTTCTTCCAACAGTAGCTTAAATTGTCATTGTAAACAGTATGAATACATTTAGAATTAAAACGTGAACAGTAAAAGAAAACTGATGATTCCTTTAGAAACTGAAGCATATATCCAAAAAGATATGCATTCTCTGTTTTAAACTAGGAAAACCTCTTTACTCTGAGGGTGATCAAATGATAGAATCAACCAGGTGGGAAGAGACCTCCAAGATTATCCAGCCCAACCTATCACCCAGCTCTATCCAATGAACTCGACCGTGGCACTAAGTGCCTCATTCAGTCTTTTCTTGAACGCCTCCAGGGACGGTGACTCCACCACCTCCCTGGGCAGCCCATTCCAATGGCAAATCGCTCTTTCTGTGAAAAACTTCCTCCTAATATCCAGCCTATACTTCCCCTGGTACAACCTGAGACTGATGGAGCACTGGAACAAGGTGCCCAGAGAGGTTGTGGAGTCTCCTCCTCTGGAGAATCTCAAAACCCACCTGGACATGTTCCTGTGTGGTCTACCCTAGTTGATACTGCTTTGGCGGGAGGGTTGGACTCCAATGGAGGGATGATCTCCGGAGGTCCTTTCAACCGCTACCATTCTGTGAAGGTACTTGTTTGGGGAAGTGTTGGGGAACACCTTAGTTGACCTTATTATCAGTAGGGAGCCATGATACCTGAAGTTAGGCTTTCTGTCTAGACTTAACATGCATTGAAAAACTCTCCTTGGCTTCTCCATGAACCCGTTTGTACTTACCTTAAAACCATGATTACACTGACAAGTCCAACTTCTACATGAATTGAATTCTCTGTAAGGTGCCACCTTTACCCCTCCTTATCAAAGTCTTGATGGGAGCTTTGAATTCTTGCCTCTAGCATTTCACGCATCAAGTATTCTGGTTTCGATAAATGATTGTAACTCCTTTATTGAACATATTAACAGTGCTTGTCCTCCAGGACTTGCTCATAAAGCTGTCAGCAGGTTGGTTCCTGTTCAATTCGCCTCTTTAACTGATTATAAGTCTTAAAAGTTTGGGTATTTTCACTGAAGAAGTACTTCTTTTCTTCCTCTCTCTTCCCACTCTTTAATTCTTGTCTGGAGGAAGAAATAAGAAAGGAGTAGTATTAAGTCTGTTATTATATGACTTGGAAAAAAAATTAGCTGATCACTTCAGCAGAGAAGTGTATTAATATGGCAAAATTCAGTCCTCGCTCTGGCACTGGCCATGAACTGACACTGTGTGAGCACAGGTGTCTAGCATTCTAGTCTCTAAAACAGTATCATCAGTAGTGAAATAACTTAAGTGTGAAGTCATAGTTGATATAAAATGGGAACTATGAATCCTGCTAATTCTTTAAATCTGGTATACTTTGATTATTTCCATTAGTTGGAATGTCAAATACAGAAACATCAGGAGCCTCATATATTATGTCTGACTTGCTATGAAGATACTAATTCATTCTACCTTAGATATTATGTTTGCATAACTCCACTTGTTGCTGCCTTTTGTAACTGTCCCCAAACATAGAATTGTTTCAGGTGAAAAATATGTCCAGTTCTGTCCGAGACTCGAGCTTTGGAGTTACATGGGACTATGGCAGTGGTAGGAAGAGAAGTCTTTTGTCCTAATCAAATAGAATAGTCAGCTTACTTTTGTAAAATAGTGACTTTTGACATCTTGGATATTAATGTGTTTTGGGAGTTCTCTGTGGAAACAAAGGTTAGGGATTTGCACATTGGTGGTGGTGGTCTGATGCGGTTCAGGACTTAAGGATTTAAGTCACAATTTATATAAAATGAGCATAGAAATACAGTCTGGTTTACTGAATTCAGATGCTTGAGCTGGTAAACTTTACCTCTTGCCTCACTCTCCCAGTGTGATACATGCTCAATCGTATGGAATTTGCATTTTGCTTGCTTTAGTCTTGATTTGTCATGGTACATGGCTTTTTGAGTATGCTTTGGGTCAAGTAGACAGAAGTACAATTCTAAGCTACTATAGTCTAATATGTGACTCAAGTGTTGAAATCAACACTAGAACCTGAAGCAAAAAAACAAAACCCTCTTAAATGGCATTTTTTTCTTTCTGTTGCTCCTATGAAGAATTCAGCTGAAGGAAACACTGTGTTTGTTTGTAATGAAAGAAGAGGCTCAGAAGAACAAGTGGATACACATCTTCAGTGGCAGCTAAATCTCCTTACCCACATAGAGAATGTACAGAATGAAGTCACCAGCAGAATGGACCTGATAGAAAAAGAAGTTGATGGTAACTCCATTGCCAAATACTCACAAATATACCTGTAACAGCATCTTTCATAGCCATTGTTTTGAAGGTTATCTGAGACACTGATGATGGAAAATTGTGGGGGTTTTTTGTTTTGTTTTTTTTTAATTACCGTATTCAAATTTGGGTACCCCAAAGCCTGTATCCTTGATCCATCCCGCTCCACAAGTTTTGAATGCCAAATAAAGTAGCTTAAGGACTCAGGACTTCTGAAAATTTAGCTCAAGTTTCTGGTATTAGACAGACTTCAGAAAGCTTAGATAATTTGTCTAGTCTTGGTCTGGTATCAGAAATCAATAGATTTTTTTTTTTTTTTTTTTTTCTACACATTGAGTGAATTTGACCTGATTGTTCTAGTAATTGACAATATTCCTGCTTGTAGTAGGTGATACTTCTAGGCTAGCAGGATTGACCTTTGCCCTTCTCTGTCTCTGAGCATAGACATTTCTTGAAAGAGTTAGTGAAAATTGGAAAATCATTCTGTAAACAGGAGCCTTTTAAAGTTACAGAAGCAAACATTGCATTTAAGGATTCCCTTTTCTGTTGCAGAACTGTAATAGACAGAAGCCTAGGATATAATTTTGTCCCAGGTACCTTTTACAGCAACAACTGTTTGAGTGATACATGGAATTAATTGATAATTCCCTACTGAAAATTCATTCTGTTAAATAAAAATCACAGCCTCAGTATATTTTGCCCCATCATAAATGACAGAGTAAGAAAAATGTTTAATTTTTATGAAAACTGTTTCTTGAAAACTTATTCTAATCGACTTTCTGCTTTTACCTCTGTAGTGTTGGAAAGCTGGCTTGATTTCACTGGAGAACTGGAACCACCAGATCCTCTGGCAAGGTTGCCTCAGCTCAAGCGACGTATCAAACAGCTCTTAATTGACATGGGGAAAGTACAGCAAATAGCAACACTTTGCTCTGTATGACAAGGAAGAATAAATAAATAAAAATAGGTTATTTACAGTGAATTTTCTTACTGGCCACAAGACTGACAGGAAGACAGCAAAAAGCTGAGCATTTATCTGGTTCTTTTCTGATTACAGTAGTAGCCTAAAGCTTTAGAGGGAGGAGAGGAAACTCTCATGTTTTCCATGTAACAAATTTCCTTAATGTATATTCAGTATCCAAGCCTCAAAACATACCACTACATTCTGAAAAATGTTGATGTGATTTTAAGATGATAAACAAGAAGAATCCCCACATACAAGATAGCTGAACAAACAAAAACTATAAAGAACAATGCTACTATTTTGAAGCCTTTGGCAACAAATTATAAATCAGCAGTATTCAGCTGACTAAAAATTCTTGGGAACTGCTGTTTTAATGAATTACTAGTGAAAGGTAGACCCAGAGAGATCTGTATTCTCTCTACAAGGAAAATTTTTTAGATGTTTCCTTCTATGAAAACAAACATACTAGTTTTGATTTTTTTGGAAGAAATTACTTATGGTCTCCTTTTTAAGATTATATATATATATATATTTTTTTTTTTTAATAGATATCCTTATTACAGCACCCTTAGGCTCCTTTAAAACACAAGTGGCAAATAGTAGTCAGATGTGCCAAATAGCATTAAAACACTGGAATGAGAGTTTGATTATAATTTACATGAAGACTTTTTTCCAAAGTCCTACTTGGTGCCAGCAATCCATCCAAAACTGTATCTAGTTTATATTTTTTTTTATGTTCTGTTGCAGTATTCAGGATTCAAGGTACAATTTTTGTCTTGGGTAGTTCTGTTCTGGTGTTGGCCCTCTGAAATTTTACCATCCTCAGCTGGGTTGAGGAATGACAAGAGCAGCAAAAATGTCTGTGGCTGTGAATATAAACCACTAGAATAAATATCGCAAGATACACTCAAGATACACGCAAGATTTTTTTTTTTTTTTTTTTTGTAAAACCTTTCAGCTTCAGTGAACAAAATGTCACGAAACCAAAGGCAACCTACTTAACTCTGTTAGCTCTTGCTGGATTTTGAGCCCAGGACTTTTTCCCTGTGCTTCTAAGTTGCCACTGTACTCAGTGCTACATACATGTTTGTGTGTGTATGTGTATAGGAATGCATATATGCATACTATATACATTTCTAACTACACACCTAGTTTTGTTCACAAGACAGTAAGAAGTGGTGGTTAACATGAAATGTTACCTGTTAACAAGCAGTTTCTAAAATTGAAAATAATGTATGTACAGG
Organism: Ramphastos sulfuratus; assembly: GCA_013399055.1. Classification (NCBI taxonomy): domain Eukaryota; kingdom Metazoa; phylum Chordata; class Aves; order Piciformes; family Ramphastidae; genus Ramphastos; species Ramphastos sulfuratus. The sequence goes on from WBNM01013525.1 coordinate 477,500, forward strand.
TTTTGAAATTTGTAAAATATGACTGTTAAAAGGAGGCTATTTAACTGATGACATTAAGATACTTGAACATTTTATGCCTCACATCTGTTTATCAGTTCTAGTTATCTGTATAAATGCATTTTAGAACCGATAGACAGTAAACTTGAATTTACCTTTTGATAAAAGTACAAGCCACTGTACATTCAAAAACTATTTAAATTTGCAAACACACTGTTCTATATGTAAGGTACTGTATGTAAAACTGTTTATTAAAACTATTCTGCATACTCTACATTTTCCACTTTTCTTCCTGATCTACACAAAAATGTCAAAAAGAAGTGATTGTTACACTGTACAGACCATCAAAAAAATCTTGGAATGCCTTTTTGAAGATGCATAAAATTGAAAAATGTGCCAAAGATGGATTATCTGGGAAAGACTTTGCAACCAGTGCATTGAACTTTCATGATAAAACCATTATTGAGAATGAAAGCAGCATGGCTGGTTCATTGCTAAAATAAACCTACCCTGACACTTCCCATCTGTCTATCATATCTGAAGCGAGTTACCACTCTTGATGTCCAAAGCAAAATGTTAACCCCCGTTACAGAGTGGTTGCTATTTAAAAAGTCTTGCCACATCAAGCTTGTAGGAGTCATTACAGAGCTGCATGATAACATGGAAGTTAATTATGGAATAATGATTGGCAGCTTCATAACACAGAAAGAACATAAGAGCTAAGAAGTTGTTGACATTTTTATAGCAACTGTTAAGAAGTAGAATACTCTTGTGTTATGTAGTTGGATGCTTAAATAACTGCTTCAAACAATATGAACAGTTGAGTGACCTACTTGCTTTTGGATATGAGAGACATATATTGTTCACTTGCTGCATATCCTTGAATGTGGTACTGTGTGTACTGTATAAGACAAGTGTAAATCCAGATGAATTACTTTGAAACAAAGTGGAGTGTATTTACCTAATTTATACAGCATACACTGTAGCAATATTATGCAATGTGTGTGCATGTGTGTGATGTAATGTAATTGTAAATGTTACTGAAGGTAGAGGTGGACTGAGAGGTTCCATGTGGAAGGAAGGAGGTTTCGTTCTTAATGCAGAGATGGAAGAATGGTATCCTGAGAAGGAAGTTGTAAGGTCAGTTAAAGTTGTCCTTACAGCTTTAACTTGTCTTCTGTTTGTATATGTAGCAGTCTAAATTTACACGAGTATGAAATTTTATCCCTCAGGATCCTGTCTTATTCAGGATGGACTGTGCTTACAAAAACAACCTGCTCAGTATTTTTTTATCTTCATTTCTTGTGTAATCACATATAAAAACTCCTGCAAACTTTCATATCTTCTAAGAAATACAATCTCTATGTCCTTATGGACAGTGCTATGATACATTGTGTATTGCTTGAATGCTTTGCAAGCTTGTCTGAGTTTGCTTTCTCAAATTGTGATGTTAGTCTGTAAAATGACATTAGTTTGGGCCCCAGTTTCTCAAGTATTCGAAGGTTTGGGATGCTTTTGAAGTTGGTTTTTTTTCTTTTGTTTTTTTTTTTCTTTAAACACTGAAGTCAAGTGCCATAAAAATGCTGAGTGTTTTGCACAGAATGTAACCTACAGTTGATTGCTTTGTTTGCCAGTCAAACCTGATCTGATCTGGCTTGTACCAGTATTTCTTTTAGTTGGCCTTATCGAGAGAATCTTTTTCCTAAAGGCATCATTTTCCATCTGTCTTCCTGCTTCCTCCGTAAATGTGCCAGGAGTCTACATGCAGTCTGTTTGCAACGTCATTTGTCAGGGAGTGAGCTGTAGTTCCTTGTGCTGTATGCTGAGGGGGGCAGACCCTTTCTGAGGAAGAAATAGCTTATCAAGATGGTATAGGAGTGGTTTTGGTACATATGCACAGAAGGGTAAACTCAAATTTGCAGCCTTCTTTTAGCGTAGTGCAAGCTCTTAGTAATAAACAGAAGGAGAATGCCATTGTACAGCAGCCTTTTGTGGTTTCACTGGGCTAAATGGCAAAATTGTGGAGCCTTTAAATGCCCAACTTTTCGTTCAAGGGTTGTTTTTTTATGTTTTTGGTGTTGATTTTTCACACCCCCCCTGGAGGTACCAGGATGATAAATTTCAAAGCCTTCTCCTTCCTGTAACCATACTGTAGGCATCTACAGCAGAAATTTGTGTTTTCAGTTGCAGTAGGGGATCAAGCAGTCATAAATGAAACATAGTTTTGATAACGTGATCAGATACCACATGATGGGACTGTCTCTGAGTTACAAAATGGTGGTACAGCATGTACAGTCATACAGCAAAAACTTGGTTGAAAGATGCTTCCTGCTAACCCTTATCTTGGGTAGCTGTAAGTCGAGTAGTGCCCATATTTTGGATGTACTGGTCTCAGATGCACAGGTCTTTGTTCAGCTGTGGAGTAATTTACAGTGGTAGAAGCCTGTCATCTTTGTTAAGATAGTCAAGCAGAGTTCCAGTTTTCTGGTAGACTTCACATACTTGAATGAGTGGCAAAGAACTGAAACTGTTCTTTCATGAATGCAGCCCTCTTGCGTGGCTGACATCTGCCTGTCATTTAATTTTTGTCTCCGAGCTTCTACATGTGCTCCTCATCTGTTTGTTCTGCAGCTTGCATCTATTCCTCCTTTTGTTCCTCAGTTTTCTGCACTCTGCATTCTCCTGAGATGCCTGGAGGGTTTCACTCCTGTTCTTGTGCTCAGTTCTTCCTGACTGCTATGGGAAGCAGTCCTGTGGAAAGATCTCTGCTCTTCTATTGTCAACTTCCAGTGTGTCCTGTGAACTTACACGATTGGAGTGTGTCCCCCATGGTCAAAATCTTCAGATATTTTTGCCGCCTTCCTTTAGTGACCCTCTTCTGATCTTAGGCAAGCAATGATCTACTCCTGTCTGGCCTCTAACTTTAAACTGAAGGCTGAGATGTAAAGGAGTCACTCAAAACACCACAGTAAAACTGCAGAAATATTTTTATGCTTGCAAACCAGAATATTTTTCCTCCATATTTTAAAGGGAATCACAACTCTTCTGTTTGGTGGTGTTTGTTGTTTTGATTTTATGTTGGTGGTTGTTTGTTTCTTTTCACTTAAAAGGTGGAAAACAGATCCTGAACAGAACTGGAGCTTAATGTAAAAATCAATAGCAAAAGTAGGTAGTGGGAGGCATGCTACAAATGGGCTTCTTAACAAGTGTGCCATCAGGCCATCTTGACTACCTTGCCCAGTTAGTAGTTACGTGGAGGTGCTACTCTGTAGAAGGGATGCATGCAATGATGCCATTCATTTGCAAACAGTTTAGAATACTGGAATCCTAGGTTTTCTCTCTACTTCTTAGAAATGTTACAGTGTGTGCACCTTAATTTTGAAGTGCTTACTAAGGTCGGGAGCTTACTTTCGAAATGCCCGTTGCTATGCTCACATTTTATTAGCAGGCACTTATTTTGTGTTATATGTGCATATGGCTTTAGATGATTGTTTTACAGAGGATGTTTGAAATACTTCATTAATGGTTTTCATTATACTATGTTATGTCCTAGGCACTGGGTGTGGGGGTCTGTCTTTAGCAATAAGTATTATACACTATGTGTATATCTGTTTATGTATGGAAAGCAAATATGGAGCATGTAATGATGGTGAAAATACACTGCACAGAGAGCAGATCGTGCATTTGGCAGCCATTTTGCACCAGCCTGAACAACCCAAATGAAAAATTGGAGACCACATGGAGAAAATAGTGTCAAAAATCATTCAGGAGTGAATTTCCCTTTCCATACACACTGAGCCTGTGTGTAAGCAGTAGATGAGCCAGCCTTTTTCTGTGGCTTGAAAACCCAAAGCTAGTTCAATTGCTGTTTACTTCCAAGAGCAGCCTGCCCACCTTTAAAACTGGCCAAAGCCATCTCTGTTCAGCTGTAGCCACATGCATCAGTGTATTGTCACTAAACACTCTGAGAGGCAGCAGTGCACTATTAAATCTTCTATGAGAGAAGCAAAATACTTTCTTCTGTGATTTGTTTTTTTTATAATAGCAATAATATTGACTGCGTTCTAATACTCACAATAAAGGTCTGTTGAGATTGTTATGTGCCTGGGCTCCCATTCAGTGAACTTTTCTTCTGTTGAGTTAGTGAATGCTTGTGTACATTTTAGAGCATTAAGGAATCTTCAGTTGCACTTTTAGCCTGTAGTCAGTTGTGTGTAGTCATTAATACTTGTTTATTTGTATACACTGCAAAGCTTTAGGGAATCTGTTGTATTGTAGCCTCTAGGGAAATTATTCAGTAAATTATTTACAGTAAAGAATTACTTATTGTGTGGAAAAGTTATCAAAAGATTTTTCTGTTCCTGGACTGATTTGGTGTTTTAACAGTTACAGGGTTTTAGTGTTTCAGTGCACACAACACAGAATCATAGAATCATGAAGGTTAGAAAAGACCTTTAAGATCAAGTCCAACTGTAACTACTAGGACCACTAAACTATGCCACATCTACAGACTTGAACACCTCCAGAGGTGGTGACTCCACACCTCCCTGGGTGTCCTGTTCCAATAACTGTTTTCCTAATGTCCAATTTAAACTTTCCCTGGCATAATTTAAACCCATTTCCTCCTCTCCTATCACTAGTTCCAGGTAGTTGTAGAGAGCAATCAGATCTCTCCTTAGCCTTCTCCAGGCTTAACAACCCCAGCTGTCCTGAACAGTGTCAAGTCTGCCCTCTGGAAGTCCATGGTAGCAGTTTTGCTTCACCAGGAATTGAGAATTCTATCATTTCATGATCACTAAGTCCAAGATGGCCTCTGACTACCCCATCACTCACCAGTTCCCTTGCTGTTTGTAAACAGTAGGTCTAGTGAGGCAGTTCCCCTGCTGGGTCATTTACCAACTGTCAAGAAGTCCTCTTCTACACACTCCAGAAACCTCATAGATTGTTTCCTCTCTGCTGCGTTGTATTTCCAGCAGACATCCACTAAATGAAAGTCCCCCAGGAGAACAAGGGCTGGCTATTTGAAGACTTGTGCCAGTTGCCTGTAGAATACCTCATCAACCTTCTCATGCTGGTTGGGTGGTCTGTAACAGCTGAACTCACGTCTGTCTGCAGCAGGCTCAGTGCCACATAAATGCTCCCATGATCAGAGGAACCAAAATTCTGCTTGCGGTCCCAGCCCCTGAGCCACGCGTTCATCAGCTGTGTTTTCCTATTCCTTTCACTTCAGTGCTGTCTTCCCTGCCACTGCAGGTGCTGAAGAAAGCAACCCCTGTGCTGATCCTTCAACCAGTCATCCCAGTGCCTTGAAGTCCTATTTAATTGCTTTTGTGCTTCTGTACTCAATCTCATTGCTTCCAATCCATATGACCAGTAATGGATAATAATCAGAGGGCTGTACCAGACTAGGGAGTTTCCTGGTAACATCTCTGACCCATGCGATGAATCCAGTTGGCATATGTGGCCCTCTGTTCCACTCAAAAGGGAATCATCTGAAACAATTACTCTCCTTTTTTTACTTAACACAAGTAGTCCTAATGCGTGTATCTGGCTGAGTCATCCCAGACAACCCCCAGCACAGACTGTAGTGTAAAGGCAACTGGGGAGGTGAGGGAGGCCAGTAGGGGATTTCCCTGCTGAGCAGCGATGTGTTTCCACTCCTCTCTGTCTTTTAGGTCTCTTCATATTGCCTGGTGGCAGAAGGGGAGAGGATCCTCTGCTTCTTAGCAAACCTCTGCTGCTTTTGCTTCAGGGTGTGGCTATACCAGTCTATTTCTCTCTCACACTCTCATCTATGTTCACAATATTCACAATGATGGCATCTCTTGGTGCGGGCAGAGGTTTTGTACCTTTGTACAATGTTCTTACAAAATAACTTCAATTTGCTTTTAGTGATTAATTTTAATATTGCCTACAAGCTGTTGTTCGAGACTCTGCTGCAATAGAAAACAAATAAGCAAGAAGCACTAAGGATTTCTCTTAAGACATCCTGTGTATCAGGGCATAAAATAAGCAGAAGATGAAACTGAACAATCTCAAGAATTTGCTAATAGAGAAATTGTTCAGTTGTTCAGAGAAAAGATAGATATGATTATAAATGTAACAATATTAAAAAATTTTAATTCTGAAACTTAATCATCATTGAAGAGACTATCTCAAAACAGTCTCTCACATTTCAGTGTCAAGGCCAAATTCGGATCTTGGAATAATAAACTGGAACCCTTCTAGTCAGTAGACTTAAGAAAAGTTTCACTCACTCACAGCAAACATCTTGCCAACCCAGTGTCTTGTCTTCAGCAGATGCACAGTGGCAGCATCTGCAGAAACACACTGACTATAAAAGATCTGTACAAAACGGTCTTTCTCTTAATGTGGCTTTCACTTCTGGCAATCTAAGGTTTCCTTTACCAAAGCCTTTATGAAGTTATATCAGTCACTGACAGACCTGTGCTCCATCAGTTCTATGTGTCTCTTTTTTCGTTCCTTTCTCTGCAGGACATCAGGTGACAAACCAAATCCCACTGCTTTGTTGTGTGGCAGAAGGCATGTTTGTCCTTGAACTTTAATTCTGACTCTGTTTCTGTACGCTGTTGCCTTCAGTTCAGAGAAGGTGAAGTATTATGGTAACAAAAAGACTAAAAGTAGTTTTGTCCACCAATGTCAGAAATTTGGCACCTTGTTGCCGTCCCTGTGTGTCTAGCTGTGCCTTTACTCACTCCATTAGCTTGTTTTTGTCAAACACTGAATGTATTCAGTGTGCAAACCTACATTCTGGGTTGCACGCAACCTACCTCCAGTCTGGGTTGCAGAAGCAACTTCTGCTTGGACTTTCAAAGCAATCTGCAGCCCAGATGTCACGAGAATAAAATAAATCTTTTTTGACCTTGCATCACTGTGGTACTATTTGAGAGAGGAAAACTGTCTTATCTCTAATGGATAAAAAAAAAAAAAAAGGCATTTCACCTGTCCAAGAAATGTTTCCATTCCACAGGGTCAAAGGCAAATTCAAATGTTCTTACAGGGTCTTCTTAAGATTCTTCTGTTACCAAAGGCACTTTGTTGGCTGGTAAATTACAACATGAAAAAAAACCTGAGAAGTCCTCTCCTCACTTTTCTGATCTAGCCAAGTTTAGTATAGAAGTTACTGGAACTTCCCCATCATTCTTGCACTCTGAAGAACATGTCATGCATGAAGTGACTGAAACTGGTATTATCTGGTAGGACTATGCTTTTCTCAGTGTCATCTTTTAACATACATCACACGAAGATTCTTGAAAAAATCAGAGATGATTGAGATAAGTCTTCCTATTGCCATCTGTGCCAAAATCATGCAAAGAAGATTGAGGTGAATGTCTCTTGATTAGGAAGAAATGTACCAAATGTAAAATATAGTTATGTTCTATCTGTAAGTGTAATAAGTTAATAACAAAAGGTGTGGTCTATGGTTTTACACAGTTTTCTTAAAATGTGTGAGAGGATTGTCCTATATTGGTGAGCGATTTATCACAGAAAAGCAGATTATTTATTACTTTAAAATAAATTAACTAATTGACATGCTTGCAATGTGCAGCCTCATTCAGGAAGGCCCCTTAAGTTACTTTCTTAAACTAAGATTGACTTCTCATGCTCATGTTTTATTTGGGTGAAATCAACTTTTCTGTGGGTGTAGATATTTGTATTCGTACACAGGAATCATTTACCCTTGGGCTTTTCGATATTTGAAAAGTGTGGTTGCCCAAAGAATCTGTTCTGCTAAGAAAATACATGCAAAACCAGGACAATGCTTTTCCCTTGAGGTTTGTCATTTCAGTATTTCATCACACTGACATTTCTCTTTCAACAATAAAAGTCTAGATTGAGGAACCTTTTTCCAGTGTGAACAACAAATGAAACCCCTCCTGTCCGGCACTAGAGAAATGGTTTTGCAGATATGGTAGTTTTAAGGCCTTGTTTTCCCCAGGGACCTTTTCTGCTTCCTCCTTTTTTCCCTCTCTTTCATTGGTGGGCTAATTTAAGATCACCTTCCATCTTTTCTCAGGTGCTAAAAATAGAGGTCAACTCAACTGTCCCTTCACTGAAGGTTGTGCAGTGAGGCTTTTCTTAATCTGAATCTGACCAGCCATAGTTGACAAGTGCTTTTCTTTTCTCTGACGAATGTGGATTGCACATATTGCTCTCTAAGCCACATATTTTGTAGTGCTGTTTTTTTTTTTCAATCCACAGGCTGTTGCATCCCATTGAACTTGCACGTACCAAGATGCACATCTTGGTTTGACGCACATCTAGAAGTGGTTTAAGTGATGCTAATTGCCAAAACTCACTTTCTCACTCTGTTTTTTTTTTAAAGAGACTTATAGCACTTGGCTGCTCTTCCCAATTTGTATAGTTCAGAGATCATTTTCTGAATGTTTCTGAAGGAAATAAAAGTCATCTTGGAAATCAACACTAGGTAGATACTACAGAATTATGCTTCTCTCTGTGAGTGATGCCCTTGATACCACTTTGGTTTTCTGCCTCTTTTACTTTATAATTGGCTAGTAATGACCTCTATTAGGGAAGAATAAGGGAGGAAAGAGAATAGCTAGCAGTCTGAGCTTGCTTCTCTCTCTTGTGCTGTCCCAGAAAGATGAATGACATGTTTTTACTAAATTTAGAAAATTGGACTAAGTCAATATCCCACATACCAGCTCACCACCACACACATACACACACACACTCTCTAGATATGTGTTTCAGTAGCTTGGAAATGTCATTGTACCTGTAACCACCAACCCTGCTGCTCCTGGAGAGCTGATGACACTGTGCTGGGCTGGTTTTTGTTAACCTTTTGTAACTGCCCTACCACTGGGAGTCAGACACTAACCTGAGCCTTGAAGCATGCTTGAATCAGAAGTGCATCTCATAGTCAAACTTTTCATCTTTTCTCATTCTACCACCCCGGTGCTAATGCTGGTTACTCTCTGTTCAGTCAGATTCATTTGCTCTGCTTGTACATTTCCTACAAATGCTATGCTAATTCAGAAATCAATTTCTTTGTGTGCTTGCTTAACCTAGGCTGTTAGAGGATTTTTCTTCTTTATGTCTCTGAAAGTTGTCTTTTCCAGTCTGTCATCTACACTAGACATGTTTGTCTTTTCCTAGCTTGGTATTTCTGTGGACTGTTGACTTTCCTCAAGTCCAGAGTAGGCTGCTTGAAAGTAAAATCCACTCATTTTACAAAGGCTAGTTTTACTAAAGCAAGCTTGGGTTGCAGTTTGAGATCATATTTATCATATATATCAAACTTTAGCACTGCAGTGGTCTCCAGCCTACACAGAAGGATTCTTGGATCACTGGTAGCACAATCTTGGTCCGTAAGAGATTATCAGAGAATTATTTTAGACTGTCTAGTACCCATGGATCATGCACAGGCACAGGAGTGCTGCTGTTGCTTTTTCTTTGAATCAGCCTAAGTCCAGCCTCAAAGATGTGCTTCTGTTGTTATTTAGCTAGTTATTCTGAATACATTTGTCCAACCACCTTTGCATAAGCAACAGTGAGTTCATATAATTCCTGGTACAAATAAATGCTGTCAGTCATACAAGGTGGGCAAGTAAGAAGTGGCAGTCTGGAACCAAGGGAATAATATTTCTGATATGTTTTGCATGCAAGTAGTACCAAAAAGCTGTGCTTAGCAGTTACACTGGTCGCATGCATGAAGGATGAAGCAGAAGAAGTTAAGTTGCTTCCTATCAGGTACCTGATTGTATTAAAGTGCACAGTGAAAGTGGGAGTAAATGCAAAAGGTCAAATGCAATTGACTCTGACCCATAGTTGCCTTCATAGTCAGTAAAGCTGCATCCATGTTGTTTTTCATGTAATAAAAACCACATTATAAATTGTATCTGCTCCTAGCACTGTAATGCTTGAAGGCCTGACTCCTGCTTGTCCCCTAGGCCAGCCAGGGTCTCCAGAAACACAAAGAAGTGGATTTCTGATACAGAGCCAAAAACGTGGCTGTGCCATAGCACGAATGAGAGCCAGAGCTCTTGGCTGGGGTCATATCAATATGTTTAATTTGCATGTAGAATTAACTAAGCCCCTCTCTGCCTGCTGCTGTTTGTTCTCTCCCATGACCAAGCTTAGTAATGCTCCTTGGAGCAGAGATGAGAACTGTCTAAGGAGGGCCATGAGGGCTGTTCCAGCTGAATGGGCCTCTTGTGGTTTTCTCAGAAGCACCATAGCATCACTTGCCCAATTTGGTGACCAGTCTACCAGCACATAAGTGAACCCATGGTTGCTATAAAAAGGCAGGTGAAGGCTGTGTGGGGTGTGTAAAACTGCCTCACGGACTGAAGGGGATGGAGCTCTCCCATCGCAAGATGGGCTCCATCCCACTTTGCACCTTTCTTTACTGCTTTATTAGCATAGCAGCAGCCAATATATTTGGTAAGTACACTTGTTCTTTGCCTGTGTCCAGTGATGCTCCTGTGATCCTTATGCTGCTCTGTGTATTATTCTGATGGAGTATATAATGCTCTTGATCTTACATATTGAAAATCTAGATATTGTGTGCTGTGCAAACTGAGCTCCAAGTTAAATATTAAGCTGTAAAGATTTTTAAGTGGTCAGGGTTATCTGAGCTTTGTAGACCTGGATTTTGAGGGGGGGGGGGGGGGGNNNGGTGGGGGGCGGGGGTGGGGGGGGGAAAGGGAAAAAGGAAAAAACTCAGACTGTTTTCTCTGGAAAAACAGTCTGAGTTACAGAAAGAACTTGGGTAAGATGGTACAGCAGGGATGTAAGGGTTCTAAGATTATATCTTCTACTTCCACATGCCATCATCTAATTTAGAGTTGAGCCTTAACATACTGGATAGTCTGAGAACTGTCTCCAGTTCTTCTGTATGAGTTTGATAGTCATAAATAACAAGTAATTTGAACCACTGAGTTAATTTCTTAGCTCAAATGTCTTAGTAGACTCTCTAGCACTGTACAGAGGCATCTCCACACATCCCAGAGCAACTGACTCAGAGTCATATTTGAGATGAAAATGATGTGGTTTGCCTACATGTGGATGTTCACAGCTGAGCTAAACCCCTTTACAATCTCGTGAAAGTTTTCACACAGGCTTAACTGGACACAGTAAAAACTCACAGAAACAGAAGTGATCGAGAGGTCTCAGGTGCATGGGAACTATCTGTGGTTAGAAGTTCCTGAGCTGCAAATTGTTAAAGGCTGAAAAGTTTTCAGAATACTTATAATGTAATTGCACTCTGTGTGGTCACACTCTGGTCAAATACTTGATTGAGTGAGCTTTTCATCTAAATTGCTGTAGCTACAGTTTTGCTTGTTCGGAGTATTTTCATAGAACTAGTCAACGGAATTAAGAGAATGACATTCACTGGATTTTGAGGATGGAGTGAGTGTCAGATCAACTGCTCTGTTCTGTGAAAAGAACCTTTGAATTTCATCACTCTCCTTAAACAGCATCCAAAGTTAGTTCTGAATAGATTAAGAACTGAAGAGTGGACTGTTTTTATGTTAGGTGTCTTCAGCAGTTGATCACTTGACCTGGTAAAAACTGAGAAGTGCTGCTAATATGATTTAGTCTGATGCTAACTGCTAGACATTGATTCTTTTTAGGTCTTTCATGAGACTACTAAGAAATACCTCTCATTTGGTGGAATAGTGAGTGATTTAGTTTCAAGAAAGAACAAATAATGGTTATGGCAGAGGGCTGTTTTGTGGTGATCGGCACAACTAACTCTAGGCAAAGTGTACCCCAGGTACCAGAAAATGATAGCCATACCAGTACAGAACAGACTAATTAAATACAGGCCTTGGCAAGGCTTCCATGAACATCTCTGTCATGTGTTTATCCTGCGGCTGCCAGCCCAGAGGGTTTGTTTAGTAGCTCTCTGTGCTGTCCCTTGTCCCGCAGACAATGGGGTAACAACCAAAGAGGGCTTGTGAGCTTGGAACTGTTACCAACAGGGTTTTGATAAGAACAGGATCATGGTGAACCCAGCCTTACATGTTGACCTTCTTGCTGCTTTCAGAGTATCAGACAGATTCCCAACCGTTACGCCCATGTGAACTTCAGAGAGACAAGGCTTTTTCAGGAGGAGAAACCTACGTTCCTCAATGCTCAGAAGATGGCCAGTTCAGGTAATTCATCCCTATTAATATTCTGCTGTTACATGATGTCATAATTTGTTACTATTGAAAGCTTTAGCCTCTGTTTTGAAGAATCTTCATATCAGTGGGCTGGAGAGCAAGGGATGCGAGAGACTTGAAGTGCCTTCCTTGAGCCATATTGCAGATCCAGTCCCTCTTGAATCAGTTTCCTCTTACTGGAAATAATCTCTGGGTTAAGAGGTCAGTCTAAGATTAATAGGCTATTTTTGGCACTATTTGTATGTTGAATACTTGGTGCAGGTTGTTGTGTAATGCAAAATCTGTCTTCCTGTGCATGCTCCTGGGTGCGTGGTCTGTGATCAATGTACCAGCCAGCATAGCTGAGCCAAGAATGTACCCACCCTGCTGTATGTGGCACAGCTGGGATTCCTCCTAAGGGCAGTAAAGGAGCTAAAAGGCACGTGGAGAACTGTGATTTAGGGAGCAGCATGTTGCTTGAAGATACAAGCTAATGAATTAAAGCTGAGGCAGATTAAAGGCTGCAATATTCTCTACTGTTGTCTTATTGTTGTTGCCCTAGGGTAAGGGACCTTGATCACCCTAGATTTGACTTAGAAAATGTCTCAAATGGTTAATCTCAAATACTGAGAACCAGGATTCTGTCCAACTTGCTTGCTTCCTTAATGATTTCAAGACATTTACATGCAATTCCTCAAGGCTTCAGAGAACTGCTCGAATTGAGAGCTTCCATAAAGTAGAGTTAGACTCAGCAGAAAGACAGCCCTTTCTGATTCCATTATTCATGGTGTTAAATTACTTGAACTTGCTTTGTGTTTTTGTGTATCTCCCATACTGACTGAGGACTTTGGCATTAATGAAATAAAATAATGTTATTTGTGATCTTCCTCAGGACAGTTCAGTGCAGCAGGAATGGTCTCTCCTGTTGGTGTGTGGATGAGAATGGCATTGAGGTACCTGGCAGCAAACAGAATGGATATCCTCTTTCTTGTAAGTAATAAATTAAAAACAATTTTTTTTCTTCTTTTTTTTTTTCCAGATTGGGTAAAGATTTATTTAAATCTGCATTTGAACTGCTAAAATCAAGAATAGGTTAGCCCCAGACTTTGATGGACTCTAGTTTGTTGTAATTTTCTGGATCTTTGTAGTGGACATTCTGGAGTTTCTTCAGGGCTGATCAAAGAAACCTGATACACCTGCATGGTCTGTATTTATGAAGGTCACAATAATGTAAATTAGGAACAAAAGATCAACGTGATGTCTTAGCTTTTGAGTTGGAGAGCTTCAACTCCATCTGTTGTGGGTTTCTCTATAGCAGTTTTCATAAATCTATTTGTGCTAGAAGAAATATCTAGCTATCTATTTGCTATATATTTGTGTAGCAGAATCAGAACTTACAGCACTGAGAATCATAGAATCATAAAATGGTAAGGTTGGAAGGGATCTCAAAGATCATCTAGTTCCAACCACCTAGGCAAGACATCTCCCACTAGTACAGGTCACTCAAGGTCTCGTCCAACCTGGCCTTGAACACCTCCAGGCAGGGANGAGAAGACTCAAATGATTCAGTACCTCACAAGTACCTTCTTCTAACAGTGCCTCTCTCTGGTACTACAGGCTTGTCCTTCTGCCAGCTGCAAAAGCAGAAAGTCTTGGTGAGTCGATACATCAACAGCAGTAGCATCTCCTACATCCCCCAGTGCCTGGATTCAGGGGCCTTTGATGCAGTGCAGTGTGACACAAAACTGGGTCAGTGCTGGTGTGTAGATCCAGAAGGAATGGAGATTTATGGCACCAGGCAGAGAGGAAAGCCAACACGGTGTAAGTAATATTCAACCAAATGGAGTGGCTTGTAAATTTGAAAGATTTGGTGTGAGTGAAAGGTGGTAGATCAGAACTTGGATACTGCAGCCTACACTTACCCTATAAAAGTATAAGTGCTTAACTAAGGCATTTAAGTCTCTGTTTCGTGGAATCATAGACTATCTCAAGTTGGAAGGGACCCATGAGGATCATCAAGTTCAACCCCCTGAACTAGGTGTCCATGTTCAATGTAATGAATCTAAACCCCTTCCAAACCATGGGGTGGCTATTCAGCTGCTCATGGCAAGTAAACCACCAATAAATATTACCTTTGTTTCCCTTCAGGTCCAGGCAACTGCGAGATCCGAGACCGTCGCATTCTGCATGGGTTTGGGGAGAAGAGCCCACCACAGTGCTCAGCAGATGGAGATTTTCTGCCTGTCCAGTGCAAGTTTGTCAACACTACAGACATGATGTTTTTTGATCTCATTCACAGTTATAATAGGTAAGAGCACAGGCTTCTGAAAGAGAAAAACAATCCTGCATAGCTCTTCAAGTCACTGTCTTACTGTTCTTATTTTTTTTTCCCTCACATAAAGCCCTCCTTCTGTGACTACACATGATGTTATTCTCTACTAATGAATGGGCCAAGGGAAAAAACCTTCTTCTTCTGAATTAGATTTGCTCATTTAGAAAACAATTATATATTCCATTCATGCAGTCTAATCAGTGTGTCCTTACACAGCAGGGAACACCATGTTGCAATCCGTATTTGGAAAAGAGCTTTCCAGACAGACACACAAAAGCAAATGAGATAAATGTGCAAGAAACAGACTAATTCAGATGGATTTTGTATTTTAGATGTAGTTTCGACCTGGAACAAAAATAACCAAAATAACAGGATATGACTACACATCTGCCCCATATAGTTATGCATGTGCCTTCTGCTGTGTTTCTCAAGAGCACTACAGACTGTGCTAGAGCAGCCCTAAGGCTGCAGGAGGGTGGCACTAGAATTGAGGCTGGTCATAGCCCCAGTGTCAGAGCATTGTTGTAAAATGCCTTGGCATGTAAACTTTTTTTTTTCCAGCTGACCAGGACCTAATTTGCTATAATTCTTACTGCTAAAAAACAGTAAAAATCGAATTTGTTAAATTCTGTGAGTGCCTTGAGAAGAAAATTCCACTTTCTGGTTGGTAGATTTTCCCAAATAAGCCACATGTAGGTGGGATACCAGGCTTTTATTGTATTTCAGGGTAAGGGTATGTGTCTGTTTTTGGAACTTGGCTCTTCGAATCTAGAAAAAAAAAATCACCTTCTGTTTATTTGGAGCATCTGTCAGTTAAGATCACATTTATTATGTGGTTTGGTTTTTTGATTGTTTGTTTGTTTTCCCCAACTCTGATCCTATTAAGTTTCCTTCCTAAACCATTTATTTGCTGGAGTTTGTCTATTGTCACCCTTAGAATATTATACAGGAAACGAGCATCTCTTTGATCTCCAGAAGTAAGAGTCAGTCTTACTTGTAATACATTAAATCCCATTTCTCCCTAATCTGCTGGGCCCTGCTCTGAAAATCAAAAAATATTAGTGAGGTTTTTATCAGCTCTTGTGCATAATTCAGTGCTGAAAGCTTATGTAGCATATAAGGAAGAGGAACCAACCTGTTTGTTTAGGCACCCTGCCATCCTGTGCAGATTTGTGGAAGGAGCTACTGCATGGGTGTTGGAATAGCATTAAGCCAGTTTTGGTCTATTTTATACTCTGACAGGCTTTCAAAGATGAGAATAGAATTCAAACGAGTGTTATGTGCTAAGAATCTGCTTAGGAAGGTCAGAAATCTGTCTGAAGAGTGATTGTCCTGAGTTTGCATTAAAAAAAAAAAAGAACACCACTTTTAGGAGACTCATTAGCCTGCTGCAACACCAGTCTGGATCATAACAGACCCTGGTTGCCACAAGGAGAACAAGGGGTTTGTAATGGCTTTGTGCTCTGCTTATATCCTCATCCTACAAATCTGGGAGGGAAACACAGATGATGATTTGTTGTTTTGCATGAGCCTCCCTGAGCTCTTCACAGAGGGCTGCTTTTCCTTCTAGGCTCCCAAGGGCTTTCCAAACATTCAGCTCCTTGAGGGAGACGTTCCCAGAAGTCTCTGGGTACTGTTACTGTGCAGACAGCCTGGGGAGAGAGTTAGCAGACACTGGTAAGTGCCCTCTGCCATTTCATCCTTTTAGCTTGAGTGGCTTTGATTTCCCAAGGAAAAAGGACAGATAACAAGTGTCAGTCTTCAGATCATTAGGGACTTCAATTTCATCCTTACAAGAATTGAGGCTGCTGTGACCAGTGCTGTGCCCATGGGAAGGGCTGGAGCTCACTAATAAAATCCCACCCTTACAAATAGCTCTTCAGTCAGCAGCAAGTGGATTTGCTACCTGGGAGTTAATCCTGTTATTTTTGGGATGGTGGAACAGGATTTCTGAATGTCCACCTCTCCATACACTAGAAAACTGCATCATATTTGAAAAGTCCAACTGGCACATGCAAGGGAATATAAAGGGCCTGGACACTGAACAATTTTCTTCTTGCTCAGAGTCATTGAATGGTTTGGAAGGGACCTTTAAAGGTCATCCAGTCCAACTACCCTGCCATGGGTGGAGACATCAGGTGGTCTTTTATAGCCTGAGGAAACCTTTAGGCATGATAATAGTTGATAGGACACTTTAGAAGAAAGAATTGGAGTGAGTCTAGAGGAGGGCCACAAAAATAAGGGATGGAACACCTCTCCTGTGAAGAAAGGCTGAGAGCCCCAGGAAAAATGCAAAGCACAATAGCTTCAAATTTAGATGGTAGATGAGGAGTCCAACAGTTAAGTCCTATGAGGGCGAGAAATTCTCAAAAAATTGTGTACTCAGGGGAATTTCTGTACATATTTTTATTGGCATGCAATTAAAATGACTGGGAATTGGGTTTTGGTAACAACCAGGTCTAAAATTCCATTAGTTCCTCTGTTGCAGACTGAACCTAACAAAACCACAGCACCATGCCAGTTACAGAATGTTCATTCTGCTTGTTCTGGTAGCTGTCAAGGCATAAAGCTGATGAGTGGGCACTCAGCTGCAGGTTATATGGTGCAATGCATTTGGGTTTTTTTCCAGTGTAGGTTCACATTTGGCCCATTTAGAAGACTGGTTTTCTTTTTCTTGTCAGGCTTCCAGTTCTGCTACTCTGGTGTAAATCAGGTGACTTCTGTCTTAAATCCAGTCTGTGTGATAAAAGTGTCTCTTTCCCAGGCTTGGAACTGCTGCTTGATGAAGTTTACGACACAGTTTTCTCTGGGCTGGAGCCCGCTCGCACCTTCACAGAGACTACAATGTATCGGATCCTGCAGAGGCGGTTCCTGGGGGTCCAGCTAGCTACCTCTGGCAAGTTTAGATGTAAGTAGCACCCAAGTGATGCCTTGCAAATAAGATAGCAATTTTGGAGCTTGCATGGGACAGCTGCCTCTGAAAGCATATAGTATCAGTTTCGGTGCAAGAATCAAGGTCTCTGAATTGCAGTTGGCCTTTAACTTCTGGCTTGTACATTCATAACAGCAGATTGTATCTATTATCAATGCTTATGTACTTGGAGTTCTCATTAGTTGAAATGTCATGAACTCTCTGTATCTTTCCCCCTGATATTATAGAGATGAAGCTGATCATTTATGAAATTAAAAGCCTGAGAAAGTGGTCCCTAATTTATGTCGGTACAGTCAGAAACAGGAATGATCTTACAGTGACCACAATGCACTCAATTCCCAGCAGGCAACACAAGTTTGTAGTGCCAGAAGACTGAACTTCTGGATCTGTCCTTGGGTCCATTCCCTCTTCCATCATGGAAGGCAAATGGGGAGAAAGCTTCTTTGCCTACAGGCAGTAAACTCTGTGGGATAGGAGGTCAAGCACCTCCTTCTCTCTCTCCTCCCCCACACAAGAGCCCAAGAGAATTGTCTTGGCCGAGCAGAGTTTGAGCCCCTTCATCCTCCTACCCACCCAGCATCTGACGTTGGTGTCTGACACTCACTTGGTGTTGCATCACCAGAGATATTAAGCAGATATGGATGTAAGTCTTCTGGACACATATTTACACGTTTTTTTTTTCTGTTTCTGGGTCTCGCTGATCACTCTGGGGAGTCTGGAAAGCATCTCCCCCCCTTCCCCTGTGGAGTAAGCTGTTATCAGAGACTCCCTGCTGTGGAGTAAGCTCTGTTAGCAGAGACGAATCTCTAACAGCCACAAGGTGGAGATGTGACCACGTTCAGCAGCCGCTGCCGGGGACCGCGTGGGTGACTCTTATCCAGATCTCACGCTGCCACCTGAAACCGCACATGTTAGGAAAGTTGTCAGACTCCCAGGATGAAGAGGTTGCTCTGATGTGATGCTTTTGCTGCCTCAGCCTGGTAGCTGAGTGTAGCTGGAAAGCTCTTGAGGATGAGCCATGTTTAGGCTGTAGGACTGTAGGTTTATGTTAACAATCCAAACTTCTCTTAGAAGGATGCAGTCTAGTAGGTGAGAGAGCATAACTCAGAAAAGTTGATTTATGGAGTTCTAGCTTCTCTGCCATCAAGGCAAATTTGGCAGGAATAGAGTCTTCAGATCCCTGTGGAGGGAAATAAACTGGGTGGTCCCAAACCGAATATTCACACTTGGGTACAGAGCCTTTTGCAGGAGCAATGCCTCTTTCTCTTCAGAAACTTTGATGTTTGCCTTTGTCTCAGTCTCCCAAACTGCACATCTGCCTCTGTTGGCCAGGTCTGTATTTGCATTAAGGGTCAGAGTTCACCTGGCTCCCTGAGAGACATGCTGCTACTCTGCCTGCATGTGACTGTGTTGAGGCTTTATTTCCTGCTTAGTTTTCAGAATGGATGTCTGCAGTAAAAAACCCTGGAGCCAATACTCCAGGGGAGAAGCGGATGGTGTATTTGCAGTTTGGGCTGATGCTTGAAGTGTCACTGAAAACAGTCAGAAAATGACACTTTCCCCCCCCTCCCCTCTTTTTTCCTCCCCTTCCCAAATAGTCAGGCAATGGAATCAAGCAGCAATGGCTCTGAATCTTTAAGCTTTTCCTCCTTGACACATAGTGCTTTCTTCCAGGCCCCTCCAAGTGTGAGGTTGAGCGGTATGCAGCCATGCGTTACCAGCACGCCTACGTTCCATCTTGTGATGCTGATGGGGGCTACATGCCAGTGCAGTGTCAGCAGGGAGGACTGTGCTGGTGTGTGGACATCAAAGGACAAGAGGTCCAGGGCACGAAGAGAAGAGGACAACCCCCAGCCTGTGGTATGTATGAGGTCTGGGAAAGGAAAAATAAGCACATCTCTTGGTGCCTTTAGAAAGCAAGCCAAAGGACCGGTTCACGTCTCAACTCTAACAGATTCTGGTGTTCAAAAATTGAGCTCTGAAATCCTCCCTCAGGGTTGAGCTACATTCTAGCATTCAAATAAATTATTAAATGTCATATTCCTTTTATTTTCCTTTATGACCTTTCTTTAGCCTTTTAGTTTTGCACATCAGCAAGGCTTTTCTTTGCAGCCATGATAACTCCAGGAGCTGGGGCACCAATCTTAGATAATATAAGGAAACCAGGGATGGTGATTTGGGATTTTACCTCCTTCCTTTGGTGAAATGCTATGGAATTTCTTAGGTAACTCTCATCCTGAGTATTTTCCCCCATTTTTTTCACTGCATATTTGGCCATGTCAATTGTAAAATGCAGTAAAAGAAGCCCCAGACAATTCAGAAAAGATGTATGGGATTGGGCTTTTGGAGCTTCCATGAAAAATATTCCATCAAACCAGTGTCCCAAGTGGAAATGACAGCAAAAATGTCCAAGGGCTGGAGGAAGCTTAAAAAACTTCACTCTGAAGTGCACTACCTAAATATTCAGGATTGTGCTGGAGGGCTGGGGCACAGGGTCTAAACATGAGGGCTGCCTTCAAGGAAGGCAATTGCTCTGTCTCCTGACTCAGTCTTAGCATGGAGATAGATAAGAAGAAACTTCCCCTGTGTGTCATGACTCCAAGTCACTCAGAGTGCTCTGGGCATGGACAGAATTATTGTGAAATGAAAATGTTAGGATGCCTCTGAGGGAACCTCTGAGAGGCCTCGCCATATGTTGGCACTGCTTGTTTTCTTTGTGAATCTGCTTTGCTGTGCACTCCTGGTGATTTTTTTTTGTTTGTTTTTTTTGGGAGGCAGGTGAGGCTTCTTGCAGCTTTTATTGGTGGACTCAGAAAATTTAATCAGGGAAAAAAATTCTGCAGAGATTTTGCAAATTAACTCCTGAGAAGGTATTTCATGAGGATATAGCTTCAGTCTGTGTTCAGACAGCTACATGCCATGTGTGTCTCCAGTTCCATTTTATTTCTCTTTAGTATCTTCAGCTGTCACAGTGTGAACATGGGAAGAGGCTGAGACATAGGTGTGGGTAGCATGCTGGGTACTCACATGACCTGGGGCAGCAGGCAGTCCTGATAAGGACATACTTCTTTCAGACCTTTTACAGTAAATTCATCCCAGCAGTGCTTTGCTGTTTATTCCTTCTCAGTTTGCTTTGCTTTGATTTCAACAATGGGTAGGAGGGGAGAGCATTTAAAGACCATAATCCTACATTTGTTTTATATTAGTGTACTTGTGGGACTGTGGCTTACACTAACGTATTGGTCCCTGGAGGAATGTTCATCATTCCTCTTATCAAGAGCCAACACTGAGAACAGAAATGGCCCATCCTACAGAAAATGCCTTTACAAAGCAACCCCTGTGAGAGACCTTGAACCCTGCCAGGAACTGCAGAGGAGATCAAGGGTATGAAGGGAGGAGTGAGAAAGATGCTGATCATAGAGCCTCAGATTACTTGATAATCTGTTTTAGCAGCTTTTAAGATTTCCACCTTATATGCTTACTGTTAACGGAATTTATTACTGCTTTATTATATTGCCTGAATGTGGAATGAATGGGTATAGGATGGAGAGCCCAAGAAAGGCCTTGCTGGAGCAGACCAAAGCTGTTTATCCATTGTCCTGTCCTGTACAAGGACATCTGTGGTGCCCAAGGAGAAAGTGTGAGAAACATGGGGAAAAGATAGAGCTTCCATGTATCCTTCTGGAGGCAGCAACTGGAGGCTGAACCCACACCATTGTGCTCGTAATTCAAGCTGCTGCATACGTTCCAGGTCTCCAGTCAGTGCCATAACCACACTGTCTGTTTGGTCCTCAGAGTCTTTTTATCTACCAAGTCTTTCCTTTTTTTATGTCCTCAGAGCCTTAACTTGACATTTCCAGAGGTCCTTCTTTGGTGATGTATTGCATCCCAACTTAGAGCCATTGCTTTCTGTGTATGAACATACAGATGGGGCTGGATAGAGATACACCTATGACATAGTTTGGCTCAAGATATGGGCAGCCAAAGCCACTGATAGTTCCCCAAGTACCCTGCCATTTGACTAGTTTTGTTGAAATTTTATATGTATTTTACTTTAGAGCTCATTTGTGAATGCCATCTGGTTCTTAGCACTCTGTTGCTGCTAATCTTACCCGTCTGTTTTCAGACCTCTTGTAATGAACACTGAATGAGGCTCTAGGTAGGAAGCCTCCATGAATTCCTCATTAGTGGGCTTTGGTTAAAACGACTGCCTGTTTTTCTGCAGCCTATTTCTCTTTCTTAGATTCACATATTGCAGCTGGATGGTCAGAGGTTTTTGTTAGCAGCAGGCATTCTGTGAAAGAGTTAAAATATTTGGAAAAGACTTTATTCATTCTTTCAGCCATAGGAACAAGGATGGGGATTTACACTGGAAAACAAGAGAACTAGAAAAAGACCACAGAGCAGACAATTCAGTTATGGTGAAGGAATATTTCCTTTCAGTCTTGACTGGAAGATTTTATTTCTAAACCATATTAAACAGCCGTTCAAACTTCCTTATTGGTGTGCACGTGGTGGTTTCTGCTGAGACTGCTGGAAAGATATCCATTGAGTTACATATTTTGGAGGTTCCAAATTTTGTTCTGATTTTTTATTCTTTGTCTAGGTGAAGAACAAGTGTGCATCTCTAAGAGGCGACAGGCCTTGTCGAGAATCTTTTATGGCCCTGCTGGGTACCTCAATCAGCCTAATGTGTTTTCCATACCAGATAGGCAGTTGGAAAAGACAACTGGCTTCTCAAGACCCTGCCCTCCCTCCTTCAAGGAACTGTTTCTGGACTCTGGATTGTTGTCCCCATTTGCACAAAGCAGCCAGATTCCTGGGTTAGAAACCAGCCTTAGTGAAGCCATCGCAGGAATGTTCCCATCAAGGGAACTGGCTCAAATGGCACTGCAGTTTACTGCCAATCCAAAGCGTTTTCAAGAAAACCTCTTTGGAGGAAGGTTCTTGAAAAATCTGATCCAGTTTAACTTCACAGGGGCACTTGGCACCAGTGGGAAATACAGCATTGGCCAGTTTTTCCAACAGCAGGATGTGGGAGAGAGGGATAACAGCCAAGACCTTCTGGAATCATCTGAGACATTTTCACTGGAGGTATCGAAGGGGAGCTCTATTTTGAGTAAACCTCTTGTGGGCAGCTTTGGCCGCACAGTAACTCTACAGGACAATCAGAATATGGTGAAATTCCTTTCCTCTGTTTTGGAAGTACCAGAATTCTTTACTTTTCTTCAACAAGTGATTTCTGTCCCCAAAAGCGTTGCTGAAGATTTAGGTGAAGCGGTGAAACTAGCACTGGGATCCAAAGACTGTGGTGAGGAGCCAAGGGACCTGTTTGTGCCAACCTGCACCAAGGAGGGGAGGTATGAAGAAATTCAGTGTTATGCAGGAGAGTGCTGGTGTTTGGACAATTCAGGTAGGGAAGTTCCAGGCTCAAGAGTTCAAGGCAAACGTCCTAGATGTCCCACTGATTGTGAGAAGCAAAGGAGAAACCTTCAAAGTTTGAAGCGAAGCCTGCCTGCAGGATCAGATCTTTTTATTCCCTCTTGTACCAAGGATGGAGACTTTCTGCCACTCCAGTGTTACGGAACAAATTGCTTCTGTGTTGATCTGAATGGCAAGACTATTCCAGGAATAAGGGAAAAAGCTGGAAAACCAATGCAATGTAGGTCCTAGGGACTGGGAATTCAAAGATGCTCCTTATTGTGTTGGAAATTGTTCTTTCTCCGTATTTGATTGTATCTGGAAATGAACAGATGACATATGCAAACAATACTGTCACCTGGCAGTAAGGCAAATCTGCCCTACAGTTGCAGGGGAATAATGGGAAACACAGTGTATATAAATCATAATATCTTAAGCCTTAAAGATGTTCCCCTCTTCTTTCAGTGTGTAGCGTAATCACACTCAAAATAGAGGAGCCTGGGAACTTTCCTTGTCAATGAGCATGTCATTGGCAAATGTCTTTAATTAAGTGGGTAGTTAGTGTGTAGAACATCCATGAATCCATGAGACGTGAAGCATCTGTGTAACTGAATGAGACCCATGCTGAGTGAAAAAGACTTTTTCCTTCCAGGACAACATCTGGGCACTGTCACTGACTCATCCTTGTGTCCTAATAACTGAAGAGCTTTGGTGCCTTAAACCATGAACACCTTTTAGTCTTTTAGCTGAAGAATATATACTCAACTTTGTAGGATATCACAGGAGTTCAAACATATGAGAAAGACTAAAAGGTTTCTCACAAAGGTGACACAATCAGGCCAAAGTGAGTTGCAAATGACTTGTCAGACATTGCTGCTTGCTTATAGACCATAAACTGCCTCTTCTTGCCCTTCTATTAATGGAGTACAAAAGGAAGAAGGAAGCATGTGGTCAGAGGATATTTGTCTTTCAAGTTTCTGTTAGTCAAATGCATCAACAGGGAGAAAAGACCATGAGAAGACAGTTTCCAATTTTGAAATGAATAGCAGAGTGTCTGGCAAGACAAGAGGGGAACATAGTGGAGAAGTTTCTTTGAACAACAGTTTGCAGAATTCTCGGGGAATTTACTGCAATAAGCTGAACTGATAGGGGAATTATATCTATATCTGTAATGCAATAAAAAATAAAAAGGTTGGTAATTCTCTGGTGCTCAGAAGCCAATGAGCTCCTATGTTTTGTTAGGTTTATAGAAAAGTATCAAAATGAAATTGGCAAAATGAAATTTGGCCCTGGAGATGGCAGAAAAGCCTTGCAAAAAAAATTCACTCCAACATTTTGAGGGATATTTTTATATTGAGCAACAATATTCAGTAGAGAATAGAAAGTGAGTACAACAGAATGTGAATATTCTGGTTAAGTCTAAGGGGAAATAAAATCAGTATTATCCTAGTGTTCAGGTGGTTGATTCTGAATAAGAATTGCCAGATTATCAGATGTAGCAGTAAATACCAAGCTGGTATGAACAGATTCAACACCTATTCCCCTCCCCTGCCCCAGTAAGAAATACAGGCACCTAATGTGCTCAAATACCATTTTTAAAGTCATGTCTATATACATCTTTCAGTGCTGACATGCCTTTGGAATCTTACCCTGGTTCAGCATGGGAGTGTAATAGCATTAGCTGCCTTAGTAAAGGCCAAAACTGTTGTTGTTAGCACTGGGATAAGTGACCAGGTTTAAGTAATGATGTTTATAATACTAGGAGAGTAAAGGGTATTGTATATCCTCAACACATTCATAAGATATGGTATGCATGTTTCTCTTTTCCCCAGGCCCAAGTGCTTGCCAAGTAACAGCTGGTCAGGAGTTTCTAAAGGCTGTGAAACTCCTGTTGTCAGATCCAAGTGCTCTGTCTCAGCTTTCCAGTGTTTACCTCCCACAGTGTGACGCTGATGGTGCCTGGAGGCAGGTGCAGTGCAGTGGCCCTCCTGAGCAAGCCTTTGAGTGGTATGAAAGGTGGATTGTGGAGAACAATGAAGGCAAGCCCCTGCCTGTTTCTAGTGTACTGAACATCATAACTGGATATAAAGAAGCATCTTCCCAAGGCTTTTCAGCTTTTATTAAAGCTTTGTATGAGGCTGGGCACCAGAATGTCTTTCCAGCATTCACCACATATCCCTCCTTCACTGATCTCCCACCTGATGTGCTGGAAGGAAATGCAACCTATGCATCTGAGAACATTTTACTGGATCCATATATATTCTGGCAGCTTCTAACTGAACAACTGAACTATTACCCAGGACCCTATACTGATTTCAGCACTCCATTAAGCCACTTTGAACTTCGTGACTGTTGGTGTACTGATAGCAAAGGAGAAGAGCTGCAAGGAACAAAGGCAGAGGTGAATCAGGTACCAGTATGTAAGTAACAGTGTTTTTGGTCTTTATTTTTATGATACAAGAGGAAAGCCTTTCAAGTGTTTTGAAGTAGGAGACAATAACTTGTTGGAAAGATTGTCAATACTACCATTGTCACTGGCAACCAGAGCTAGGGCAACTCATTTCTGGTAAATAAATGGTCTCTCAGCTTTGTAAATAAAGGAGAATAAAGTTCCATAGCAATTTGGATAGATTTTGAAATTTGGAATTGGACATATAATACTTTTGCAGAAAATACTTGGCCAGATGGCAAAGGACACTGAAGTTGGAAACAGTGTGTGAAGAGTTATATAGGAAACTCAGGATAACACCATGATGTAAATTACTCCCAAGAATGCCTTAAAATGAGTGGAAAGGTTTTTTTTTTACTGTTTCTTACTACAGTCGTGACAGATAGCTCTTAGAAGTTACTAGGAAAAAAGCGAGGCTAGCACTGAAGTTTGGAAATCCTCTGTCTAGAGACCTCTACTAAATCTGTTGGGGTCTCTGAGGTTACTTCATCAGATGATCTGTACTATAAATGTAGTCACTAAAACCATTCTCATGACAGAGTAGCTTTCCATCTGGAAGGAAGAGACAGGACAACGAATACCAAACTTCCAAATGAACATAGAGTACCAGAGATGTGGGCAGATGAGGGATAAAAGGGACAAAGCACATCAACAGAGAGTTATTTTAGCAGGGAAGCTTTCACTGAGCTGGTTCAGTGTGTTGAATTGCCATTTTGAGTCACTAGATATATGGAGAAGAGAGGCCAAGTGTCAGCTGCCACTCTGGACCCAAGGGTTATATCTTCATTTTCCTTTCTCACTCTCTCTTCTGACTATCCACTTTTTTAAATAACAGAAATTGAAGGACAATTCTGCAGAAACATATTAACCCCATTTGTAGCCAATAGGGAGAAAGTAACTTAAAATCATCAAGGATTTGACACAAGACTTAGAGAAAGCCTGGATTGTTCTTGTTACTCTTGGACTAAACATTAACAAGCCTCATTTGGTTGCTTGGTTCATTACACGATTAAAAACCGAGTGAGTGGACTGCAGAAGGAAATAGAAGATGCTAGTTAAAAGGCTATTTAATTTTCACATGTAAATCTTTACTGGATTTAAATCAAAACCATTAATATACCCTCTGATTCTTCAGGTCCTGGTGTATGTGAAAGTGTTAAGCAGCGAGCCACAAAATTTGTGGAGGAGGCAGAGCAGCTCATCCTAACATCAAATCGTTCCCAGTTTGCTTTTGGAGAGAGTTTCTTGATGGCAAATGGAATACAGCTCACAGACAAGGACCTCCTGCGTTCTTCTCGGCCCTATGAGTCAGCAGTGGTGGTTTCTGAGAAGCTGCTATCAGGCAGTGACTATGCTCTGCAGCTGGCTGCACGGTCAGGTAGGCGAAAGAGACATGAAAGCTTAATTAAATGGATGAATGCCCCGACTCAGTGCAGGACTATTCTATGTCAAATTCAACTTTGCTGAAAAACAGGTGCAACCCAGTAGGTGTAATTAATCATTGTAATTAACCTGCCAACCAAGAGCCGATTTCAGATGTCATATATGGATGACAAGATGCATACATAAGATCTGACCACTTACCAGCCTTGATGTACTTGCAGTGCTAATTTGCCTCCCGGATTACAGGGAACCTTCAGGTGTTTGCAGACATGTGCATTTACAGTACTTTGTATTGGCCACTAACAGCTTTTTTCAACTTGTCTTTTATAGTCTTGCATTTCTATTGGCGAAATCACATCACTTCAAAACGTTCTGCTGGGGAAGCAACACAGCTGGGGTTTCTCCCTTACATCCCACAATGTGATGGCCTGGGAAACTGGGAGCCAACGCAGTGCTATGAGAGCACAGGTGAGCAATTGCTAACAAGATACTCTGGGGTCTCTGAAGAAAGAAAATCTAAGTAGAATTCTAATAAAAAGGTGTAAAACTTGTGTTCTTGAACCCAAACTGGAGAGAGGTGAAGTGACCTACAAGATGGGTGGAAAACTGACTGGAGCGAGCAACACAACTGGCAGCTCATTTGGGCTCAAAAATCAGTTCTGCTGAGGGTGAAAATCTTCCCAGCGTGCAACAAAGCATACTGCAGTACAACAGCTAAAATAAACTGCTCTTCTTCTCTGGCCAGGTCATTGCTGGTGTGTGGATGAGAGAGGACGTTATGTCATGGATTCCTTGGTCTCACGATCAGCAGAACTCCCCAAATGTGAGGGTTTTTTTCTTCCTAAATATTTGTCGTTACCTGTTTTTACAAATGTTACTATTCTGCATGTTATGCATGAAGCAAGGCTTCTTCCTAACCTTTGGGGGGGAAAAAAAGAAGAATTTTGTACTTGTTTTGCTAATTAATTTGATTTCACTACGTGTGATTTTGGCTTGCATGATTTGCAAATGGACCCTCTTACTGCTGGTGACCTTGCTTGAGCAATGGGGACCAGACTAGACATCCATCCAGAGGTTTCCAAAAGGTTCCTTCCAAGCTCTACACTCCTGTGATTCTGTAGTTATCAAACGCCCATAAGAAGTCTAGGTTGTAGCAGAGCCTCATGCAGATATGTGAAGGAGCTGGGGCTGTTCCCCTTTCTCTGTCTTAGGTTTGAGAAGTTGATTTCATTTTCATGTGCATGTATGTTTTCCCCTTATAGGCCAGACATCATGCCAGCGATCTCGTAACAATGCCTTAATTGCCAGCTGGAGACAAAGTGATTCAAAACTGGGTGCCTCTGCAGCTGATCTATTCATCCCCTACTGCCTTGAGGTGACTTAACATGAACAACAAAGCACATTTCCAGTCTATGCTCCTTAAACATCTCCTGTGAATTCCTATTAACTTGAAAGAAAAGGTTAAGAAAAAACTAACATTGGGTGTTTCCTGGTATTAAGCAGGATTTGCAATCACAGTATCACAGAATACCAGGTTGGATGCAACCTCAATGATCATCTGGTTCAACCCTTCTTGGCAAAAGCACAGTATAGACATAGTGACCCAGCACCTTGTCCAGCTGAATCTTTAGTGTCCTATATTGCAAAATCCATCACTTCCCTGGGGAGATTATTCCAATAGCTGATCTCAGTGTGAAAAATTTTCCTTTTGTGCCCAATCAGAATATTCCCAGGACACTGGAGGCTCTTTCTTTTCTTCTTGAGCCATGAAAGAATGTCAAGGTGAGAGGGAACTGGGTACAGATATCCCCAAAATAGGGTCTGTGATGCTCTCAAACCATGGAAAGTAGAGTCTGCGCTGCTCTCAAACCATGGAAGCGAATAGGAAGGGATAGACAGGCAAAGAGTAGACATTTCAAACCAAGATTATTCCAGTTCATCTCAGTAGACTTTCAGTCTCTCAGGCCCTGGTCTGTGTATGAAATTAGACAGACTTTTTATATACTCTGTGGTTTTCTTCAGTGTGCTCTGTTAATGGACAAATGTAAATATAATCAAATATTTTAACCAAACTTTGTAGTATGTATTGTGACATGTTTGTATTAATATACACTGCTCTGCATGTAATTGATTCTTTGTAGACTGGAGAGTATGCTGTGCTACAGAGATCTGACACAGGTACTTGGTGTGTAGATCCTGTGTCAGGAGAAGTATTTCAGCGTGGCAGCAAAGATTTGGATGGCAATCCTGAGTGTGAGTAATTCTTTACCCACAGCCTGTGATGGTAGTGACAATGCCTCATGCTTTTGCAACATGGGTACTTTCCTTTTCAAAATGATGCCTGTGACACAGAGGGGCTTTTAGTTGAATTCTCAGTGATATGGTACATACAAGCACATCAATATTGAACGAATATCTGAAAATAGTTATCCTTTATGTTCATAACACCAGGAATAAACCAGTCCAGGAAAACTGACCATCAGGCTTCTATGCATTCTTTTTACTTTCCTTTTCTTCCACCGTAGAAAATTCTTTGTGCTCATGGATGAATTTTCTAAGGCAGTGAATCCTGAGCTGTCTAAATGGGCCATGTGCTGTCAGTGAGTCCATTTTACACAAAGCACAACTGCTCCATGGAATGCAGTTGCATATGGAATACATTTTTATTGTCTTCATATAAAGACAGAGAACTGTTGAAGCCTCATAGGAGGTAGTTAATCCAAAAAGCTGAGGAATTTCTGCTTGTAGGAATAGAAATGCCCCACTGGAGGCCGTGCGCTGACTCTTCTGAGCAGTATAGGCAGCTCAAGAGCCTATACTGCTGGGCTTTTTCTTCAGTTCTCCAGCTAGTGATTTTCTGCTTACCATCTCCCATAGAAAATTTAGGAGAATAATCTTCTGTCTTAGAATCATAGAATCAACCAGGTTGGAAGAAACCTCCAAGATCATCCAGTCCAACCTATCACCCAGCCCTAGCCAATCAACCAGACCATGGCACTAAGTGCCTCATCCAGGCTTTTCTCGAACACCTTCAGGGACAGGGACTCCACCACCTCCCTGGGCAGCCCATTCCAATGCCAATCACTCTCTCTGTGAAGAACTTCCTCTTAATATCCAGCCTAGACCTCCACTGGCACAACTTGAGACTGTGTCCCCTTGTTCTGTTGCTGGTTGCCTGGGAGAAGAGACCAACCCCACCTGGCTACAACTTCCTTTCAGGTAGTTGTAGACAGCAATGAGGTCACCCCTGAGCCTCCTCTTCTCCAGGCTAAACACCCCCAGCTCCCTCAACCTCTTATAGGGCTGTGCTCCAGGCCCCTCACCAGCTTTGTTGCNCCAGAACAACTGTAACAGAGTTGGTGGTCACTCAGGAAATTATAGTGAGTTAATAGACTAATGAAGAATTCTGTGAAGACATTCAGCAGGCCTGATAAGGGATAAGTAACCGCACATTAACTGAGGAATTCATTGTGTAATGCTTTGTTACACAGGTTTGCAAGCTTTGTCACTTGCAGATGAATAACATTAGTAAGAAATTTGACCTGGCTTTGAATTGAGCTTTTGTATCTTCTTGTCATGAGGTGGCACTTTATGCTAATGTCCCTGTTTCGGTTGGTCGTGGGAGACCAGCATCTAAGTGGTACTCTACAACATTTATGGCAAAAAAAAAAAAATGATATAGATATTTTTTTCCCCAAGTATTTTATGGATCCAAACCCATATAATACACACTTTAATCTTTAGAAAAGAATAGCATTTTAGTAGTGGAAATAATTCAGTTTCAGTAATGATTCGAATTACTTATGGTTTCCTGATCACTTGTCTGTCTTCCTTCTAATAACATAGACTGAAAGCATTACTTTCAGTTATTATTGCTGTTAAATTCTTTAGGAGAGTTTGTTGTCTTCCAATCTGTGTCTTACAGTTAATCTCTCTCTTTAAAGGTCCTAGTTTCTGTACTATGCTGAAGTCTAAAACTGGGTTACGAGAAGCTGGCAAAGGCTACATCCCACAATGTGAGGGGGCCAATGGGACTTTCTCACCCGTGCAGTGCAGCCAGGATCAAGAGAGCTGCTGGTGTGTCTTTGACAATGGAGAAGAGGTGCCAGGGACACGAGTAAGCGAAGGAAGACCTTCATGTGCAAGTGAGTTCCTGCTTGAGATGCATTGCCTCTGAGCAAATGCAGGTCTGGAATTTAACCCAGATTTTAATTCTTTCTCGCATTTAGTTGTATTTAATCCTCTTTGTTCACACCTTTATAGAGACTTTTGCTCAACCAGTATGCTTATCTTTGTGTTACAGCAGAATTCAGACCTACCTGGGCATGATGTCCAGTTATCTTCAAGTGCTTTGTCAGGGAAAAAGGAGAGGGAAATGGATCTTTGACTTTTCCTTGTTTGCAAACTTGGTTAAATCAAAGCAATTGGCCTATAAAACTTAGCTAAAAAGTCAGTCTGAACAACTTGCCACAAGACTGAACCTGTTCCACTCTGAGTTGGTTTTGGGATTAAAAGCCATTCAACTGACTGAAACAAAATTTGAAAAATGCATGATTCTGCCATTTCCACTTGGGGCTTGTGACTAGAGTTGTGAAAAGGATGTGCCCAAACACTACATAGTCACAGAGTATTTTCTGCATGACCAGAGCTGTGAAGCACTGGAATTCACTCACGGTTTCCAACAAGATGTCCACATGGGAAACATTTGGAAAAAATTAACTTGCAGTGGCCTTTAAACATCTTCCCATCACTGAAGTGAAGTAAATCAAATTAAATTTTCTACAAGGCTGTGCTCCAAAGTGTAACGATTAATAGAAACCAGAGATGTGAAAAACAAAACAAAACCCTTCAGCTAGTGCCTGCATGATGCTACTGTTTCCATGGTGCTTTTGTTGAATTTTTTTTTTTTTACAGCGAGAGCTGTTGGTAGATTTAGGAAAATGAGACCACACAATAAGAAATTTCACAGTATCACAGTANCTTTTGTGATTCTGCTATATAAAGAGCCACACCTGCTCACCAACCAAACAGCTGGTTTGCTCCCCAGGCAGCTCCTCAGGCAGCTTAGCAACCACCACCACCATAATTATTTTAAACCGTCTTCTACCAATAGAGAGCTATGTGGATGGCATTTTATGAAAAGCCACAGGGAGACCTCAGGGTGGTATCTACTGCATGCATTGTGGTGTTCTGTGGAGATGCCTAACGACACTGAAAAGACGATCTGCAGAGCTAGGGTGGCGTAGCCATGTGAGTGTAGCAGTCCAATATGTGCCTCTAACTCTGCAGAAAAGCAGGTCTGACCTATCCAGCAAATACAGTATTGCTGCTATCCTGCTTTCAGGTTATAAACTGGTATCTTGTGAAATAAGGTGCTGTGTGATATTAAGTTTTTGTGACATCTGTTGCTCAACAATATGGATTGGTGCTCCCATGGACTCTGAAGGTGAACAGGGTAAAGTGGAAGCATTTCTAGTAGACCAGAGAAAACAAAGAGCTAGTTGTAAATGTTAGGTCCTTGGTATCTCCTTCTGTCCTTGAAAGCTCAATTTTTGTAGATTTTCCTCTAAATCCCAAAGGAACTCATGGAATATGTCCTAAGGAGGGTGTAAGTGTACCCTGAGATGATTTTGCATTTTACTTGCACATTTGCTAATTCTTGGGATCCTGTAATGCTGTACTTTTCCTACAGGAATTAGTGACTGAATGATTAATGCCTTTTCTTTTTTAAAAGGCTGAGCTGAAAGAGGGAACTGTTTTGAGACTATAGTGAAAATGTGACTTTACTGAAAGTGATTTGCTCTCTTCTGCATAACAATACCATTGAAATAATCTTTAATGATTTTCCTGGATTTTAAAATGGCAATGGAGCTTTTTCATTCTAAACAGCTTAGTTACTGTGTAAGGATAAGAAGAAGTAGATATTTTCCCCCTTGCTCTATAAAGCCTTTTACCTTCAGTCCTTGGAACTGGTAATTATTGTTCAGGGAAAAGGGAAAGAAGTACTGTCTTACAGTCTTGGAGATCTTGTCTATCAGCAAAAGAAAGTATTGTGGTGGGAAGACGTAATAAACTTCTCCAGCATCAGAACAGATAGCTGTAAACAAGTAATAACTTCACAGTGCATAGCTCATGCAATGAGGTTTCAATTAGCTTAATCAGGAGATAGAATCCAACTTTTTCTAGTTGACGTGTACCAGAGAGATGATGCCAAGTATCCTAGCTGTCCTCACATACATCTCTCATCCTCATGCTCACTTTCCACATCTCTGAGTAGACACAGGAGAAAAAAACCTTCCAGAGAAGGTCCTAGAGACAGTAATTTCTTTATGGAAGCCTTTAGAAACACCTATGAAAGAAATGTCAATATTTATCTGGATTCTGAGTCGCTCCTACAGGACCAAGAAACTGGGACAGAAATAGGACAATGACAAAATGATAACAATGGTTACTGTTCTTACAGTAGTCAGAATAATGGCAGACCTCTTAACAATAGGAGATGAGATGACATTTGCAGAGGGATAAATGAGCAAATTACTGATTGTGAACTGAAACTTGTGAACCACTCAAGGAAACTGTCCATCACTGATATTTTGGGGATGGTTATTTCTCACAAGTCTACAAACCAGCTCTCATTGGAATAGGAAATAGAAAACAGCATTCAATTGAGACTGGAATTGATTTGCTGGATATCAGAGTCCGATAGACCACAGACTGATTTTTATACACTCAATATAAAGAGATACTAATGTAATTTATACATAATATTTTGATATTGTTCTTATTGCTCAGGAGAAGTATTGCTATCTCTTTTACAGTAATATCTTTTGGTTCTAACATTTTGGGAAATCTATGAAAAGTTTGTAGCAAGGATTTCAGGTTGTCACTGTTACTGAAAAAGCGACTGAATATAGAGTCAGGGAGTGAAGTGAAGGAATGCAGCGGCCCCATTTACAGAGCCATTGCAGAAAACATACTATAAAGGAGGCTTAGGAAAAAATGTGTTTGGCAGTTCACAGAGACAGATATGAAAGTATGTTATTTTGACATTGAAATGCTCAGTGTGCACTGGATCCTGTAATAGTTTAAGCTTTAACTGAGGTGGCTGCTAAGTTAATTAATCTTCATATTTCCATCAGAAAAGGAGAGAGAGGCTGCAATATTCGCTTTTCTCCAGTGACTAGGAAGGTTGGGACTGATCTGAGCATTGCTATTTGGAAAATAATTACATATATACACCAAGCAAGTGAATTGTATGATATAAAACTATCTTTGTCATTATCATTATTTGTAAGTGAGGAAACCATTTTTTTCTTATAATTCTAAAACTTGGAAGTGTTTAAGACTACTAGATACTTTCAGTAATTAGGTTGGGATTTGGCTAATATTGAGCGAAGTGGTTGGTTTGTTCTGATCAGCAGAAATTAATCATTGTTGTAGTTAGTCTCCTACAGCAGTCTGTTAGAGTGGGCTGTCAGGGTTGAAATGACTGGGCTGATGCACAGTGAGTTGACTGGGTGAACTCTGAGCTGTATACTATAGTTAAGGATTTGCTAGGTCACTAGAAACATCCTGGTGCTTTGAAGACACCACAGTGTTGACCTCATCTTAGTTTCCAAACTTCATTCTGAAAGGAACCGAGATATTAATTTTTTTGGGCCCTGCTTATTTCCATTGCATATCTTTTTAAAAGATTTGTTCTGCTGATGGTTAGAGACCTACTTCTCATTTCCTGCTTAAATTTGCTCATGACTGTTTAAACTTATCTGTTCTTACAAATTATGCATTTCTGGTCTCAATGCATTACCCATCAAAGTCAATATACACATATTCATCAGCTTTAGTAAATTGGACCATGCTGACATCAAACCAGATCCAAGTTGTGATGAGTGGGCAACAAACAAGATGCTGTCCAGTTTTTCTCTGTTGATGTGAGGGTTTGCAGACTCTTTGCCAAAGTGCTTCATAATATGCCATTAATGTATCCCTGTTCTCATGTACCTAAAGGTCCACAGTGTGCTCTGCCGTTTGGAGCCTCATCTGTTCTCAACGGAGCTGTGTTTTGTGAAAACATTTCTGGACAAGCTTCAAGCATTCAACAGTGCTGGCTGGTGTGTCGCCAGGGCTTCCACACTGCCTCTTCCAACACAGCCTTTCAGTGTGATGTGCAACAGCATCGATGGGTCTCGGCTGCCCCGCTCTCCCAGGCCTGCCAGAGTATGTCTGAACTGCCCTGAGTTGGGGAGGCTGCAGAACCCTGTAAATAGATGTACAAAAATCCACTTTCATCACAAAGCTACTGTGTGAATGACAGTAGTTGGGTGAATGGTTATATGGCAGTTGCTAAGTTAAGGTGCAGCAGATTAGTCCTGTCTTCTGCCATCTTCATCTATCTCTTGACTGGCTCCTGTGCCAGAAATTGTCCTGCTTTTCTGTAATAATATAGCTATAAATAGTTATTCAATCTATATGCAGATTTGTCTTTGTTAGCTACAAGACGCTGGCACCATGAAGTGATTCTGATGGAACCACTTAGTCCTGGAGGAACAGATGAGTGCCAGATGTCTGAATTTGGCAGGACTTGACTGTTTATTTGCATAATCAAGTCACTGTTACTTCTGCATCTTTTTGCAGGAGTCTGTTCTTTTGGGTTTATTGCTGTCTTTGTTGCCGGACAAATGATATTTTTAAAATAATTTTTCTTTCAAGAAAAAAATTACTTTAAATCTTGAATCAGCTGTGTATTCAGAGCTCACATAATTAGATATTAATTTTGGCCTTTTCAATTATTTCAAATAGAGGTACATTCTGATCAAAATGGCAGTTTGCAGCAGTGCTGAACTTTGAGAATACAGTGTCAGGTTTGAGGCTACTCTTCATCTTCAGGATGGGTGAAATCCTTTGTAGAAACCCTTGCATAGAGATATTTCTAGTCAGGTCTTCTATTCCAAATGTAAATGATTTTAAACTTTAACTTTCATACTGAGACTTTTGTATCTCTGTAATCCTGTATTCTACATTTTTGTAGTGTGTTATGAAGTAACCCATGTTTGCCTGATGGAGGATGAGGAGATGCTATTTCATGGAAGATAAAAATCTGTGTTGTCCTTTTTCACAGTAACTTTGAAATCCTCTTTGAAATCTACATTACTGAGATGACTAAATGCAAATACCCATTCTACTTAATTTTCAGAACTCCAATTATTTCAGACAGTCCAAGCTCAAACACACTTTCAAATGCTACTGCCTCCTGAGAAGACTTGTAGCGCTGACTACTCTGGATTACTCCAGGCATTCCAGATATTTATTTTAGATGAATTGAAGGCTCGTGGTTTGTGTCACCTCCAGGTAATTTCAATTCCTTGTTCCATCTTGTTGGCTGGTGGCAATTTTATTTGTTTGTTTAGGTTTTTTGTGTTATAGAAAACCAAGAGGTGAGACAAGAAGTAGAACTTGGCTTGTTTGAAGAGGAAAGCATGCCAGAAAATATGTCAGGATTGGCAGTACTCTCATAGATGACTGGGGAAAATAGGATGTTTATTCTCACTGACAGTAGCCTTCCAGTATCTGAAGGGGCCCTACAGGAAGGCTGGGGAGGGACTATTTATAAGATCTTGCCATGACAGGACAAGGGGCAATGGGTTTAAACTGGCAGAGGGAAGATTTAGACTGGATGTTAGGAGGAAGTTCTTTCCAGTGAGGGTGGTGAGGCACTGGAACAGGATGCCCAGGGAGGTTGTGGCTGCTCCCTCCCTGGAGGTGTTGAAGGCCAGGTTGGATGAGGCCTTGAGTGACCTGTGCTAGTGGGAGGTGTCCCTGCCTATGGCAGGGGATTGGAACTAGATGATCCTTGAGGTCTCCTTCCAACCTTTCCATTCTATGATTCTAAGTACATAAAGGACATCCCTGTTTTTACAAAGAGCCACATGGTAAAGACAAGGGGTAATGGGAACAAATCTCTGCCATGGAGATTCAGATTGAAAGCCAGATTTTTTTTTTCCTCATTTGAAGTATTAAATATTGAAATAAACTTCCAAAGGAGGTGATGGATTGTTCTACATTAGGCAGTTTCCATGCCCAGCTTGATTGGATGCTGAGCCATCTCATTTAAACTATATTCTTACCCTGAAAGGTTGGACTAGATGGTCCTTGAGGTCCCTTCTGACCTGGTATTCTATAATCTAAGACCCCACATTGGCAGATCATCTTAAATGTAGCCATAGAAGTCATATAACATCAGTCCAGTATTTATTTCAAATACGTTTTGATGGAAGAGAAGATTTTGACTGTTCTTACAGTGAGCAAAATGTTGCTTTTCAGCATAGCAGAGTTCAAATGAATAGGGAAAGGGAAGAATTAGAAAGTTCTCAGGTTGACTAATTTATTCTGAATCTGAGGTAAATGCATTTGGAAAGACGGGCTCAGTTTCTCTCTGTGATGATTCCACTGTCTATGTTGAATGCCTGAGCATGGACCGCCTAGGGGTCAATGTTACGTGGAGGACTCAGCTGGAAAACATCCCAGCAGCTTCTCTCCCTGACTTACATGATATTGGTAAGCTGTTTGGTCTTTTTTCTTCTGATATTTCTGTGAATTGAACCTACTTTCACTTGTTTTGCTTCCCCATGTGTACTCTTAGGAGGCACTAATGAGGTATTTGAAATGCCCACTGAAATAGTCTGTCTTTAAAACACTGAAGCTGTGGATTTGAGCATTCAGTATTGGTATATTTCTCTTTCCAGGTTGTGACTGCACAGTGGAAAGGAGCTATAATTTAATATTTCTTTCATATGGGACTGACTTTCCCAACTGCTTTAACTGATACTTAAAAGTACTTCATTGGGCATGAGCTGAATTGTCCCAGATATTAATTTCCATTGGGCAGGGCCTCAGTGACAGAAATGATTTCGTTCCTATTTGGTTGTACTCAGAGAAACAAATTCAAAAGTCTTCCCAATGGAGAGAGCAGCTGCAGTGGTTGTGTGGTTCCTGGTTTTACAGTCTGTGTATGTTTATGTCCATTCAGTTGCTCCAGATTATAAGGGAAGCATAAATATTCAAGCAGTTTGCAGAAGGTGGATCAAAGTGTAAGAATTCTTGGTATTATATTAAACTTTAATTTTGAAAGCATTCCACTTTTAGAAAGTGTTACATTTTTGACCCTCTCCACACTATAATTTCCCTGTAGTACTAAAATTGCTTTTCAGGGAATGACCAATTTCTGTCTATATATTCTTGAATCCATCAACTTCCACTACCTTCTAAGGCAGCTTTGAGTCTTTCTGTCTGAGGTATTTTCTGGTGTATTTACCCTCTGATTTGAAAATCTGCATTGCTATAATAGCCTTGTCTTCTTCTTTACAAGTAAGTGAGAACTCTTGCTTTTACTCTTTTTTTTTTTTCCTTTTTTTCTTTTTTTTCTCCTGTTAGGTAGATGAGAAAGAAATTGCTGAACAGAAGCACAAGGAATATGTTCCAAATGGAGCCCCTCAAATCTAAATCACCTGTGAATGCTTCCTTACTTTTTCTTTTTTTTTTTTTCCTCTTGGATAAAAATACACTAAATTCTGAGGCTGTGGGAATCCCTTTCTGAAGGATCTTATGCCATTTGGCTTTGCAGCTTAGACTTCAGCTGTGAAATATTGAGGAACACGTGCATGGATTTTTTTCTCTTTTCTGTTCAACAGGCAAAATTACTGCAGATTATAAAAATGAGCTTTAGGTGGATGAACATATAGTAAACAGTCCCTGTCAGTAAGACTGAAGGAAATCAATCCCTAGCCTATACAGTCAATATTTTAAGCTGTGTTTTTGTGCTCTGTATTCTTCTTAAAGAAAATGTTTAAAAAGAACATTTTTTTTTCCCCTTTCTCTTTTCTCTCACTTTCTCATTTGGCCAATATAAACTCTGGGTGACGGTATGATTCCTTTCTTGTTGAAGTTATTATTTCATTCAACAGGAGCAAACCTTAAATCAGATTTCTTCCCACTGCGTAACACAAAATGTGACAGTCTGCTGGGAAACACTGTTGTAGTGTTTCTGGTCCAGTCAAACTGGGCTATTAGTTCATGATGCAGTGGTGAAAATTATCCTTGGACAAATCATCAAAATGGAAGCTGTCTATGCAATTAAGGATATAGAGAGTAGGAAAGGTAGTCGCTGTTTTCCAGCTTTAAATGTCAGCATCAGTAATTATGAAGAGCATGTCCATTGAATAGGTGGGTCACAGGATCACAGGATGTTGGAGTTGGAAGGGACCCAAAGTGATCAAGTCCAACCCCCCTGCCAGAGCAGGACCATACAATCTACATTGGGTCACAGAGGAACACATCCAGACAGGCTTTGAAAGTCTCCAGAGAAGGAGACTCCACAGCCTCTCTGGGGAGCCCATTCCAGTGGTCTGTGAGCCTTACAGTAAAGAAGTTTCCCCTTGTGTTGAGGTGGAACCTCCTGTGCTGCAGCTTATATCCATTGCTCCTTTTCCTATCACAGGGAGCAAGTGAGCAGAGCCTGTCCCCCCCTCTCCTGACACCCACCCTTGGACAATAATAAACATTTATTAAATGCCCTCTCAGTCTTCTCCAGACTAAAGAGCCTCAGGTCCCTCAGCCTCTCCTCATAGGGCAGTGCTCCAATCCCCTCATCATCCTCGTAGCCTTCCATTAGACTCTCTCAAACAGATCCCTGGATATGTTGAATATCAGTAGTGTGAAGGAAGGTGATTATTATAGTTACAGATGCTGTCCTTCAAAACCAAACCAACAAAGTGCTAAAAGAGAAGCAAACAGTACCCACTGGGAAAAAAAAAATCAGAAATAAATTAAATCTTAATGTCAGATAAACTTCATTTTCATTTGCTGAATTTTTGTAACTCAGAAATAAGATTTGTTCTCTGATGTCTTAGTTTTTCAGTGTGAGATGTGTTTTTAATTTTGTTTTGTTTTGGTTTCTGTTTGTTTAGTACCCTCTACATATATCAAGATGAAAACTTTAATATTTCACTCCATACAGGTTTATTCTTATCTGCAATCTGCTAACATGCTTTTATTTCTGTATCCACCTGTATTTTTAACTTAAAACTGATTATTTCTTTGTGATTATCTCTTCCCATGCTGGAAATGTTTTTTTGTTCTATTTTATTTTGTTTCCTTCCCCTTTAGAAAATGCAATTGTTGGAGAAAATCTCATTGGAGCATTTATAAAAGAGATTAAGGATGATGGTTTTCTGCTGCATTTGGACTCTCAGCAATTCCTAGCAGATTCTTTTGTTGATTTTGCCCGGGATGAAGAGTTTGATCTGTCTCCAAGTGTGCAGCTGGGATGCAGAAGTGGGTTCCGAAGAACTTCGTCTCCTGGAAAAACAGCCCCAAATTCACAAGGATGTGGTATGTCTCAGTTTAGCTTTCCTTTCCTTGATTTTGTTAGGAATCATTCTAAAGTCAAAATATAACAAGTGAACTTGTGTTTATTGTTAATGTGTGAAAGGCTTCATGCCTTGGTTTGTCTCATGCCAAAATGCCTGAGAAATCTGAGGAGACATGGGAATTAGTTCAGTCTTTGCATTGAACCAGTAATTTGGAAGCAGGCATCATGGCACTGACAATGTCTAGAATGTTTTACAAACATTTGTTGGGATTTCTTAGATCTGGCTGGTATAAGGAGGTCTTTCTGTAACGTACGTGATCCTTAATAAGGTCTCACAAAG
Source organism: Ramphastos sulfuratus (assembly GCA_013399055.1). Taxonomy (NCBI): domain Eukaryota; kingdom Metazoa; phylum Chordata; class Aves; order Piciformes; family Ramphastidae; genus Ramphastos; species Ramphastos sulfuratus. The sequence continues at coordinate 517,854 of WBNM01013525.1, forward strand.
ATAATGTGGCTGAAATAGAAATGCAGAATTGGCAGGAGTCCTGACATTGTGAATTCCTGGGCCAAGTCCAGTCAGTTCAGGTGAAAGCTTTCTTGGTGTTGGCCAACACCCAGACCTGATTGCACTTCTGCCCTCTTTTCATCTTCCTTCCTCTGTTTAGTCTGTTCCTTTGGAACAGGCTGCCTTTCTGCCAACATCCCGCTTAGGGCTGCCAAACCTACCTTTTTGACAGGTCCTCCTGTCTGTGCACAGCAGCATGGTGGTCATGCTGCCTTAAGCCCCACTCTTGTTTCTGTTAGCATCAACCCTCCTACAGCACAACTCTGATCTCATTAACCCAGTTAGCATCAGTGAGTTTCTGTCTTAGGTCAGCTCAAGATGTATTCACAGAAGAGGGATATACCACTTCTAGGTATTAGATCAACAGTAGCAGGTATTGGATAAGTTTTCCAATATGAACACTATTTTCAGATGTGAAAACTTCAACAGTATGCAGCTTAATTTAGAGACCTTAAGAGCAAACCAAAATACATGAAAACAACTTAATTCACTGTTTGGTGTGGTGGTTCTCTGTAAGTTAGGAGAGACTATGCCTAATGCCTGAGGCAAGGGCTTCAAAGTAATCAGGTGATGAATTAGTTATGAAAAGATGAGGTTTCCAGCTTGGGCCTTTAAGGGTAAGTTGACTGTAGTTTCAGTTCATGTTCATAGCATAAAACACTTCAGATTTTGGTTATTTAATTACAGCATGCAGAAAAAGGAAAAAAAAAAAAAAAAGATTAATTCCTACTGAGAATCTGGAATCTGCAGCAACTTACTGTTGCTTAACAAGATGTACTGATTAAAGGTATCACAGAGCAGAAGAACTTAACAAATAATTGGATCTTTCTGCCAGATATTTCCCGCAAGGCATAAAAGCCTCTAGGAAGCAGTGAATTAATTCACTTTGTGAGTTAGTTCATACATATTTCAACCAACTAGCTGTATAAAAAGTCACTCAGTAAAACAAGACTATCAAAGAGATGTAGAAAGAAGACAGCTTCTGCTGCAGCTTTTGACAGAGATTTTGTATTCTAAGGTGTCATGGTGTACATGCTGCTGGACACAGATCTCTGTACTAGGACTGCGTATTTTATTCTAAACATGTGATTTAGTAACTATATTCCAGTTTCCTCTAATATATGTAGTTATATATTTAGCCTGATTTTGCATTATGGATATGTTCAGATAATTAATCATGTCTGGGTCTGTTTTTTGACTAATAATAGGAATTAGTAGTAAGAAGTATCACCTGTGATTAAAAAAAATCAAAGTTGTTACACCTTGTTGAAATACAAACTGTCTTTTCAAATCTTATGGTTAGTTTTTTTATTTCACTGTAAGTGACATTTCCACTTGCTTGAGGAAGCATGGACAGCTATTAGTAGCACCAGATTTCTGGTGTTCTCAGTGAACAATATTTCCATTTAGGAATACGTGGCTTTCAGGAACCTGCCCTTTCATCTCACATGTGTTCCTTGCGGTCATCTGTTTAGATTTCTATCAATTGTAGCTTTGTCTCATGTTTTTCATAAATATCCCACAGGTGTTTATGAATATAATTCATTGTGACTCTGAGGGAGCAGCTTTCTCTTAGCCCTTCTCTCATCTCTTAACCCAGAGAAGGGCCATGAGAATGATCAGAGGACTGGAAGATTCGTCATATGAGGAAAAGCTGAGAGAACCAGTTTTGCTCAGCTTTGAGAAAAGCCTTAGTAAAGACCTTATTACTACATTCTAGTACATAAAAGCAGGACGGTGGCCATGGAAGCCGGAATCCGCTAAGGAGTGTGTAACAACTCACCTGCCGAATCAACTAGCCCTGAAAATGGATGGCACTGGAGCATCGGGCCCATACCCAGCTGTCGCTGGCAGTGAGAGGCCCGCGGGGGCTAGGCCGCAACGAGTAGGAGGGCCGCTGCGGTGGGCCTCGAAGCCTGGGGCGTGGGCCCAGGTGGAGCCGCCGCAGGTGCAGATCTTGGTGGTAGTAGTAAATANTATACCAAGAAGATGGATACTCCCTTTTTACAAGACGTCACTTGGAAAAGACAAGGGGTAATGAATACATGTTACTCCTGGGGAGATTCCAATTGGACTCCAGAAGAAAATTTTTCACCATGAGAACAGTTAGACATTGGAATAATCTTCCAAGGGAAGTAGTGGATTCCCCTACACTGGACAGTTTTAAGATTCAGCTTGACAGGGTACTGGGCTGTCTCATTTAAGTTATACTATTACCTAGAAAGGTTGGACCGGATGATTCCTGAGATCCTTTCCAACTTGGCATTCTATGACAAGACACTTCCTTTGCTAAGGTGTGAGTCAAAAAGAAAAGAGTTGGAAACTGTCTAGAAGGCAGTTTTATGAAGTCCACTCTTATCCCCACATTTATTTTAGGAGAAAACCTGAAGCCTGTTTGTGAGTTATCTTTGGTTTATTATTTGTTTTTATGGTGGTTCCTTTTATTATTTAGAATGCTTGACAATTTTATCAGGGTTGCTTTGAGCAGAGTATAACCCAAATCAAATATAGCACTAGATTTGTAGCTGAGCTGGCAGCTCAGGACTTCATTTCTAATAATCTAGATCAAGAATCTGATATCTCAAAATTTTTGAGTATCCCTGGAGAGTAGAAAGCACAATGCAAGCATTGGGTAATGATCAGTTGGGACAGTTTTTAAGAATGCCTAGCACAGTGAGAGCTAGTCCTGTGTAAAAGGAGACTGTTGTCAGGAGTGGTGTTCCTTCACAGTCACTCCAGTGAGTTGTTCTTTAGCCTGGGATTTGCTGTTCAGCATGCTATTTCCCTGGCAATCAGAAACTCAACTCTAGTTAGAACGGAGACCAGGTTACAAATTTCACGTTCAGGAATAAGGGATTAAGTTTGGAGTTTACTTTTGTATTTTACTTGTTCCTATTTTAAGGGTACAAAGTTTGGATCTAGTGCTATGGCTTAGCTCTGAGACTTGGACCCAAAGCTGTTCTCTAGTTTCCTGCACCATTTAAATGTATGAATGTTAAAGCTTGAAAGAAGTGAAATATGGTTGTTTCTCTGACTTCTGGACTCAAACTTAATTCTCTGTGACTGTATTGAGTGTAATCTAGAGATGAAATTATCCAATACCTCCAAGAGTTATAGAATTTATAAAATACATGTGTCTGTAGCCACATGCTTTGCCGTGCATTCTGCCATTTTGTTAACCTAATTTTGTGAAACAGAAGGCAATTTTACTTGCTTAAAATGTGATAGGAGACACAGATGTTACTTTCACATTGTGATTAAAATTACAAACAAAACCAGGGAAATGCTTTCAAAAGCTCAATTTGTTAATTTTTTAACTTTAATTGCTTAATTAGTCTCCTTCATCCTTTGCTTTTTCTCTTCAGTTTGGGCATGGGTTACTCATTTCATTTTAATTCCTACTGCTCCTCCTCTGTAAAGAGTATGATCCTTTTTGCATGTGTTGGAAAATCTGTTTAAAATGTATCAGACACTCTTGTGTATTAAATAATGTGCTTGAGAAAGAATTCTGTCTGATCCAGTACTTTTTAGTACTGTAATTGATTTTAGATATGTGTTCTACCTAGAGTAATTGCCTTGATATGTGCTTCGAAGGAAAATGTCAATCTCACAGTTGTAGACCAAGTGAAGGAAGATTTCAATTTTTTTTTTTTTTTTAACTAGTTATCTTTTCACTCTATTATAATTCAAATGCTTCTGTAAGTTAAATTAATTTACATTTTGGTGTGTTGGCCAGAACAGCAATTCATCATGTGGGTTTCATCAGGGATGGCCAATTTTCCTTTACTGCTTCTCTCTCTTATCAGCCTAAAATGCTGTCAAGGTGTAGGGCAACAACAAAAGTGAAGTTTTGCACCTTATCAAGGTCTCAAAATATATATTTGATAGTGTTTTGAAGGGAATCTACATCTGGAATGCAGCTGTGAAGTAACAAGTAAAGGTATTGTCCTGCAAATGTGTCTGTGACTCTTCTGCTTTAATTCTGCTTTCATTCAAAAGACCTGGAGGGAAAGACACTATTTCATGGCCTCCCTGAAGACAAAGAGCTTTCTTTGTAGCATGCAACAGGTCAGCTGGAAATACTACTCCTGATTGTTCTGGAAATGATATATATACAGACTAAGAATATATTTTTTTGTTTTTCATTTGGGTTGTCATGTGCACAACTAGCGACTTTTAATCCAGCCATTAATGTTTAGTTTGGAAGTGCTTATGAAAAATTTCATTACCAGGAATTGTGAGTGAAAGTATTACCATATGGTGTGTTTCTGTATGATGTTTTGGGAGGTTCTATTCTTAGGAGCCTTTCTGTTTCTATCTGTAGTGTTAGAAGTTACTCTGTTTGTAGCTTGTGTTCCTTTGTTTTCTTTCACGACTTATCCACACAGTGTAACTTTGTTACAAAATGGGTGTGACAAATGGAAATCAGGCCTGGACTTGGCATTTCCACATAGCTTGATGTACACTAATTCAAGAACATTTTAGGGTGATCTGAAAAAAAAAAAGTCACACTCTGTATTCCAGTTATTGGTGAGTTTGATGAACATTTAAGGAGTGTTTATACCACTTAAAAATACAAATGTTAAGAGTTTAAAACCTGTGACAAGTCTACCAATGTGATACATACACACACATACAGACATGTGTTTGGATGCCTGAACTGGTTCCATTCCAAAAAAGCAATAAGGTGATTGTTCTCTTTGCAGTTGTTTGTCCTCCGGGCAGTTATTTCCAGAATGATGAATGCATTCCCTGCCCTCTTGGCTACTATCAGTATGAGACAGGACGTTCCTCTTGTATCAAGTGTTCTATGGGCAAAACTACCAACTCCTATGGGGCAATCAGTGCTGATCACTGTAAGTTGAACTCATATTTTCCTTTGTCCTTTGTGTTCTGGCTTCAAATACCTAATGGATTTTTTTTTCCATCTGTAAGTTTAAAAAAAAAAAAAATCCTCCCTCTGGGGTTTTTAGGATGGATATGATCCCTTCTGCATACATTCAAAAACAAAATAAACTGCCTGGTGTTTTGACCAAAAATGTATGAGAAACAAGTGGTCAGTCTCATCCAGGATGTTGTGGTTCCTTTAGATGTGTTTGTTATCCTCAAGAATGGTATCTAGGTGTTCAGTGTCAGTGAGAAACATTTATTGTCACTTTCATGAATACTAAAGTAGTCTCATCTTTATGTAGCTTTTTCCCCTGCAGGTATAAATAAATCTCACTAAGCAACTACTGATGCTCACTAAAGTTGGTGTATTCAGTTTAAATTACTTATTTTTGTATGCAGTTCCATAAAGAAAATCTCTTATTATGACCAAATTCAGTTTTGTCTGCAGAATGAGCTCGTAAATAAACATAAAAATGGGTTAAAACCAAACCAAACCCAACCAAAAACCAAAAAACCAGAATGGGTTTCTTGGGAATATTGCTGAGTATAGGGTCTGCTTTATTCTGTTCTGACCTTTAAAGGTCCCTGCCAACCCGAGCCATTCCATATTTATTCCATGTGTAGGTTATGGACTTCTGTGCTTAAATGTTTGCTCTTTAGATTTTCTTTACTGCAAGTGCCTGCACCTGAACCTACTCCCTGTCTGGTTTCAATCTTGCCTGTGTGCTGTTTCAGTGCCAGTGCTTTCCAAAAGGTCACGTTGTACACAGCTTGCTTCTTTGTTTCCTTCCCTGCTGTCTCCATACAAATTCTGAAGAGTTCACTGAATTAATTGAGCTCTGGTGCTGTTCTTCATAACATTTCACAGATCCATTACAGCAGGCCCTGAGCAAACCTGTGTGAAGATACTCTTCTCTGTGCTTCTTTGCTTTGCAGTATTAGCATAAAAAAAGATTTGATCTGCAGCAGATCATCCTAGAAATGTTTGGAATACGAATTGTAGTAACACTGAAACAGTGAGGCTACCATGCTTCAGAGCATTTGCACATGTGCACAGAACACTCTGCAAATTATAGATTAATTTTCAGTGAAATCTGCTGTACTCGGAGCACTTTTGTCCTACAGAGTTGAAACATTGTCCTCCTTCATTGACAGGACCAGAGTAACTGGAAACACAGGGAGTTCCCTTTGAACATCACTATACACTTTTTCACTGTGACAGTGGCTAAGCACTGACAGAAGTTGCCCAGGGAAGCTGTGAAGTCTCCAGCTTTGATGTTATACAAGTATATAAACATGGTCCTGGGCAATCAACTCTATGTGAACCCACTAAAACAGAGGAGTTGGACCAGATTATCTCTAAAGGTCCTTTCCAAACAAATACATTCTGTAAAACCCAGGGACAGCATTATCAAAGTACCTTTTTTTCTTTCTTGTTTACTTGCAACAGGTATCACATACTGTCAAAGCAATGATCAAGGTCTGCAGTGTGATGAAAATGGCCAGTATAGACCTTCCCAGCAGGACCCTGACACTAAGAAATCATTCTGCGTTGATAGCTTTGGAGCAGCCCTGGGCTGGACAGAAACAGAGGACCTTCTTACAGATTATCAGTGCCTAGGTAATTTTCAGAAGAATATTTTGGATATGTTTTGACCATATATAAGTGAAACCTCTTTATGAAAAGATTCATCGTGTCATAGGGATTCACATTTCCATAGTTGTGGCCTCTGCTTTAAGACATGTTCTGCCTTGATTTTACATTTCTTGACTACATTGAGGAAGTCATTTCATAGAATGTTAGAATCATTAAAACTGAAAAATACCTCTAAGATCAGCAAGTTTAACCATCGACCCAGACCACCACACTCACTAAACTGTTTCTGGTAAGGGAAGAGAGAGAATCAGGTTTCTTGCACTCTCAGATGGCTTACAGCTTTTGTTGTATGCTGAGCTCCCTTTTCTTGGAAACCCAAAAGAATGGTGAGAGGACTGACAGGAAAGAAACAGAATTATGAATTTCTTTGTAAAATGATCACTCATCAGTGTATTCATGTCAAACAGACTGTGTTTGGCAATAACCTCACAACCGTCACATAACATCACCCCCTGGGCTTCTGCTATATGGTATCTGACCTTGTGTGCTGGGGAAAACTACTTCTGCTTGAACATAGTTGTGAAATACCAGTTCTCAAGGATGAATAATTTGGAGAAGTTGTAATCCATCAAACAGTCCCCAGCGTGCCTGCACTAAGGTCTAATTACTCTTCTCAGCCTCAAAGCTTTTGTCTTGCCCAGAAATAGTTTTCCAGAAGTTTTTATAACTCATGAGTGGTATCCATTTTAATAGAATATTCAGTTTAGAAACCAATGTCATGATGTGCTCTAAATTAGACAGTATCTTATGACTAGTGTGATCAGTGGAAAGAGTGTGAAATGAAAGCTCTTGGTTGCCAAACTATCTGCAGTTAAAATAGCTGTTTGTTCTTTTCTTTTTCTCTGAGCATACTCAGAGACTGATCATAGTCATAAACCCAGGGTATTAGTCCCTATGTTCTTTCAGTCATGGGGCAGCTGGAATGTTTCTTTGGGTAGAGAACTCACTTCAACTTAATTCTCCTGCTACTTGCTTACCTTGATCCTTCCTCCATGAGCATTTCTGAGTGTCCAAGATGGAGGTGTTGCAGATATCTGTGCTTATTTTAGTGGATCACTTGAAAAGTTTTCACTACAAATAAATGTTTGTACGTGTTGACAATTCACTGTTTAAACAAACACCAGTAAGGGACACCTGAGAAGTCTAGTTGTTGTGTTTTGGGTTGTTTTTTTTCCTCAATAATTTACAGGCCAATTCAATTTAGTTTATTTTCTTTCAAAGATCATGTTTCACTTTCAGAAAGCATTATATGAAGTGAAACCGATTATTTCTATTTTTACTTTCCCCCCTACATTTTCTGTTTCTATTTTCCTTAACTGAATTCATTATGCAACAAGACAGCAGGGTCTGAAAATTGACCTTGCTTTGATAGGTTGGAAAGTGGGCAGGGTCAATAAATAATACATATATTTTGGTTTTTATCTTCAGATTGAAGAATTCCCTTATATGAACACGCAGCAATAACCTGTAACAACCCATGGTCATTCTTATTTATTCTCTCTCTTGTTAAATTTTAAGCCACATTTAACATTCGTTGCAGTAACAGAGAGAGGATCTAGATCTTTAGTAATATGTTAGGTGAAGAATATCTGCTATTCAATAAGCTTGTGAAGTGGCTGAGTAGTTATATTATTGTGGAGAAGAGGGCAGAGAGAACTAACAATCATGAAAATGGGAGCTGGTAGAATGTTTGTTGTACTTATTTTTTTTTTATTAATGACAAATTAGTTTTATTAATGCAATTATTTTACCTTTCTGGTAAAAAATAAATTAAAAAATGAAGAAGGTTTTTATATATCAGCTTTGCAGTGTTTTCAGTTTGTTTGGTTTGTTTCATTACAATTTCTATCTCTACTTTTCTCTCACATTCTTGTAGAGGAAATGGAGGAGTGGGATGATGACGTAATTAGGGGGAAAAATGAGAAGAAAAAAAAGGCAGTTTTAGTGTATTTGTTTTAATTTTTTAATTAGAAATAAGAGCATCAAAAGTTGCAAACAACACAGAAAGACTGCTTCTTTTCAGTTGTATTAAAATTTTGGTTTTGTTCAGCCAACGCTACAGGTTGCAGATGTGGATAGGATTCAGTTTAGCGCTAGTTGTTTGAGCTAATGATTACATTTCAGTGTCCTGTATTTCTAGAAAGAGAAAAACTTCCACCTCTGTTTGCACTATCGTTCAGCCCTTTCCCCAGGCAAGCTGGAATGCAAAGATTTTTTCGCATTGTTTGTCTTGCCCTCATGTTTTTTTCTGAGCAGAAACAATGGTTTTATTAAAAGCACCTGCTGACTCAGCTCTAACAACAGTGGACATTTGCTTCTGATTTAATCCTGACTATTTTGCTGTAGGAGTACGGATGATTGTTTTAAGAACTTATCCCTAAGGTTTATTTTGTGGTTTATCCAGACATTTCAGAGAGAGAGGCCTGGGATCCTCCTGCTGGACCTCTGCACCCATGTGTGCAAGAGAAAAGGACTGATCCTCTAGTTCTTCCAGGTGCAGACGTATCCCATGTGCTTAGATCAGACCAGGGCTCATGCTTCTTAGCTCCTTTAGATCTAGAGCAGACATTGAATGCAATGGCTTTCATTTGGGGCATTTAGAGAAGAGGTCTGGGTCACCACAGAGTGATGCTAAGTCACCATATTCTTCCCTTCTTGTTAATATGCTGTCCTCACAGAAAGATATTAGTATATCATGGTGTGGACACACTGTACCAAAACCTCTTTGTAGTACAGGTAGTAGCAACCTGAGCAGGGTAGTGGTGGTGCCATTGTGTGTCCTTTCACCACACTACAGTCTTCGGGGCACAGACTGGGCCAAACTATCTGGAACTTAAGTTGAATTCCTCTCCTGATTTAGTGACTTTTGGGTTTTCAATCTCTAGACCTCATAAGCTTTTCCCAGTTCATTAACAGTGCTGTTTGTCAGATATCTGTGCACTTCCATCTCAGAAACAGTAGATAAAAGGGTTTGGTAAGTAAATTGGCAGTTTGGAGTTAAAGGTTGAACAAAGGAGTAAAAAAGGAGCATGTCGGACATGATACCTTGGACAGACCCCTTAGCCTGAAGTGTGTGGAGATCAGGCTGTTGTGCTGCTGTAAACAAGTGATAAGGCTTCTAGATTTCCTTTCTAACCAAATTCTGTTGTAGCTGGCTCTTGTTTCAGTGTCTGTATTGCAGAAAGTTTGTTCCCCCATTGCCTCAATAGTTGGTTCAGTGCCATGACCAAGTAATGGGAGATAGCCAGTCTGCTCCTGGAAGGGAAGTCTCACTTGAATGTAAACTCCCAGCCCACTCCTTGAATAGCTGTCTTTTAAAATATCTGGTGATACTTTTTATGAAAAACAGGAATTATACCCTCAGTCCAGTTGTCTTCTGTGTTATCTGTGAAATTATGGTACATCGTTTCATGAATAAACCTCTTTCCTGACAGGATTTTTCAACTTTTATTTCTACCTAATTTTTTTGTCTCTCTGCAGCATGGGAAATGATAATAGTACTTGTTTGGGTTTTGTTTGTTTTGTTTTTGTTTTTTTTTAGTGCTCAGAAAATTCGAGAGAATCTCTGATTCCAGACTGCTATATGGGTCAGAAGAAGCAAAAATTTTCCAGTCTCAGTCATTTGGGGGAGACCTGCAAAGTCCAGCTTTCCAGTGCATTTCAGGTGAGGAGGCTTCTGACTTTACATGCCACTTCAGACATGTCATCTGACTTTAAAGCAAATTGATATAGATTGAAATATGCATAAAAGTTGAGATTCAGACCAAGAACAATTCATCAGACTTTTCAGGACATGTAGGAACCAAGCTTTCACCTGACTGGCATGCAAAAGAGAAATAATCATCCTTGCTTGCATCAGAAGGACATTATAGGGAATGCAGAGATTTTCTTCTGCTGAGTCTTACAGTGTATGTACTATATTACATCTGTATATGTGATGTTTGTTGGTATATGCTGCTTCAGAGTCATCTCAAAGCAAGGGAAATCACTGCACTGCTTTCAGGATAATTTGAATCAGTCTCATCTTCTGTTTCCTAATGTTCAGACTGTGAAGAGAGGCAGAGCGGTTACATTTAAACTAAAAAAATCCCAAACAACCAAACAGCGATAATAGAGGTGGTCTCTTTGTAGCACAGACATCACAGAAGCCTGTCAAAGTCAGCATCACATACCATGCTCTAGGTGGAGCCATCATCAATGTGGTGTTTTGACCCAGGTCCCCTCAAGAAAGTCATAGATTTCTCCAGGAGGATGAGAGAGGTCTAGGAGGTGGACTCTGGAAATATCAATTTTTGTTATTCAATCCCACAATCCTGTTATCACTTTATAAGTGAGCAGTGTAATAGTTAAGTATGAGTGCAAGATGGTATTTTGAAAATTAATGTAGTTTATTAGTTTTGTTATTCAGAAACTTGCTACCAACCAGTATTTTTAATAATAGTTGGTTCTTTGCATGGTCAGGAAAACATTATACAGAGGGAGATAAACAGGGAATCTAGAACACTTATGAAATGCAGCTACCAGCAATATAACAAACATTAAACTCAAAACTTGAAAGAGGTTCTTAGTTTCGATTGCCCACCAGGGGACTCGAGAGGCTCCTTTCTGCTGCTAAGACAGAAGGCATTCAGATTCACTTAAGAATTTACAGAATTTTGCTAAAGATGTGCTAAGAGGCTTTTGAGTGTTTATGCACAAAGTCGTCTTTCCTGATTTTTGGGGCTTCATTACAGTATCAGACAATACCCAGAGCACATGGAGGGGCTGCTGTCAGTGGCTTCAAAGCTGTTAGAGGCTTTGGAGTTTTCCCAGGCTCTTTCTCAGGCAGCTGGAGGTCTAACATAGTCTCTGACCTGGTTCCTCTTGACTCCCAATTCAGCAGAAGACTTGCAGAGGGGCAGGCAGGATAAAATGAGGTGATAGCACAGAGAGCACATTGAGGCAGTAGCAGCAATGGTAGCAGCAGCAGTCTGCTGTGTTAGCTGCTCATGCCTTTTATCCATGCAGCCCAAGTGTAATGGGCCTTTGGACATAGATTAGCCAATCAGGATGGCACTTTGCCAAGCTTGACCATATTAGGTGAATCCACGGCTTCTGTTTTCCTTTCCCACAGTTGCTTCCTCCGGTACCGAAGGAGGGGGAGCAGGGGAACATGTCTGGGCAAACCAGGACATGTTCAGACCTATTTTGGCCTATTTAGGCCTACCATGACAAGCAGCAAAACCAAGTCTTGCTCTCTTTTCTCTCCCTTCGTTCAGTGCTCTGAAGGGAGTCCTATCTAAGTAACTGTGGAGAAGTAACCTGCCTATGGCCTCCAAAGCTGCAGCCACAGTCAATTTCTGCCTGTGCAATTAGGTTGATTTGCGCCTAATGGGAGACACTGGGGGGGTTGTGGGTGGGTAAAAAATGAGCACTGGGGTTTTGTGGTTTAGCTTGGCTGGAGGTAAGGTTCTGGGGGAATTCTCATGTATCCTGTATCTGTATTAGGTGTTGAGGATTCATGTATCCCATATTTTCTCCTGTACATCTTTGGATACACTTTTCTGTATTCCTCTCCAATTCAGTAAGAGCATTTTTATTTTACTTCCTTTGAGAGTAAAGGAATTTTAATTCTGTCTGCTCCATAAACCGTTGACATCTCTCATGGTAAGAAGTGGATACATGTGCTACTTATGTGTGTTACTAGGATGATTTTGCTGCACCAAGTCATTCCATAGCTGTATACTGAAATGTTTCTTGAATCTTCCTCTGAAATGGAGGGTCTTCAAAAACAAGACTTTGAGCTGAGAGAACTGTAAGATGAACTTAAGGAAGAAAAGATGCCCTTTTGACGAAGAGTCTGATTCAGTGTACATAACCTGTATTTTCATTGTAAGTTACATCCACTGTCAGATGGCAGCAGTACTACAAAATACTACTGCTGGGATGCTCTCTAAAGGATAAGAGTTAATCCTCCCTCTCTCTACTTCCCTACAAGATCAAACGGCTTAGCTTAACACTTCTGATGATGTTTTAGTCTAAGATGGTTGATTTTACACTAGAGATATTTGGAAACAATTTCACCTCTTGTTCTAGTAGCGGAGCTGTGGGAGCAAGTTAGTGATGAGTGTGTAAGTGTAGAAAGATCTTCCCACTACTAAATATGGAAGGGGTGGCTGCTTGCTCACTTACACTGTCCAGGTGATAGCTGCAGAGGCAGCTGGCGAGACTGAAGGATTTGGTGTTTTGCTCCTTCCTATCACTATTTGTCACAGTTTGTTTCTCATGGGGTTAATATATCAGGCACATGCGAAGTGCTGGCAGAGTGGTTCATGAGAGTCTTCCCTTCCTGCCTCAGGCAAAATTATCCAGCAGACATTAAATATTTGGGTGGGTGGTTAGACTTAACTCATCTGTTTGTATCATCAGGTGATGGACAACTTTTGGCATTGGCGTAAGTTAATTTGAAAACCTAACCCTCTACTATAATAACTGAATACTAAAGTCCATCTGGCTAATGAAATTCTTGTGCTTGCAGACACAGAAAAACTAGGCATGTGCTTTGCTTGCAGACTGATAGGGATGTGCTTCCAGTCTCTGTGAAAAACTAGACAGATGTCAGTAAATAATGGAGTTGTTATCAGAATTTTGCACAGGAAATGCGAGGAAACTTAAGGTCTCTTCCCTGTTTTTCAGCTTGTGAGAGGGAAGACAGGTGTGGGTTTGCGACTGTAACTCCTGCTGGTTCTGAAGTTCTTTGTGAATTATACAGTGCTGCTGAAGTAAATTTCAACTGCACCACTTCAGGATTGGTAAAAATATTTTTAAATGCTTGTTTGTTATAATGCTGTACATTCCATGAAAGTAGATGGCATCACAGAAGAAAGTCAGGCTGTTACTTGTCCCCTCAGTAATAAATTCCTGCATGTTGGTAAAGAACCCACACTCAAGTGTTTCTAAACATCTGGTGGCATCTGAATTCCTCACCGTTTGGTTGAAGTATCCCACAGCACTTTTTGTTCTTAAAACATACTGAGCTCCTGTAGCCAAGAAATTAGATTAACATGAAAGGAGGGTTAATCTGCATAATCCAAACTAGAAGTATCCATGTCAGTAGCCAGGTTAGCTGAAACACAGTTTCTCAGTCCCTTCATCTAGCCCAGGGTTTGCATTGTGTGCTCTTTAGTGCTGTAACATCTTCCTATTTGCTGCTTTTAAACACATCAATGTGTCTTTGAAGAGTCAAGATCTCAGTTTGATAGAATAAAAAACATCCACAGTGGGCCACATGGAAGCATAATAATTATAAACAATGTATGCTAATTCCTCCTCCTGAGTTTCTGAATTAAAAAGAAAAAATAAAAAAAGGTGTTTTAGGAGAGGGAATCAATTAGGTGTATTTATTATGCATGCCTGTTTTCCATCTCAGGTGCAAGGTGTTTTGGGGAACCCCACCGCCACTAGCATTGGTCATCTCAGCTGCCTGCTCCATGTCAGGAATCCAGAGGGAGAAGCAGTGATGGTCTATTTGAAGAGAGGTACCAAATGTTAGACTGCTGTGCCCAAACTTGCTTTTATTTCTATACAGGATCACAGTTACATGTGGAGAGCATCTTTGTTTAAGAAGACATCACTTTTTGGAGTTGAACATTTAGTGATGGCCCAGAAACCTTGGCAAATCATGTCTCATTCCCCAGAAATTAGGAAAACAGCTTTTATTAAGCCATTTGGGTGGTTTTCTCCAGCAGGCAGGCCCACAAAACCTCAATGTATTATTCTATTCTTCTATTCTACTCTATTCTACTATTGTATTCTGTTCTATTCTACTATTATTTCTGTTTATTAGTTTGTTATTTGAATATCTAAGGCATTATTAATGATCAGTTTGTACATAATTTGACAGTTTACATTAATTTTCATTTTAAGTTGTCCTACTAATCTACCAGCCAAGAAATAACCTGCTCTGCAGTGAATTCCAAAGTAATTCATCTGAACTAATGAATGTACAAGATAACATTTTTTTCCTGCATAAGTGTGATTGATACCACTGCATCTCCCATGTAATGTGTGTCCAAATTTTTGAACCTCAAACCAGATTTGAAACAAGGCAACCAAATGCAGATTGCTGCAGGATTTGAGTCAAATCTCACTGCTGTATGTGTTTTCCTTTTCCTTTTATCCAAACCTCTGAGTCACTGTTTATTAACAATAATGAAAACAAAGAGTCTCATCTGAAAAAAGTTCCCTGAGCCTGTTGCAATCAGTGCAATCTTGTTGATACCAGATCTACTCCAGATTTCTGTTGATATATTGCTAATTAGATCCAGGAACATATGAATTATGTCCTCTTACATATGTGTCTAGTCAGCAAAAACCTTAATTGCAGATGCAGTTATGTTGGCCAAGTTACACATTTTCCTTTTTAATGAGATATGTTTTTTCAATTTATGCCTGGGAGTTATTAATGCAGTGCTTGATAGCAGAACTTCACTGTACACATCAGTTTAGGAGCCCTTTGCTGGTACAGTCAAATGCTTTTCCTACTGTGTCAGTACATTCTGACCAACTGTTCAGGTATAATTGTACCAGGACTTTTAAAGATGAGTTTTTATCATAAAACTTACAACTGGATCCAGTCTGCAGGCAGTCCCAAAGCATTGTCTCCTCTTGAGCTCTTCTGAACACTTTTTTTCCTCTACTGTCTGTGTAGGACAAGAATTTAACTCATCTGGATTCAAGACCTTTGAAAGGACCGATTTTCAGAATACACTTTCGGGCGTGTATCACTCCGTGGTGCTCTCAGCAGCTAGCACATCTCTGACTGATGCTCAGCTCTTCTGTCAGCAAACTTGCAGCAGAGACTCTTGCTGTGATGGCTTCATCTTAACCCAGATTGCCCTCGATGGAGGTATTGTCTAATTTTTGGACACAGTACACTTGCTTCTACATTTCACCTATGTTAGCAGCCTGTCTCTACATCAATGGCATTTTTTGATGCAGGCAGAATGCCCAAGACTGCCCCAGAGCAACAGAAATAAAGCCCTGAGATAACAAGCTGGTTTTGGATAGAAATGAACATTTTGAAAGGATGATTCTTTCAATCTGCTTTAAAAATCAGCATCCAGATGAGAAGCCATTCTGAAAATGCCTCTCTCTTTATGTAACACAGATAGGTTGCCAGATGTTAGTGGCTTTTAGCTGATGGAGGAATTAAGACAGTGCCTCCAGAGTCCTTGTTGTGCAAATGCAAATTAGCTTTTCTGAGCAGAAAGAAAGGATGCTGAACAAGACATTAAGTTATGTTATTGCATGCAGGAATGCTATTATTTCCCACATCTGGGGTCTAGTTAGGAAAGCAAGTGAAACTGGGCTGGATAGAGTCTGACAAAGATGAGAATTAGGCAAGGCCCAGATTTCTGCCAGCACATTTAATGTCTGAGCCCACTTTTTGTAGACTGTTTTTGAGATTAAATGAGATTAACTTTCCTGTTGCATTTCCTGTAGAAAAAGTGAAGTTCTAATTGAACTATCTCCAGTTTTTAAAGATGAGCTCTTATAAATCCAGTCATGTACTGATGGCTGCTATGTGACAAACACTTCCATTTTGAAAGTTTCTACCCGGATCCTGGATTTGAGAAAACTTTCTCTGTGGAAGTTGTCAAACAAATCTTTCCAGAAAATTATTTTCTGGTTTGGCATCTCTTTATTTTTTGCATAAAAATATACTAGGTGATGTTGTAAAGTCCATTTCTCTCTTTATCTGCTATCAAAATTTTGGGGTTCTCCATTCTCGTGAGTGTGGGTGTGGAGAAGGTGAGTGTTGTAGAACTCTCTGATTAGTTGGGGTGACCTATATAGAATCATAGAATCATAGAATGGTAAGGTTGGAAGGAGACCTCAAGGATCATCTAGTTCCAACCCCCTGCCATAGGCAGGGACCCCTCCCACTAGTACAGGTTACTCAAGGCCTTATCCAACCTGGCCTTGAACACCTCCAGGGAGGGAGCAGCCACAACCTCTCTGGGCAACCTGTGCCAGTGCCTCACCACCCTCACTGGAAAGAACTTCCTCCTAACATCTAGTCTAAACCTTCCCTCTGCCAGTTTAAACCCATTGCCCATAGTGCTGTCATTGCAAGACCTTATAAATAGTCCCTCCCCAGCTTTTCTGTAGACCCCCTTCAGATACTGGAAGGCTACTATAAGGTCTCCTGGAAGCCTTCTCTTCTCCAGGCTGAAGAACCCCAACTCTCTCAGTCTGTCCTCATAGATCAAAACATCAGGTAAATGTTGTACTTGGACTAGAATTTTGTTTAAAAAAAAAAAAAAAAAAAGAGGACATTGTAAAACCATAGAATGCCTGAGCTGTGACAGCAAGAACAAAGCAGGAGCTGAGTATAGTCTAGACGTAACCATAACAGCCCTGTGCCAGAACACCTGGTCCAAAGTATGCTGGTCCCCCTGACTCACATCACGATGCTGGGGAAGAATCAGGCCTGGGCTGACTGAAATGAGGCACCAATCCAGGAAACCATCCCAGTAAAAATATAAGTGCTTTCTTGGTTGAGAGTCTGAGATTGTAGGACCGCCAAAGGATTGAATGTGTCTCCGTGGTGCTATAAAGTGCTGAGAATACTGTTGGGTGTTATCAGATAACAGGAATATTTTATTAAGTGGTAATAGTATGTGCTTGGAATCTCTGAAAATCAGGCTACAAATGTTTGATTTAGGTACGAATAGCTAAATGTAATACTTTGATGTGTACATATGGCTCCGATTTCTCTTTGGCAACAATACTAAAGGGTTTCTATCCTGGTGACATAGGTTCAAGTGACATTTAAAGAAAGTATTGGAATGCTTGGGTTAAAAGCTCTGTGTAGGTGCAAAGTGTTATTGAAGTGATAGAAATCTGTCTCTGCCTGAACTTAGGTACCATTTTGTGTAGTTTGATGAGCTACCCAGACGTACTGGTCTGCAATGCGAATGGCCAGAGTCCAACATCAACATCTGTCATATTTGGGATATGTAAAGGAGTGAGTTACGATGAAAAAGAGAAGACATTTTCCTTCACCCTGGGAGGACAAGTGTTCAGTGGACGTATGTCAATAAATTACCTCAATTTACACTGCTTTTCTTTAATTCTTGTATAGACTCTCTTTTTCACCACCTGCTTTTGTACTTCAGCGCTTTTATCTCAAGTAAATCTACGTCTGTACAATCACAGGAGAATAAGGGCTCTCTAACCGGATGCATTAATAGTCTGATGGACTTCTTGTGTTTTACTGTGTGAACAATAATGAAAGTCAAGAATGTGTTTAGTATTACCCTGTAATACTTCCACTATTTAATTCAGACAGACTCAAGCCAATAATCTGTAAGAAAGGTAAAGTGTGGAGAAAAGACAAAAACAGAGATGCCCAGAGTGGCACAGAGAAAGCAGTGATGGAAAATAAAGTAAAACCTTGGTACTCTGAACCCAGACTAGCTTCAGGACACCAGGGCTTGCTTTCTTAGAGTTTTGGGGTGTTTTTTTGGTTTTTTTCTGTAAATAAGATGATGCATAATTTAGTCATGTGATTTTAAGGCAATTTCTGAACATTGCAATACTACCTGTTTAATTTGAACAGCTATTCTAACAAACTTTGTTCTTTATTAGCTTCTAAGTTGGTAGAAGAGGCAGAAAGAAATGTTACTACATTTCAGCAAGTTTACCTGTGGAGAGGTGAGTTATCTCACAGAAGTTGTTATAAAACTTATGATGAGCTATAGGCAGTGGCAGATGTTTGTTCTGTAATGGAATTACCATTTTCACTTTATTTAGTACTGTCCAAATTGGGACACTACCTGAAAATCCTTTCTGGCCAGGGTGGGTGTAATCTGGAGTAATTCAGCTCTCAGTTTCATGAGGTTTGGATATATCTTTGTCTCTGAGTATATATTTTATGACTTTTGCCTATGAAATTGGCATCGTAGAGACACTTGCCTTTGTCCCATCAGTGTCCAGCTACTGTAATAATTTGGCACTTTATGCATAACTAAATTGGCTCTTTTTGTTAGCATGGTAACTCTGCATGTGTTATTTTTGCAAGTTTGCTTTCTGATTCTCACAATGAACATAACAAGACCTGCACAAATGATTTGTGATACTGCTTTATAGATGCATACAGCCTCCAGAGCACTGATGCTAAATGCATAGTGATTGTGGATATGGCTTTTGCTTTTATCCTCCAAACAGTACATTCTGGTTTAGATTTTTCTCTGAATTATGTGGAGATGGTTTTACTCATTTTCAGTTCCACAGTTGATGGAGCTACTTAAGGAGTTTTGCAAAATTTTGGCAACTAAGGATGATCTTGTTTTGTGGAAGGAAAATAAATGAAATTGTTAAGATTTCTAATTCCCGTTGCATTCCAGACTCTGATATGGTCACTCGGAGTAAAACCTCTGCATGTGATGCTGCTGCTTTGAAGACAGAGAGTGATCTAACTTTAGCAGGTATTAAAAGTAAGAGCAGACAGAGAAGGAAGCAGAGGACAGCAAAGGGAACTGCAGAATTTAACCAGAAAATATAATATATTGCCATATGTGTATCGTAATTATATAGGTATTATGAAGTCCAGAGTTTTTCACTTGGGTAGGAAGTCCGATAAAGGTTTTGAGAAAGTTGTTCAAAATACAAGCTGCCTGTCTTTATGTTTGTTTTTTTTTTCCTTCCCAAGCCAGGCTAGGAATGAAAGAATTAAAATGTTATATGAAAGATTATTCTTTCAGATTTAGTGAGATGTAGAGATTAAGAAAATATTGTTTAGGGGAAAATAATTGCATAAACTCAGTCTGGGTACCTGGGCATATTTACTGATACTGACAATGTGGGTGCAGGCATGATGCTTAGAAGAATTCAGGATGAAACTGCAGTCACAAGGGTTTCTTGCATGGATAATGAAAGTGAGGGACCCTAGCTCCTTAGGGTCAGATCTTCGTTATTCTGTCATGTATATATCTAAAATAATTTGTATTAGGTTGTTGGAGTTCATTTGGGCCTTCAGGACCATAATCCTAAGACAAAGAGAGTAGTGGAGCCTGAAGAGAGCATTTTGGTTAGTCTCTAATGATATAAAGTCTTTGCTGAAGAGCTTTGAGGAATACTTTTAATACATTTAATACATACAAAATCCTAACATAAAGTGAATTGCTGATTTTGGTTATGCAGTTTGAAAGGTAAACTAAAATGCCCATTTACCTAGTGGCACTCCTATACAGTTAGTAGTATTTTAAAGTCTAGACTTAAAAATGAGGGGAAAAAATGGACTTAATATATTAGTTGAAGTTCTTTTGCATTTACCTGGGTGTGGAAATAGACTCACAAGGCTGTGTTGTGCAGTGCAGCTAGGTGAGGAGGCATTGCCTACATAAGCTTCAACATCTGTGGGCAGACAACTCTGCTATGCAGACAACTTTGCTATTAAAAGCAGCCTTTGGTTTATGCTAGCCCTGAAAAGTAGTTGCAGCTGATTTACCATGAAAGGTAGAATTTTCTATAAAATACAAATTTAATCTATTCTAGATCACACTTGAGTTGGTTGGGTTTTTTATTGTGCGTTTGAAAAGTTTGATTGTTTTTTTGAATCTTAGATTCCACAAAGGATCTTTTTTACCTAATGGACAACAGTCAGATACAAAGTGACCAGAACATTTCCATCTCTTACCAGCAGTATTGGGTCTTCAGGCAGAAGTACTCAGCAGATGAAGCTGTGCTTTGGTGTCTGACACGTAAGACATCTTGAAGACTGCTATTTTGTAGGGAATAATAGTTAATTAAAAAAAGAAGTAAAAACCAAAAGTATTGTAATAATGATCAATAAAACCTCTTGAAAATTTTTGGAGGAAATGCACAAAATTTTCATGTAAGCTGCTAAGGGGCCCACCTATTTCTTCCTTACAATCTCCATCTACTGCAGCAGAAAGGGTATCCATCATTTATCTTCAGGATATCTCTGTTATTGGAGAGAGAAGTAGAAGATACAGTTTAGGCAATACTCAACTATTTTGGAAAAGTACCTTCCAAATAAACAGATAACATAGTGGTAAAAGAAGAAGATAAAATGCAGATATCTGGGTTAATGATAAAGTATATTTTAATGCAATGGGGAAGAGTTTCTATTTCTGACTACCAGAAAGGCAGAACCAAGAGTACTAAACAGTGCACAAATATCACTGCAAGAGGTAATTTAAAATTAACCAAACCATTGCCACATTAATTAAGAAATTGGTTTGATGGATTTGTTTCTTTTCTGAACATGTATTTTTGCCCTGAGGTGAGTTTCAGGCAAACTGCTACAAGGAAATGCTTGAACTGTTTTGATTCTGGAAAAGTTATTTGTATTTTACATAATGTATGAACACTTAAAAAATATATTTTGCAAAAAAATCCTAAGACATCGTAGAAAATATTTTATGGTATTTCTTTTTTATTCTTTAACATAAGAGACCAACAACTAATGTAGAGCTATTCTAGATACAGATTCTATCTCAGATTTAGTAAAAAGAAAAAGAGAGATTGTTATGAATTGCAGTGTTAGAATGACACCAATACACCAGGATAATGCTTGTCACAGCTGAGGATTGTTCCTTTCCAATTAGCTATGGTATAGCTCCTTTGCTTTCTTTTCCAGGTAAAATTAGGTCTTCAGTGCCACTAGAAAGAGCCTGTCCCCGTTTCTCTACACTGCCATGAAATAATATTGATATTCTGTTAGTTGTTTGGTGATAGGTAGCTTTGAGTGCATTGAAGTCATAAGGAGGAATAGAAAGGGGAAGAAACCTCCAAGCATGTAACTCTTAGTAACTTTGCTTCCTAGGTTGTGCAGAAGAAGATGAGTTTTGTCGAATAGCAGATCTTCAAAATGCCACAGACCTATACTTTGTGTGCACCCTCTACCCAGAGGCACAGATTTGTGATGGCAGCGTCAATCAAATACCAGAAAACTGTCGAACTGTGCTACCCCAACAGCCACAGAAATTGTACCATAAAATAGGTAAACCTGGGGACTTGAATATGTCCTGTATGCTCTTGCCCTGTTAATGGAAGCTAGTGTTTTTGCTTTTGGTTCAGAAATCTGAAAGTTTGAATCTGTGAATACATCTGTGATGGAGCAAGGGAAGGTCAGGCTGATCTGGGTATGATTCTTCATTTTCAGTTCAGAATTAAAAGTAATTAAGCATGACTTCCACTCTCCACCTTAGTTATTCCCAACTCAGAGAGGCCAGGGGTGACTCAAATAATTTGTATACCAGGTCTTACATCTTTTTATAATGTGGATGAAACCATTAGAATTTCTGTTATAGCTAACAAATGCAAAAATCTAAACTAATTGAGTGTAATATTTTTATTTACTTTTTTTTATCTTAGCAAATCCAGATTTGTAGATGTGGATTTTAACCTCTGCTTTTTGAATGCTTTGGAAATTGTTTTTTCTTTTTTTCTTACAAACAAGCCTGTTCTCACTGTACAGGAACCTATACTGTGAGAACTGTAGAAGTTCACTGAATGAAATATAAATTGTGTGGATTGGGAGAGGTCAAAGTGCAGCACAAGTTGCTAATGTATGAGTACACTGGATTTTTCTAATCTAGAGCTGTCCCTCAGGTTTTGGACCTCGATGAAGGAGTAATGTTCATCTGAGTCTCAGAAACAGAAGTCCTAGGTTGAAGGTCTTTCCTTGGTGATGTACTGTGATAAATTTTCAGTCTTCACTTGTTGGATTTTTGTTCACCTTCAGGCTTAATTTTCAAAAATTTACTGTGATAACGTGAAAATTATATTTTGGTGACTCAAGATTGTTGTAGCATGGGAACATAAACTTCATGCTTACCGTAGGATTACTTGACCAGCATATGTAAATTACAAGGTTAAGCTGTTTTTTTCCAGTTTTGATTTTCTTTTTCCTCCCAGTCACTCTAAAAAGTTCTGTGAAGAGCTTCTACACACGTGTACCATTCCAGAAAGTATCTGGCTTCTCAGTGAGGAATAAGACTGACATGAGCAAGAAAATTGTTTCAGATGGGTAGGACATGAGTGTTCATTTGTTTTCAATGGAAGTTTAATCATGCCTGCAATACCAAGGCTCTGTTTTGCAGATGAGTGTGATCAGATATAATGTTCCCCAAAAAAAGCATTATTTGAGAATATTTAATCAAGAAAAAAAATAATATGATTTAAAGGAAAATTCTAATGCAGTTATAAGTAATAACATACCTAATTAGTGATTATAAATATGTGAATTCTTACTTATATTGCCATTAAATATCTTGTTAGCCAGTTAAATCTCCTTGAAATTTTTGGGGCAGATAGCAATAAACTTATCTAAATGATTAGATCTAGTCTGGTAGATATATGCTGGTAGATCATAATTTCATCTACAACTGGAAAAATTATGGAAGACTTCATGCGGTATCAACCATGAAGTGGTCTTATTGAGAAAGGCATCTCTACAGGTTCTTGATGTCTCTGCCTTATGCATTATCCTCCCTTCCCTTCTCTGAGAGAGAGATAAGTTGCTACTGATAACAAAAATAGTCATATTTTTCCTATCCCAGATTTTTTGAGTGTGAGCGCTGGTGTGATGCTGATCCCTGTTGCACAGGATTTGGCTTTTTAAACGACTCCCAGATATCAGGTATTTTTTTCACTATTTGTATTCTATGAATATTTTCCATCTTCATTATTACAAATTTACCATTCTTTTGCTGTGAGGAGCACTGTGAACACCATTGCAGGGATTTCTTATGCAACTTATGCAGAAAATCTTATGCAACTCCCTTTAGCATCTTTCTGAGTAATCACAGCCATTTCTAGGAGTTCAGCCCAATGACTGACTCCACATATCAGAAGTTCTAAAAAAAATCTTCATGAGAAGGAGTCCTTGTGAGGCTACATTTCCAATAGCAAGAAACTGGTTTATCAGCTTCTGATCAAAAATGTTGGTTGACTTTTTTTTAGTGTATGGGGGGTTTTTTTGTGTGTGTGTTTGTTTTTTGTTTTTTCATCTTTTAAAGACTAAGGGACTTAGAATCCTAAATACAAAGTTGAATGCATGTTAAACAGTGTCTGTGGGCATCTTGGCTATTCTGGGTGTCTAAACTTCTCTGTTCCAAAATTTTAGTCTTCTACTGAAGGAAAATTAGTTGGGGATAGAAGTTGTGTATCTTCTCCTTACTGTTTTAGCTACTTTAGAGATATCAAGCAGTACTTCTTTTAATCTGAGGAAATCAGATCTTTAAAAATATGTGTGTCTTGAAAACTATTAGAAAATCAAACAAAATATTGTATTCACCTGAGATAGGTAAGTGGTGTTGTGCAGAGAAATGTATAGACAGAACTGTAAGGTTATCTAGAGCTTTGGTTGACTGAATATTGTTGTGTAGGTGTATTTCTTTCTATCCCCTGCATGTAAAAGAAGTGTTCTGATTAAAAGGATGTCTTTAGCAGACGTTTAACATTGGATACTCCTGGATCAAAGTCAATTAAATAGTTTTCAATGTTTTATTCCAAATTCAGATTTAGAACACTAAAATGCTTGCTTTTGGAAGTTTCACATGTTAATCAACCTCTTTGAGGTCATTAGGATGTACTGGTTTTACAATTCATTTGAGAATTTGGAACACTTCATAAATATATTCTTTAATTATATTTATTATTGAGCAGACAAAATTTTCACTCAGTCAAAAAAAAAAAAGAAAATTAATCCAATGTAGTTTAAATTGGAATTACTGCACACAGCAAAAACAGCTGACTGTATTCATTACTCCATATGACCATGTAATACTTGAAGTCTCAACTGAATATGATTTTAATCGTCTTTAAATAGGTCTAAAATAAATTAAGGGGTTTAAAGCACTCAATATGCAAAACTGATATGTCTTAATTTTTCTAATTAGTATTTATTATCTGTGGCATTTCATGCATCCAATCTTGGCATTCATGTAGTTAAGAGAACTTTTAGTAGTGATTTTAACATGAGCCAGTGAAAATCTTCAATGAAACTGCTATCTGTGTTTCAAGACCCCCATCTTTTTAGATACATTAAATCCTGGACAGGCAGAATTTTTATCTTGATCTAGGTAGGGGCCATGTTTCATTGGAGATGCAGATTTTTATTTCCAGGAATACATTAATCAGAATAGGCTGCTTGCTCAGGGGAAATACTTCCAGTGATTTTAATGTTACAATATTGGTTACCTACCTTCCCTCATGTTGAGTTCATTGTGATTTTTCAACACTATTTTCAACAAGAGTAAAACTTGTCCCATTTCAATTATACTCTTCTGATTTCTAAGTAAGTCAGTGGAATTCCTTTCAACATTCAGTGGAACTGTGCTGTATTATCGCTTTCCTCAAATTACTATCTAGAAGAGGAAATTTTTCCTCATAATTTCTATAGCCATGTATTTTCCTGGCAGATGGAAAGATTGTGTGCCTGACTCTGGACAGCCTAGGAATCCAGACTTGTGCTGAGGATACAAGAAGTTCTTGGCAAGTTTCAAACTGCAGTTCACCAGATGCTGAAGTAAGAATACACCCATTTGGCTGGTATCAAAAGCCTGGTAAGTGGTGCAGGGTACATTGCCTTTCTGACTGGTTCTTGCACATCAAGGTTTATTTTTTAGTTTCAATCTACAGAAGCTTCAACTTTCAGATGAAGGACCCATTTGTAAGGACTATAAATAAATGTGACAGACAAGTACCTGCAAGGGACAGAAAGGTGCAATCTAACCTCCATTTCAATGATGAAGGGATACAAATACCTCAAAGAAGTGTAATTAAATTGCTTAGATTGTATGGGAGACTTGCAGGTAGTGTTGGAATCCAAATAAATGTTGTGCCACTGCACAGTCCTGTTTGGGACATCATTCTGTTTCTGACTGCTTGGCTCAGAAATTAACAGTCTTTGTGGATGCACATCTTCAAAGGTTTGGGTTTGTTATGCAATTTAAAATCTAGTTTTGATTGTTTTAATAACAAAAGGGCCAAGACCAAATTCCAAGGTTGTACTGTATTCTTCAGGCAGTAAGTAACCCTCATGTAATTAAACAAGAGAAATTATGAGAGGTTAGGTTGTTTCCTCAAGAGGAATCAAAACCACTCCAAGTCAAACTGAATTTTCTTCTCTATGGCAAAACAAAAGCTTCATTACTTTGCTGAAAATTTCCAGTGTCATTTGCTACACTCTTTTTACGTGAGTCTAGTTCTACTTTGTTATGCTTTGTTTTAACATAACTGAAACAATAAGGAAAAGAAATGTCTGTATGACTATATACCCCTTTATGGGAAGATAGCCTGTAAGTCTACATAGTCAGAACCTTGTTCACTGCAGGCAGCAAGGCTCTGCAAAGGCAGATCTGGTGATGTTGACAGAATCAGGGGAAAAAATACATAAGGAGTACATTTCCCTGCATTTGAACTTGCTTAGTTCTTACAGACTTGAGAAAGACTGATATGTGAGTGGAGAGAGCTGGCACGAAATGTGGATATGTGCTGTCCAGGGCATGTGATATAAACACAACCCAGTTAAAGTGATGTGGAACTAGATCAAATATCTTGGCAATACACTGCATTTTATGATGTTGCTTCATTCACACTCTAAGTGTCTGAAATATGAACTAAATCCAAAGCTTTTGAAGTCTGTGCTGGCAATCTGCCCACTAGACTATGCATATCCTCCTTTAACAGGGCAATCCCCATTAAAGGGTAGAGATAGCACAGAGCTGGGAGGCACCATCAAAACTTATAAGGAGGGTTGAGCTAAGAGCCTAGCACTGAGGAAAAGAACAACAACCCTGATAAAGTAGGCAGGAGCTGGTGTAGTGGAAGGTGTAATTAATTACTGTGAGATGATATTTTAAAAAATATTAATATAGTTTATTAATATTAAAATATTTAGAACTTGCGGCACCCCAATCACCAATTTAATAATAATAACAGGTTCTAGGCATCATTTATGGAAACTATATACAGGTTATTATAGAATCTAGGAATACCTAGTAAATATATACATTAATTGAACTCAATTAAACTAGAAGAGAAGGTTGCTGCGGTTAGTGTACGCTTGCAGTCAATACACTGCTTGCTCACTAGATGGATGCAAGGAGCTCCTTTCTGCTTATGGCAGAAGGCAATTAATGATTA
Organism: Ramphastos sulfuratus; assembly: GCA_013399055.1. Taxonomy (NCBI): domain Eukaryota; kingdom Metazoa; phylum Chordata; class Aves; order Piciformes; family Ramphastidae; genus Ramphastos; species Ramphastos sulfuratus. The sequence goes on from WBNM01013525.1 coordinate 544,624, forward strand.
TAAGAGGCTTTTGGTATTTACTCACAAAAAATATTATCTGACAGTACCCAAAGCTCGTGACAGGGTTGCTGTCGGTAGCCATTAAAGGCTTTGGAGTTTCCCCAGGCTTCTGAGTGCTGGAGAAAGGAGGCAGACAATCTCTGACCTGGTCCTGGCTCTCTGGATGATCTGTGCTATCTCCAGGGCTTCTGTCTGGGCAGGAGGCTTCAAGGTGCAGGCAGATGTCTTGCAGTGTACAGTCTCAGCATGGATAGAGCAGATATAATAGTGGAGCACAGGTATAATAGCAGATACACCTTGTAATGGCAAAGCGCACACTGTGCTCTCTGCTCATCTCCTTTTATCCATACAGCCCGAGACTAATGGGCCTTTGCACACAGGATAGCCAGTCAAATGGCAGTTAGCCAAGACTGACCATATTAGGTGAAGCCATAGGCTTGCTTTACCCTTTTTAGGGCAGAACACAGGCCTTGCACAAGGCAACCGTGTGCACCTTGTTTACTACCGGGTCTGGGCAGGCCACAGGCCACAGACCCCAGACTTAGTGGCTCCAGATTCTTTGTCCTCTTTCCCGTGGTTGGTCTCCCCAAAACAGAAGGAGGAAGAGCAGAAAAACATGCCTGGGCAAGCCAGGACATGTACAAGCCTAATTTGGCCTGCTTAGGCCTACCATGACAGCTAGGCAGGAGCCAGTGGGCAGAGGCAGCTGAGAGACACCTAGGGGTAAGAACAAAGAACGGTAGAAAGGAGAATTGCAGGTGTAGACACACTTCCACTTCTTGGAATTGTTTTACCTTTCTTTGGCAAAAACCCAACTAAAATTAGATATTGCTCACGTCATGTACAGAGGGAAAATGAAGAGGAGCCTGGCGTGTATGCAAAGAGGGGGATGTTAGAGAAGATAGTGACATTTCCTTAAGTAGTGAGGAAGCTTCGGATGGGCTTCCACTATAGCACATAGCAAGACACAGATGTCTATGCAAATGGAGATATTTGCAGACCAAAATTTATATCAGTTGTGCTGTTCCGTTGGGGTGGTGTTGGCGGTGCTGAGGAACCAGGAAGAGAAACAAAAAAGCTCTGAATCTAGAAGGGAAAATGAGCTAAATTTGAAGGAGGTATTTGTCATAGGCAGTGGATGTTTGCATGAGGCAGTTCAGGTTTAGCCCACAGGCATGTTGTAGGAAGACATCTGTGCCTCCACACTTCATAATACGTTAAGTTGATGTGTGAGCTATTTGTCCTGGTAGCTCTACTCATTAGCAATTTGTATTTATACATATAGTCGTGGTTGCAACTCAGTCAGTTAGAAACATATACTAGCATTTTAAAGCAAGCTCTGGATAGCCCCAGTTCTTCAGTCTTTGTGAATGGTAAAACTCCTTCGCTGCTAGAAATATCTATTGGTTACATACACAGGCAATACAAAGAGGAAGAAATAAACAGAAAATCTGGTCTTCAGCTTCTGTAGGGATGATAAATTGTTTTGTATAAGAGAATGAGAATGAGAGTGGTAAAATACTGCAACAGGCTGCACAGTGATGTGATTGGGGACCCATCCCTGGAGACATTCAGTTGGAGATATCCCTGAGACTATAGGGGGGTTGGACAAGATGACATTTGAGGGTCCCTTCCAACCCAGTGAAATCTGTCAATCTGTGTGAATCTGTGAATTTACAACTGACTAGCTGAAGTGGTTTACAAAACATGAGTGCACGCGAGAAACCTGTTTGTTACTTAAAAGTACAAAATGTTTAAGGAAAATATTAGCAAATAACAATTGTGTGTGTGTGTGTGTAAAACATGAATGATTATTTGAATTTAAATTTGGAAAGTTTCCTGTTGGAAACTGACTTGTTCCTAATTCTTGAGAACTTACAGTTTGCTATCAGGAAGCAGAGAAAATCTCATCTATTGTGATGTAGAAAAAAACAAGTATGGAGAGGAGTGTGGAGAGGAGCATGGAGAAAAACACAGAACTATTGAAATTAGTTGTTTGAAAAGCATTTGTAGACATGTTTATAAATACAATATGTTAAGAAGTCTGGTTTTGTGTATGAGCTCAAAACAGTTAGATAGCAAAGCAGCCTTGCATCCTTACTCTTAGTGTTTGTGGTGAGAAGGTGCAACAGTTAGATCCCATAAATAATGCTGGAAATATTGAGATGTTCATTACATATTAAACCTTCAAGTATAATTGTTTTAATTTTTTTTTTCCTTGCTTTTAGCTGATTTGAAGAACACCATCCCTAAACTCTGTCCACCTGTTAGTTTACCTCTGGGACCAGAAAGTGGTAAGTGTAATCACCTACTAAGCCAAAAAAACCCAAGAAAACCACAAAAAACCCACCAAAAAAACCAATCAACCAAAACAAAACAAACAAACAAACAAACAAACAAACAAACAAAAATCCCTCTATCCTCTATGTTGTATACATTGCTAATAGATCACATGAAAATGAAATGGTTACATTCCCCGTGAGTTTACTCATTTAGGTGTTTATTCAGTTCAATTGATTGTATATCATTTAAAGGGAAGAATTGTGGTAGCCTAATATCTCTCAAGTTCACTGCCATAAGAAGTCACTGAGGCAAAATTGATGAAGAAATGTATCATTCACAAGTGTGGCTATCACATCATGTCAATGGGTAAAACTTTGTATTTTAGCGCAGCTGCTAGTGAAGAAAAGCTCTGCAAGGGTAGCCTTCAGAAAAGCTGTTTTATTCCATTATTGTCCACTGCTGTAGGATTTCCAGTGCCTTTCTTGTAGCTCCTGGTGCTTGCCAGGATGGCCAGGGATGTCAGATTAGAGAAATCACCTACAGTTTCTGCTGGCAACACTGAATGCAAGCACTGACAATGTTTTTCAAATACATACAAAGGAGATGCAAAGGAGATGCAAAGCCAAGTTTAGCAAATCTATTTTTCCCCAGAAGACAAGATGATAAAAAAGACAATTCCTTCAGAAGTTACTGAAAGATTATGTTGCTTTATAATTAGTGATTTAGAAGAATAATAAACTGTACTGACTTTAGTGCCTCTTTTTTATTTCCTGCAAGGATGGGAGTATTATCTCAAAGATTATTCAAAGCTGGATCACAAGAAAAGTAGTATTTGATGTGTGTGTTGGGTCTCCGTTTTGAAGAGATGCTGTTACTTGTTGTGACTCCATCTTCTTTGTAGTGGGAAGACAATTTGTTTCAGTCTTGCAGTAAATGGGTCTTATCATACATAGATAAGTTATTTTAAAAATTAGTGGACCCTCACAATAAATAAAGCTTAACTGTTGTCTTTCAGGGCTTTGTGTCTATTCCCCCCTAAAAATATATGCAAATTATCAACAACTACAGATTTCCCTGATGTGTCCTTTCCAGAAACACGTAGAGTACTGCTAATTGCTGTGCGTAATGGAAAGGAAGCAGGTTGACTAGTCATTAGATAACTCAGTGCAACCCTCAGGCTATACTGAAATTGAGAAGTCTCATCTATCTCTGCCCTTAATTTCATGTTTCATTTGAACAAATTTTCTGATCTGTTTGTCTGCTTTTCCTTAAACCATATGCAACTGGGCTTACAGGTGATGGTCAGTATTTGCAAATAATTTTCAATATTGAGTTTAGAATTTATTATTAACTGTTTTATCATCATATCTGTGACCACCAGTCGTGATTATGTTCAGACTATTTCTATTTATTAGTTGAATTTCGGCTTTTTTAATGATTAGTTTAATGAAAGCTCCTATCTTTATAAGTAAACAGAAATAATTTTTGTGTGAAATGCCAGTGGAGTGATGTGTGGATTGCACAGTTCAACTTCTTTTTAACTTCTTTTCTAGGAGATGTATAAAAACTTTTCACTAAAGCTTTCTTCCTTGTAGTGTGGAGCTTAGTAGTAATTTTGTCATTTTGCTTTTATGTTTTTCTTCCTTTCTTAGATGTAGGAAAATAGTGACCTAAGCAGCACTTAAGGAAATTAGGCCTTTCTGTCTGTACTTTTTTTTTTTTTCCCTACTCTAAAGACTGCCCAGAATTTAGGCACAACAAGTGAGGTGCTCATTTTACCTGAAGTAACAGTCTTGACCTATCACACTCATTTTCAGGTCATCTTTCCAAATGCAGAGCAGCTAAGGATAGCTCTGGTTTGCAAAGGTCTGGTTAACCACCCACACAAGCAGAGCCTCCCACAAAAAGGAGGAATTGTGGATTAGCACAGCTGTCTTGGGAACAGCAGTAAGGAGAAGTCAGAAAATTACAAAGAGCACAACTATCCTGAAAGTAAAATTAGCATTGCTATCCTGTATTCTTTGGGTCTCCGACACCAGTGGGTGCAGCAATGCATTCAAAATGCAACTGGTCACCATCTGCCTTTCTTATGTTCTGCCTCATTTCGATAGTAAAAGTACCAGCCTGGTTATTTAGGTCAGATTGCTGTCCATGTCACGTTGTCAGAGGTTTTGGAGAATTGTAAAAAATGTTGTTTCCAAGTCCTTTATGATTATATATGTTACATTAATATATTCTAGAGAAAATTAATAATTTTTAAGATGGGCATCATAGAAGAGCTAATGGCAAGTGAATTTGCTACAGTTTGGTATTGCTTGTACATGAGGCAAAAAAATTTACTGTGACTCCTGTGTGTTAACCAGATGGTGAGAGCCAACGTCCCTTTTTAAAGGATACTGCTGTGTGTGTATACATATGTGTGTGTGCATGTAAGCATTTATGCCTATATCTAACAAAAAAGAGGAACCCATATGTAAAAATTCCCATCAAAACATAAGAGACAAATTTGAATACTTTATCAGAAGACTCTGTGAAACAGTGAGATTAATATTATGTCCAGCCCAGAGTCTGACTTTACTCAAACACAATGAAGGCCTATATTTCAATTGACATTCATTTGACTGCCTCATTTTTAGTTAGCCAATTTGCAATGCTCAGGACCTGAATGCCCAGCACTGTGCAGCCAGGATGCTGATACCATTCCAAGTCTGTGGTGTTTCTAGCCCCAACACATTGTGAAGAAAACTCCGGATTAACAGATTTATTTTGAGTCTTGTGAGAAGTAGATGCGTTGTCCATTTTTACTCAGTGTTCCCAATAGACAGGGTAGAGGCATGTGAGACCACAGAAGAGAAAAAAAAAATCGACAAGAAGGGTTTCTACAAGTGCAAGGGCAGCAAAAGGAAGGGTAGGGAAAATGTAGGTCTGCTGCTGAATGAGTCAGACTTGATAGCAAAGGATCTGTAGTGCTTCTTTGCCTCACTTGTTATTGGTAAGTCCAGGCTTCAGGCCCTTGAGACCTGGGAGGAAGACTGAAGCAAGGAAAACTTATCCTCAGTGGAGGAGCATCAGGTTAGGGAACAAGCTGAACACACAAACTCATGTGGGCTGATGAGATGGTCTCTGCATGGGACTGCAGATCATATGAGCTCCATTACCAATTCATTCAAAGCAAGTAATTTACTGATGAACCACTGAAGCATATGGGTATAATGATCTGCTTAGCCCTTTCTGTTTCTGTCTTCTGTGACCTCTTAATGATTTATTATCATTCCCTTGATGCAGGACTGAGAAGTGGCTACAGGATTTTTCAATGTGGGAATAAATTTCCCATCAGGCTGTCTCAGCACGTGGGGAATTTCCATTCTCAGCAGAGAGGGTGATGGTAGTACAAGTACAGATGTTGCTGATTTTGGGGATTAACAGTATCATTTGTCTTCCTGTTTTCCCCCAGTACTGAGGATATGTTAGACAGATCTTTCATGTGAAACAATGAAAGCCTTTTAAAATCCATCTTCAGGAACTGATATGCCATGGTCCCATACAGCATATTGGTCCTCTGATGTAAAATTACTCTGTCTTTACTCCAAAGTTTGATTTTCAATCTGTTTGTAAGCTTGAGGATGTTAGCCTTTTGAAACCAGCCTATTTTAAACATGGATAAATGTCTGGTATGTTTTTAGTATCATAGTACTCTACCTTTTGTTATAATTTACGCTACTGAAGGAGGCCAAAAACTCAACACAAGCATAGCAAGATTGCTCACTGCTAAAGGCCATAAACAACACATTTGTTAGTTTTGAATGTCTGTCTGAGATGTGATTATAGGTAATATGCAGCAGTTTTAAGAAAATGACTCATTTTGTATTACTAAAATCTCAGTGGATGGACAAAAATAAGAAGCAGATATATTTTAGAGAGAGTATATATTTTGCAGTTCCACTCTGAGAATGATTTGCTGATTTTGGAGATTGTTGGTGTGAAGATAGGTTAGCAGTCTTTGAAAAAAACCTCTGAAATCTAGGATTATGGAACACCAAGTTAAGTCTGTAAACATAGTTTTGGCTTAAGCCAGAGGTATCAAACTTGGCTCAAACATTTCATAGTTAAGATCAGAATTTGTCTTTCAGTCATAAATCTGGTACACTGAATCCAGAGATTTGATTTATGTGTGTCCTTAGCCTCATATTAACCTTATTTGATTTATATACCTCCTCAACTTCATGAGTTCTCTTCTAAATTTACCTTTATTACATTCTTTATCTTTGTTTCCTCATATCAAATGTCAAATCTTACAGCAAACTCAGAACTGACCCCTCTTTGCTTCCACTGAAGTCAGTAATGAAACTTTTGTTGATGAAAAGGATTTTATAACACCATTGCCTGTGAAAATTGGAGATTGAACTCTGTGTCCTCAGGAAATCTATTCCAGTCTGGTGATCTTGTGACTTGAGTGAGAACAGAGTAAGACCAGTGTGAGTCCTTCTGCAAATCCAGTCTTAAACCTTGCCTACGCAAACAAGAACATCTGGAAGAGAGAGGTTCCCAGTATGGGATGTCTATAATTTTGCAATAAAAGTTACAGGACTGGCTGGTTTCAGAGTGCTGCAATTATCCAATCAAAGCATTTGCCAAAATGTGGTTTGGAAGGTCACAGCTTAACCTATATATAACCCATAAATGCTTTCCAGTCCATCAGGTGTACTATACATTTTTGGTAAAGCAGTGCCAGCTTGTAGCTATGTGCCATGTGAGTGCAGTTTCTGGGAGAGCCAAGTTTAGATCAGCTGTGGAAATCTCTGTTTTGCCCATGTAATGAAGTGGGTGTGCATGGCTGCAGGCATTGCTGGATCCACTGTCAGGAGAAGGGAGATAGTTAATAAATAATAGCCAGAATCTCTTTTGCAGCTAAGTGCTGGCTGGAGATGTCCATAGTGGTGCCATGGATGGCTCTGGGTTAAAGAGCTTTGCTCTAGCATTAAAATGAACAGTGTTCCTACATTTATCTGCATCTGGGGTTAGCTGGGAAGATTGGAAAGGGAAACCACTGGTGGTCTCAGTATATAAATCTAATCTGAGATTATGAGTGCTTTGTCTGGGACTGAGAATGAAAAAAAAACCACAATCCCCAAACCAACCCAAACATGAACCCCATGTGGGTAGTGGGAGGTTGCAAGGATCACTGCTATGAGGTCTGAGGCAGAGAATAAATAAAATAAAATACATTTTAGGCATGGATCTATGGATGTTTACATCATGAGTGGTTACTATTCTGTGCCTAGCATGGGCTGCAAAGTACCCATTGTGTTTTATAAGTATTTTAAATGAGTGTTGCTAACTCTATCTCACATAATGGGACAAAAGAAAAATATTTTAATGTAGAAGTAGGAAGTTTAGCTTGTGATCAAATGTAGAACACACTACATGTACCTAATAATAGCATTGTCTGCTCACGAGGTTAATTTGATCACCTGCAAAATATATTAGTAATGGCAAGCTGCTAAACCTCAGTGAGGTAATACAGGAAGCCAAATTCAAGTGTTCAAGGTTTAAACCCAAGGAATTTATTTTGCTTTTGTGAAGTTGTTTTGAATTTCTTTCTTAGGGAGTAGAATTCAGCTTACCAAGAATGCTTCTGAATATTTCATCTGTGGGCAAACCAAAGTGTATGAGGATTATGAGACTTACCTAAGGTCACTCAATAAGTCAGGCAAGCAATGGGAAGAGTCAGGCTGGTGAAATGGCTTGCAGAATCAGGTTGCAGGGATGGCATGCCCTGGCTGTATCAGTTCAGAGTTGAGTGGTATGGTCACAGCTGTCTTTCTGTGAGGAGGGGAAGGAAGGAGACTTTGTCCATCTTTGTGAGTCACCCATTTCTCAGAAGACTAAGAGAAATTTATAATCAAATGAATAGTCACAACCTTTGCATCTGTGTCATAAATTAACTTGAACAACAGGTCAAGATTTGCTCACTAGGAATAGCAAAGCAACAGCTTACTCTGCTCAGTCCTCACCCTGCAATTACATGGAGAGAGTAATGCCTACCTCCTGCTTAGGACTCAGTTGCCACAGTGGGTCCTTTTTGCTTTTAAAACATATTCAGCTGTTGAAAAGAACTAAATAATTAAAGGGCCATTCTTTCCCAAGCTGCCTTTTTTTGACTTCTGTGTGAAAAGTTGAAAGCCTGCAGGTATTTTTATCTGTTTCCATATGGAGAAACAGTGTTTGTGGCATTTTTAAAAGTCCACTGTGACACAAGAATAATTCTTGAGGAATACTAGAGTCAGTGTGTATGTGTATCATAGAATCAAAGAATCATATAATGTTTTGGATTGGAAGGGACCTTTGAAGGTCCTGTAGTCCAGCTGAATTGCAGTGATCAGGGACCTCTTTAAGTAGATCAAGTTTCTCAGTGCCCCTTCCTACCTGCCCTCGAATATGCCAGGGATGAGGGATTCACCACCTTTTTGGGCAACTTATTCTGGTGTTTTACCACCCTCATTCTGAAAATATTCTTCTTCATATCTAGTCTAAATCTCTCTGTTAGTTTAAAATCATTACCCCTTGACCTTGTATGTACTTTCATGGGTGTTTGGTCAATGCTGGTAAAGGAAGTGAAGATAAAATATAACACTTGTGAAAAACATTGTCTCATCTTAGTGTGTAAGCTTGGGACTTGCCCTTTGTATGTAGATATATACAGGCAATACAGACAACTTCATTTCAACTACTCACCTGAAGTTTCCTGTACAGACAACACCTGGCTCAAACATACAGACATCTGACTCATCTAATCAGTGCATTCCTGAGTGTGATTTTTTTCATCCTAAAGCAGACATCTAAACCAGGATTGATATAGTCTACAGTAAATCTTTCTGTTCCTCCTGATAGTACAAGGAGTCTAGTGGGATTAACTCATATATAGACATCTAGCTTGCAGATTACTGGGGAGAAAAGCCTACCTTAGGAAACTAGCTCCTGTTTTAGATGTAGATGTGGATGTTTGCTGAATGTTGTGGTAGTGCTCAGTCACATGCAGGATCACCACCTGCTTTCCAAGGAGTTAGTGGTTTTAAGTGTTCAGGAACTTCTGTGCAAGCATTATAATCCATGCTATTTAATGTAATTATGCATGTTCAGAAACCTTTTATTTAGATCACTTAGATTTGCATGCAAACTTGGATGGATCTGCTCCAGAGTTCTCTCTTTGAATACCTTTGTACTGAATACCTTTTAAACCTATTTATATACGACCTCTGAAAACAGAACTGGACCCTCTAGTCAGTCAGAGGCCTTTGAATATTATTTTATTTATTCCTAGTTGATGCAAGATGAAAGTCTTTTTGAGGAACTTCTTAATTATTTTACTTTTATATTATATTTTTACTGATTCCTCCAGTTATACTAATTTTTTCATGGTTCATTTTACAGAATATTTGGATATATGGCAACCCTTAAATATGTCTTCTGTCCTCATGGATCTATCTATCTCAAACTTTGAAGCTGTACATGTTAGTAGAGATGTGTCCAGTGATTTCTCCACTGCCAGAGACTTTTGTTTATCTGGTAAGGAATGGTTATTCATAGCTTTAGAGAAAATACTGGCTTGTGAACCTGAAAAACCAAGAATAGCTTCCCCTTACCCTTTCTGCCTTAGATACAGTGATTTTATTTATTTTTAAAGCCCACTTCCATGTACCTGAATTTGAGAGAAGGGAACTAAAATAGTTTATCTAATGAAAGATACAGTACATACAAAACACCCTGTAATGATTGTGTAATGTTCACACCTCTTGAACACAGAGATCTCTTTTGTTTCCAGGCATAGGAGAGTATCATAGAGAATAATTAAAGAGCTGATGCAATTATTTTCTAGACAACATTTAAGGGAAGAGCAGTTAAATGAGAAAGATGGTAGATCCACCTACTGTTATCTAAAGTAACCTGTAGCTGTGGTGCATGAGGACAGGTTCACTGGGGGCTGGGATGAAGCAGAGATTGTGATGTAGGAAAAACAAAGGGAACTGACAAATCCTCAGTGCCACAAAGCAGAAGAAATAAGAAAAATTTTGCAGTAGATGGTCCTTGACTTATGAGGCAGAGCAGTGCAGCTTTCTAGGTTTGGGGGTTTTTTTTTGCTTTTCCTGTAAGTTTTTGAAGGAGCCTTTCTGGGAGAAAAGTGTTGGATACCTAAACTCAGAGTACAAACTAGGTAAGGGAGAGGATCACATTTTTTGCTCTAAAACCTTTTCCTGGGGGTCCCTGGGGACAGTTTGAATTCAGCTGAGGTCCTCAGTACTTTATCAGAAGATGCTTTTCTTTTCTTAAAACCTGTGATACCAGTTCTCTTGCTGCACTGCTCTATTTTAAAGCAAATATAACCTTCTACCTTTTGGCTATTTTGGAGAACATTCTGTGAATCTGAGGATGTTAATGTCTCATTATTCTCTTTTAGAGCTACTTCATATCCTCGTTGCTTGACCTGTTGTAAAACTTTTCTTTGAAGCATCTTACAGCAATGTCATAAAAAGTACTTTGAGACTACATTATTTTACCTGCTCTTTTTCTTCATATTTCACCTCATAGCTTGTTCAAAGAACCAGTCATGTACAGTGGTTACACTGGAAATCCAGTCTTCAGCAGTAAGATGTCTTTTCTACCCTGATACACAGATGTGCACACATGGCCTGCAAGGGCACAGCTGCTGGATTTTACTCAAAGAACCAGCAACATATATCTATAGGAGACAAGGTAAGAGCAGGTTAAGGGTGTAGAAGAAGGAACTCCATTGTGGTGGTCTGTGCATAATTCTTAGGAATGTAAGATTTAAGAAATCCTCAATAGACAAAAAAGCAATATGGTTGTCTCCCAGACAGCTGTCCACTGTTTTTCTGTTGAGATCAGACCCAAGTAAGATAGGAAAATGTTCCCATGTACTTTTGATAAAAATATATGGAATCATAGTGTTAGCATCTAGTGCTGAAGCAGATGTAAAAAAGGAAGTCTATTGAAATATGTTTTGGAAAGTGCAGGAAGATGAAAAGCGGAAAAAAAACCCCACCCAAAGTTGTACTGAAAGTGCAACTCCCTCCTTTTCATCTGCTGAAGCTGTTTCTATATGTTCTTCCTTTCAAACTCTGAGAATAACACAAGGAATGTAGAAATTCCACAGTCAGTGGAAAGTCTTAAGGACCGTCTCTGAGGAAAAAACAATCAAAACCAACCACACAATAAACCCTAAAAAAAGATGAAATAATTTTTGAAGAAACTAAAATGATTTGAGAGAAATAGAAATCTTGTAGACAGGTAAAAAAATCTATTCTTAGGCTACATAGTTATTTGTAACTGTAAGTTTTATTGCTTTTCCCCAGGATTATAAAAGAAACTATTTTCATGTCATAGTGATTATTTCTTAATCAGATCTAATTAGAAACCAGATAACAATTAGGAGCAAGGGAAAAGAGATTTCCTTTTCACTGAAATTTCTGCGGATGAATGTGAAATCAGTTAAAACATTCTGGGTACAACAAATTTGATGACAGAGAAGGGATTTATCATTGTCAAGTAAAGCAAAATCACAGACCGAGATATAAAAGCTTGACTTGCATGTTTGTATATTAGAATCATAGAATCATAGAATGGTATGGTTGGAAGGGACCTCAAGGATCATCTAGTTCCAACCCTCTGCCATAGGCAGGGACACCTCCCACTAGCACAGGTTACTCAAGGCGTCATCCAACCTGGCCTTGAACACCTCCAGGGATGGAGCAGCCACAACCTCCCTGGGCAACCTGTGCCAGTGTCTCACCACCCTCACTGTAAAGAATTTCCTCCTAACATCTAGTCTAAATCTTCCCTCTGCCAGTTTAAACCCATTGTCCCTAGTATATTGCTGTACAGTTTTAGTTTTAGTCACTATAAAATACATTCTTTTGGGAAAGAAATAGTGCAAGGTATCACTTAGCTCTGTTTTAAAGTAAGGCATAATTGAGCAACCTCTTATTTGGGTAGACAACCAATGATTCAGATAAACTTTATACAAAAAAGGAAAAACTGAGTCAAATTATACCTTCCTAATATTTCATAATTTTCTACAAGCAAAAAAATAAATACAGATGTTTGATCTAAAATGTAGATACTGGAATTGTTCTGTGAAAGAAAATGGCAGTATTCACGAAAGAGTGTAAGGCAAGAGACAGTGATGCAAGGGCCTCTGGTACTCTATACTCTCGCATTTCCTTCTTGGGCACGTAGAAGGCATGTGTGTGCCTGAATTAAAATGCTACTGGTGATGCCCACTTGAAGAACAGCAGTGCCTATACAGGGCTGTAGGAAATTTGGACATGGGTTGTGCTTGTTACTTTCTGTTGAACCTCTCCTGTCTCGCATGATGAAGCAACTACTGTAAAGGAGACTGAAGTGCAAGTCTTTCCTGGCAAGAGTAAAACCAGTGAGCTGTGTGGTTATCTTTCCACTCTCTGACTTGCTATAAATGTTTAAAGGATTAACATGGTGCTTTTTAGAGCTGAAGTAGGAAAGACTGAAAAATCTCTCCTCTTTTTCTAGAAATGCTAAGATTTTTATTCTAATATGATGTCTGGAAAAAGTTGTTTGAGTAAGGGTTTGGAAAATTGAATATTCATACTCAGTATCTTTAACATCTAGCACAGCATGAAGTATTTCATAGGGAGAGAATAACACCAGTTTATCTATATTTCATTTAAAGCAGTGAATTAGGTAACTAAAATTAAGGAAAATGGGATTAATTTTCATTCCTGAAATGGTACTAACTTGAAAAAAGTAAATTATTTTTCCTCTGTTTCCCCTCCCAATAGATTTATTCCTGCCCATTTCTGAATCAGATTTAACCCCATCTGTGTACATCCCATCCCACGGAGATCTGATGGGCAAATCCCAGGTGATACGCATTGGCTTGGAGTGGAGAAATGTCAGCCAGTTTCTGGGAATCCCTTATGCTGCACCTCCCCTTGCGCAGAGGCGCTTCAGTCCTCCAGAGCCGTTTGCTTGGCTGCAAACCTGGAATGCTACTGTGGCTCGGTAAGAAACCTCTCTGCTCATCTGCAGAACTGCTTGGCCATCCGGGCCCATGAAAGCAGATGTAGTGTTGACCATAATATTCATGTCCTTTCTTGCAAAAGAACCTATAGGGTACATATTAGTACAAGTTTAGGACTTTGTTTAGAAAACAAAAGCAAAAACAAAACAACTCCATCTATCTGTTACTGAATCCAAGCACCTCAAGAAAAAAAGGTAAATTCCAGCACATTGCCTTGAATCTATGCATAACTACCCAATGACTGGCTGCTGTCAGTCCATTTTCACCCCAAGTGTTTATACAAGTATTTATAATATTGATACAAATTTTGTTCCATTTGTAGAATATTTAAACATATGTGCTGTCATGTGGATGTAACCAGAAGCTGTGGGCCTCATACAGAAATTTGTTACCTAGTGGTGTCTAGATCTTGATGAAGGGCCCAAATGATTTTTTCTGTCCAAAAACTATTAAAAGGCAAATACTGGCTAAATGGCTTGGACAGAAATACAGAAGTTATAAACATTTTAGGTATTGCCATAAAAGGAGAGAAGCACTAGGAAATGTATTAGCAGCTGGGCTATATTTCTTTTAAGTGCCCGTGTCTAATGTTTCCCGTTGGCTGGTTCTGGCTCTCCAGTGCTGTACAAACATAACTGTTGGTGGGGTTAGGCTGCAGGCACTCTATGGACAAAGGCTTTGTGTGCATGTTTGTGTTTCATTTAGTGTTACAATATGAGTCTTAATTTTGTTGCATTGGGGAACCAAAATGACAAATCTTGAATATGTATTTTGTAATGAAGAGTGTTTGGGTGATGCTACTTAGTACGTCTGTGTTGTGGAACATGTTAGAGCAAGAGACTTCTTTTAAAAATAGCCCACAGCAAACAAGAAGTGCAGCAACAAGAAACAAGATACTGAAGTGGAGTGCTTTTCATGTGGTCTTTCTCACAGAGTTTCCCTTCTCCATACTGTAGAAGCCAAAGTGCAGAGCACACAAACTCCCTTTGAGCAAGCCATGATGCATTCACACAGAGGAAGCTGATACATGAGAGCTGGTACCCAGTCACGTTCTTATTAGTAAAAGGGAGATTGTGGCAAACAGGAGGACCTGCAAGGAAAAATGTGATAGAAACAAGAAAGGAAATTTGAGGTGCAGAGCAATCAAAAGAAGAGAGTCTAGTGGAAGGACTTGGTGAATTTTCTGTGGAGAGCTGAAGAAAAGGGGAACTGAGAGCTGAAGTTTGAGACCCAAGAGCCTTCTAAGCTATTATGAACCTCCATTAATGGTCTGTTGATATCCTGTGTTATTCTTCTAGCCATGTCTGGACATGCAGTCCTATTCAATTCCTGGCATTGAGAGTGGTCTTCCTGTGGTTAGCGATGAACTACTTGAGATAGATAATATGCCCAAGAGCTTACATAGTTAAGGAAACAACCTTGCAAGGGAGATGGGAGATTCACATCTTTCAGGCCTGATATGAATCAGTAACTGCTTTGGTGGAAACACGCTGATGCTAGTTTTAGAGACCTATCAGTTGTCTGGAGGTTATTCAGTCTCTCCATTACTCAGAATTTGTTTCCAGAGGTTTCTAATAAAGCCTGTGATGAAACAAATCAAAAGAGGTGTGGCATTGTCTTGGGGAGTCAAAAGAACATCTGACCAGTTGTGGTCTCATCCTTCAGGCTGCACGTGAGTTGTGATGTTGACAGCCTAATCACAGTATCCACACACAGCCTAATGTATATTGGAGGGATCTGGTGGGGCATGGCTTTTTGCTTCCTCAGGTGCACAGCGATGTTGAGTTAGTGAACACAACATCAGCTCTTTCGATCCTTAGCCAGAGCATGATGTCTGGTGAGACTTTGGTAAGAAGTGGTCTGTTTTTGAAGGCCTGATGGTGCAACAAGTAGCCTGGCTGAGATTTTCAAAAAGTTTAGTGACCTTAGTTAATCTGCTCCTATCTTTTGAATTTGCAGTGCTTCCTTAGGCCAGTGAAGAATTGGCAAGTATCTTCTATTATTTATTTAAGGCTAAAAAAATAATTTTTTGAGCATAGCTTCATGGAGGTCCACAATCAGAGGGGGCTATACTCTCCATGTGTACAGGAAGTGTTAGAAACTATATTTTTGAGGACTCTATACTAGGCTTGCACAATATTTGTGTACAAGAAATTCACATTAGGACAGTGTCATTATTAAAAGGAATATTTATTTGTCAGTCTGGCCCTGATTAAAGACTTTTAAAAAAACCCGAAACAAACCAAAGAGAACCAACCAAAGAATCTACACAGCTGCTGGAGGAGCTGTGGACTTGTCTCAGCAGGTGGCAGCCTTTCCCTGGAGTCAGTCCTAGCATGAGGTGATCCTGGGAAATGGAATTGCTGGAAATCTTGAGGAGTTGTGAGAAACAAAAAGAAAAGAAAATCTAGCTAGGAGCACGGCGATGATTCCTGCTGCCGGTGGAAAGCTGTATGATTAATAGCATTGGACCTGTTGTACTGGATGGATTCCTACTTGGAAATTTGCATTTTGTCTACCCCAAATGGCTCTAGCAGTTTTGGTTGGAGATGATGTGCTTCACTGAGCCAGTGTGAAAGCTATTGAGTGATACCACCATCCTAGTAACCTCCATTATGGAAAGGTTTTGTAGAACTGCACTAAACCTGGTCATTCTCCTATTAGTTCTCTACTAAATTCTTCACACCTTCGGTGTAAAATTTTACAAAAGTATTAAAAATGGCAATTTAAAAAGAATTCTCTGGGACATTACTGTCTTTTCTATAGCCTCCCCTTTTTGCTTCTTCCTTAATTAATCGTGATTCCTTATGTGATATAAATACATCCCTGAAGTAGAAGGAACTGATTTCAAAATAATACATAGCTGAACTGCAAGGATCATCCATTTGGTGTGTCTTGTGAGGAGGGCTGGAACATGTGAATCTCATACAGATGATGGCTAGAAAATAATTTTCTGTATGTGGCTGTCAGTTGAATTCCTATTGAAAGCTTATTTTTAACATCGTTTGACACTATTAATGGTCTGCTAAGATGCTTTGAACAAGCAGAGTCTAAATATGCATTAAAATATTGAACTTACAGTGTTTTCCCACATGCCATTATAATTTAAAATAAACATAAATAAATGCAGCCCAAGGACCATTAGAAATTAAAATAAATAACTGGCATATCAGCAAGAGTGGATTACATAGGAGTGCAAGCAATAGCAGTGGGAAACCTGTGCCTTGGACCCCCAGTCCTCTTTCCCTTACACCTGGTGCTAGTTTTGTGCAGTTTATGTAAAGTGTGAGTTTTTCAAAGGCTTATTTTCAAATTCTAATCTTTTTAAAATGAGGCTGGTTTTCTGAGGGAAGCATTCTAGACATGAAAATGAAATGTATTTTTTGCATTTTTGTGTGTGTGCACACATACAAACCCATGTGTTTGCTACTGAAGTATAAGTGGGCACAGGTTTAAATGTGATTGAGATCTACAGATTTAAGGATTTTGTAAACCTAGTACATCAAAATATATATAAGACAATAAAAGTAACAGCAGTGTAAAAAGAGTAGGAGCCTTTTAATTGTAGTTTTTTCAATCCATGTCCCCAGGGCAGCTTGTTGGCAGCCAGGAGAGGGAGATGCTCCGTCATACTCTGTCAGTGAAGACTGCCTATATCTGAACGTCTTTGTTCCTGCTACCACTGTAAGTAGGAGCTGAGTTGAATTTTTTTGTTTGTTTGTTTTGTAGCTAAACACTGTCTCTTTTGAAAGCACTTCTAACTGGCATGAATGATTGTTTTTTCTCTGCGGTATTCACAAAACTCTGCAAGATTAAATGAGGCACTCTGTTATTTGTGCTGGTATTATTCCCTATAGGCTTCCAGCGAGCTGTGTTTGGATAACTAGGAGAGTAGAAAATTAAAAAAATAGAAATAAGAGAGAAAAAAAAAAAAAAAGAGGGAAACAAAACACACAAGAAGCTCGGCAGCAAAGGAGGAGAAAATAAAGGATGAAATGGCAGTGTCCCTGAATTAAGATCATTAAATCAGGAGATGATAATATAAAACATGTCATATCAGTACTTACCACCAGTTGGGCAGAAGGAGCAGAGATGTTTTCACCCTGATCTTCATTGTTATCCTGTTGACACCTGTGGGATCTCTGTTGAGGAATAAGGTTAGCAAGCAATGGTAGACATTTTGAAGAGGACCAAGCCAGTAGTACAATCTGAGAAATGGTCATTTGAAACCTCTTGAATTTCTCATTCTAAGCAGATAAAAACTAAAGCTTCAAGTTAGAGCCAAGCTTAGATGGTTGGCCAAACCCCTGAGGATAAAGATGCTGAACAACATGTGAATCACATAGGAGAGTGTGCTCAGATTGGGGGGGGATCAGAGATTGGTTTTTTGTTTTGTTTTGTTTTTCTTCCTACAGTACTGGTAATTTTCAGAAAGTGTTGGTGATTATAATAGAAATTTATGATTCTCTCATACTGCATGGAGTTGATCTAGCTATCTGACAGCAGCACAGAGTCCCTCGCAGATCCTTTCAATCACCAGAAAGACCAGCGGTGTGTTTTCTCCCTGCAGCACCAGATTGTCATTTTGCCTTGAGTGCAGTCATTGCTTACTGAAAACATCAGGTCACTGTCCCAGGCAGTTTGCCATCTCCGCTTAAGTGCTGCTTTCAAGACAGCTTGTTTGAAGGCATTGTATTTTCTACCATCTGATAAATGGGTTAGTCTTTTCTACTTGCTGGTACTGAGAACTGAATTCTTTCTGTCTTTTGTGAAGATGTAACCTAGCAGAATGTCTGATCAAGTCAATCAGTTTCACATGTGTAAGTCTAGCCCAAGAGAGAACCAAAACTTCTATTTTTGCAGAAGTAGCTGGGAGCAGAAGGCATGGCATTTTCCTGTTTCTTTTTGTGGCAAGCTCTATTTTTCACTCACATAGAGACTTAGATATTTTCAGCTCATGAAAAGTTAAATTAGCTAGTAAATAGTGAATGAAAAATCTCCTAGAGCAAAGGCAGGGGATGTTCAGGAGCATTTTGAGCCTGAACAAGAGCACAGTGCAGGGACTGTCCTAGGGTGCATCAGGAAAAGGGTGGCCAGCAGGTCTAGGGAGGTTCTTCTTCCTCTCTACTCTGCCCTGGTGAGACCACACCTGGAATATTGTGTCCAGTTTTGGGCTCTCCATTTCAAGAGAGACAAGGACCTGCTGGGAAGAGCCCAGTGGAGAGCCATGAGGATGACTGGGGAAACTTGAGCATCTCCTCTACAGAAACTGAGAAACCTGGGGCTGTTTAGTCTGGAAAAATGTAATGGAGGGGTAATTACTTAATGTGAGATGATATTTTCTCAAAATTAGTATTGTTTATTTGTTTTCAATATTCAAGAGGCTCGCCTCCCCGACCACTAATTTTAATAATAATCGGTTCTTTTGCAACGGTCATGGAAACATTGTATAAAGGATAAAGGCAAAAATGATCTAGAAATAACCAGCAAAAATACAAGATTGAACCATTAGAACTGGAAGATAAGTTCTTGTGGTCAGTTATACCGCTTGTCCACTAGATGGACTCAAGAAGCTCCTTTCTGCTTTAAGGCAGAAGGCTAGAGTTCAATTGGATTCAATTGCAAAGTTTTGCTAAAGAGGCTTTGAGTATTTACTCACAAAAATTAGGTCCCGACTCGCGGGGCTAGCTGCAGCTTCAGACANGTATAAAGGATAAAGGCAAAAATGATCTAGAAATAACCAGCAAAAATACAAGATTGAACCATTAGAACTGGAAGATAAGTTCTTGTGGTCAGTTATACCGCTTGTCCACTAGATGGACTCAAGAAGCTCCTTTCTGCTTTAAGGCAGAAGGCTAGAGTTCAATTGGATTCAATTGCAAAGTTTTGCTAAAGAGGCTTTGAGTATTTACTCACAAAAATTAGGTCCCGACTCGCGGGGCTAGCTGCAGCTTCAGACAGTACCCTAAACACTTTCAGGGAATTCTGTCAATGTCTTGTCAGCCGATGAGGCTTGTAATTATTTCCAGGCTTTATAGGCTGCTGGAGAAAGAGGAAGATGATCTCTGACCTGGTCCTGATTCCTCTGGATGATATTTGTCCCTCCAGGACTTCCTGTCTTGGCAGGAGACGTAGTGTAAGCAGGATGTCTTGGCAGATGTGCAGTCTTGGCACAGATGTCATGCTGGCTATGCAGGCCTGTCACGTGGAGGCAATGATGCCTATTCCTGGTAAACTTGAAGCAGGCAGTTTCCAGGTAGACAAGCCAAAAGCATTAGGGCTTGTTATTCAGCAGAGCTAACTTTATAGCTCAGCATGGCAAGGCGGCAGGCAGTAAGGCAGTGACACTGCCAGAAGCAGAGAGTACATTAAGGCAGAGGCCATGGAAGTACAGCAGCAGCAAGCAAGCNATTTGTCCCTCCAGGACTTCCTGTCTTGGCAGGAGACGTAGTGTAAGCAGGATGTCTTGGCAGATGTGCAGTCTTGGCACAGATGTCATGCTGGCTATGCAGGCCTGTCACGTGGAGGCAATGATGCCTATTCCTGGTAAACTTGAAGCAGGCAGTTTCCAGGTAGACAAGCCAAAAGCATTAGGGCTTGTTATTCAGCAGAGCTAACTTTATAGCTCAGCATGGCAAGGCGGCAGGCAGTAAGGCAGTGACACTGCCAGAAGCAGAGAGTACATTAAGGCAGAGGCCATGGAAGTACAGCAGCAGCAAGCAAGCAAGCAAGCAAGCAAGCACGTTGTCTCTACCTGATCATCTCTTTTATTAATGTAGCCCAAGACCTAATGGGGCTTGGGACATAGAATAGTCAATCGGAATGGCAGTTAGCCAAGCTTAACCATATTAAGTGAAGCCATAGGCTTGTTTTACCCAAATTTGGGAAAAACATAGGCCTTGCATGAGGCAGGCACAAGCCAAGTGTGTGTACCTTGCTTACCACAGGATGTGAACAAGAAGAAAAACAAGTCTGGGCAAGCCAGAGTCCTTAGACTCAGTGGCTCCAGGTTCTTTGTCCTCCTTCCCATGGTTGCCTCTCCCATCAGCAGAAGGAGGGAGAGCAGAAAAAAATATGTCTGGGCAAACCAGGACATGTTTAGGCCTATTCTGGCCTATTTAGGCCTACTACAACAAGAAGAGAAGACTGAGAGATCTGATCAATGTATACAAATATCTGAGGGGTGGGTGTCAAGTGGACGAAGCCAATCTCTTTTCACTGGTCAGCAGCAATAAGACAAGGAAAAATAACTACAAATTGGAACATAGAAGGTTTCACCTCAACATGAGGAGAAACTTCTTTACAGTGAGGGTGACAGAGCACTGGAACAAGCTGCCCAGAGACGTTGTGGATTCTCCTTTTCTGGAGACTTTCAAAACCCACCTGGATGTGTTCCTGCCCTAACTACCCTAGGGGATCCTGCCTTGGGAGGGAGGTTGGACTCGATGATCTCTGGAGGTCTCTTTCAACCTCTAATGTTCTGTGATTCTGTGACTGCTGCCTGTCGCCAAAGGACTCTTTAAGTGTCAAAGCAGTGAAGAAGGTGAATAACATCACCTCCTTCTGCTTCCATAGCTGTGTGTACCACATCAACCTCCATGTCAAACTGCCACTTCTGAGAGACTTTTTTTATCTATAACCATCACCACCTGTCCTACTAACAAAGCAAATCTGTGCTTCAGCTTAATTTACAAAGGGTTCAAGTGTAAGATCAAGACTTGAAACTCTACACTAAATAAGAACAGAAAGTGTACTCTTTCTCCTCTTTTTCCATCCCCTGCGTTTGTTATCTCCATCCTTACTGCATCATCCCTGCTGCACTCAATTCTTTATAGAATAATATTGCACAGCAGTAAAAGCACTGGAAGTTGCCTGGCTTGGTAAAGTTTACATCTATCCCAGCCAAGTAGCTTATTAAATGTTTTACAGAAGAACAGAGAAGATAGTTCTGAATATTATGAAGCCTTTCAGACTTCCAGATGACTTGGAGCTTCTAGGTGGATACTGAACTACTCTTCCCCTTGAGGTTTTGTCCATGAGACCTAATCCCCTACAAGCATGAGACCATGATGGAGCTGCTGGGCTCTCCAGAACACCCTCCCCTGCTTGCTAAGCCAGGGAACCATCTGACCGTGTCCCAGGTGGAAGTCTTTGCACAGACTTTACGCCTCTAAGTGCAACCACATTTCATATTTATATAATTTATATAATTAGGCAATTTCCATTCAGGAGTAGAGGTTCCTGAGAGCAGCACGTTTCAGTATTCACAGTTTATGAGGTTTTCTTGGTAACATTATCACATTCACAAGAAGCCTCTGAAGCAATTCTGGGGATATATGTGAGGAGTGTACTGAGGGTAGTTTGTCTCCTATTCTGTAATTTTGCAGGAGCTTGCAACCATCAAACTATCACTTCTCTGCTGCTTCTGTTGTACAGCAAGTCACATTTTTGCTGGAGACATTCTTTGCTAGAGCAGATGGAACTGCTGTGTTCAGCTGAGCTCCATCCAGAAAATAACAGCAGCAGAGCCCAATGCCCTCTAGCTGCAGGGGAAAACGAACCTCATGTGTACTTTGGTGCTACGGCAGATGCCATCAGTACTTTGAAAAGCACCACCAGCTGCCAAAGCAGACATCAGGACTGGTGGGTCTGCATGACCCTGCTGAGAGAGGAGCCTCCTTCAAGACAGTCACAAAGTGACCAATAGGTGATCAAAGTACTGAATGGAAAACAGACACTTTCATAAAACCTTTCTAGCATTAGAATAGGTTATTCTTCTTCGTGCATCAGGATAGGATAAAATCAAACAACCAATCTAAACCAACACAAAACCAAAATACTAAAATACAACCAACAACAACAACAAAAAAAACCCAAAACAAAACAAACCCAAAAAAACCCCCCACCCCCAAACCAGAACTTGTTCATATTTATTTCAAGTGTCATCTTGGCTGAGCTGTAATCTACTGGTAAATGCTGAGGTCTTCTGGGGCAGTTCTGTTTTTCTGCTGCTTGTGCAGCAGCAGCCTAGCTGCAGCTCTGCTGTGTGCAGAGAGGGTCTGCACAGATGAGGTGCTGTGCTGGGGGAAAGCCTCCATTTCTGCACAAAACTGAGTAGCTCTGCAAGGAGGGCTAACATGGCTGGCAACCCATTGTAGCTTTTTTGCATCCCAGGAACCCTGCTGGGCTCTTTCAGGGCACACCCGCTCTGTGCTTCATGAGAGGCAAATCTCTCCCATGCAGGACCCTTCTATAGATGTAGTGTGGGAAAGCCTCCATGGTGCTTGAAGAAGCAATGAGGAACTCTTGTCAGCTGAGATTTTTGAGACTAGGCAGTGTTTAAACACTGAACCCGAGTAGGAAGTAGCCTTTCACAGCTATTGAGTTAGATCTGCTCAAGATGAAGCAACCCATCAGGCCTTTTCCTTCTCAGTCTCTCACTTGATTGAACTTTTACTGTGTGTTTGTCTAAAGCAGACATGATACAGCAAAGCTGAGCTCACCACAAGTTCAATGGCTAAGTCAGCAGGATGGGTATCTCTTGAGCTTACCTGGTGCAGTTGTTGGCTGTTGGAACACTGTGATGGCATTAAACCTTGTTCAAACTTAACATAATGTGCTCTTTAATGATGTATAGGCCATTGTGGACAATTTAGCCCTAAATCTTCAGACAGACCAGATATTCTCTCATTATGGTCACTGTTAGAAAGCTATGAATACCTTAGATCATTTTAATGGAGAAGGTGTTCTTATCAGTGGCATACAAAATTAGTTGGGAATATTAACCTGGCTGTTGTCATGGCAGGTCAAAAACATGTCAGTGTTGCTGTTCTTCCACAATGGAGGAAGTTACAGTGCTGAGGCGGGAAAGGCATCTATAGATGGATCATATCTGGCTGCCATCAGTAACGTCATTGTTGTGACAGCACACTATCGGGTCGGTGTTTTTGGCTTCCTCAGTACTGGTAAGTCATGGATTTCTAGAGCAAATACAACTATGAGCTAAACTGCATTCTGTAACACTGCTGTTTCTAATTAAAAAAAAAAAGGATAAAGTTTAATTTTAACATTTAAGCAACATATGTCTTTCACTGTTTGTTTCATTTCTTTTTGAGGGGGAAAGATAGAGGGGTGGAAATGGCCAATAAATGGTGGGGACTTGATCTGAAGAGAAAGAGGAAAGACTGGAAACAGAAGACAAGAACAAACCCTAAGCATCTATATCAAAACTAGCTAACTTTCTGTTGCAAATGAGACTGCGAACATGAACAGAGCTTAGGCATTAAAATTCCTGCTAATTTCAGTGGTGTGTCATTATGGACATGGTTTTCTATGTCTCCAACTTCCAGGTGTTCCATCCTTGAAATTTTGCCAATAACTGATTGTGTCTGTATCAGACACAAAGAGGGATAACTGTAGCTGAATCCAAGAATGACATGAAAATAGGGGAAGTATAGCACAAAGATAGTTGAGCAGTTTCTCAGTAATTCAACCTGGCTTCTCTGAAGTACTTGCTATGTTTAATTTGAATTTTGTTATCTCATGAGCATGACCAAATGTGATGTCTCTGTTTCCATCCCTTCCCCGTAGTCCTGTGTAAACAGCACTTTTGCTCTCCTATGGCCTCCTAATACCAGTTGCGATTAAAAATTATGCAAATTCCCATTACCTACAGAATTTTTTGTTGTGTAAAGAATCATGTACACATGAACATACACGTGCGCATGTCCCTAAACCTTTGTGATAGTGACATCTGGTCTTTGGGATGTTTTGGTGGTTTGTATTTTTTTTTTTTTTTTACATTTTGCCTTCTGTTAGATTTGCCAGTTTCAGAAAGTAGCCAGTACTTTTCTTTCAGTTCTGACTGGGGCAGAAGAACCTAAAGTACAGAATAAATGCAGAGTAAATGCAACAATTCCAAGTGGAGCTCCAGTTTCATGAGTCTGGTTGCAATCCTTGATTTCTCTAGTGGACATTTTAGTACCTTTATAACCTTTAGGAGGTTATATTTGCCATGTTTGCAAACACCAGACCTACATACTTTGCCTCCTGATTCTTTTGAGTATTTACTCCTAGTGACACTAGAAAGTTTTTGCCTAGTTAGAGGATATAACTGCAGCTATTGGTTATTGCTTGCCTTCTCTTACTGTGGGGTGGTTTTTTTTGGTTTTTTTTTTTTTTTTTTTTGGTGTTTTCATTTTGGGGTTTTTTTCCCAAAGGTGACTCCCAGCTGTTTTTGATTCAGTAGCTAGAGTGCTAGCATCATAAACTCCTTACTCATTTAAATATGAAGTTGGCAACAGGTGTATCTG
Source organism: Ramphastos sulfuratus (assembly GCA_013399055.1). Classification (NCBI taxonomy): domain Eukaryota; kingdom Metazoa; phylum Chordata; class Aves; order Piciformes; family Ramphastidae; genus Ramphastos; species Ramphastos sulfuratus. Next base: position 569,296 of record WBNM01013525.1, read on the forward strand.
GAGAAAGAATCACTGTTTTCATCAGTGCAAACCAGATGCTTATGAAAGTGATACTGTGGCTTCATTTTTGCTAGAGCCCAATGTGGAGTGGATATGTGCTGTGTGAGCTTCCATTACGCAGCACAGCCCACGCGTTACCCACTAACACTCTGAACCTCACCTGGGTTTCTTCCTAAGTGGAAACTGCAAGCTGAGATGAATATTATATAGCAGAATCTATGTGATGGTTCATAATTTAGGGAATAGGATGAATTCTCCATCCTCTTTTAATGAAGATGGCACATGGCCCAAAACATCAGTTCATGAGATGACTGTACTGAATTTGCATTCCTTCAGATAAGAGTGGTCCATTATAGATAGGGAGTGTCCAAGGACCTTCTCCTCCGTAGCCTTGAGATGCAGGTCTCAAGTGCAGTGCTTCCTGGCCTCTTCACCTGTAGGAATTCCTTGGTGTGCATTTGGGAAAATCACAGTATCACAGTATCACAGTATCCTTTTGCTCCAGACAAAAGTGGAGCAAATGGGACAAACTTGCAATTTGCAAGTGTCACTGAAATAAGCTAAATAAGCTAAGCACCACACTCATAAGAAGCCTAAAAGTTCCTTCAGTGTCACACTCCTGTCTCCTCTACGTCCCTTTTAGTCCATGTGAGGGTGATCAGCTGCAGTATGTCTGCAGAAGGCTCTCTACCAGCATGGCATTTCAGTCATACTTGTTCTGTTGAGCAATGCTGCCACTGCAATATCTATTCTTTGTTCTGCCGCAGGTAGTGGATTATCTCTGACCCTTACGGACATAACCAGTAGTCACTGGGCTTCTTCAGTGAAGGTTATCCTGCCTGGGTCAAATACCATGAGGGCTTGTCTCAAGTCACATCCAGAGATGTTTTCCACTCGAGTAAGAGTGGAAAGTCTTGGACAAATTCTGGTCCTTTGGAATTTTTCCTATCAATTCCAAAGGGGACAGAAGTCCACCCTTTGGTGAGGGCAGGACTGTTAGAAGGCTCTGAAGTTACAAATAAAAGTTATAATCCTCTGAGCAATATCGGTTTCATTGGCCAACTAAGCAAAGTACTGAGTCCTTTCATGTGGAGTTGTCATAAAGTGCAAAACTAGAAATGAAGAAGTTAAATGGAGATTTTTGGGGAGGAAGGGTACTGAAAACAAGATTTCTTTCTTGTATGGTTATTTCTTTGTTAGTTCTGTAGGTGTTCTGGTCTCATTGACAGGGCATTTGCAGACAAAGAATTCTTATTCTTCTAAGTACACAGGATATTTAATTGAATTTATTGTCACTCATTGATGTTGCAAAAGGTGATTCACATCCTTGCTAGTGTCTTCTCTCATTTTATACTCAGAAAAGCTAAGGTGAATTGACAGTGATACTGAATGGCAAGAATGTGGAGTCATGTTTTCAGGCCTGATTATTTTAAGAATCCACAAACTCATATAAACCAGGATGATTTTCATGCTTAAATTTAGCACTATTGTTCTTCTCCAGTTTAGTAATAACAGAAATGCATTTGGTCACCATTGTTTTCTTCCTTCTAAAGCCATTTACTTTTCATTATCCCTAAGTATATAATCTTTTCCTGATCACAGACTGTTCATGGGCTTTATATCCAGGCCTATTTCAAGCAGTGGGAAAAACTTCTGGTAGATGCATTCCTTTGGTCTAACTACTGCAAATGTCCGTACATGCATCTGTTCCTCAGCATGACACATTTCAGAACCTGGCTGTGGTTTTTGCCAGGGCGCAAAGAACTGGTTGTATTTCCCTCCCTGGTCTTGTTGTTCAATATGCCAGTAGCGAGGCAACATTTTGTGGCTGAAACAAATGGATTTCACTTCCTTTGGGAAGGTCTCATGAGGAATTCAGCAAGCCTTGAAATGGGGTTTCCTTTTTAACAGTGTAGAGTGGATTTATTGCTAGATTGAGAACTCCTAGAACTAGTGTGCAGAACAAACACAGAGATTCTAAAAACTAAAGCAAGGAAAGTTCTTTTATTGTTTCACTGGTGTGGCTTGATCTGATCATCTGAAGCTATGCCTGCAGATAGAAGGTTGTAGTTTCTGGGGCCACTTAGTTCTTGGCTGTCCTACTGAAAGGGCATTGAAAGTGGTAGCTGTTGTGACGTGGGCATCTGTAAGATCGGCAAGGCTATCAGTAATCTGTTCTCTGTTTTCTTTGCTGCTAAATTGGTCTCTATGATATCTCTGTAATTCATCCCTCTAGGCATATGGATATCTACTACAGGATGTATGATTTCAATCATTCTTTGCCTGAGGCAAGGCTACTTGCCCACAAAGTGTCAGATTTTTATTGCACTATCTGTTCATTTTGATTCATCAGTTTCTGAGCCTAGCCTTACTTTAAAATTGTAGTTTGTTCTTGGCAATGGAAGAAGCCATTTATTTTTTTCCAAATGTGTTTCTATTCTTAGATTTTCTGTCATGTTTTTTGTTCCAAGTTTTAAATGTGGAGAATTTAAAATAATTAAAAATCAGTAGCTCACTCTGGATTAAAAAGAAATGGACAACAAGTAGTAATTTTCTATTCCTTTCTTACAGACTGTGTAGGAATTACTTACAAAATTAAGCTTGCCTAGGGGATTGCATCATTAGATCCTTTCAGTATGAGTTTCCTATTAATCAAAATATCAGGTTACCACTGTATGGTTTTGAAAGTACTCTTTTCAATGGTGATACCTAAGCATGAGAAGTGGATAATAAATTATTTTTCTTATGTTTTCATAGGAACAGAAATATGACAACATGTAAATCAGATCCCTGTCAGCTAAGCATAAGCCAATCTCAAAGGATAAATATGGAGATATTATAAATGATAAAATAATATCTGTACATGTGTAACAAAATAAAAGATTCAATCATTTATCAATGATTGGTCAGACAGGGTAATTGTAAAAGGGATATAGGAGGCAAACAGATGCAATTAGAGAAATTCTAGGGAAACAGCTGATGATCCCTATGGGTATCTGTCAGCTTGAGAATTTGACAAACGCACTGATTTTTTGTTCAATTTCAATTCATTTATGATCAAGCAGAAAAAGATTGTCATGGCCTAAATATATGGATATTTGAGCCTGGATTCAAGTCTCCTGCCATCAGGTGTCAAAATGAAGCTTAGAATTTGGAATGTTATTTTTCTATCATCAAGGTACATGAGCTTGGCATCTCCAGGGATACCTGGTGGAGTGGTATCAACTGAAATAGAGTCAATCTGTAAAGTGATGACCTTGGAAAACATCACTTCAGACTTTTAATCTCTGGTATCAGTTTTGTGAAGGTTCAGCTGCAAAAGCTACTTAAAATACAACATCTAATCAAAACTTCAAATGTTTGTAGTTTTATTTCTTTTCAGACCTAGTGATTTATTTTCCACTACAGGTTCTTCTGAGGTGAGTGGAAATGCTGGCCTTTTGGATCAATTGGCAGCTTTGAAGTGGGTGCAGCAGAACATTGCTAACTTTGGAGGAGATCCAAGCCGAGTTTCTTTAGGAGCTGACCGTGGTGGGGCAGATGTTGCCAGCATTCACCTACTCACAGAGACAGCAGATATGGACCTTTTCAGGAGGGTGGTGTTGATGGTAAGTCCCATTCCTGCCAATTCAACTGCTTTGCAAAAGCATGTTATTGCACATATGTGAATGTGGCAGTGTGGAGGCACTGGTTTTATTTCATCCATACCTTGTCAGCACTAACAGAGCTGCTGTTGCTATAGTTACTTTTCATTTCACCTGTGTCTGCAGTCCTCAGGAGCTGGGTGCTTTGCAAGAATGTACAAGAGATGCACTTTAGTGGTTGATGTAGTCATAGTAATAGTCTGGTTTTCGTCAGTGTGGGTTTTTGTGCATTATATAAATAGTCTTGTTTCATAACTCATAGGTACAACAGATTAGTTTCCATTCCATAAATTCAGTTCTCGACTGGCACTTTTGACACTCTAAAACTGATGAGACAAACATCCTCATGTTTGAAGTATCCAATCTTTTTATCTTATCTCATGACATAGTTCATTTAAAAGAAAAAGCAAGGTTCAAAGAGTAAAAAGTTTTACCTGCTAGAAGTTTGTTTGCTGTCAGCTCAGAGTATTTTCACAGTCACCTCAAGTGATCTGTAATTTTACAGCCTTTCCCATGTCAAATCATGAGACAAGATAGTTTTTGTCAGTGTTGACATTACCACTGATCTTTACAACCTCAAATCTGATTAGCATGCACTGAAACGATGCTCAGTTTTCAATGAAGATTAATACACCCAGTAGAAATGCTGCTTGGACAAAATGATCTCTCTGGTAGCAGTTTTGACTTAGAACAGTTGGAAATTTGCTATTTCATATATTTTTTCTTAAGTAATCTCAGATTCCTATTGAATCACCTCAGTGTTATTTGCCCTTGCAAGATCATGCTTCTCAAAGAGTCTCAAGTATAGTCTTTCAGTTATTTGTGAGAAATGACCAGACCTCACACAATTTCCTCATGCCATCTGTGAAATCCATCAATCCCTTATGGAACAATTAATTATTTTTTCCACCTTCTCAGACCTTTACTCTGATTGTGACATAATACTGGCAAAGGATGACCATGAAGATTGTGAAGTATCATTCCCTGGAGATATTAAAAAGTTGTCTGCACATGGTCCTGGGCAACCACCTCTAAGTGGCTGTGCTAGAGCAGGGACCCCCAGAGGTCCCTTCTAACATGAGCTAGTCTGTGATTGTGTCATCATTAGAACGTGTCTTATTGTCTTCCTACAGAGTACATTCCAAGTGCTGCTCAGTTACATGAGTTTTTTGATTCCTTTATTGTATTCCATCAAAGATACCTTCTGGCAGTGTCACTGGGTGTTTATACTTGTGGCACACTGGATTTTCCATTTTCTAAAAGCCATATAAAGTAACTACTGGATATTATTTTAATGAATAAATACTAGTCATGACTTAGGAATCCGTAATGCTTCCCACATATTTCACCAAATAAAAGGTAGTCACCATAATATATCAATAATCAGTAACAGGAATGAAATTATACAAACATCTAGATTTCCTGAGTTCATTTAGGTTTATGGTGTTCAACTTTTATCAGCCAAATTACATTCATCATTCAAGTTCTGAGATATGTTTAAATAGGATGTGAAATATTTTGATCTCTGAATCTCTTGCTAGTGCAAACGGTCTGTTACAAGATTTGAAGAGCACACACATTTCCGCTAAGGGGTTTTTACAGAGGAAATATGTAGATATAAACCCTATTCCCTATCTCTCCAAACCTTTCATTAATCTGTGCAAAAAGATATGAGAATATTAGATTGAAATGATCTTAGCTCTAGATCTGCAGCATTTTACACCCATAGATGTGACTACTTGATCTAGAAAGCAATCAGAAGTTAAGCTCAAATGACCATGATAGCTGCTGCTTCATTACATATATATATATATATATATATATATAAAAATGCTCTAATTCAAGAAATTTCAGGTAGCTCAGTTACAAAGTTTTGATCACTTTGATGAAACATGTCATTACAATTTGACATAACTCTCTTCAGACAAGAAATTCAGAAAACTCTTTAACATCCACTGTTATTGACTTTGCTCTCTTGGTTTAATTATTAAAACAGGATGCTCTTAATATAAATATTATATATAAATAAGGAGGTGCTCTCAGGAGGTGAGGTTACAACCTGGTCCTCTACACATAAAAGGTCACACCTTTGCAAGTCTACCTTTGCAGTTAGGCATGACATTACAACTATTTTTCACTTAACCCTTAGTTCTCTGTTGTGTATCTACTAGACTATTAGAAGCTGAGTTATGCTTTTGGATATGCCTGTATTCTCAGCTCAGGCCTAAGCAGAAACTGTTTTTCTCAGTAAGTTAAACTTGTTCTTGATTTTGTCACTGCTTTGTGACACTGTAAGCTATTACCTGCAGTTGAATCTCATGCCACTTAGAAAGTCAATTATTTTAAAGGTCAAAGGTAAAAATTACACAAATATGGAGTCCATATAATCAGGTGGTTCTTGGATGCTGGATGTTAGATACTTTCTCAGGGTTGTTGACAACTTTCTGACTCATTGTCAATGACAACGAATAATTCTATACTGAGAAGAAAAAGGCTTTGTGAAGAATACCAGATTAAGACTGAATTTAAGTCTTTAAGCTGTAGTTAGTTCTCTCCTGTGCGGTAACTTTGTATAATGATGGACATCACCCTTTATGAAGAGCCATCTACCTCTCTTGGCCCTTGACTTGTCTATCTGTGTTTATCCTGCTTGTGAATAAGTTGTAATTTTAGATGCACCGGAAACATTCCCAGCATATGTCATGGCTGAAACAGCATCCTTAAGGTCTCTGGTTAACACTCAGAAGAGGAAATGCAGAAGCATTGCCAGTGTTTGATCATCAGCTGGCGTGCTGGTATCTCAGCTGTCGAAGGACTGCAGGACCACAAGATGCACTGGGTTTCTCTTCTAACCACTCAGTTTTTTGATATTTTTCCCCTAGTTGTCTTACATTTAGTCTTCATAATATGTAGGTGGCATGTGAAGGGCACTTCTGCGTTTGCTCCCTGTGTATATAAGAGACTGGGCTTTCTTCTTTCTGGTACTTGCAAAAGAAGTGTTGTCGTCCCCTGTTAAGGAGAGGTAAGAGGCAATACTTTCCCTCAGGCCATAGCTGAGACATGAATCATCCATTGCTGCCAAGGTGCTTTCAGTATCTTCAATCATCTCGTGCCTTTAAAAGAACAAAATTTTGTTACAATTTTTAGCTACTTGAACTAATCTATTGGTATAATGTTAACAGTTAAACCAAATTATGGTAATTTACTGTCTTGCAGAGGATCAAACATTTCTGTCACTTAGCCATTTTCCAAAGCAATCAGTGCAACAGTAGCATCTAAATATTTCCCAGCATCTGAAAAGGAAATAACATCTATACACCTTCTCTCTTTCTTCTTAGTCATGAGGAAAAATGGCCTCAATACTGCACAAAATTGTAAGCAAATGAATATGCTTTGTGAAGGAAGGTAGTGGAGGGAAATTTACACTTCAAAAATATGACATGCTTTTGTTTCTGGAGGTGGTTGTTTCAGCAGCTTCTGAAACTTGACCTACTTTCTCTAGTTGCAGTCATTATATTGGAAATCTCATGAATCTTGATTTGGGCATTATATTGACAGAGAATCATCAGGAAACATTTATCCTGGGATAATGAGTTCACTGCATTTGCGCTGCTTCATGGATGGCCACCATGGGGGAACCCATGTCTGACTTTTGGGACTCATCTATAAGCCATTGTATGTTAGCATGCCATTGATGCTGACTAGGCTTTACAGCCTGACTCTTACTTCTGTCAGTTTGGTGGAGAGGATCGGGGAAATAATTGAATGTTAACTATACTTTCTTTCAATGTTAGACCAAAATTAATGGTTAGAGAGCTGAACGTCCAGTTTCATGGGTTAACCTTCTGTCTGTAGATCTTAAAACTGGTCTCAGGAGAAGTAAATGGCTGTTTCTTCTGTGTCGTAAGCACAAGCATGCACAAGGCTGGAAAATAACCTTGTTGTTTCTGGCAGCCTGTGTTGTATGTGGTACCTGTGAATATTTCTCCAGTTGAAGGTTTTATTCCGCATCACCACAGGAGGAACTCGATTCGTTCTGCTGTTGTTGTTAGTGCACTGGGTGAGACAAGGTGTTGTAAGGACACAGCAGAGACCATCAGCAACATCTGAACAGGGAAATGAATACATAGACAATCAATCTTTGCTCACTGTTATCTTCAGTGTATTCCTTCGTGATGCATGCTTAAACAAAGTTTTGGACATGGTAGTAGTAGTCAGTGAAGTGTGTGTTCTTGACGAGGACACTGTAACACAACTTTTACCTTTCCTCACGCCTTTGGCTTTTAATTATATTTCTCACAGTACAAGTGAGGAACTGAGACACAGAAAGATAAAGGGACTTGTTCAGAGTCTATAAGGAAGTTTGTTACAGAGCAGAGACTTAAACTAAGGTTTTATGAGTACTCAGTGAGTTCTGCTTTTGCTTCCCATTGTCTCAGAGTGTGAAATATATGCAAGATGCAATCAGGTTGGATAGTATGTGCACATGTTCTGCTTTAGGCTATGGAAAGAATCAACACGCACATTTTACTTTCATTTGTATTTCTTCTTTCTATCTTCTTCTCTCTTCACTGAGGGCATTTCATATATTCTTCTGCCCAAGTAGTTTACATTTCTGAGCCTTATTTCAGGGTGAGATTCTATATCATCTCATGGTGGAGGAAGGAGAGCCAAGTTTTGCTTTGTCTCCTCTTATACCTCTAACTCAACTAAAAATATTAATTGTTATAAGTTTTGGGTTTCTTCCCAATTTGAATTTTAAGTTTAGATAGTTTCGTTCTTTCTAAATGGAGAAGAGTGTCAGCTAACTAAAATGTAAAGCATGAAATTCCTGTCAAATTCTTACTCCTGTTTAATTATTGGATTTTAAAGTTTCTTTTCCTAATTTGGAACATGAATGTGTCTTTTCTCCTCAGTTTATTAGAGTAGTCTTTGGCCAAAGCACTTTTTCATTTAACTGTGAAATACCCAAATATGGTAGCTTTACACTTTCTAAATTACATGATTAAAGTACAGAATCTGTTGTTCTCTTGTAACTTTTATGCAATTAACTTATTGCAATCTTCCTTCCTCATTTTTATATATTCTTACTTCAATGCATGGTAACTGCAGTTGCTTCATTATTTCATTTGTTGAGTTACCTCTCTGAACACAGGTTAAATTGCCATAAACCTGGAAAATTAACATCAGAAGAGGTATAATCCACTGGAGGTTAGTAAAAAGGACAACTAGAATCTAGGTTTGAGCTAACAGGCTGAGCTCCTTGAGATAACTTCTGCTGGTAAATTCAAGCAATATCCTTCTAAAGTAATAGGGAAGGAATTAACACTTCTGAGAACTTTCTGCTACAGATAAGGTTGTGTGTTACAGTGGTTCAGGAGAAAACTGTGATTGCACAACCTGGTGTCATATGTCTTGTTACTATCTGACTGTTTATATGGTAAATAAGTAAATGGCAAAGATGTCCATAAGATGTCTGTACTGGTAAACAAAGTGCACCAAGAGTTGGGCCAGATCCATGCTCTGCATCTGTACATTTTTTGCATACCCAAATTTTGAGTTTAACTGTGCTTTGAGAGGGGCTGGACATCCCTGATAAGTGCTAACCTCCAAACTGTTTTTGAAATCTGTCTAGGGGAGTGATAGACATTAGTGTTTGGACCAAATAGTGTTACTGACGTGGTCATCCAATATCCTATGCCAATACGTGCAGAGCCTATTTGTCTCAAAGAGCTGAGCTCTTTGGTTGATTAAAGTTGTGCTGTTAAGTGTAGTATATTTGTGTTTAGGATCAAACCCAAATTAAAACATATAAACCAACAGCTTTCCCATTACTTGTTCCATGGCAGCAGTTGCAGTTCACAGACCTAGGCAAAACTTTATGTTCTGGACCTTTGACAGATAATTTTATATTTGCCAATGGAAAATATGTTTATTCTGAAGTTCTGAGTACCTGAGTAGTGATTCACAAGGTCTTCAAGGCACTGGAAGGTTTGGCGTGGAGAGATGTAATACCAGTTATTGGGAAGGCGGAAGATCCTATAATGTTTCACTTGCCTGTGCCGCACTGACAAGGAATATAACCCTGGAGAAAGAGCAGAAATGATTAAAGTAGGGCTCTAATTATGGATAGCTAGCAGTGACTACAACCATGGCATTGGGAAGATACTGTGTCCCAGAAGGAACTGAAAAAAAATTAGTGCCACCCTAATTTCTACACATGCTACTCACATAGAATCATAGAATCATAGAATGGTAAGGTTGGAAGGGACCTCAAGGATCATCTTGTTCCACCCCCCTGCCATAGGCAGGGACACCTCCCACTAGTACAGGTCACTCAAGGCCTCGTCCACCCTGGCCTTGAACCCCTTCAGGGAAGGAGCAGCCACAACCTGCCTGGGCAACCTGTTCCAGTGCCTCACCACCCTCACTGTAAAGAACTTCTTCCTAACATCTAGTCTAAATCTTCCCTCTTCCAGTTTAACCCCATTGCCCCTTGTCCTGTCATTGCAAGACCTTGTAAATAGTCCCTCCTCAGCCTTCCTCTAGGCCCCCTTCAGATACTGGAAGGCTATTATAAGGTCTCCTGGAAGCCTTATATAGTATACTTAGACAGTATACTTTATGTGTGTATATATTTAACAATGGGAATAAAGACCCCAACATCAGGGCCTGAGATTTTGACTGAGTTTAGATTTTCAGTGTGTTTTTTACTTTTTTATTTGGGTTTTTTGTTTGGGGTTTTTGTTTGTTTGGTTGGTTTGGGTTTTGTTTCAGTTTTGTTTGTTTGATTGATTGGTTGGTTGGTTTTTTTTTTTTGTGGGTTTTTTTGGGCTTTAGTTTTTTTGTTTGTTTGTTTTGTTTTCAGTTGTGGTGTGGGATTTTTTTAAAGATAGTGTAAAGGATATTGGCCTTTATGGAAGTTGTTTTCCTTCCTCTGAAGAGGGAGACCAGACTCATGTGCTGGTACACTGATTCAAAGGTTTAGTCAGCAACCAGTGATGCAGTAGCTGATATCTGATAATACAGCCCTGACAGGAGATGACAACTTGGATTTTCCTGTTCTTTTGTTTAAAAGTATTGTGCACTTTTTAGCTGGGAAGGGCTAAATGGTGATCCTAAAAGTCTTTGAATTTAGTAAAAGTGTTATGAAATTAGAGTAGATGATTTATTAATAGCTTCTAACTGTACTATCATATTAGGATGTGTTCTGGTGATTCAGAAAAAGAGGGAAGATATCACAATGGGCAGTGGGAAGTGCATTCTCACTGAAGAGAGTAAAAGTGTAAAGTGTGTACAGCACAGTTCCCCTGTAGCAACAGGATTGCTGTGAAAGAAAATAAAGTTGCAGGCATGTTGTTTTTTTAAAAAGTAAATAGAATAACCACCTGTTTATATGGGAAGTGCACTTATCAGCCACCCCTGCTGCTCAGTGTGTATTTTATAATTTCTTCAAGCAATCTTTTGTGAATCAATGCAAGGCTGTGCCTTTTCTTCTATTTCAAAAGACCCACTGCCTAATAAGCTTTGCATGCGATCAAAGTAAACAATAGTGTTTGAACAACTGTGTCTGCTTCTGCTGATGCCTGTGGAACTTTCCAGGGCCATCACTAGCTGTGGTTCCAGGGTTACATAGGTGTACTGGTGAAGCCTGGCATGCTGCACTGGGCACCTTTGCCTTCCTGTTACATACATTTTCTGATTTCAAATTGATCTGTGTGAAGCAGCATGGGAAATGGACTAAATAGCTGAAAATCTCTTAATGCCTGAGTTCACAGGGCAAAAATAAAGGGAATATTTTCTCACCTTTCCTCGTTTCACTCTCCCTGATCATGAAGGAGCCGACCTTGGTGTTGGGTAGCTGTAGGAGTTCTTCTGCTTTTTCTCTTCCCAGTCCTTCAAATAGCCATCTGTGAAGCAGGAAAAAAACAAATTCTGAAATTTGAACACCAGTGAAACAGAGAGCAGCATGTGGCCATGAAAGTGCTGCATTAGCCAGGAAAAGTGACTGAAAAAATAACACTGTGGCTTTCTGTAGTTATTCTCTCAACTATGTCCAGGCATATTTTCCCAGTTTATGTAGAAAATGTTGCTCTGTTTGACTTCCATTAACTTTTGTGAGTTGAAGAGAAGAGTGAGTAAAGTTTGGATTTTTCCATTTGTCTTGATCTGAATTGTAGGGTATATATCCATGTGGGGCATATCTGTGACATTAATTAAATCTCTCTTTTTCATTTAAACTACTTCTGTTAACCTCAAATAGTAATTTATTCTAAACCCCCCCCCCCCCAAAAAATATAATTATTTGTAAAGTCCAGCCATGGATAAGGGGAAGTGGGATTAGTCCTGCTGATTTTACCACAGGTTGCTGCACTGCTTAGTTGTCAAAAGTAGTGTCTAGCCATGTAACTGAGCTTGATCAGCTGCTGTAGGGATTACTGGCACTTTATTTTAAAGTTGTGCTTGTGTGTTTGATCTGATCTGTTATCAGTAAAATGGTCTTGGGTAAGCTGAAGGTAGCAGATTCCATTACCATATCTGTGTCCTGCCTTTGGGAAAGCGTCTCTATTTCAGGAGAATGTAAAAGCACATTAAAATTTTATCACTTGCATAAATCTCAGTGAAGTTCACAGTTCATATGCTTAAAATTAAATAAGTATTAAAACTTTTGACAGAAAGGTTTAAAGTGTGTACTTTAATTTATTATTTTTTTTTTTCCTGTCTGGTGTCTAGGGCAACAAGAAAACTCCAAACCTTCCTTAGCTCTTCCAGTGTGACAGTTTACATTCTTGGATGACTTATTAGTCTTCCTGTTTGTTCTTTTAAGTTTGTTTTTAATGAGCAACTCCAGCTTAAATTTTATTCCCTATAAATATTAAAAATCCTTTTTAAATAGGATCTCCTTGTCAATGTCTTAAAATTAGAGATCAGTCCATGCAACAGAAGAAATATTTTAAATATCTTATATGACATTTATGGGGTTTTTCACCCTTTCCAACATGTGAAACTAGGATTTTTCTTTTTAGATAATGTAAACTTAGAATTACATTTGATGTTCTTAGGTTTCAAAGGAGCTGTTTTTGAACCATCAATAGCTAAAATTTCTGTCTACTCACTATTTGCACTGTTTTGATTCTGACTAACTAATCATGGCAGTATATGTAGAAATGTAGAATTGAAAGGCTATAGGAAATGCATTTACTTACCCATGATAGACCTTTGCTACATACTTTCCTGGGATATAGTTTTCTCGACCTGTTGTAAGGGAATGGACTCTCCACCAGCCTCCTTCACTGTGTGAAAGCAAGAAGGGATATTTTCAAATGAACTTTCAGAGCTTCTCCTCATTTTAGAAATTAGTTATACAGATTATCCTGTAACCTTTTGTCTGTGTTCATAAAGGGACTCAAATTTGATTCATTTAGAGTAGTTCCATTTCTAAACCTACATCAGGATTAAATTTGGATACAGAAATAAGCTACTTTTGTTCCATTTAAATTACGTAAGTAATAAAATATTTTTCTATGTTTAAAAGAAGAAGAGTAAATACTCAGTGGTTAAACCATGCTGTGCTCTGCCTTCCCACAGTTAGACTTGTACTGGTATCCAAGATATTAGCCTGACTATGCTGTGTCTGAACAGCCCAGTGTTTGCTTCTGTAACGTTAGGGTAGACATACTCAGCAAATGCACCCTGTCTGCTGGGGAACAGGTTTTCAGTTTAACAGAACTTGATTCATGGTTTGGTCTTTGCTTCAGTAAGTTGCAGACCAGATTACCAAAAAACCAAACCAAACCGAACCAAACCAGCCAACCAACCAAAACACCCCCAAACAAACAAAACCAAACTAAACCAAACCAGCAAACAAAAAACTCCACAAAAAAACCTCATAGCTAACTAGGTGACTAGGTACATGTTTTATCTCTGACATACTGTAGATTCTTGCTGTGATACTGAATTCTGACTTTAGCTTTTGACTATCTTAGGAAAGGCAGGGTGACAAGAATTTTCATAGAAATGCTGTGGAGCTTTAGTGGTTAGTGCAAGGATGCTGATGATTGATGGGTTCCCTCCAATTTTTCCTTTAAGAGTCTGAATCCAAATAGAAGTGTAACTTGTGTTTAAAGCTGGTTTTGTGGTCTCTTCTATAAGTGTTCACAAATAATGTGTGGACTGCAGACCAGAGTATCAGTGCATTTCAAAACAGCTTAGTTGAAAACATTTAAGTTGAACCCCCTGAATTGTAAGTGTTGGAACCATGGTCCAGAATGTATATGCTGAGGGAAAAAGGGAAATGTCTGCTACTCAGAGCTGGAAACTTCAGGATCTCATGAGTTTTGTTTGTGGCTTTCCATCTGCCATGAAATTATCTATAAGAAATGTAGGTTATTTTGTAGGTTGTTGGTTTTTTTTTTCACCAGAAGTCTCTCGGACAGAACCGAGAGTTGCATTAAAAACAGCAAAACCAAAAAACTCTCAACCTGAGAGACTTCCATCTCCCTTCCTCCAAACTGTAATATTACTAACCCTGAAAAATCCCTATGATGATTAAAAGTTCCAAAGAAGCATATCTGTCCTGGGGCAGGACCACAGAAATTATGCAGACTGGGAGGTTCATGGGAGGACATCTGGTTTAACTACTGCCAGCTAAATGCAGTTGTTCATCTGGTAGCAAAAGATGCCTGACGAATGTGGAGAGTAAGAAGCTGCTATTGGTGTTTATCTAATCCTGCCAACTGACCGCAGTTACAAATATTTGTGAGGAATTTTACTTTACTTTTTTGGGGATTCCATACATCATGTTCCTGGCAGGACTGATGGGGCTGATTGCCACTACACATCATTGCTTTGGTAGAAGGCTGAAATCTGCCATTGTAAGAGCAGTGCATGCTGCCTGCTCATGCTGTCTTCTCCGTGATGACTTCTCATCACTTATGCTCTGGTTGTGCCTGCCATGCTGTGGTTCTCTTCCACTGCATTTTGCTTCTTTGAATGACGTGAGAAAAAGGTTATGCCTACAGCTTATGTACTGCAAGAGTATCATAGGCAAGCAGTTCCTATTAGTGTCAGTATCTACTACACAGGTCTTTGACTAGAACACTGTGCTTCATATAAGTCATAGAAGTGTCTTATCTTCCATGAACAAGTTGTTTCAAAGCAAGAGGAGAAAAGACCCCATCAAGGTTTGGTTTGGCTTTTATGTACTATGAGAAGGAGGTTTTGAGCACTGCACAACAAACGTGGTAAAACCTGCTGCTACAGAAGTCTAGTTCTTTTTGAAGTTGTTTGTCCAGTGTATAATACTATGCAGCATATGGATTCATATGATATGGTACACATGTAATTCTCATTAATATAGGCATTTGTAGTTATCATAGCTGATGAAAGGTGGGGGTGAGGCTTTAAGCTGGAATTTCCAAACTGCATGAATTATTGTACTGTGTGATGCTGTGTTACACAGACTGCACCAACTTTTAAACAGCTAGATGTTACCAGAGAAGAATTCCTCTGGTTTAGGGAAGATCTCCATCAGCAGGAAAATTCATCTAGTGGTATTGTCTCAGCCTTGTGATCTCTAGGTTCAGACAGGCAAGGAAAGCACTTTGTCAGCAGAATGTAACTGCAGCCACTCTGGCTCAGACCAAAGGTCCATGTAGCCCCGCATTTTGTTGCTGATAAAGGCCATCGCATGCTTCAGTGGCCTGGAGAAGAGTCTGAAAATTCCACAATGGTCTGTGATACTTCTGTTGAGTACTTCTGTCCTCAAGCTATTTGATGCTGCTCAGTTAGAGAATTTTTTAAAATGAATTTAGAAATCCTCAGAGGATTTGTCTGCTATGAATATCTGGGCTCCCTTTGGATCTTTCTGCTCCACCAACCTCAAAAATGAAATATTTCATTTCTGTTTCAGTGGTGCATATAGTGGCTGTACAGATCAATAACTTCTAGGAGGTTGCTGTGTGCTGATACAAGCTATGCATAAAATATCAGGGCTGTCGGCTTCTGTTTTTCAAGAAATTTGCTCACTCTTGTATCTGGCAATATTTACACTAAGGATAAGGTCACTCTGACCTAGTGCTTTCAAGCCTACTTCCTTGTAAGACTTACACATTTTTAAGTGGAACTGGCTAGAAAATATTTGACCTTTTTTTCTTCCCCACTAAGAATATGCCAGTAGATTTAAAAAGTTAAGAAAAAAACATGCTATTTTTTATTTTATGTATTCATAAAGTTACCTCAAATCTAGGGTAAGACCTAATCATAAAGGAATGGTTAAATAAAAAAAGAGTGAGGAAGAAAATAAGAGGCACACCTGAGAGAGTTCAGAATAATTTTCATTTTCTATGTGATTCAAACTATTTTTGCTCTTATTCCATTTTCTACTAAAATGGGAGGGATACTTTCTTAAACTTGGTTTTCAGAATAGAATTCTCATTTGAGTCCTGCTTTAGAACAGAGTCTTCATCCAGCTTCATAAGCAATGTCAGAAAATCCAAAGGCCAAAGAACAACCTGAAATTCCAAATCCTTAGACTGTAGGGAAATTTACACCATGGCTAACAACCCTTCCTTGAAAATTCTGAACTTAGTTAATTATTCCTGAACTGCATCCATTTAGGGCCAGATGCCTAAAACAGCTTTGCATCAATTGTAACAAATCCTAATTTAACAAAAAACCAAGGGTCAACTTACTCTGATAGCACACGCAGCTTTTCCCCTACACGAAATATAGGTTGGCTTATGTCTGCTGAAGGGTAGTCATAGAGGACAGCTAGGAAATCACTCTCCTGATCTGTTAAAGAAAAAAGAAAATGTCAATGAAAAATGAGATAGAGTTCTGAAGCAGAAATGGATTTTTCATTATGTATATTATATTTTGCATAGTAGGTCAAATGGAAGGAAAAAAAAAATCTCACTCTGAAATGTCACTTGGTAAACATAAAGAGCTAAAGATGAGCCTGTAACTTTACAAGAAGAATGTGAAGGTATCAGAACTGAGAAAAAAAAGTAATTATATAAATTGTAAGCAACTAAATTTAGGCCACTTTTCCTAGTAATTACCATGTTTAAAGGACATTCATTTTAAAACTAGCAAAATAAGTAAGTATTTGTAGTACTAGGAAATAACTCAGTTTGATTAATGCCACTGTCTCTAAATGCCTCCAGCTACAATAGTGAGCCAAGTTGCTGTGTTACATTGAAGGGAAAAAAGATGCATGTTGAATTGCTCCATCATTTAACACACACTTCAGTTAAAGAAGAAAGGCGACAAACATGTTTATAAATAAATCAGTGTCCAACTGCAAATTGCAGAACTGAGGTAGAAAGACTGCTTATATCAATTGTCATGACTCTGGGCCTTGCAGCACTGTGTAGGACACTTTCTGGGTCTCCTAAGTTTCTGAAGGATGGAAGCACTTTGCACAAGATTGAGACTATCAAACACTGAAGAGCTCCCCATCCAGCAGGAATCTCTGGTGCCCAGTAAATGCTGACAGGTGGTTGATTCAGAAATATGTCATACTCAATGTTTTGGCAGTAGTCCGGGGAAGAGGGATTGTGCAGTATACTGCCTATGTTTCTCTTGGAAGTCGGTCCTTCCCCTCTGCATGCCCTGGTATCCTCCACTGACACATGGGGAGACAAAACATCCCTTCTTCTGCCAGCAGGACTGCTGCCTTGTTTCTTAGTAATACCATCTAGCAGTACATTTGATGTCCAGTCTGTGCAGCTCAGCATGTGCAAAAATGGGCATGTATCCAATGGAGAATAGAAAGAAATTAACCAGAGAGATAGACACATTTTTGCATCTTGTTAGATTTTCTTCATCTTTAAGGAAGAAACAAAATAGACTGTAAGAACTGCAGAATGAGGGTACGCTGCCACCCCCTAACTTCTCATTGCAGATTGTTAGACAGCAGTTCTGCGCAGAATGTAATTTATTTTAGCTTAGTGAAAATGCCTTTAACAGTACTATTTTTAGACTTTATAGATGGTTTGTTTCCATGCTGAAAGGGTGGAACACAAGTGTTTTTCTGCTCTCCTTCCTTGCGTACCGGTGGTTTGCATTTCGTTATGCACCATGGAGTACACGACTTTTTCTCTACTTCAGCATGATCTGTTCCTTTGCTTATTCTTTCATCTTTACATTAATTTTTGTTTCAATTTTGCTTAACTTGTAGTTCTGCAAAGGAAGGAATTAATCATAGTGTTGGCTGCCACATCCATGCTAATGTTACCTCTTAAATTACATGTACTTATATTATGAGTGAAAGTAAAGAGGTTTTATACTACCAAAAATCTTTCATTCCTCCAAGTCCACAAAAAAGACCTCATTTTAACCTCAGTGGGTTTTTTGGTAATGCTTCACTGCACTCTACAGCCTTTCACAGAATCCATACTAGACCCTTTCAAACACAAAACCTTCAAAACAGGGACTAAACAAATGACACTGCTTCACCACACCCAGATCTATCAGAGTGATCTAATAGATTTGATCTGATGAGCTCCCAACTCTTTAAAGTTGTAAAAGGAAAAAGATTTGCCTGAGCTTTTCTAATAGAGCCTCTTCTCCTTGCTGTGAGTGTAGGTTACATCTGAAATGGAACAACTCAGCAGTTAGAGTGGAAAGATCGAAGCACAATCATTTCCATTGAATCAAATGTTAATTCTGGAAGTTTTTTTTTTTGTTTTGTTTTTAACAGTAGGAAATGAATATGAAATTTATGCTACTTTTAGATGCCTGCATCCCTGGATGTCTTGCAAAGTGTGAGATTGAGTACTGCATGCTTCAATTTATTAATTGTGCACTACTAGGGAGATGGAAAAGCACAGGCAGGGCATCCAGGTCCATCTCATCCCCCTCAAAAAATGCTGTGCCATGCTCCACTCTGGTGTACTATGGTTTACAGCATGGTGCATACCAGAGAGGGTAATGGAGAGCAGTGGTGTGTGTCTGGGAGGCTGGCTGTGCAGCAGTCTAAGGTGTGGCTGCAGAGTTGTACTGCTGTATCCACATCAGATGTGAACTGGCCGTCTTGGGAACTGAGAGTTATGCAGGTGCAGCTCAGTAAGGATTAACCCTTGATTCAAGGACCTGAGTGAGGAAAATGGATGGGCTCACAACCCTTTGCTGCTGTAGCTATTCTGTTATCAGTATCTACATTATGCCAGAGATGACCATACAGTTAATGGTTTTAGATGGGGTACAGTCATATCCAAATGCTCCCTTGGGAAATGCAAGTTATGACCTGTTCCCTTTCCCAGGACCAACACTGGTACACTGAAGGTGAAGAAAGAACAGTTCCGCATTCGGTGCAGCTCTTAGGCTTGCATGAATCTGATGAACACATTCATACTGTAGATTGTCTGCAGACTCCAGTTATCTGTTTTCTTCTCCCTTTTTGTTGAATATTCTTTTTTTCTTTCCTTTCTAATTCTTCATTTTATTCAGTCTTAGTGAAATGAAACACTGTAAAACTTGGTTTTCCTAATAATTATTTGTACTATTCTAAGTCCATGGATCAGATCCTCCACCACTTAAATCAAAGGTGGACATTCCTGGCCTGGGAGAATCCTCCATGGTTGGTGATGTGATTTGGAGTTTGATCTGCTCAGGAAGACAAACTTGCTGGATCAATCACAATATATACTTTCATCACGAAATTCCTTTTCCAAAGTCCACTTTCATAGGATTTGGATGATATCACTGATCTTTATATTCCCAACTTTGATTAGAAGCATCTAAACTATGGTGGAGATGCTGGTCTGATCCAGACTTGAGAGTTAGATCAGAATAGCTGTGCAGGCTGTTAAATCACAGGATCACAGAAGAGTTTGGATGGGAAAGGACCTTTAGAGATCACCTAGGTCTACATGGATGCCTGTGTCAGCTAGCTCTTGACCATGTTAAAAGTAGGGCTGGTTTTCCTTCCAGCACTGATGAAGGCATGCTGATTCCTTATCCTTTTTGAAATGAGCAGCCCAACTGCACCAGATTTCATAGAATCATAGAATCATAGAATGGTAAGGTTGGAAGGAGACCTCAAGGATCATCTAGTTCCAACCCCCTGCCATAGGCAAGGACACCTCCCACTAGTACAGCTCACTCAAGGCTTCATCCAATCTGGCCTTGAACACCTCCAGGGAGGGAGCAGCCACAACCTCCCTGGACAACCTCTTCCAGTGCCTCACCACCCTCACTGTAAAGAACTTCCTCCTAACATCCAGTCTAAATCTCCCCTCTGCCAGTTTAAACTCATTGCCCCTAGTCCTGTCATTGCAAGATCTTATAAATAGTCCCAGCCTTCCTGTAGGACCCCTTCAGATACTAGAAGGCTAGTTTTCATGGAAAACCCTACAATTTTGATTAACACCATCCCTCTATAAAACACAAAACAAGACAAAAACCCCAAACTGTTTTCACAGTATCACAGTATAAGCAAGGTTGGAAGAGACCTCAAAGATCATCAAGTCCAACCCATTACCACAGACCTCAAGACTAGACCATGGCACCAAGTGCCACGTCCAAATGTGCCTTGAACACCTCCAGGGATGGTGACTCCACCACCTCCCTGGGCAGCCCATTCCAGTAGTGA